>CM064912.1:14898179-15498179 GCA_032727855.1 Quercus ilex subsp. ballota | reverse complement strand
ACCTCAACATTAGAGATCCTCTTAAATTCCTCCATAGAAACAGCATTGAAGATGGCATTCATAGCTTTGCTATTGAAGCCTGCTGGTTCTTTTTCAGAAGTTTGCCACTCACTCACAGGAGTAGTGGGCTTCTGCCATCCGTATTCAACGGAATTCCAGACTCTCTCATCAATGGATTTCAGGAATGCTTTCATCCTTACTTTCCAATAAGCATAGTTGTTCCCATCAAAGTGAGGAGGAACAAAAAGAGAGTGTCCATGCTCCATGAGAACAGGGGTCAAGGATCAGCTCAGAGATAAAAAATCTCAGACAAAAAGAGCTACCTGCTCTGATACCACTTGAACAGTTTTAGACCCCTTAACACACAACCAGATTAAGTAGCCTAGTTAATTAGCCAAGTTGTTACTTAGTCAAATTAAGCAATCTAGGTTAAAACAATCAAACAATCATATCATGAAAATATATATAGCAGCGGAATAATAAATAACACACAATATGATTACCCAGGAAAACCAAACCGGTAAAAAACCTGGGGAGGATTTTACCCACCGATCCTCAAGGCAAAACTGAATTCACTATGAAAGAATTGAAGTTCATACAAAAGGACTTACAAGCTCCCTGCTCGACTTCCTAATGCTACCTACCAGTAGAACTTACTGACACGACCCCGTGCAAGCTCCGAAATCCACGGACTCTTTCTTTCTTGAATTCTTCAATCAGCTACAAGCACCCACGCTTGATATTCTTTAAGCTTCAAACGCAGCAACCAAGTTGATCATCAAGATGTTGAAGTAATCTCCATCTACAAAATTCTAAGCTTTGTGTAAAGGAAAGCTCCTCAAGATCTTATAAGAGATTTACACAAAACCGCAATGTATGAGCAACAATACAACTTGAGCAACTCTAAAACGTGGTTAGGGTTTTGCCTTATATACCTAGGGCAAAAACATAAAAACCCTAAACGTTTTAATGAGCTAGGGCTGAGTTGGAAAACTGTAGAAAATGCAACCTGGTCGATTTTCGATCGATCGAGACAGACCGAATTGCCCCAATGCAACTACAGTCTCTCGATTCCAACTTTACAATAATTAATCAACTTTGAGCATACTTAAACAAATCTAAACATGTTGTTTTGATCATGGTTTGTCAACATTACAAATTAAAGTTCTAAATACATAAATTCCTAAACCTTTAGAACCTAACAAACTTCTCCTTTGGCAATCCGTGACAAAACCCCAACTAAGCTCAGAGTTTACAAGTAAAAAGCCCTTTACAAAACTAATGCTCATAAACTCAAATTCAAACCTAACTACTATCCATCGGTTGCAAGTGTAGACAGCAGCTTTGTTGAATCAACCTGTATATTCCTGAAATACTCAACAAACGCATAAACGCATGTGTGACAGAAAAGAGTAAAACAACAGGTATAACATTCTTGTAAGATTCACACAACACAAAATAAAGACATATATGAATGAACAACTCATAAATATAAGTCAATAAGCAGTGAATCACAAAGCAACAAGAATCAATGTATATAACATGTATATCAATCAATGTTACTCCCCCTAACATGAATATCCCCAAAAATGATATACAAAGTGAAGCACCTAGATACAATCTAAAAACTCCACAAGCTCCTCAACTATAAAAAGTAACAAAAAGTCTCCCCCTAACAACAAAAACTCCTCTACAAGTCAAAAACTCCACTCCCCTTTTTTGTGACGGAATGCCAAAGGGCAATCAGAAGTCGCCATCAAAAGGAGGTGGTGAGGGTGAATGAAGACGCACCAAGTCAGCTCGTAGAGCATGAAACTCATCTAGCAAGTCCACCAAAATCTGACCATGAGCCGCCTAAACAGTCATGACAGTCTCCAGGGTACGACGAACATCAAAGTCAGTCGAAGGAGGTGGAGGAACATTAGCAACAGCAGTATCATCGCCAACTGGATCAGGAACATCCTCACCAGCAATACCCGCAGAAGAAGAAGGAGGAGGTGCGCTACTAAATGGCTCAAACCTAGCGTGTTTAGAACCAGCTCGAAGATGGGCAGCCCTTTGTCTAAGAAAAGACGCACCTATGGGAGCTATCACATGAACGGGCTCAGAGGAAGGGAAGCCACCAAGATCAAGATAAAGGAGAATCCTATGAATGAAAATAGGATGGACAAGAGCATGAGCAGTAGATGAACTCTTATAGACATCGTTCAAAGAACGAAGAAAAAGATGGGGAAAACTAATAGGAGCATCAGTAACCAGAGCGTACAAAAATACACACCTCTTGAGAGGAATGGTGTGAACATAAGAGATGGGCCAGATAGAATGACAAGTTATCCTAAAGAAAAGATAGTGCAGCCCAGAAAGCTCAGCAGAGGTGATCCTAGGATCAGAACCCCACCGGACAGTAGTCCCAGTGATGTAAGACAAGACATCACTAATCTCGGGAGACACATCATAAGGATAGACAAGATTCTGTACCAAAGGAACCCCTAGAGCATCAGCCACTATCTGAGGAGTAATGGAGTATTCTACGCCTCGTATCCAACTCTTAACTAGAGTGTTGGAATCATAGATGCGGATAGAGATGTTCGAGTAGAACTCCCTAATCAAGGCAGATGGTGGAGGAGGATCAGAAATATCCACCAAAGGTAACCAGCCCCGATGCTCAAAGTTTGCCCTAATGGCAGGATCAAGTTCATCTAACAACACAGAATGCTCAGCCCATATCTTTCTCCTAATGTTAAGCTTCTCAAAAATCTCTTGGTTTTTCTCACTCGGAAACTTCTCACGGTTAAAGGAAGGAGGGGACGGAGAAGAGGAGGGAATAGTCCTACGGGCTCTAGTTTTCCTAGGCATAGTGCTAAGGAAAGGACATAGACACAAAGTGAAAACAAAAGAACAAAAAAAAAATAAAACCAAGGGCAGAGTGCAAATTAGCACAATAAAAAATATAGAATAAACATCTATATGATATATGAACAATAACAATGTTGTGATGCATGTTCTAATGCAGTAAACAAATAAGTTCAATTGAGATTGAATTGACAAAATTGGCTTGAACAGGGAATTTCTATCAAAAATCCCAAAAATTGAAAACCACTTGTTGAAATTTTTAAACATATTGATGAATTGAGCATTACAAAACACATCACATAGATTATAATGCTTAATTACAACAACACAACAAGCCAATTTCATCAAATTCTACCCAATTTAACAAAAGCCCCAAATCGAATCAATTAGAAACCCTGGAATTTTATATTTTTTACCAAACACAAAATTGATCAAATTAACAGGTAAGAATCATGTTTATGATGTGTCCCCACAAAAACCCAATGATCAATTGCATAAAATATGACTTGAATCAAATGAAAATCCCAAAAATGTAAAGTCCGAAAATCGCCCCTAAATGCATGGATTTATGAATGAAATCGTGAAAAAAAATCAAAAGGAAGGGCAAAAGAGTCTTACCGGCTTGAGGAAAGATATTCTTTGCAAAAACTTTGGAGGAAAACGACAAAAATTGGAACTATTGAGCTTGCCTCGTCGGAGAGAGAAAGAAAAAGTTTGAAAAAGTGTTTGAAAAAGTCAGATCTGATCTTTTTAAAAAAGCTTTTTCATGATATTCGATCGATCGAAAATTACATTCGATCGATCGAATGAGACAGTCATTTTTAAACAAAATAGAGCACTCTTTCGATTGATCGAAAAACAGACTGGATCGATCGAACTGGGCAGAGGCTCACTAAATTTTGAGAAAAATCACAATTTTGAAAGACACAAACCTAATTTTGAAAAACAACTCCTCAAAGCATTAACCAAAGAAAGCAAAATGCATGAGTATGAGATGGAATGCTTTTTCAAAAACCCAAAATTTTAAACCCAATTTTCTCAAAACAAATTTCAATCATTCTCCCATTGAATTTTCTCAAGCAACAAATATGTTGTGCACAAATCTCAAGATATTCTCAGACTTGGTTGGTCGGACCAAAAACACACACACTAGCATGTACAGTGTTTAACAAAAAGTAACTTGTGTAGTGTGTGATACTAGCAAAAACTTGAGATACATGTGAGGTGATATGCGAATAGCAATCAAACACAAGGTCTACACAATTCATCACATAGAATTTAAAAGAGACTATCACCTAAAGAGTTACATCCTATAACTCCCACATCTCCTAGAACAAAAGGTTGCAATCATGTAAGTTTCTTGTATTTTGCCCCATTATTTAGGTGAAATATGGCATCAAGCCTAATAGTATACACTAGATTAGATCATGTGAAATGGCATCAAGCCTAATAGTACACACCAGTTTTAAGCAGTTCAGAAACCTCATTATCACTAAGGGTTACAGCCATAGCTTTACCCTTATTTTTCAAGAATGTAGGACATTCAGATTTAACATGACCATACCCTTGACAACCAAAGCATTGAGCACCCAAAGAGTTGTTAGAAGATTCACCTACTCTTTCTCTAGGTTTTTCAAAGTTATTAACCTTAGTGGGATCATTCTTCCTAAAGTTTCTAGGTTCAACAGTGTTTGTACCTCTTGCCCCTCTATTTGTATTTCTCAAAAAATTTCTAAAATTCTTGGCAAGGTAAGCTATCTCTGTAGCAAATAGCTCATCATCAAATCCACCAGCCTCAACATCATCAACAGACTTAAGAGCCATTGATTTGGATTTGTTTGTTTTGGGTAAGTCAGACTCATAGGACTAAAGAGATCCTACAAGCTCATCAACAGGGATGGAGTCCACATCCTTACTCTCAGTTGTGGCAGTCACTTTGGGTCTAAAGTCTTCAGTTAAAGATCTAAGAATCTTTCTAACAATTTTAGGTTGATCATAGATTTCACCCAAGTTAAAAGCAGAATTAACAATATCATTCAGTTTGGCATAAAATTCATCAAAGGATTCATCATCAGACATCCTAATGCTCTCAAACCTAGAAGTTAATTGCTGCAGTTTGTTTATCTTAACTGCCTTTGTGCCTTCATGCAAAGTTTGGAGGATTTTCCAAGCTGTTTGAGCAACCTCAACATTAGAGATCCTCTTAAATTCCTCCATAGATACAGCATTGAAGATGGCATTCATAGCTTTGCTATTGAAGCCTGCTGCTTCTTTTTCAGAAGTTTGCCACTCACTCACAGGAGTAGTGGGCTTCTGCCATCCGTATTCAACGGAATTCCAGACTCTCTCATCAATGGATTTCAGGAATGCTTTCATCCTTACTTTCCAATAGGCATAGTTGTTCCCATCAAAGTGAGGAGGAACAAAAAGAGAGTGTCCATGCTCCAAGACAACAGGCGTCAAGGATCATCTCAGAGATAAAAAATCTCAAACAAAAAGAGCTACCTGCTCTGATACCACTTGAACAGTTTTAGACCGCTTAACACACAACCAGATTGAGTAGCCTAGTTAATTAGCCAAGTTGTCACTTAGTCAAATTAAGCAATCTAGGTTAAAACAATCAAACAATCAAACAATCATATCATGAAAATATATATAGCAGCGGAATAATAAATAACACACGATATGATCACCCAGGAAAACCAAACCGGTAAAAAACCTGGGGAGGATTTTACCCACCGATCCTCAAGGCAAAACTGAATTCACTATGAAAGAATTGAAGTTCATACAAAAGGACTTACAAGCTCCCCGTTCGACTTCCTAATGCTACCTACCAGTAGAACTTACTGACACGACCCCGTGCAAGCTCCGAATCCACGGACTCCTTCTTTCTTGAATTCTTCAATCAGCTACAAGCACCCACGCTTGATATTCTTTAAGCTTCAAAGGCAGCAACCAAGTTGATCATCAAGATGTTGAAGTAATCTCCATCTAGAAAATCCTAAGCTTTGTGTAAAGGAAAGCTACTCTAGATCTCACAAGAGATTTACACAAAACCGTAATGTATGAGCAACAATACAACTTGAGCAACTCTAAAACGTGGCTAGGGTTTTGCCTTATATACCTAGGGCAAAAACATAAAAACCCTAAACGTTTTAATGAGCTAGGGCTGAGTTGGAAAACTGTAGAAAACGCAACTTGGTCGATTTTCGATCGATCGAGACAGACCGAATTGCCCCAATGCAACTACAGTCTCTCAATTCCAACTTTACAATAATTAATCAACTTTGAGCATACTTAAACAAATCTAAACATGTTGTTTTGATCATGGTTTGCCAACATTACAAATTAGAGTTCTAAATACATAAATTCCTAAACCTTTAGAACCTAACAATTGTCAAAAGATAAGGCTAGTTCTATGTTCCAAGATTTTAGATTCAAAGGCTAGGTAATCTTTGAAAATTCAACTTCAATTAAATCATGGTTGCTAAAATCAGTGTCTTTATTTTACATTAACATTTGCTTTTCAAGCTCTGTCAATGAAGGGCGTTTTGTAGACACTCAATTTTGCACCCATGATTTAATCAAGGAGAATGACTTGAATAACCAATCCATGTACCTCAGAAATCATGATTGCATTACATGCATCAATTTGCTCTTGCATTACGTGCATCATTTTTCTTTTTTTCTTTTTTTTCTTTTTTATTTTTTTTTTTGCGTTACATGTATCAATTCATTCATTTTATGATCTTGAGATTCTAACAGTCGTAACGGTATTTTCGATTTTCAAATCGGACCATCGGATTGAAAGATATCGCATGATCAAGTTTGCACGATCAACATGCATTGTGTGTAGGTAAGGTCAACCACACAGGATTAGTTTAAATTAATTTTGATTGGTTAAACAATTAAAATTAATTAAATAATTTTGTGATTGGTTGATAATTAGTGTTTAAAATAGGATCGCATGCATAGGAACAAAAGGGATGATTAGATAATAATAAAATTGTGGATAATCTGAACTTCATCAAGATTTATTTTAAGGTATTTATCTAAAAGATAATTTTTCTTAAATAGCCTAAAATATCCAAAAAAGAGATGAAAAATCATAGACGGAGGATGAAAATATGTCTAGGTACAAGGTCCAACCAAAAAACCTAGAAAATGAGTCCAAATGGCACCTGAACACGAAAGAGTGTTCGGAGCCATAAGGCCAATTTGGCACTTTTGGAGTGTCGAACGGCACTTTTAGAGTGCTGAATGGCACTCTAAAGGGGCCGAATTTTCCTTTGTTGGGCTTTGGCCCAACGGCCTTCAGGTGACGATAATGCACACCCTTTTCGATCTTTTCGCAAAAGAATGCGTCCGGATTCACATCCTAATCTTCTGTACCTATTTTTTAGAGTCTTCTAGCCTCTATAAATAGAGAATAAAACTCATAAATCAGAACCTTTTTTTGATGCTCTGAGAGGCACACGTTTTGGCTCCCAAATAACTCATATTTTCTAATCTCCTCTCTGATTTTCTGTTGAAGCTGGGGTTTTTAGGTTTCAAGGATAGCTGAATAAGTTTCTTTGAACCCTAAAACATCCTCTCAAGTAGAAGAGTGCTCATGCAATAGGTTACTTTCTAACTCTTTTATTGTTATGCTTCTCTTTTGATGATGATGAATGTTTAATTGTTTCACATATTCATGTTCTTCCTTGTTGAAACTGTTTATGAAAATATGTTCTTCATTTCATTATTGTTGCTATCATCTGTTTCTTAATTCCAAAGATTTGCATGTAATTAATTCTTTTTCTTCAAAACAAAACAGATTTGCATCGTCTTTAGATGTAGATCTGAATTTTTCTTCAAAATAAAACATATGTGCATCTTCCTTAGATGCAGATCTAAATTTTTCTTCAAAACAAAACAGATATGCATCTTCTTTAGATGTAGATCTGAATTTTTCTTCATAACAAAATAGATCTACATCTTCATTAGGTGTAGATCTAACTTTTTCTCAAAATAAAAACAGATCTACATCTTTATTAGATGCAGATCTGAATTTTTCTCAATTAAAAAACTGATTTGTATGTTCCTTAGATACAGATTTGATTTTTTTAATGCATGCAGATTTTTTTGAAATAAGAAAAAGGTTAAACATGATTGTGTTTGTTTTATTTTATTCATGTTTTCTATCGTCAAAAACCCTTTTTTTTTTATTATCATAAAAACAGATCTGATTTTTCTATTATTAAGAATCACTTTAAAGGGAGATAAGTGTCAGATTGTTAGGAACATATGTCAATATTGAATTGGCTAATCCTTTGACAAAATGCACTTCACTTGTAATTGGGTAGATCTAAGATGTGTTTAATGCTTCAAGGAATAAGATTTCAAGATCAAGTGTTAAAGCCATACAAGTCTATCCAAGAAACAAGTGAAGAAGTGCTGGATTTTAAAGCTCGGCAGCTAGCTCGATAGCTAGTATCTATTGAGGTTTAAAAAGCTGCTAAAACCCGATGCTTGATAGCTATCTTGATAGATAAGCTATCTATCGAGGTTTATGAAGTTCAGTTTTTCAGAGATGATTTTAATCCAATCTATGAATAAATGTTTGGGTTTTCTTTTCTCACAACCCTAAACATATATAAGGATTTTTTTTAAGGGCCGTCAAAGGTTACGAAGGTGTGAAGCAAAGTTGTGTTCATACAAATTATGAGCAAAGGTAGAATTTGTCCTATTTTATCTTTCTTTTGAAGAAGTTGTTGTGTTTGTACACCGTAGGGTTTTGTAACCAAGGAGATTCATGATCTTCATTGCGTGATGAATTGAAGAACTTTGCAACCAACATCTTTCTCAAGTTGGTGAGTAAGCCCCATACTAGAATCCGCGCATCTAATTGGTTAGTCATGTACTGGGAGTCGTGCATTACAAGGAGAGATTGTCACTACAGAACAAGTCCAATTGGATATTGGGGTAAGGGTTCAACTATAGGTTAGTATAAGGTACTAGAATTCCTTTACTTGTAACCGCTTGTTGTGATAATAGTGAATTCTCGGGATTTGTGACCTTAAAATCACCCAGTGGGGTTTTTGCTGTGTAGGTTTTCCCCATTCATAAACAAATCACCGTGTCAATTTATTTTCCACTGCAGTTTAACTTAGTTGGTGATTTTTTAATGCTATCACGAGCATTGCATACTAATTGAATTAATTAATTAACTTGGCTAATTAATTTGTTAATTCATCACAAGGGGTCAATACTTTCTTGGCCTATCAAGTGGTATCAGAGTAGGCACACTCTGATTAGGTTTTAATCTTTGCTATGTAATCCATTGACCCCTGCTTGTCATGGATAGAGGATAGTCTCTTATTATACCTCCTTTATTTGATGGCACTAACTTTGCATATTGGAAAGTACGCATGAGAACTTTCTTGCAGTCATTAGATGAGAAAGTGTGGCAAGCTGTGGAGATAGGCTAGACCAAGCTGAAGGAAGCGCCGGCTAATTAGGATGATGCTAAGATCAAGGCAGCTAACTTCAACAGCAGGGCGTTGAATGCTTTATTCAGTGTAGTCACGAATGAGGAGTTCAAAAAGATATCCTCTACTGAAACTGTAAAGGAAGCATGGACTATCCTCCAGACAACCTATGAAGGAACCAAGGCTGTCAAGGATTCAAAGTTTTAGAGGCTTACCACGAGCTTTGAAGAGATTAAGATGAAGGAGGATGAGTAATTCAATGAGTTCTATGCCAAGCTCAAGGACATAGTGAACTCAGCCTTTAATCATGGGGAAACCATTTCCCGAACCCAAGATTGTTAGAAAGGTGCTCAGATCTCTACCTGAGAGATTTCATGCCAAGATCACCGCAAATGAGAAATCAAAGGATATTGACAAAATTCATTTGACATAATTGGTTGGCAGTCTGTAGACCTATGAGTTGGGTTTGACAAGGATAGGGAAATCTAGTAAAGGAAAGAGCATGGCATTGAAGGCCAAGAGCAGTGACACTGATGAGTCTTCAAACGATGAAGATTCTAAGATGAAATCTTATACCACTCAACAATTCAAAAAGTTTATGAAGAATTCCAATGCTAAAGGATTTGACAAAGACCGCAAGTAGTCTAGATCGTCTCAGTTCAAGAACTAGGACAAAGGAAAGAAGGATGCTAAGGATGGTGGTCAGTACACTGTTCCCTCAAGACCAAAATACTTTGGATGTCAAGGCTTCGGACAAATGAAACAAGAGTGCCCTACCTTAAGTGACATCGAGTCTAAAGATGATCTCGACACTGAGGATGATAGAATCCTAAATGCCTTCACTACCATTGTAAATCCTACTGAGGGGATTGTTGAAGATGTGGATGAAGAAGAAGACTTCGTAGAGTCTAAGTTTGAAAAGATGGATGAGCAAGATGACATCCACACAGCCTATGCAAAGTTATACAAGATCTCGAAAAAGCATGAGAAGTTGTATAGGTTGGCCACCAAGAAGCTCAGTGATGTGGAGCTTGAACTGAAAGAAATCTCCATGAAGTTTGACGAAGCAAATCAGACCATTGGAGCACTGAGATTTGAGAATAATTTCATGGTTGAGAAGACCAAGAAACTTGAGGCAGAATTATTCCAAGTCAGAGCTCAGTTGGAAAGGACCTCAAATGAAAAGCTTGGTGAGATGCTTAGTCTTCAGAAATCTGCTTCAGATCGAACCGATTTAGGGTATGATTTCTCTTTTCCTATTACTGCTTCTGCTAGTACTATTGTTTTTGTTCCTCCTAGTAATAATGTTGAATCTGAAAACAATGATGTGCAAAATGTGTTAGCTAGTGAGAACATAAACAAGGTTAAATCTATCTTAGGAGGACCCCCTAAGCAGGATAAGAAAGAGATCAAAAACCTTAGGACTAAGAAGGGAAACACTCAAAAGCCTAAACAGAAGAAGGAGCATCTTTGTCGTCACCGTGGAGCAGCTGGACATACTCGACCTAATTGCTACAAGTGGTTAGCCACTCAACAGAGCAACAGTATGATCTCATTGGGAAACCAGAATCAGTTTACATCCTCCTTTGCTCCTCTTAGAGATCTTCTCAAAGCCCTTATGTTGCTTTCAAACTTGAACGGTTTCAATTCTTCCCCTTCATGCTAGATCAAGGGATTGTAAAATGGAAAGGTTCTTCTAAGGTGTGGAAGGAAAAAGGCTCTAAGTGATTTAGTCACTTTTTCTTTCTCTTCCCTTCTCTTTTTTATTTTTGTATTACTTGTGTGTTTTGCTTTTATGTTTTGAGTCAATCTAGCTTTATGCATTGCATTGTTTAACATGTTTTTGTTTGTTTATTTTCAGTTTTGATTTATTTTGTTTCTAAAAAAAAAATTGAAAAATCAGAAAAATACAGAAACAATGTGTGTTTTGTGTACATTGGTACTTGTGTACCTTGGATGGCCATTGAAACAAAGTTTTCTAAATTTTGTATCTTTTGTAGCTTAGATGAACATCTCTATGCACAAATAAGCAAGTGAGCTTTGTGGCTTGTGTTTGTGATGAGTAAGATTAAGTAATCTCTTATACGTAACACTCATATCACTCTTTTGACAGGAAGGACTAGAAAATCCTAAGAGAAAGGCATAAATAACCATCTGACCAATGCTGCCCGCCAATCATGAAATGACATTTGTATGCTTCGGCATAACAAAAGTGGAATGTCAAATGCTTAACATCATTGGTATTTCTTTTCTATCTCTTATATGCCCATGCATGGTTTGTTTAAAAGAAAAATATGCAAAGAAAAATAAAAAGTAAAAAGAATCAAAATACTTTATATATGATTGCAAGCATGTCTTCTAGGAGATGTGGGAGTTATAAGATGTACCTCCAAGATGATAGTCCCCATAGAACAGTTATGATTGTGTGTGAGTTAAAGTGATTTTCTCATATCTCAAATCGTCATAACTTGTAGACACTTATGCAATCTTGTGATGTTTCACACACAACACACAATATTCTTTGCTACTTTTGATATATGTGCAGGTACAATGTGATTTGGCGATCACAAGGAATACATGTGTTAATGTATGCTCACTAAATTGTCTTAACTTGTTTTTGAAATATAAAATTGGTTAGACTTGTTGTATGTGTGCGTGTGTGTGTGTTTTGGATCTATATGCTTGACATTTTTCTTGTTGAGAGATGATTTTGAGAGCTTAAAATGTTGTTTGGATCTTTGGTTGTATAGCATGCTTGATTGCATTCATGTCTGTGTTTTTCTCTCCTTTAAAAACTGTTTTTAAGCAATCTCGATAGCTACTGGACACCTCTCGACAGCTAGGCTATCTATCGAGCCCTTTCAGCTTCTTTTTATTGTATTCTCGATAGCTTCTCAACAGCTACTCGATCCATCGAGAAAGTTTCTGGATGCTCGATAGATTCTCGATAGCTTCTCAATCTATCGAGCCCCTTTTGCTATGGACACCTCTCGCCAAATCCTCGACAGCTCTTCGACAACTAATTCACGCGTTTTTAATCTCGACACCTCTTGATCTATTGGCTTTTATGATTATCTATATGTACGTTTCAACACAATTTTCTCTCATTCCTCCATTATCTTTCTTGACAGATCTTGTCTCTTCACCTCCCAAAACCTTTCTCTCTCACTCTAAACTTCATTCCCAAGTGATTTTCGGTCTAGATCTAGCTATTCTTCACTTATAAGGGTCCTTAATCCTTCATTCTTCATGCATTTCATGCATTACACCTAGGTTTTTGGGTTTTTGAAATTTTTTTTGGGGTTTTTCAAAATTGATGAAGTTTTAGTGAAATTTTTGGGGTGGGTTATGTTTAAATGATCCTAAATGTTCATGCATTACATCACATTTGCATTATAACAATGTGTCATGCATTTTTAGATGTGTGCTTACTTTGTTGCAATGATGTGTGCTGGCAGGTTTGGATTGGGCTGAGCCCATGATATTTCTTTTGTTGCATAACACATGCTCATGCATTTTCATGCATACATGCCTTCAATTCTTTATATTCTTTTATATTGATTTGTTTGGTGATTTTCTGCTTGTCTCTCTCTCCCTCTCTCTTTCTTGCGTTAGTCTACTCTATGGCACCTAAATGCAAATCCAATCTGTCCCAAAACCTTCTTCGTTCTAGGGCATCCATTTCTTCTGACACCACTCCTTCTCACATACGGTTCCATGATGATAAAGCCCATAAGGAATTTTTGGAGAACTTTTCTCGACGAGGCATTCATTCAGAATGCCAAGTCATCCTATTAGATTTTTCCGATACTGACCTTTCCACTGTTATCTACAGTCAGGGTTAGGAGTCACTATGTGGCATCCTGATCACTTGTCCCTCCGTGATCATACAGGAGTTTTACTCCAACATGCATGGATTCGATACTTCAGTACCTCATTTTGTCACTCGCATTCGAGGTACGCGCATTGTAGTTACTCTGGATATTGTGTTCGAGGTACTACATGTTCCTAGGGTAGCGCATCCTGACTATCCTAGCTGCGATCTTCTGAGGACTGTGTCCAAAGATGAACTCTCTTCTCTATTTTGTGAGACACCCTCATCTTGGGGTGACAATCAAAACACCCCTTGCTCGGGCTTTGTAAAAGGCCCGAGATTCCTTAACATGGTGATGACATTCATTCTTCATCGATTATCTCACTATAACTCTATCACAAAGCCTCGTGCTCGATTTTTGTTATCCCTCTTAGAGGACATTTCTATTGACTTCCCTTCTCACTTTATTCTATCCCTTATAGATGTCTATAGGGATACGGTGACTCATAATAAGCTCATTTTTCCTTCTGCTATCACGAGGCTTCTTCGCCATTTTTCTGTCTCCTTTCTCGAGGCTCCTTATTTTACGGTTATGAGTGCCATAGACGCTGCTACAATTAGATGGAGCAAAGCCTAACTTAGACTGAGGCGGCCCGGACCGAGACGACAACTCCTCCAACTTCTTCCGCTCCATCCACCTCTCTTCCTTCGTCTTCTACGGGTGGAGTGACTCTTAAGGCCATCATGGCACAGCTTGCATTCATGGATGCTCGCCTTGACACACTCAATGATAAGTTGTGTCAGGTGAAAACCCGTGTTGGTCGTATTGCATGACGACAGGCTGCCATGTGTGGTTTCATTGCTTATACCTCTCCATCTCCATCAGCTTCAGAGGATGAGAGTGATGATGGCTCCGGCAGTGATGATGCTGATCAGGACAAGGATGCTAGCTCGCCCAGTGATGATGAGATGTCTACTTGATGTACTTACCCTTTGTCACTTGTGACCAAAAGGGGGAGTAGTTTTGATATGAGAGTAGTCATATACATAAGGGGGAGGGTTAGCAGAGGTGATTTTTGTGATAGGGGGAGTGTTTATACTATGAGAGATGTAGTGAGGTTTTTATGTATTTTCTTCTCTTCCTTTTACATTTACCTCATGTATATTGGTCTTGTGACCATTTGACATACATTATACTTATATTTGGGTTTATATATATTGATGTATGTTATTCACCTATCTTTACATGTGTTGTTTCTTTTCTTTCTTTATGCACATGATTCGTATATATTGTATGCAATCTTTTATTTCTGTTTCACACTGAGATGCTGTGGTGAGTTTTGGTTAAAGTGTTCCAGAAATACAAGTTGTCAAAGTCTTCTTTCCATAAACTCTCTTCTGACAAATTTTTTCAAGAGTTTGTGTTAGGATAGATTTTATTGTTGATAGGTCACAATCTGAATGACCCCTTGTGATTAACCCCAATTAATTAATTTAGCCAAGTAATTAATTAATCAATTAATCATGAAATTTTATGGAGGCACAAACAAATCACCAATCAACTAAATATGCAGCGGAAAATAAATAACACGGTGATTTGTTTACAAATGGGGAAACCCTAATGGAAAAAAAACCCCACCGGGTGATTTTCAGGTCACCACTCCCGAAACTCCACTATTATCAAATCGAGCGGTTACAAGTAAAGGAATCCCAAGTACCTTACCAACCTACAGTTGAACCCTTACCCCAATACCCAATTGGACTTGATCTGTAGTGACAGTCTCCACCTTTGATGCACGGCTCCCAAGTACATGACTAACCAATGCGCGGATCTAAGTACGCGACTTCAGAACACCAACTGAGGAAGAATGGTTGGTTGCAAAGTTCTTCAGTTCATCCACTTGATGAATAGCAGGAAGATGCTTGGTTACAAAACCCTATGGTGCAAATACGCAGCAACTTCTTGATGGAAGATGAACTAGGTCAAGAACTTCGTCTGTTGATCACAATTTGCTTAAACAGAGATTGCTCAATGATAATGCAACTTGTGTCACCCAAAACGGCTCTTAAAATAATCCTTTTATATGTTTAGGGTTAGAAGAAAAGAAGGCCCAAAAACATATTCACGGATCCCAAGAAAATCAGATTGGAAATCTGACTTTTTAAATCTCGACAGATAGCAGGTGTCGAGGTAGCTGTCGAGAGGTGTCGAGCTTTAAAAACTTTGCACTTCAGCTTGCTTTCTCTTGGACAGACTTGATGACTTCAACACTTGACCTTGAAACATTGTTTCTTGAAGTATTAAAAACACCTAGAACTACCCAATTACAAGCAGAGTGCGTTTTGTCAAAGGATTAGCCAATTTACATAACTAAGTGACATATGTTCTTAAACAAGTTAAAACATATATGTCCTAACAATCTCCCCCTTTGGCAATCTGTGACAAAACCACAACAAACAAATGAGCATATGAGAGAAGTCATAAATCACTCAGCTCATATTCACTTGTTGAATACAATAAAATCTATCCTAACATAAACTCTTGAAAAACTTTGCAAGAAGAGAGCTTATGATAAGTAGACTTTGACAACCTGTATTTCTGAAACACTTTAAACAAAACTCATCAAGGCATCTTGTGTGAAACAGAAATAAATAGATTGCATACAAGTATAAAGAACATGTGTATAAAGATAGAAAAGAAACAACACATGAAGAGAGAGGTGAAAGAAACATACATCAACATATATAAGAGATAAGATAAGTACAATGTATGTAAAAATGGTCAAAGGACCTCATATACAAGACCAATGTATCTAAGAGATA
The DNA here is from genome assembly GCA_032727855.1 of Quercus ilex subsp. ballota. Lineage (NCBI taxonomy): Eukaryota > Viridiplantae > Streptophyta > Magnoliopsida > Fagales > Fagaceae > Quercus > Quercus ilex. The sequence goes on along the minus strand of CM064912.1, from coordinate 15,482,219 downwards.
AGAAAAAAATACATATAGCCTCACTACATCCCTCAAAAAAAATGACAACACTCCCCCTATCAAAAATGTCCTATACTAACTCTCCCCCTAAGATGACTACTCTCATAGCCCAAAACTACTCCCCCTTTTTGTCACGAGTGACAAAGGGTAGAATGTCATGTAGACATCTCATCGGTAGAGCTAGCATCCCCATCATCATCATCATCATCATCATCATCATCCTTAGAATCTGACGCTGCTAGAGTAGATGGTGAAGGAGTAGCCTCTGGAGCAAATCCACCCATGATCGCCTGCCGTCGTGCAATACGACCCACACGAACATTCACCTAATACAACTCAGCAGAGAGTGTATCAAGACGAGTGTCCATGCGCTGCAGCTGCGCCATGATATCACCAAGGGATACATCGCTCGAAGAGGAAGAAGGAGCAGATGTAGATGGAGCTGATCTGGATGGCGCTGAACGGGAGGGAGGAGTGGCACCTGGTTGTCTCGACCTGAACTACGTCTCACTACGTTTTACGGTAGCGGCATCTATGGCAGATATGTGTGTGAAGTGGTCGGACACAGGAAAGGGAACAGAAAAATGGCGTAGAATCCGCGTGATAGCAGAAGGAAAGATGAGCTTATCACGGGACACCGAATCAAGATAAACCTCTATGATAGACCAGATGAAGTGTGAAGGGAAGTCTATGGTAAGATGCTCAAGTAGAGAAAGCAAAAATCGAGCACGAGGCTCTGTGATAGAGTTATAGTGAGAAAGAGGATGGAGAACAAAAGTCATCACCATGTTAATGAATCTAGGACCTTTAGCAAAAGGCCTACATGATGTGAACTGATGCTCACCCCAATCAGCAGGGCGCTCACAAAAAGCAGAAATGAGCTCATCTTTGGACACAGTCCTCAGACGCTCACAAGAGGGGTAATCTGGAAACTCTATCCTAGGTACCCTAAGCACATCCGCAATAAGTTGCGGTGTGACATGAATGCGCATACCTCGAACGCGAGTGACAAAATGAGGTACTGAAAGATCAATCCCATGCATGTTGGAGTAGAACTCCTGTATCAACACGAGAGGGCAAGTGACCGGGATGTCACACAATGACCCCCATCCCCTACTGTTAATGACAGAGGGAAGGTCAGTATCGGCGAAGTCCGCCAGAATAACTTGGCGTTCCGAATGAACACCTCGTTTAGAAAAGTTCTCTGAAAATACCTTATGGGCATCTCCATCATGGAACCGAATATTAAAGGGAGTAGTATCTGAAGAAGTAGAAGCTCCAGAATGCAGAGGGTTCCGAGCAGGAGTGGATTTACGTTTGGGTGCCATAGACACTACTAACGTAAAAGAATGAGAGAAAGAGAGAGAGAGACACTCAAAAAAGTCCCAACACAGTTCAAATATATCAAATATGTTGAACAACAAGTACGTATGCATGGGAATGCATGAGCATATGACATGCAAAGGAAAAAAAACTTCATGGGCTCAGCCCAATCCAATCCTAGCAGCACACAAACATAAAGCACACATCTAAATGCATGTAAATATCATTATAATGCAAATGAAATGCAATGTATGACATTTTGAAATCATCTAAGTACAAACCCAACCCAAAATTTCAATAAAAACTCAACAATTTTGAAAAACCCCAAATTTTTATGAAAAATCCCTAAAACTCGGTTTTCAAAACATGAAATGCATGTAAAAGGAAGAGAAAAGAGATTTACCAAGTGATTGAAGCAAGGAATGAGCAAGATCCAAGTGGGGTTGAAGATTTGAGTGAGAAAATCAAGTTTGGGAGATGAAAAGCCACGGACAGATCGAGAGAAATCGAGAGAAATGAGTGAAAATCGCTATCTGCCCTTAAATAGGCACCTCAGTAATTCTCGACAACTGAGGTGTCGAGAGGTATCAAGGAATCTGTCGAGGAAGGTATCGAGGAAAATGCCTTCAACAGATGAAGGTATCGAGAAGCAAGGAGAGATTCAGATACGAGAAGCTCGATCGATCGCGAAGGTGTCGAGAAGGTATCGAGGAGACAAAAGAAATCTCGATCGATCCACAAGGTATCGAGACAGGTGTCGAGAAAGAAGACTCAAACAGCATAAGTGAATCTCGATCGATCCAACAAGTGTCGAGAATCTATCGAGAGGACAGAGACTTTCTCGATCGATCCATCAGGTGTCGAGGAGGTGTCGAGATTGCAATAAGAAACAACTTGAGAAGCTCGACAGATGACCAGGTATCGAGGAGGTGTCGAGGGAGGTGTCGAGCCAGCAGAAAAAGGCAGTTTTTCGAGAAGGGAAAAACACAAACATGAATGCAATCCAACACACATCTCTACCAAAGATCCACTCAACATTTAAACCTCTCAAAAACATCTCTCGACAAGAAAATAAGCACAAGGATCATGCAAAACACACACACACACTAAACAAGTCTAAACAATTTTATATTTCAAAAACAAGTTATGACAGTTTAGTGAGCATACATTAGCACATGTAAAACCTTTGTGATGGCCAAATCACATTGTACCTGCACATGTATCAAAAGTAGCAAAGAATATTGCGTGTTGTGTGTGAAAAACATCGCAAGATTGCATATGTGTATAGATGTTATGACGATCTGAGATATGAGAAAATAACTTTTAACTCACACACAATCATAACTGTTTGATGGGGACTATCACCTTCGAGGTACATCCTATAACTCCCACATCTCCTAGAATACACGCTTGCAACCATATCTAAGCATTTTTAATCTTTTTGTTTTTTATTTTCTTTGCATATTTTCTTTTATTTTAGCATATCATACATGGGTATATAAAAGAGAGAAAAGAAATACCCAAGATGTTAAGCATTTGACATCGCACTTTTGCTATGCCGAAGCATACGAATGTCTTTGACACTACACTTTTGCTATGCCGAAGCATACAGGTGTCATATTATGATTGGCGGGCAACAGTGGTGAGATGGTTATTTATGCCTTTCTCTTAGGATTTTCTAGTCCTGCCCGTCAAAAAGAGTGATATGAGTGTTAAGTTTTAAGAGATAATCTAATCTTACTCATCACAAACAAAAGCCACAAAGCTCACTTGCTTAGTTGTGCATAGAGATGCTCATCTAAGCTATAAGAGATACAAAATTTAGAAAACTTTGTTTCATTGGCCATCCAAGGTACACAAGTACCAAAGTACACATAACACACACTGTTTTTGTATTTTTCAATTTTTCAATTTTTTTTTTTAAATTTTTATATCAAAAACAAAATAAGCAAAACTGAAAATAAACAAATAAAAACATGTTATCAAAGCAAAGCAAAAACTAGATGCATATGCATGAAGAAGAAGGGCAAGAGAGGGATATCAATCCATGGAGATGACACCAATGTTTTGACGAAGAAATTCAAAACATTTGCTATCAAGAGGTTTGGTAAACAGGTCAGCCTTCTGATCATCAGTGTGAATAAATTCAAGAGTGAGAGTACCATTTTCGACAAGCTCCCTAATGAAGTGATGTCGAATCTCTATGTGTTTGGTTCGAGAATGTTGAACCGGGTTCTTAGAGAGATTAATGGCACTGGTATTGTCACAATAGATAGTGAGATGCTCTTGACTAATACCATAATCATGAAGGAGTTTTTGCATCCAGAGGAGTTGTGTACAGCAACTACCAGCAGCAATGTATTCAGCTTCCGCAGTGGATAATGAGATGGAGTTCTGCTTTTTGCTCATCCAAGAGACAAGATTGTTACCCACATAAAAACAACCCCCCGAAGTACTCTTTCTATCATCAGCATTACCAGCCCAATCAGCATCAGAGTACCCAGCTAAGACACCATTAGTGTCCTTGCTATACCACACACCAAACTCAGCAGTGGTATTGACGTACTTTATGATTCTTTTTAAAGCGGTCATGTGGGATTCCTTGGGATTAGCTTGATATCTAGCACACACTCCAACACTGTAACTAATGTCAGGTCTACTGGCAGTTAGGTAAAGAAGACTACCTATCATACCTCTATAAAGAGAGGGGTCAACACTCTTACCTAACAAGTCTACAATGAGTTTCACATTAGGGCTCATAGGAGTTCTAACAGGACTAGCAGATTCCAAGCCAAACTTTTTCACAAGATTTTTAGCATATTTAGATTGAGAAAGAAATATACCTGAGTCTTGTTGACGAATCTGTAATCCTAGGAAGTGAGTCAGTTCTCCAATCATGCTCATCTCGAACTCGGCTTGCATGAGTTTTGAGAAGTCATGAGCAAATTCATCCTTAGTCGACCCAAAGATGATATCATCAACATAGACTTGAGCAACTATCAGTTCGTCGTCTTCCCTTTTGATGAAGAGAGTTTGATCAGCCTTTCCTCTTGTGAACCCATGTGACACCAGATATTGTGTGAGTCTATCATACCACACTCTTGGAGCTTTCTTCAACCCATAAAGTGCCTTTTTAAGGTATAGCACATGATCCAGGAAGTGTGGATCAATGAATCCTTTTGGTTGAGCCACATAGACATCCTCTTTGAGTAACCCATTCAAGAAGGCAGTCTTTACATCCATCTGATAGAGTTTGAAATTCAGCTGACATGCTAGGGCAAGCAGAATTCTGATTGACTCCATTCGGGCAACTGGGGCAAATGTTTCATCATAGTCTACTCCCTCCATTTGCGAGTATCCTTGAGCTACAAGACTGGCCTTGTTGCAAATCACATTGCCTTCTTCATCAGTCTTGTTGCGGAATATCCACTTTGTACCGATGATGTGCTCACCTTCTGGTCTGGGTACTAGAGTCCAAACATCATTCCTCTGAAACTGGAGTAGTTCATCATGCATTGCTTCTACCCAACTTTCATCTTGTAGTGCTTCCTCAACTTTCTTGGGTTCAACCTGTGACAAATAACAAGAATAAGACACAAAGTTAGCAACACATTTGTTAACTGTACGTTTCCTTAGTGTGAGTTCATTCATGTTTCCCACAATATCTTCAGGAGGATGATTTAATTTAATTCTAGAGGAGGGTCCTTTTTCTTCATGAGACACAGAATCTGGTGAAGTAGGAGCATCTTTAGAGTTTTCCACAATACTAGGAGTACTTGGAGACACAGGTTCTGATTCAACAATGTCTTGAACTTCATTAGGCTCAGGAGGAAGAATTTCTTTAGAGAGTTCCTCAATGCCTTTCTCAGTGCCAGAACCTGAAGACTCATCAATAACCACATTTATTGTTTCCATTACTTTCAAAGTTCTCTTGTTGAATGCCCGATAAGCCTTGCTTGTGGATGAGTATCCTAGAAATATGCCTTCATCACTTCGAGAGTCAAATTTTCCCACATTCTCTCTATCCTTAAGGATGAAGCAAATGCTTCCAAATATCCTGAAACACTTCACATTTGGCTTTCTTCCTTTCCACAACTCATAGGGGGTCTTTTTGGTACCGGGCCTGAAGTACACCCTATTAACCGTATGACAGGCAGTGTTTACGGCTTCTCCCCATAAGTTTCGAGCCACATTTTTGTTATGCAACATGGCTCTGGCCATCTCTTGAATAACTCTGTTCTTTCTTTCTACCACACCATTTTGCTGAGGAGTAATAGGAGCAAAGAACTCTTGAGATATACCTGATCTTGTGCAAAAAGACTCCATGTATGAGTTTTCAAATTCTTTACCATGGTCACTTCGAATTCTATCAATCTTTAAGCTCTTCTCATTCTGCAGTCTTGTGCACAAAGCCTCAATGTGCTCAGGAGCATCAGACTTGGATCGGAGTAAGATGACCCAAGTGTATCTAGTGAAGTCGTCTACCACAACCATGATGTACCTTTTTCCACCAAGAGACTCGGTTCTGGTTGGACCCATAAGATCTAAGTGTAAAAGCTCCAATGGTCTGGAAGTAGCTGAAGTCTGAGTGCTCGGATGCTTAACTTTTATCTGTTTCCCAAGTTGACATGGTCCACACACTACATTGTTCATTCTACTAAGCTTTGGTATTCCCAAGACAGATTCATGCTTAGATACAATGGATAGATGCTTGTAACTAGCATGTCCCATTCGTTGATGCCATAGTTCTTCATTTGGCAAACGAATGCTATTGCACACTACATCGGCATCAGGAACCAATCCATAGCAGTTGTCCAGAGTGCGAACCCCACTAATAAGCTTCTTTCCAGACTCATTCATGACAAGACACTTTCCCTTTGAGAACAGCACCATGAAGTCTTGATCACATATCTGACTTATGCTCAATAAGTTAACCTTTAGACCTTCTACATACAGAACATTTGTGATGTCTGGCAGTCCTGGTAAAGATATGATTCCTTTCCCCTTAATTTGTGACTTGCTTCCATCACCGAAAGTCACATTGCCACCCCTTTTTGGCTCAAAGATCTTGAAGAGAGATCGGTTACCAGTCATATGTCTTGAGCCACCACTGTCAAGATACCATAGACATGTATCCATTACTTTGAAGGCAGACTTCATCATGAAACACACTTCATGCTTGGATGACAGATAAGAGGGAATGGTTCTTTCACTCAACTGCCTTTGATGAGCTAGGCCTTTAACTTTTACTCTTCTCAGGCGAACTCCTTTGCACATTTTTACTCTGAGACAGTCTAGTTTCCTTTTAGCCAAACTGAGATCCTTTCCATTATTCATTGTAAAGGAATTCAAATAACTTTTAGACTTGTGTTTTCTGAGACACTCAAACAAATAGTGATTAGAAAAACAAGATGTATTTGAAAACAAAGATCTTTTCAAACCAGTTATAGACATGACAACAGGGGTCAATGGATCAACACAGCAAAGATTAAATCCTAATCAGAGTGTGCCTGCTCTGATACCACTTGATAGGTCACAATCTGAATGACCCCTTGTGATTAACCCTAATTAATTAATTTAGCCAAGTAATTAATTAATCAATTAATCATGCAATTTTATGGAAGCACAAACAAATCACCAATCAACTAAATATGCAGCGGAAAATAAATAACACGGTGATTTGTTTACGAATGGGGAAAACCCTAATGGCAAAAACCCCATCGGGTGATTTTCAGGTCACCACTCCCGAAACTCCACTATTATCAAATCAAGCGGTTACAAGTAAAGGAATCCCAAGTACCTTACCAACGTACAATTGAACCCTTACCCCAATACCCAATTGGACTTGATCTGTAGTGACAGTCTCCACCTTCGATGCGCGGATACAAGTACGCGACTAACCAATGCGCGGATCCAAGTACGCGACTTCAGAACACCAACTGAGGAAGAATGGTTGGCTACAAAGTTCTTCAGTTCATCCACTTGATGAATAGCAGGAAGATGTTTGGTTACAAAACCCTATGGTGCAAATACACAACAACTTCTTGATGGAAGATGAACTAGGTCAAGAACTTCGTCTGTTGATCACAATTTGCTTAAACAGAGATTGCTCAATGATAATGCAAGTTGTGTCACCCAAAACGGCTCTTAAAATAATCCTTTTATATGTTTAGGGTTAGAAGAAAAGAAGGCCCAAAAACATATTCACGGATCCCAAGAAAATCAGATTGGAAATCTGACTTTTTAAATCTCGACAGATAGCAGGTGTCGAGGTAGCGGTCGAGAGGTGTCGAGCTTTAAAAACTTTGCACTTCAGCTTGCTTTCTCTTGGACAGACTTGATGACTTCAACACTTGACCTTGAAACATTGTTTCTTGAAGTATTAAAAACACCTAGAACTACCCAATTACAAGTAGAGTGCGTTTTGTCAAAGGATTAGCCAATTTACATAACTAAGTAACATATGCTCTTAAACAAGTTAAAACATATATGTCCTAACAATTGTATTCAACAAGTGAGTATAAGTTGAGTGATTTATGACTTCTCTCATATGTTCATTTATTTGTTGTGGTTTTGTCACGGATTGCCAAAGAGTGAGATTGTTAGAACATATGTGAATCAATGTTAGGAACATATGTCAATATTGAATTGGCTAATCCTTTGACAAAATGCACTTTACTTGTGTTAGGACATATGTATTTTCACTTGTTAAGAACATATGTCACTTATTTATGTAAATTGGTTAATCCTTTTGACAAAACGCACTCTACTTATAATTTGATAGTTCTAGGTGTTTTTAATACTTCAAGAAACAAGGTTTCTAGGTCAAGTGTTGAAGTCATCAAGTCTGTCCGAGAAAAAGCAAGCTGAAGTGCAATTTCATTAAAGCTTGACACCTTCTCGATAGCTACCTTGACACCTGCTATCTGTCGAGATTTATAATTTCAGATTTTCTGATCTAATTTCCTTGGGATCCGTGAATATGCTTTTGGGCCTTCTTTTCTTCTAACCCTAAACATATAAAATGATTGTTTTAAGAGCCGTCAAATTGTACATAAGTTGAAAAAGCATTGAGCAATCTCTGTTCAAGTAAATTATGATCAAAAGACGAAGTTCTCAACCTAGTTCATCTTCTCTGAAGAAGTTGCTGTGTATTTGCACCAAAGGGTTTTGTGACCAAGCATCTTCCTGATCTTCATCGTATAGGATGAACTGAAGAACTTTGCAGCCAACCCCTCCTTCTAAGTTGGTGTTTGAAGTCGCGTACTGGAATCCACGCATTGGTTAGTCATGTACTTGGGAGCTGTGCATCAAAGGTGGAAATTGTCACTATAGATCAAGTTCAATTGGATATTGGGGTAAAGGTTCAACTGTAGGTTGGTAAGGTACTTGGGATTCCTTTACTTGTAACCGCTTGATTTGATAATAGTGCAATTTCGGGAGTGGTGACCTAAAAATCACTCGGTGGGGTTTTTGCCGCAAGGGTTTTTCCCCATTCGTAAACAAATCACCGTATTATTTATTTTCTGCTGCTTAATTAGTTTATTGGTGATTTGTTTGTGCTTCCACGCGTTTGCATGATTAATTGATTAATTAACAACTTGGCTAATTAATTAATTGGTTTAATCACAAGGGGTCATTCAGATTGTGGCCTATCAAGTGGTATCAGAGCAAGCACACTCTGATTAGGTTTAATCTTTACTGTGTTGATCCATTGACCCCTGTTTGTCATAGATAGAGGACAGTCATTAATCATACCTCCTTTATTTGATGGCACTAACTATGCATACTGGAAAGTACACATGAGAGCTTTCTTGCAGTCTTTAGATGAGAAGGTGTGGCAAGCTGTAGAGATTGGCTGGACTAAGCCAAAAGAAGAACCGGCCGATTGGGATGACGCAAAGATCAAGGCGGCTAACTTCAATAGCAAAGCGTTAAATGCCCTATTTAGCGCAGTCACCAATGAGGAATTCAAGAAGATATCCTCAACTGAAACTGCTAAGGAGGCTTGAACCATCCTCCAGACAACCTATGAAGGAACAAAGGCTGTCAAAGATTCAAAGCTTCAGAGGCTCACTACAAGCTTTGAAGAAATTAAGATGGAGGAGGATGATTCGTTTGATGAGTTCTATGCCAAGCTCAAGGACATAGTGAACTCAGCCTTCAATCTTGGGGAAACCATCCCTAAACCCAAGATTGTAAGGAATGTGCTCAGATCTCTACCTGAGAGATTCCATGCCAAGATTACGATGATAGAGGAATCAAAGGATATTGACAAGATTCCTTTGACTAAGCTAGTTGGAAACTTGCAAACCTATGAGATAGGGTTATCTAGGATTGGCAAGTCAAGTAAAGGCAAGAGCTTGGCCTTGAAGGCAAAGAGCAGTGATACAGATGAGTCTTCCGATGATGAAGATTCCAAGATGAAGTCCTACATTACAAGACAGTTCAAGAAGTTCATGAAGAATGCCAATGGAAGGAGCTTCGACAAGGACCGCAGGCAGTCCAGTTCTTTTCAGTTTAAAAGCCAACACAAATGGAAGAAGGATGCTAAGGAGGGCGGTCAGTACACTATTCCCACAGGACCAAAGTGTTTTGGATGTCATGGATTCAGTCACATGAAGCATGAATGCCCAACATATCTCAAAAGCATTGGGAAGAGTAAGGCACTTGCTGCAACCTTGAGTGACACGGAGCCTGAAGATGATTCCGACAATGAGGATAACGGAATCTTAAATGCCTTCACTGCCACAGTCAATCCTGCTGAAGGGATTGTTGAAGAAGTGGATGAAGAAGAAGAACTGTTGGAGTCCAAATTTGAGAAGATGGATGATCAAGATGATATCCATTCAGCCTATGAGAAGCTTTACAAGCTCTCTGAAAAGCATGAGAAATTGTATAGGCTAGCCACCAAGAAGCTCAGTGATGTGGAACTTGATCGTGAAGAGTTGTCCACAAAGTTTGATGAGGCGAATCAAACTATTGGAGCACTGAGGTTTTGGAACAATTTCTTGGCTGAGAAGACCAAGAAGCTTGAAGTAGAGTTGTTTCAAGTCAGAGCTCAACTAGAGAGGACTTCAAGTGCAAAGCTTGATGAGATGCTTAGCAATCAGAAATCTGCTTCGGATCGAACAGGCTTAGGGTATGGTCTTTCTTTCTCTAATACTGCTTTTACTAGTAATACTGCTTTTGTTTCTCCTGCTAATAACACTGAAATTGAGAACACTGATGTTAAAATTAAATTAGCTAGTGAGAACTTAGACAAGGGTAAATCTATCTTAGGAGCACCCCCTAAGCAAGATAAGAAAGATGCTAAAAACCCTAGAGCTAAGAAGGCTAACTCTCAAAAGCCTAAACAAAAGAAGCAGCATCTCTGTCATCATTGTGGAGCTGCCGGTCATACTCGACCAAATTGCTATAAGTGGCTAGCCACTCAAAAGAGCAACGGTATGATAGCATCAGGAAGCCAAAATCAGCTTCAATCCTCTCTTGTTCCTCTTGGAGATCTTCTAAAAGCCCTCATGTTCCTTTCGAATTTGAACGGTTTCAATTCTTCCCCCTCATCGCCGGTTCAAGGGTTCAATCAAAGGAAAGGTTCTTCCAAGGTGTGGAAGAAAAGGGACTCTAGGTGATTTCATCACTTTCTTTTCCCTTCTTGTTTTTCTTGTTTGTTGCATTGCTTGTGTATTTTGCATTTTTGTTTGAATCAGTATTGTTTTATTCTTTGTTTGTTTAACATGTTTTTGTGTGTTTACTTTCAGTTTTGTTTATTTTGTTTTCAATATAAAAAAAAATTTGAAAAATCAGAAAAATACAAAAACAGTGTGTGTTTGTGTACTTTGGTACTTGTGTACCTTGGATAGCCATTGAAACAAAGTTTTGGGTTATGAGAGTAGTCATCTTAGGGGGAAAGTTAGTATAGGACATTTTTGACAAGGGGAGTATTGATATTTTTGAGGGATGTAGTGAGTTTTTGATGTATCTTTTCTTTTCTACTCTTTATAGATACATTGTTCTTGTATATGAGGTCTTGTGACCAGTTTTACATACATTGTACTTATTTTCTCTATATGTGGATGTATGTTTCTTTCACCTCTCTCTTCATGTGTTGTTTCTTCTCTATCTTTATACACATGTTCTTTATACTTGTATGCAATCTATTATTTCTGTTTCACACAAGGTGCCTTGATGAGTTTTGTTTAAAGTGTTTCAGAAATACAAGTTGTTAAAGTCTACTTGCCATAAACTCTCTTCTTGCAAAGTTTTTCAAGAGTTTGTGTTAGGATAGATTTTATTGTATTCAACAAGTGAGTATGAGTTGAGTGATTTATGACTTCTCTCATATGTTCATTTGTTTGTTGTGGTTTTGTCACGGATTGCCAAATGGGGAGATTGTTAGGACATATGTGTTTTCACTTATTAAGAACATATGTCACTTATTTATGTAAATTGGCTAATCCTTTTGACAAAACACACTCTACTTGTAATTGGGTAGTTCTAGGTGTTTTTAATACTTCAAGAAACAAGGTTTCAAGGTCAAGTGTTGAAGTCATCAAGTCTGTCAAAGAAAAAGCAAGCTGAAGTGCAATTTCATTAAAGCTCGACACCTTCTCGATAGCTACCTTGACACCTGCTATCTGTCGAAATTTATAATTTCAGATTTTCTAATCTGATTTCCTTGGGATCCGTGAATATGCTTTTGGGCTTCTTTTCTTCTAACCCTAAACATATAAAATGATTGTTTTAAGAGCCGTCAAATTGTACATAAGTTGTAAAAGCATTGAGCAATCTCTGTTCAAGCAAATTGTGATCAAAAGACAAAGTTCTTAACCTAGTTCATCTTCACTGAAGAAGTTGTTGCGTATTTGCACTAAAGGGTTTTGTGACCAAGCATCTTCCTGATCTTCATCGTATAGGATGAACTGAAGAACTTTGCAGCCAACCTCTCCTTCTAAGTTGGTGTTTGAAGTCGTGTACTGGGATCCACGTATTGGTTAGTCACGTACTTAGGAGCCGTGCATCAAAGGTGGAAATTGTCACTATAGATCAAGTCCAATTGGATATTGGGGTAAGGGTTCAATTGTAGGTTGGTAAGGTACTTGGGATTCCCTTACTTGTAACCGCTTGATTTGATAATAGTGGAGTTTCGGGAGTAGTGACCTGAAAATCACCCGGTGGGGTTTTTGCCGCAAGGGTTTTTCCCCATTCGTAAACAAATCACCGTGTTATTTATTTTCCGCTGCTTAATTAGTTTATTGGTAATTTGTTTGTGCTTCCACGCGTTTGCAGATTAATTGATTAATTAACAACTTGGCTAATTAATTAATTGGTTTAATCACAAGGGGTCATTCAGATTGTGGCCTATCAACTTGTAATTGGGTAGATCTAGGATGTGTTTAATGCTTCAAAGAACAGGATTTCAAGATCAAGTGTTAAAGCCATGCAAGTCTATCGAAGAAAAAAGTGAAGAAGTGTTAAATTTTAAAGCTCAACAGCTAGCTCAATAGCTAGTATCTATTGAGGTTTAAAAAGCTACTGAAGCTCGATGCTCAACAGCTATCTCAACAAATAAGCTATCTGTCAAGGTTTATGAAGTTTAGTTTTTTAGAGCTGATTTCAATCCAATTCGTGAATAGATGTTTGGGCTTTCTTTTCTCGCAGCCCTAAATATATATAAGGATTGTTTTAAGGGCCATCAAAGGTTGCGGAAGTGTGAAGCAAAGTTGTGTTCATGCAAATTGTGACCGAAAAAAGAATTTTCCCTAGTTCATCTTTCTCTTGAAAAAGCTGCTGTGTTTGTACACCATAGGATTTTGTAACCAAGTAGCTTCATTATCTTCATTATGTGATGAACTAAAGAACTTTGTAGCCAACATCTTTCTCAAGTTGGTGAGTAAGCCATGTATTGGGATCCGCACATCGAATTAGTTAGTCACGTACTGGGAGTCATGCATTATAAGGAGAGATTATCACTGCAGAACAAGTCCAATTAGGTATTGGGGTAAGGATTCAACTGTAGGTTGGCATAAGGTACTGGTATTCCTTTATTTGTAACCACTTGTTGTGATAGTAGTGAATTTTCAGGAATGGTTTGTACACCGTAGTGTTTTGTAACCAAGTAGCTTCATGATCTTCATCATGTGATGAACTGAAAAACTTTGCAGCCAACATTTTTCTCAAGTTGGTGAATAAGTCACGTATTGGGATCCGCGCATCGAATTGGTTAGTCACGTACAGGGAGCTATGCATTACAAGGAGAGATTGTCACTACAGAACAAGTTCAATTGGGTATTGAGGTAAGGTTTCAACTGTAGGTTGGTATAAGGTACTGAGATTCCTTTATTTGTAACTGCTTGTTGTGATAATAGTGAATTCTCAGGACTAGTGACCTTAAAATCACCTGGTGGGGTTTTTGCCATGTAGGTTTTCCCCATTCGTAAACAAATCACTGTGTCAATTTATTTTCCGCTGCACTTTAGCTTAATTGGTGATTTGTTTGTACTATCACGCGTATTGCATACTAATTGAATGAATTAATTAACTTGGCTAATTAATTTGTTAATTCATCACAAGGAGTCAATGCTTTCTTGGCCTATCATGTTGAGATTAATGCCCTTAAATATTATTGTATGATGCTATGTATGATATTATGTATGACATTATGTTTGACATGATGTATGGCTTAATATTGTAATTAATAAAGTTGTTTTATTATTATCTAAAATAATGGTAACATGAATATTTGGACATTATCATATAGTCCATGAGATGCATAGTATGTGATTTATGTGACTTAGTCACAAAAGATATAAGTCACAAGTTCTTTATAAACTCAGAATTTTAGTTCGTAGTCGGTGATGAAATTGGGCATTTCATCTGCGAAGACTATAACATATCAATTAAGATGATTTGTCTTAATCATGGAAGTGAAGACTTCTAGTTGATATGTTGATATGTTTTAAAAGTTAAGACATATTGAACTGGACCTCTGTGAGATTTATTATTCTCCTAACGACTGTCAATTGAATAATAAATCTCACGACTTATATTTACATGAACTCTTAATTCTGAGAGAATAATGGACCTGATCATGAAGTGTAGGTTGCTTTGATATATCAGGAGTGAGATCTAAAGTAACGGTCAAAACCTCAATATGTTGGGCAGCCACATTTAGTGTTGATAGAACATATATTCTCAAGATGGAATTCATAGTCTCTTAATGGAGATGTAAAATATTCCCTTGAGATAAGTTTAATGGGTTCAGTTATTCAGAGAGTTAGGCCTAACCACATTGGTAAGAAATTACAAAAGTATATATTTATGAAATTGGATTTCATAAATATATGGAAACTTGAAAGGATTAAACCGGGTACTCAAGGATTAAGATGTAGTAATTTACAAAGTGGCAGTCTATTTTCATGACTTTGTATTACTACGAATATTTCATGAAGGGGTTGCATGTACAATAAAGTCTTGGGATATAATTTATTAATTGCATGTACAATAAAGTCTTGGGATATAATTTATTAATAAGGCCTAGAATGCAATTATATTTATAAAAGGTATTAAATATAATTAATGGCAACTTTGGACTTGTCAAGAGTTGACAGAAAAGCCCAATGCCCATTGGAGCTAGTGTCTTATTTGTTCCCTTTTGGTCCCACTCCAAGCCACATATTAGAGCCCAATTGGAAAGGCCCAAAAGACTAGCCCAATTAGATAATCAGTTATTAGAAGAGAAACATACAGAATTTTATAACACACAACAAGTTTATGAAATGGTATGTATGTGAGTGTTGGACACTCTCTCATTCTCCCTTGGAAACTGATTGAGAAACCACACATCTTGGGCGTTAGTGGAATTGGAGTGAAGATTGAAAGTGTTCTTGAGAACTTCTGATCTTTGGTTTTGAAATTCACTGCACCAAGGTTCACTCTCTTGTTCTATATTCTAAAACTTACATAATGCATGTTATTAATTTTGAATGAAGTAGACCCGTTAATTTTCCACTGCGTACATGCATATTTCCAACATATCAAACTTAATGCTAAACTCATTACAAATAAATCCCACAAAATACAAGGAAATAAATTAATGCAATTAAAGCTCTTTTTGTCATGGAATAAAGCCAACATAAATGTTATGTGAAAGAACATAACAGAGTATATTAGAGAGTATACCGGAGAGTATTGTCATTTCTATTTGACTTTTGTGCACATTCTCAGGGGGAGAAATTATATTTCTTGTGCACATTCTTAGGGGGAGAAAGTCTTAGGGGAGATGCATATACCAAGGGGGAGAAGACATTTTATACGAGGAAACCTTGTTTTGTTTGTTTTACATTATGTTTGTTTTCTTTTTTTTTTTGGATGGTGCTTTGAGTTATGTTTAGTATCTATGCTTTGTTGTTCTCATCGCATAGTGTTTGTGTGTTGGACATGCATACATCCTTATGCTATTGTGCTTTATTGATTGCATGCTCGAATGATCATTTGCTTTTCTAAGTGATCATTGTAGTCATTTCCATATGACTATCATGTGTTTGATTAAGTTGCTTATATGTTTTACTTGTTACTTTATACTTCTCCTTTATTACTTGCTTTGCCCTGAGGGTCTAATATGTTTTGTGCAAGTGTTTTAAGATGTAGGTACTTTGTTCCAAGTTCATCACATGTTTTAGATTTAGGTGTGAGTAAGTTTTGCCATTGTTCACAAACTCACATTTAAGCCTAGAGTTTGTTATACGGTGTTTTGTCACGAAATAGCCAAAGGGGGAGATTGTTATTTAATGGTTTTTCACATAACATTTGTTTTGGCTTTATTCCATGACAAAAAGTTTTGTAATTGCATTAATTTTTTCCCTTTTATTTTGTGAGATTTATTTGTAATGGGTTTAGTATTAAGTTGGTAAAGATTGCTCAAGAAGTTGATCTCACGACTTGTCTCACGAGTGGTGCAACTCGTGAAAGTCACATGAGAAGCACATGCAGGAAGCTGAAGAGTCAAGTGTCAGGCTACATTTCGTGAGTCACTTCACGACTTAGGTCAAGTGGTGATTGACCCGCGAAACTCTCTGCCTGGATGATTTTAAGTGTGACTCTTATATCTTTCACCCATACTATATATACCATCATTACCCACAAAAATGAAAGGAGGCTATTTAGATAGAAAACCCTAGAGAGGTTTCTACAACACACCCACCATTTTAGAAAAAGTTATTCATCCTTAAGTGAGAATTCCTTTGTAGTCTCTTCTCCTGAGATTTGTACCCAAACACAACCCACACTTATTCAGAGTATAGAGAGTGTTATGGAACTTGGGAAGCATTTGGGCTTAGTGGATGCAATTGGGCGGTATTGTGGAATCCGGATAACTAGTGAAGACAAGACTCCAAGAAGTCTATTAGTAGCTAGAGCTTGGAGGCTCAAGTGCATTGGGTAGATCAGGCTTGGAGGGTCTTTTTGATATTCATGTACTCCAACTTAATCACCAGTGGATCGATTTTGACTTGGAGGGTCACGAAGAGGTTTTTCATCAAGTTCTTCGGTTTCCTCTTCGATAACACATCGTCATGTTATCCTATGTTTGTAGCTCTCTTCCCTTATGCATTGTGCTTTACATTTATTGTTTATTGTACATGTTTATGCACTAGAGTAGTTCTGGTTTTTTGCGCTTCATTTACTCATGTTCCGCACTTAAATAAGTTAGAGTAAAGGCAATTTAGCTGTAATTTAAAATTGGGGATCTAAACAAGCATTAGCATTTTCACACTAATTGAGCTTTCAATTATCATCAAACACAGAGAGAGAAAAAAGATCAGAGAAATCAATCCACAAAAATTGCTGAGAGAGAGAGAGGTCGCCGCTGCGAAGGCTGGTGGAGATCATCCACTCACCGCCGCTGGTCCTCCTCCTCACCACCAAGTGCATGCAAACCTGGTTGGGCCAAATCAACTTCTGTCTCTTTTTTTCTTCATTCTTTTCTTGTTCTAATTAAATTTGTTATTACAATTTGTTTTATGAGAACCAGATTATGCTTTGTGTTTGATTATTTATCTTTAGTTAGAGACATTTGAGAGACAAAAACGAGAGAGAGAGAGACAGAGGGTGAGAGGAGAGAAAAATAGTGCTCTGAAGAAACAAAGAGAAAAAAGGAAGGGATGAGAGAGAAAGAATAATTTTTTATTGAGTTGGGTATTTTTTTAAGAAAGAATGTTGATTTGGAGTTACTATAGTGCTCTCCATGTCAAGAGAGCTGCTATAGCAACTCTAAAAAAATAATTTGGAGTTAGAGGGTTTTTTTTGTGTGATTTATCTCCAAAATTGGCTCCAAAGAACCTATTGGAGATGCTCGTACAACACTAGTAAAAGCTAGAGCAACACAATTACATCTTAAAGGAATAGTAACAAAGATTATACTAACAAATTGTTCACGAACTAGTTTAATATCCTTCAAGATCCAGCCACTTCTAAAGAACATATCCTATCCGAATAAGGAGTGACCATTAAGCAACCAAAGGTTCAGTAGAAACAAGGTTGATCTTATTGACCTCTATGAACTGCTAGTCTTGGCAGTTCACTATATTAAGAAGGCAAAATAAATTTCCTTTGGCTCCACCGATGTTGAGCACTAAATTGAAGTTTTAGGTGGTAAAATAGCTAAAAAAGCTATTTTACCACCATCAGTGGTGACGCTAAGGGGATGGTTTAGCTTCTATATAGCTATACCTATCCCCCATTTCTCTTTTCTTTGTAACATCATACATTATATATATGAAAGTTCTCTTTTTATTCATTGTCTCTCTACATTCTTGCCTTTAAATTCCTAGTTCTATATTTACCTTGTTGTTTATATTTGTCTCTTTACTTCCTTGTTCATATTTACTTATTTGTGTATATATTGTTATATTGTTGTTGTGGGTTTCCAAAATGGATAGTATACCATTACCTAGATGAGAATTACCCCTAGGGGGAAGAAATCTCACCACTTCTAAGCATCTAAGAACAATGTTTGTTGTTCCATTTATTTTGCTGTTCATTCTATTTACCTTGTTCAGATATAGTTATTTATTCCTTGTTCTTACATTTTATTCATCCCCATCCCCTCTAGCCCTTGCTCTTACATTTTTTTTTATCCACATCCCCTTTAATCATTGTACTCTTTATTATTGGCTATATTGTTCTATATATATATATATTGTGATATATTGCTCTCTTCTCTCTCTCTCACCCAAAAAATATTTTCTACTCGTTTTTTCTAAATGGGTTCTAAACCTTGTTTTAAGCACAATATGGGTAGGTTGCCTTGGGGAATGGTGATGGCTTGAACTCCCATTTCTTTTTTTGGCAAAGGACCTATAAGGCTTGGGCAAGATTAGAACATATCTAGGAGAAATCCCTAAAAAAATATTTTAATTGTTCCAAGCCATTTACTTTCCTTGTCATGTAAATTCCAAGTTATTTACTTTTCCTTGTCATTTAAATTTCAATCAATTTACTTTTCTTGTCATATAAATTCCAAGTTATTTACATTTTTTGTCATTTAAATTCCTAGCAATTTACTTTTACGCCTTGTATTTAAATTTCTTTACTTTTAATGCACTTTACTTTCTTTCCTTTTAATTTCTAGCACCTTTATTTATACTCGTTGCTCTTTATTCTTTCCCATTTACATTGTTGCCATAAAATAAAAGCTAGAGTAAACAAATCTGTAAAGTGTGTTTTTCTAAAAGAAAATTATTTCAAAAAAACTACTTCTTTTCCAAAAAAAAGTTTTCAAAAATAAAAGTCTTCTTTTTTCTTTAAAAACCCTAAAATGATTTTTCTAAAAAAAACTCTTTTTCTTTTTTTCAAAAAATGATTTCCTTCTACTACATTAAACCCCCCCCCCCCCTTTTTTTTTACAACAAAACTCTTTTGAATAGGAAAAGTTTTTAAGTGGATAAGATTTTTAAAAAAAAAACTATAAAAATCATGGGATTTTTGAGATTTAAACTTCTTTTTCTAAAATAAAAACCCATGAAAACATTTTGAAATGTTCTTTACATAACCTCTTTTTGTTTAAAAATTTTTTCCTTATAAAAATGTTTTCAATACAAGCTTCCTTTCATCATAAAAAATCATGGGAATTTTTAAATCCAAACCCTCTTTCGTTACGAAAAACCCATGAATCTTTTTTTTTTTTTTTTTTTGGGAATCTTTTCCCAACACATATTCGGAATTAACCTCTTCTTACAAATAATAATAATAATAATAATAATAATAATAATAAATAATAAAATTCAAAAAAAATTCAAAACAAAAGTCCATCTTTTTAAAATTTTATCATCAAAATAAAAATCATGGGATTTTTAAATCCAAACCTTCCTTAAAAAAAGAAAAAAAAAAATACTCATGAAACTTTTCAATCAACGTTTTCCAAAACTCCCCTTTTCTTTGTTCCCTCAAAATTGGTATTTTGCAAAATGGTTTTCAAAACAAACTTTAAATGTCATGGAATTTTCGGATCCTCCTCCATTAAAAAAAAAAAAAAAAAAAGGTCCACGAACATTTCATTTCTCTAAATAAAATTCTTTTCCAAAAACCTTTTTTCACAAATAAAACTTGTTTTCATAAAGAAACTCCCTATTTAAAATTTTGCCTATACCAAATAATTAATTTTCTCTAAAAAAATAAAAATAGTTTTCTAAATCTTCTTCCATTTTACCAGAAATAATAAAAATAGCAACAAAATTTTTTCTCATAAAAAAATTATTTTTCCAAAACTTTATTTTCTATAAAAGTGAACGTTTTCAAAAACAAAGAAAAACCCGTTGTACAAAAAATGTGTAAACTTGTTTCTTCTTCAAACAAACTTTTTTTTTTAAATCTTTTTCAAAATAATTCATGCATCTTCTATTTAGAATTGTTGTTTAAAACTTTTTCTTAAAAGTTTATCTTTAGAGATTGGTGCCTGTTGGTTTAATTTCATTGAACCATAGGCACAAATCTATTGTTGTTTAAAACTTTATCTTAGAAGTACATTTTTAGAAATTTGTGCCTATTGTTCAATGAAATTGAACCAATAGGCACCAATCAAGCGTACATTATTCCTCCCCTCCTTGGCACTAATGTTTCTTTCTATCCTGATTTTTGTTTTTGCATGATAAAATGAGAAAAACATGGTGGATGACAAGGTACTATTCTTCCTACTTTCTCTCTTTTATTTTTACGTTGTTTATATTCATGTTAGAATTTGTTGTAAAAATATTGTAAATTTAGTTTTTCTTTTTTTACTTATACTTTATTCCCCCTAACTTGAAATTCTAAGTCTGTCTCTAGTTCTTTTAAATGCTGAAGGATAAAAGTATAATAATGGGTTTGGCCAACTTAGAACAGTGTATCGTATAGAATGCATTTTGTAGCTTGTGTTGATGTCTATTGAATCATCATGCTGTATATGGATGATGTTCCTTTTTTTTCTTTTTCTTTTCTTTTTTTTTCCTTTTTTATTTTTTTCTTTTTTTCTTTTTTTGAGTTGAGTACATGGATGATGTTGAACAAACAAGATGTCACACTAAATTGTAGGATGGTAGAAACATGATAATAGTCTCATAATTTCTTTGTGTCATGAGTTGGGTAAAAAGGGCAAGTTCACATTTGCCTTGTATTTTAAAATATAATTCAAATTATAGAATTGATTTTGTATGCCTTTAAGACTCTGGATTAATTATAATTAGGTAGTTTGGATTGTTGATTTATCTTATACAAGTTTTAGTTTACATGTATAGTACTCTTCCGTTTTCCCAACTTTCATTCTCTCTTTTTTCCCCCTTTTTCACGTTCAACAAGGGGAGGGGTTCCAATGACGCGGGTTCAAAACTAGTACAAAATAACACTGTAGGTAAATACACAAAACCATCATTCAAAGGATATATGCAACAATATGTACAAAAATGCAAAAGATAAGACTTGCATAACAACATCCAGCGTTATAGTACAAATTTATTCATATCCATTCTAGGAATTCATAGAAAGGAAAGCAACAGAAAGATTGACTAGTCGCACTACTAGGCTGGCATTTGCTTCTAAAGTAACTAATTATTTTACAAGCCAGATTTATTAAGTGGGTGTTGGATTCAGACACTCGCAGCATTCCCAGGTGCGTGGGATCTATGGGATGGAAGACACCCGCCACATAGTGGAGCATTAGATAACTCCTCGAAAAGTACCCGTTTATGAGGCTGAAACCGAAAACCGGTAGATTGGACTATATCAACTAATAGTCGATACTTTAGCAACACAAATAATACTGGCACGAAAGTAAATACCACTAACAGAACAACAATCAATGGAAATCCATGATGATTGTGATATTTCGAACTGAAGGATGCACAAAATGCGACCATCATAGCAGCAATTGAGATGAAGAGTGACGTTACTCCAATTATCAACTTAATAGGTAACGATACAAGGAAGTCGTCATATGAATAACGCGAGGTAAGGATGGATAAGAACATTATAAGGGATGTTGATGAGCAAAATAATACTATTGCACTTGAAATTGAATAGACCAGAAGAAGATGAGGATTAAGTTTTAATTCATCCGTTGGTTGGCCACTAAACATTATAGTGCCGATTAGTGTAGCAACCACCATAGATGAGTTAGCTGTATTCCTCATCCACTCCTCTCCCTCCTTCCTTAACGTCTCGTGGCTCTTCTCAAATAAAACATAGGGTGTATCTCCCTCGTTATTTTTCATTTCTTTGAATGTAGGGCTTACAACCTTTTCCACCTCCTTCCATTGCAAATCATAGGAAATATCACATGGAGAGACTTGTTAGTCCAAAAGCAGAAGAATTTAAGTAGAAACTAAATCTATGTGGAAACATGCGTTAACATTCTATGAGATGGTTTAAAACCTACTACTCAAAGCATATGAATAAGTACCTTGAACCATAAAAGTTCACGTTGCATTTGAAGAGCTGCTCCTGATATTGCATTTAGCTTCTCTTGAGGAGCCATTCTTGCAACTAAATGCAACATGTTGTTTTCACCACCATCTTTTTTATCTGCTATTAGATCTTTAATTGGGCCTAACTCACAAAGTAAATTGAAGATGTTTTCATGGCGCTTCTCAACAGCAATATGAAATATCCTTTTATCATTTTTTTCTTCCCATAATAGACTAAAGTCAAAACGAATAAGCTTGACCAAGAACTCAACGTTGCCTACTTCTGTCGCAGCAAACAGAGCTTCTGGAATCTCTGGGAATTCTTCAAATTTCGTAACAACATCTTTGTAATACTGAAGACATTCTTTCAACAGTTTATTGGCTTGAGATTGTGTTGAGTTTTCCTGTTCTAAATTCAACCCTGAAATTGACAGTGAAAAAGAAAGTATACATACCTCAATGAAATTTAATTTATTAAAAGAATCAAATAATAGCTAGAGTATAAAGAGTGAATGTGTTTAGTACACTGTAATGGAATAGTTATTCTCTTTCCTTCTTGTGTGCTTTTACAAGGAATACATTTTCCTTATGAATGGATTATTAGGTTTTAGGTTGGCAAATTTCATGACATTGTAACTTTAACTGAGTCAGTATTGATTATCAAACATTCAAAATTAAGAGTCAAAGATGCAATTCAAAGAAGACAAATTTTCATAATTTAGATAGTCATTCGATCTGTTTTGATTATCAAACATTCAAGATTAAGAGTCAAAGATGCAACTCAGAGAAGACACATTTTCAGAATTAGATAGTCATTCGATCGACACTATTGAAATCGAGGCTTCAAAAGCCTTTCAATTGCATATCAATTAATCGATAGATGATTCTCAACTGATGACTGGCTGTATCTCAATCGATCAAAAGTCAAGAATTCAGTAAGTGACATATTTCATCTTTATTGCGGTAATTGTGCACCTCTAAAGGACTTTTTTTTTTTTTTTTTCCATAATCCACTTATAGAGGACTTTATAACAATTATTTTTTCACATAAATTTGAGAAGAGTTAGATGAATTTCTCAAAATTGGCTGTTTAAAAGAAAGATGGCAGTGTATTGTGGCACAATTTTAAGCCAAAAGAAGAGTTAAACAGACCTGTTTTAATAGATGGGTTCATGCTCTGCACCCATCTCCTCCCTCTGGCATATGCTGTTTGTATTTGTGCTCTTCCCCTATTCGAATTAGCATCTTCAATCTTCAATATATCTATGTTTTAACCAAAACTCTGATGCTTATACTTCAATTGTTTTTCTTCTTGAAATACTCTCTATGCAGTTTATGAAGTACTCTTTATGCAGTTTAGAGTTTATAAATACAAAAACCCACAGAAAAAGTAATGAGAGAGAGAGAGAAATGGTAGTAAGGCACAAAGGGAATGACATAGATATAAATCTCAGACCACCACCACAGTTGGTCTCCAACCATTGAAAATTGAGCATTAAGTACGATTTATGCTTGGGTATTTGGTTGGATTAGGAATTTGGGTTAGATTTGGTTTTGATTCAGGTATTTGGGTTCTCCATGCTTGGCATCGATTTCATGAGGTCACTAAATCTCTCTCTTTTTCTCTGTTTCTCTAGAACTAAATTGTTATGCTCTTTCTCTTTCTCTTTCTCTTTCTCCTTTAAAAAAAAAAAAAAAAAAAAAAAAAAAAAAAAAAACAGATTATTAGCTTCTTTGAGAATCTCAGGGACTCCGCATGGGATGCTTTTTTAGCACACGAGGTTTTGTTGAATTCTCTTTTTGTTTCCATAGAAAGTAGCATCGCAGATATTTTTGCTGCAAATTTTTGAAATTAAATGAATTTGAATTTTGGGTTTCTATGTGGTCTTTTAAAGTTTGGAATGATTCCAGGAATATAGGGCTGACATAGAAGATCAGCGCTAAGTCAAGAGGTCGACCTGTCAAGGTAATAAGAGAACCTGCATTTGGGTTTTTTAATTTATAAATTTTTTATGGTGTAGTTAAATTCTTAAAAAATACTGTTTGGGATTTATATTTTATAAATTTATTATGGTGTAGTTAAATTCTTTATAAAAAATTCAGTAAGAATTTATTATTGACACAAAGAAACACAATTTCTGTTAATTTGTTAATCCATATCTAGATATATGTAAATACAAATGGATCCCACAGATCTAGGATTGAAGCCAAACACATAATCTGCTCATGACATATAAAATTTAAGGAACAAATGCTTAAGTGTCATGAAGAAAGTAAAGGCTTAAGTTGATTTTTTTGGGTGCAGGTAGAGTTGTCCAAATCTCTAGGTAATTGTCAGTGATCTTGAGTCCCTAACATTAGTCAGGTAAAACGTGTAGGGACATAACTAGAAGTCTAGGGTAGTGTGTTTAATGCAACATGTGCAGAGGCATGTGTGTTCATGACTTTTGCTGGATGTTATAAGAAGCTACATGATTTTTTGTGTAGATACAAGTAGCTTTCCATCTTGGGCTTAACATTTGGAAAGTCCAAAATTAACTTTGTTATACATGATGGATATATTCCAGTCCATGTCCTGAAATTAGTGCTTATAATGACACACCCATTTACTAATACAAATAGATCAACCACCAAACATTTCCCCTATACTTCTCTCTAATTGCAGATGGCAGTTAATAAGGGTAAATTTATAACTGGTGGTTCAGCCAAATCCCGCAAATCAAATGAATGAGTTATATCATACTTCAGTCTGAAAGTGGCTTTCTTGGATAGTATACCTTTATGGACCTAATATACATAGTCAGTAATCTCCAGACCAAGAACGACCAATTCCTAAAGTTGCAGAACTCTATAATCACTATGAATGGCAATAGAGTAAAAACTAATACTACACAATCATATATAACTATGCACCATAATTGCCACCGAAAAAAAAAAAAAAAAAAAAACTAAGTGTCAAGCTTCTATTATGTATGGCTATAGTAGGTGAGGTTAAGTAGTGTATTAACAGTTGGTCATTATTTTTTAAGAAGTGTAACCTAATAGTTGCCTCCTTTAAGTAAAGAAATTTCACCTCTTGGCCAAATTTCTGGAGCCCTTTGACATAAGAAAAAAAAATTTTCTTTTTGTTTTATGCCTTTTATCTATTTTTTACTGCCTCTTCTCTTCCCCGCTCAAAATTTTCATCTGCCAAGCTCTTATATAACTAGAACAGAAAATTATCAATCTTTGAACCTTTTTTTTTAATTATTTAATATTACCTTGGTTGGATAATGGTCCTCAAAGACTTGAAGAAATTTCCAATAATCACATTTTCGGCAACTATCTCACTTTAGTCAGTTGTGCATCAAGTGTTTCTCAAGATGGAAGGTTGGCATGCCTATCCACTGAAGGTTATCAAGGTTAGTTTTTTATCCTCTTAAGTTTTGTCAAGCAGCCTAAAAAATTAGGATTATTGGTATTATAGTTCTAGACTATGAATCAGTTCCATATAGAAGTTGCAACTTAGCATATAACATTCTTTGAATATGTTTGAAAAAATTACTACCAAATTTTGTCACTACCATTACTTTTCTTGACTAATATGAAATTTTTTATGAATTTATTAGTCCTCCAACATGAATCATGATTGCAATAAAGTTGATTTATGAATGAAAACTCATAGTCTCCTTTTTAAAATTTTCTTTCAGGCCTTAACTATGGCGTTTGATTACTACAAAGGCAATGCTTCAATAACTGATGATGTATTTGCAACACTTGGATTGAAAATTCATGGTGGCAAAAATGTCCCTTATGTGTGATATTTTTAGGGTATTAGTTCTTGGCAGGAATTCAATGAATTCTAGAGAAATACATAATGAGAGTTCCAAGTAGAAGACTTGGTCTTGGTGCCAAAGAATATATTTCTCAATGTGTTTGGCCAAAGAAAATGTATATTAGAAGCTTCAAGGATGATGAAAACTCATTATAAATGAATTATTACACTTCTATTAATAAGTTGAACAATGGTGAGGCATCGCCCTTTCATTCTCTTTATAAAGATGATTGTGGTTAAGCAAAAATATTTTCCTTCTAAACTCTATTACATAGTGATACAATGATTGGAAAATTATGCGTTGGGCATAATTTGGTGGTTTACATACAAGACTTTACTACTCTTAGGAGCACTATTGGGTATATTTGTTAAAACATCAATACCATGTAGCTCCTTGACAATTAGTATCTTTGTTGTAGCTAGCTGATAATATTCAAGAATTACTTTGAGGAATGTACTTCACAATGATTTGGAAATTTAAGGGTGAATTTTTTGCCTCATGTTGATGAAATATTTAGTTTTGGTATCTATTTCTCAAACCATTTATTGCTAGATAGGAGTTAGGTTTCTTCTAGAAAAAAATAGGATTTAGTCTAATACTCACAAACCAATCCAATTATATGCTTGCACTCTTTCAAAGGATGTGAAATTAATAATCGTGAATTCACCTACGCAACACATACATATCATTAATTATATTATTCATAGTAATTTCTGTTTCTTTTTTTTTTTTCCTCCTTTTTTAAATATAAGATAAGTGAACCTAATTAAGTAAATGTTTTATCACATGTCATAAAAATTAGATAAACTCATAATATTCAAACTTAGTTATCATAAACTTAGTTACTTATTCTAATTATGAATTATTGTTTTTCGAAGTTACTTATATATGCTTCTACAAAAAAAAAAAAAAAAAAGACCTATTATTTCTCTTGAATGATAAAATCTTGGAGTAAAAAAACACTTTCTTTTTACTTGAGTGTATAGGTGGTAAAGGAATATTATATTTTTTTTTCTAAGAGATCTATTTAAAATTTTGTTGAAACGGGCATAAATTTCAAGATTAGATTTTGAAATCTCTATAAAAAAAATCCCTGAATTTAGTTTTTTTTTTCTTGCAAGTAATTATTTGTTTTTTTTTTTTAAATATAAAATGTTTAAATTTTCAGTAACCATATGTCTTTTGTAATAAATAAAAGTATCCCGCACATTGTGCGGGTTATACACTAGTTTTAATAAAGTCGGTGCCGTGTGTTTTTCAACCCTAAGTGGAGCACCTGTATAAGGGCCTATTCTACAAGACTTCGTTGAGGTTACTGAGTCAAACTATAAAAATCTAATCAAAGATAAAATCCTAGCCTCAACTTTCTAATTTGTGTGTTATGAGAGTAAACAAAAATATCTCCTACGGTGTGTTGTTGCTGTCATAGTGTGAATCAAGGCTGATTCACAAAGCCTATCACAGTACGTTTTCAACGAAATTCAAATCTTCCAAGTTTGTCGGGGTACATCAGTAAGTTACCTACTAGGTAAAATCTTGAGTTGTGCATATATCTCAGATTGTAAAACTTCAATTCGATTTGTGGATTCATTTTTGGATTTAGGGTTAACCTTTGTAGTGGTATTTTCTTTAAATGCTATCCATCCGTTTTCCATTTCATCATCATATAGATGTGTCATTTATTTTACTATTTAGTGCTATGATATTGGTGACATACTTACTAACTTGTGGTGTTTTAACTTGTTCAAATTTGATCACGTGAGTGTTAATTGGCTTAATTTGTTTAATATGATGCATAATTAATCAAAAGGGTCAAAACATTTCTTTTTAATTGGTATCAAAGCAGGTTTACTTTGTGTAGTATTAATTTTTTGAGTGCGTGATCCTTGACTCCTATTTATCACGGATAAACTTCGGTGTCATAAAATATAGTAACATGACAACTCAAATCAAGATGTTTCTAATGAAGATGACGGCTTTCAACTGCATATAGTAAAATTCTTGGGGAATGTGTTAAGTATCATAAAAGTGCTAAGAAATCCCATGTTAGCCAATATTTAGCTCAGGAAAGGGATATGAGTATATTTGGTCCTTGAAGACTAGGCACAGTTTCTGTGGAAAATTTCAAATTAAAAGAGTCTAAGAAGTCTGGAGTAGATTGTCGGGTTATGTTTGTAAGTACTACCGGGTAAAAATTAGAAATATGAGTATATTCAATTGTAAAACTTTAATTCTAATAATGAATTTTTTTAGGTTTAGGGTTTAATTATTGGATTTTTTTTTTTTTTTTCTTTGGATGTGTTCATTTGTTTTTCATTTCGCTGTCAAATCACCTATGTTATTTATCTTATGCTTTATTGCTTTATTCTATGATTTTTTATGTTGTGGTAATTAACGAAAAATCATTTGGAATTTATGATCAATTAATGTGAAAAATTGATTTAATTCCACTTAAATCAATCAACGACTTGAACTTGTCTTTTCACTTTCCATATACAAAAGTATTTAACTCATATGTCTTTGTATGTCATACCACATGATCAAGGAATATATCACCGTGCAAGATTTAAGAATCTCAAAGTCAGAATAACTCACATGAAATACTGATGAGTGACATGAGTCTCCTTAACATTCCCGATTGACTTGTTCTATAAAATGCATAAGGCTTGCGAGCTAACACATGCAATACAGTCTCTTGCTGCCTCCCACCAGCTCTAGCTAAATTCGTTCTGTCCGCCATCATGCTCAAGGCTACTCCTGCATTTTTTTATACCAAAAACAAATTTTTCAAGCAAAAGTATTCATGGATGGAATTCTTTTTCTTCTTGGCGTGTTGTGGTATTTAGTTACGTTTTACAGCTAAAATAAAAATTTAAGAACGAACATGTTGAATATATTTCTTTCATAAAGATACACTAGGCAAAGCATGACATAATTATATGAAAAAGACATGCAACAGTTTCTTTTGACAACTATTTTTCCCTCATGTACCAGCTTTTCCCCTAACCAGATAGAAATCTATATATTATGAAGAAACCCATTCTTTCATAGATATATCTATGTAAAAGAAAAAAGAATATCACAATACT
Organism: Quercus ilex subsp. ballota; assembly: GCA_032727855.1. Classification (NCBI taxonomy): domain Eukaryota; kingdom Viridiplantae; phylum Streptophyta; class Magnoliopsida; order Fagales; family Fagaceae; genus Quercus; species Quercus ilex. Next base: position 15,453,059 of record CM064912.1, on the reverse strand, counting down.
ACTGTTAGGACATATGTGGAACTTGTTAGAACATATGTTATGTAGAATTGGCTAATCCTTTGACAAAACGCACTTTACTTATAATTAGGTTAATCTAGGACGTGTTTAATATTTTAAGGAACAAGAGTTCAAGTCTAGTATTGAAGCCATGCAAATCTGTCCAAGAATCAAGTGAAGAAGTGCATTTCATTAAAGCTCGACAGATAACTTGACAGATTTATCTATCGATATTTAATATATATTTCTCAACAGCTCTCGATAGAAGCTATATATATCGAGAATTACGAAATTCAGATTTCCAAATCTTATTTTCACACATATCCAAGTTATTTGTGTAGGGTTTCTTTTCTCACAACCCTAGGCATATATAAGGATTATTTTAAGGGCTGTCTAAGGTGATGCAACTTGATGCAAAGTGATTATTCACTCAAATTTTGACCGGAAACAATTTGCCCTAGTTCATCTTTCTCTTGAAGCTACTGCGTTTGTGCGCCAAGGGTTTTGTAACTAAGGAGCTTCTTGCTCTTCATTGCGTGGATGAACTGAAGAACTTTGCAGCCAACATCTTTCTCAAGTTGGTGTGTTAGTCACGTACTGGGATCCATGTATCGATTGGTTAGTCACGTACTTAGAGCCGTGCATTGAAATGAGAGATTGTCATTACATTACAAGTCCAATTGTGTATTGGGGTAAGAGTTCAACTGTAGGTTGGTATAAGGTACTGGGATTCCTTTACTTATAATCACTTGTTTTGATAATAGTGGATTCTCAAGAGTGATGACCTTAAATTCACCCAGTGGGGTTTTGCCTCGGTGGTTTTCTCCATTCGTAAACAAATCACTCGTGTCAAATTTAATTTCCACTGTATTTAGTTTTTTGGTGATTTGTTTGTACTACCACGCATATTGCCTGTAATTGAATCTAATTAATTTACTTGGCTTAATTAATTGATTTAATTTACTAAATGGGTCAATATATTCTTGGCCTATCAACTACAAATTATTGGTACTATAGTTTCAAGCCTAAAAAAATTGAAAAGAGCATCAAAACTATAAATTTAAGCTATTAGCTAATAATGACAGATCAGTAGAAAGATCCGTACCAAAATCTCCAGTCCATCAATATTTTGATACCTTATTTAGAAAATGAGTGAACGGCGTAACTTGTCCTTATTTAGAAAATGAGTAGCTTAGGCCATGATTATTCTTTGAACTTCAGACCACTTTAAATGTTTAAGCCACCATTATTTTTTGAACTTCATATCAAATCTAGAATGACAAAATCTATTAAGGGCATATTTTATATAGTTAGCTAATCCTTTAACAAAATACACTTTACTTATAATTGGGTAGATCTATAATGGGTTTAGTACTTCAAGAAACAAGATTTCAAGTCAAGTATTAAAGCCATGGAGATTGGACCATGAAAAAATTGAAGAAAAGCTGTTCATTAAAGCTCGACAAATACCTCGACAGGAACGGTATCTGTCGAGATTTAAGAATGAAGCTCGACATAAGCTGAATCTGTCAAGATCTACGAAATCAAAATTTCCAGATCTGATTTTTGGCCCTCGTTGACATGTATGTGTAGGGATTTTTTTTTTCACAACCTTAGACATATATAAGGCTTAGTTTATAAGCCGTTATACATGGAGAAAACGTGTATTAATGTGACTTAGTGCCTTATTCTTTCTGCAAGAAGCTATTATGTCTTTTGCTCCTTAGGGTTTCGTAACTAAGTACTTCTTGATCTTCATTGTTGATGAAGTGAAGAACTTTTCAACCAATAACACATTCAAGTTACTAGAATTAGTCACATATTGGGATCCGTGCAAAAGGGTGGCGTTCATATATTAAAGAGTTCAGAGGTTCTGAAGCAATAGAAGGTTTTCGTTGTAAGTTCATCTACGAGGATTGTAGAGTCTAGGAACAAAAGTTTTGTACTAGATCTGAAACTTCTCATTACTATAGTGAATTGCTTTTCGGGAAGGTTTTCCCCCAGATTTTTTTACTGTGAATCTAGTTTGTTTCATTGGTTTTCTTGGGTCATCATATCTTTTTTTTTTTTTTTTTACTATTCCACTGTGCATGATACTGACATAATATTGATGTTTGTTTGTTTTAACAAGATTTATTCATAATAAATCTAATTAACAACTTGGGTTTAAAACTTGTTAATTCTATCAATCGATGTCTAAATTTCCCAACAAGTGGTATTAGAGCAGGTTCACTCTGATTGGAATAATTTCCTGAGTGTGATCCTTGGCCCCCGTTGTCATGGATCGGGGACAATCTCTTTTGATTCCTCTTTTATTTGATGACACTAATTATGCGTACTAGAAAGTTCATATGAAAGTTTTTTTGCAGGCTCTATGTGAAAAAGTATGGCAAGCTGTTGAAGTTGGCTGGATTAAGCCAAATGAAATGCTGGTGAATTGGGATGAAGCAACAATCAAAGTGGCAAATTTCAATAGTAGGGCCTTGAATGCTTTGTTTAGTGGGGTGACCAATGAGGAATTCAAGAAAAAATCATCCACGAAAGTTACCAAGGAAGCATGGATCATTCTTGAGACCACCTATGAAGGAACCAAGGCAGTAAAGAATGTGAAGCTTCAAAGACTCACAAGTAATTTTGAAGAAATAAGGATGAAAAGGGATGAGACCTTTGATGAGTTCTATGCTAAACTCAAGGATATTGTGAATTCTGCCTTCAACCTTGGAGAATCTATAGCAGAATCCAAAATTGTTAGGAAAATCCTTAGGTCCTTACTAGAAAGATTCCATGCCAAGATCACTGCCATTGAAGAAGTGAAGGACATTGATCAAATTCCTTTGACTGAACTTGTAGGGAACCTTCAAATCTATGGGATGGGATTAGGTTTAATGGGAAAATGTGGAAAGAGTAGAAACTTGGCTCTTAAGGGTATAGAGGAAGAGATTGATGACTCTGAAGATGAAGATGAAAGCGAAGATGAAGATGAAGATGATGATGAGGATGAGGATGAGGATATAACCTTCATAGCTAATGAGATTATCAAGCTTTTTTAATATAAGAAAAAGGATAAGGACAAACCTTCTAGGAAATCTGAATCCTCTAGGAAATGTAAGAGTGAGAAACCCCTTATCCAGTGTCATGAGTGTAAAGGTTTTGGTCATATGAGGATAGAATGTCCAAACTACCTTATGAAGGAAAAGACCAAGAAGTCAAAAGATAAAGGGTTGGTTGCTACCTTGAGTGATACTGAGAATGACTCTTCTGATGAGTATATGGATGAATGTGGTCACTTTATGGCTTTTGCTACCACAACCGATAAGGTGATTGTGGAGAGTGCTAGTGACAGTGAAGATTCTTCGAATGATGAAGTACCCAAGAAGTTGAACTTTCAGGAAGCCTATGATAAGCTATGCACTAAGTTTATAAAATCTGAAAAGGCTTTACATCTTTGTAGAAAAGAACTTAATGAGGTAAAAATTGAAAAAAGCTAATCTATTAGTCAAATTAGATAAGACTACTAGGTTGGTTGAGACTCCTGTTGTGGAGAACACCTCATTAAATGAAAAGGTCAAGAATCTTTAGGTAAAACTTAGTCAGGCTAAAACTCAAATAGAGAGGATGTCTAGTGCAAAGCTTGATGAGATATTGAGTGCTCAAAAGCCTAGTCGTGATAAGGTTGGCTTAGGAAACGTTGACTCCTCCGATCCCTCGTCTTCCACGACTTCTGGATTAAAGACTGTCTTTGTGCCCCAATCTGAGAAAGGTGATAAAGGTATGAAATCCATAACTGATTTGTCTAATTCTAAATCCTTTGTTAGTGTAAGGTTGAATTTAACCAACCATCTTGTTGGCTTTATTCCGTGCCAATTTGCTTGTAATTCAGCACTTAGAAACCCTGTATTTAGGTGGGAATCATGTAAGGGTAGTGTGTGACAGAGTGTAAAGAAATGCTCAAGAATGTGCAATGAACCAAGGACTCGCGACTGGATCTCGTGGGTGACTCGCGACTGGCAAGCCGCCAAATGATGCACACAAGTGAAGCATGCAGAGAAGTTGAATCGTTATGCCAACTATTGCACTATAGGACAAAAAATCTAGACTGGTCATTCAGTTAACTCGCGGCTTGAACTCGTGACTTAGTCAAGTCGCGAGGCCAAGTCGCCAGCTAGCTCTGTTTTGAAAAAACTGACTCTTTGCATTCCTTTCTCACCCTAGTATAAATACTCCTTATACCCACGAAATGTAGAGAGCTTCTAGAGAGAATTTGAGAGAGAAACCTTAGAGAAAAACAAGATTGACTCATCCACAATCTTTACATAGAGACTCTTCAAATTCATCTACTCTCACCCTTTCCATTGTTACATCCTTGAGAGGTTCATTACCCAAATCATTTTCTCACCATACCCATATCTGTGAGAAGGCTATTTAGTGCTTTGGGAAACAGTTTGGAAGGGACCAATGGTTATTGGTTGATGCTATGGGCTATAACGGAATCTGGTAAGCTAAAGAAGACAAAGGTTCGGTGCAACCTCGTTTGAGCAAGAAGCTTGGAAGGCTTAGGTACATTAAGTAGATTAGGCTTGGAGGGTCTTCTACTGTTCATGTATCCCAACTTCATTCTTTAGTGGATTACTGACCGCTTAGAGGGCGGTGAAGAGGTTTTACGCTGAGGGCTTCGGTTTTCTTTTCGATAACACATCGCTGTGTTGTCCTTGTGTTTGCATCTCTCTTCCCTTGATCTTTGCCATTTAATTTCTGATGTGGATGTGATTTTAATTGGTTTAGATTGTTTATTAATTCTGTTATTAGCTTATGTTCATTTTTCGCATATATATTGTTTGACATTAAGCTTGAATTGATAATATTGTAATTGGGGGTCTAAACATTCATATTGTTTTATACGCTATTTGAACATTCAGTTAGATCTCACTTTAGGAAGTCTAGTAGCCCTAAAACTGCTCATGTTTGTTACCATTGTAGTGTTTTTGGACACATTCATTCTAATTGTTTTAAGTTGTATCCTCAAAAGCAAGTGTCCAAACGGTCACAAGTTCCTCTCAAGGAACTACACCTTTGTTTGGAGAGTTATTAAAAGTCTTGAGTTTCTTAACTCTGTAGACACTTAATTTTGCACCCATGATTTAATCAAGGAGAATAACTTGAATGACCAATCCATGTACCTCAAAAATCATGATTGCATTACATGGATCAATAATCTCTTGCATTACATGTATCATTTTGTTTTTGCGTTACATGTATCAATTTATTCATTGCATATCATAAAAATGAGTTAAGTAATTTAAGATTTCTCTCATGATTACTTTTTTTGTTGTGGTTTTGTCACGGATTGCCAAAGGGGAAGATTGTTAAGGACATATTTTATGTAATTGACTAATCCTTTGACAAAATGCACTTTATTTGTAAATGGGTAGATCTATGATGAATTTAGTACTTCAAGAAACAAGAGTTCAAGTTAAGTATTAAAGCCATGGAGATTGGACCAAGAAACAAGTGAAGAAAAGTTGTTCATTAAAGCTCGATAGATACCTTGACAAACAGTATCTATCAAGATTTAAGAACGAAACTCGACAGAAGCTGAATCTGTCAAGATCTACGAAATCAAAATTTTTATATCTGATTTTTGGCCCTAGCTAACATGTATGTGTAGGTTTTCTTTTCTCACAACCCTAGACATATATAAGGCTTAGTTTAAAGGTCGTTATACATGGAGAACACATGCAAAAAGTGACCTAGTGCCTTATTCTCTCTGCAAGAAGTTACTGCGTCTTTTGCGCCTTAGGGTTTTGTAACTAAGTACTTCTTGATCTTTATTGTTGATGAAATGAAGAACTTTACAGCCAACAACATCTTCAAGTTGCTGGAGTTAGTCACGTACAAGGATCCGTGCAAAAGGGTGGCGTTCATATATTGAAGAATTTAGAGGTTCTAAAGTGGTAGAAGGTTTCTACTGTAAGTTCATCTACGGAGATTGTAGAGTCTAGGGACTAAGGTTTTATACTAGATCTGAAACTTCTTATTACTATAGTGAATTACTTTTCGGGAATGTTTCCCCCCAGGTTTTTTTTACTGTGAAACTAGTTTGTTTCATTGGTTTTCCTAAATCATCATATCTTTTTTTTTTTTTTTTAACTATTCCGTTGTGCATGATATTGACATGATATTGATGTTTGTTTATTTTCACAAGGTTTATTCATAATAAATCTAATTAACAACTTGAGTTTAAAACTTGTTAATTCTATCAACTAGGGTCTAAATTTCCCAATAAAATCAAACCGTGAAGACCTAAAAAAAAAAAAAAAAAAAAAAAAGAAAAGCAAGAAACATTGTAATTACTTATGCTTACCATATATGTCATTCTTGACACAAGTGATAAATAATTTTTCCTGTTTAGTTTCTGCCCACTCACAAATCGCAGTCTTAGAATAAAGAAACTCCACCATTTGACTGTGTCCTGATAAAGCAGCCATATAGAGTGGACTAATCCCACTAACTGGGTTTGCCAGGCTAACTGGGTTTGCCAGGCTTTCATTCTTCTTCAGTATCACCTTGGCAATCTTCACATTTCCGGTTGCAGCAGCGTAGACCAAGACATTGTTCTGCGTATTGTTTACTGCTGTTAGGTCTTCACTGTTCAATCTATTCAATAAATTCTCCACAAAGTCTTCCTGGCTTACTGCAGCAGCAATATGAAGAGCGGTTTCTTGTTGATCACTAATTTCTCTTGGAATGATTGGCATGGTCTCAATAGATTTCCAGTCACCTTTCAACACATCCAAATAAAGCCTCCCACGGTCCGTAATGACTATTTCATGTGTAAGAGGAAATTCTTCTGACTTGTTACTCAAAATCGGAGTGCAAGTATTTCATACAATAAAAATATTGTCTTATTCTTATTCTTAGTCTTCCATTTTATACTCTAATATATTTATATATATATATATATAGAGAGAGAGAGAGAGAGAGAGAGAGAGAGAGAGAGAGAGAGAGAGAGAGAGAGAGAGAGAGAGAGATGGGTTCAAGTTACACCTAGTGTAACTCTAAACTTTTTTAAACCGTTGGATTTAAGTAGATCTAACGGTTAAAAAAAGACCCTCATTATTACAAATATTCTTATTAGGATCTTATAAAGTTGTAATTTATAACTATGTGTTTTGTTCGGTTTAATTCTATGCCAAATTTGATTGTAATTTTATTCAATCTTTTGTACCCTATATTTATTGTGGAATTTGATTGTAAGGGTGGTGTGATAGAGAGAGAGAGCGTGTGAAGACTCAAGCTATTGAAGACTGAAGAGGTTTTCGTGGGTAGTTTGCGACTTAGCATCCCGCGAAGTGATCTATGTGACTTGCACATGCTGGAATGCAAAAAATCAGTACAAATGGAGACAGTTGTGTTTTGCGAGTAACTCGCGGGTAAAGCCTTCCGGCGAGACACCCATGAAACATTCTCTTTTGCCAGACTGTGTTATCTAATACACACTTTCTGTACCTACACTATATATACCCACATTACCCACAAATGTTAAGGAGTGCTTCAGAGAGAAAACCCTAGCCACAAACCTTAAGAGTTAGAGATTGTTATACCCCCAATCTTCTACACAATTGTTTGTGGATTTTCCTCAACTCCTATCTTTCCATTTCCATACCAATGAGAGGTTGATAGCTCAAATACTTACCACACCTTTTCAGAGTGTCAAGTGAGATTTTGGTACTGCTGGGAAGCATTGGAAGATGCCAAGGATGGCAGATGCAACATGGAGCTTATTGCGGGATCCGGAGAGCTAGACAAGACACGGTTCCTAGAAGCCTTGTTAGAGTAAGAGGTTGGAGGGCTTAGGTACATCGGGTAGACTAGGCTTGGAGAGTCTCTTGCTAATCTATGTATTCCAACTGATTGTCTAGTGGATTGATTACCTCTTGGAGGGCGACGGAGAGGTTTTTCGCCGAGTTCTTCGGTTTCCTCTTTGATAACACATTGGCGTATTATCTTGTGTTTGCATTTCTCTTCCCTACTCTTTTACATTCCATTTTATTGCTGTGTATTCTTGTTTATGGATTAGATTAGCTTGTTTCTTTATCCGCTCGCATTTATACTATTCCGCACTTAATATTAAGTTAGTGTAAAATCTATCAAGCCGTAACTTTAATTTGGGGGTCTAAACAGCTCGTGTTTTCAACACATTTTCAAACTTTCAGATCTCATTAATTACCCTCATTTATCACATTCTAGACCTATCTCTAAACCCAAAAAGTTTTGACACCTGACTCTCTCTCTCTCTCTCTCTCTCTACATTTATCATATGATTATTTTGTATTCAATGATTTGGATTCTCAAATCTCAATGTCTAAATCTCATGTTTCATCTCTTGTGTGTTGAATTTTCTTGGTCAAAATAAGAAGTGGCTTACAAAATCATCTCATCTATTGTTCAAAGAGTTTCTTAGCTGGCCAATCTCTATGTATATTTCCACCCTAGCTAGGCGATTCAAGTAAAAACTCAGCACTCACAAACCTCTATTGTTAGTGTCCACCTTGGTTTTTTTTTTTTTTTTTAATTTTTTTTTTCCTTCTACTGGCAACCTGTAGAGGTGGAACAATGGTGGAGGAGCAATGGTAGAGGAGACAGAGAGAGAAACGGAGAGAGAGAGAGTCAGACGTCAAACGTTTTTGGGTAATTAATGAGATCCTAATAAGAATATTTGTAATAATGAGAGTCTTTTTTAACTATTGAATCTACTTAAATTCAACGGTTTAAAAAATGTGTAACTTGAACCCATATCATATATATATATATATATAGTTTGAATGTAAATTAAGAATGCATCCTTAATAAAATGAATGATTGCTGACTTTGGTGATATCTTAGTCAGACATATTAATTTCGTTAAGAACTCATTGAATACCTACGCTATTAAGTGGTTGGAAAGTTAAAGATTTACCGTCGTCTGAATAATTGACTCCATTTGTTGCCATTGCAAACTATCAATTAGCTTTTGTGAACCTGAAAAGAAAGATTTCAGTATTACATATAAATTGTGTGATGCATGATGTGCAAGTTCTTTACAATTTACATAAGCCAAATTAGCAAGACAAGCACAAAAAGATAATTCTTATTTGCCAAAAAGGACAAACCCTATAATTATAATCGTTAGTACTTTTGCCCAACCAGAGTTTTTTTTTTTTTTTTTGGATCTAAGACTCTCGGGCCTTTTTTGCTTAATAATGTTCTTTGGAGAATTATTTGTCAAAATAGCATTGTTTGAAAGTTAATTGAAAAATAGCTTGTTTTTTAAAACTCATCTCTTCTAGGTTCAAAATGAAACTCGTATTTTGAAGAGACAAGTTTCATGTTAATCGGCTAATTTGGTTGATGTTAAGATCAAGGTTGTCAAAATCAGAATTCTCCATAGGATCGTGGGGGATAGGTGTGATCGTGGATCATAGATCGTAAGATCCTACGTATTTTTATATTTAAAGCAAAAAACACATTGATAATGACTGTATGTTGAATAACCACGTAAATGGAAACTAGCTAACTACAATATAAAATCCAAAAGTAAGATGAATATCAAAGTGAAGTAAACATTTAATTATTCTCATTTTAAGATTCTTATAAGTTATAATCACCGTCTTAATCATCATCATCCATTTCATCATTTATGTAAACATTGTATATTTGTATACTAGAGCTGCAAAAGACATCAAGATACAACTTTACATTCAATTATTCAAGTTATACTACTCAACAACAATTACAGAGCTTGTTAAAAAAAAAAAATCAATTAATCAATATATAAATACAAGCATAACTAATAAAATTATATATATAAAAAAAAAAATTTTAGTAATATTAGAACACAAATTAGTATATTGATCAAACAAATTTAACAATATTATAGCTTAAAAGGCAGCAAAGCCAACATTAAATTCTTCATTCAAAAATGATTAAGCATTCCTTCATTTTGATTACAAGTGAACTAGAAACTAGAAAACATTTGTGTAGGTTAACATAATATTTTTTTTTTTTTTTAAAGTCATACAATCAGAACATAAAAAAATAAAAGCCCTTAAAGTTTCATTAAAATCAAAAATTTATCCCTTTAAAAAAAATAAAAAATAAATAAATTAAACCAAAAATTTATGTTTTGGTAGGATCGGTAGAATCTCCTACGATCCTATACGATTCTACCATTTTTGCGATCCTAGTGCGATTCTAAAAGTTTTGGTAAGGTGAGTCGTAAAATCGTACAATCCTACTATCCAGATTATAATTTTGACAATCATAATTAAGATGTAGTGTTTTTTTTTTTTTTTTTTTTAAATGGTCCACCCGGATCTCATCTTTTGAAGAGGCAAGTTCCATTTATTATCGAGACAAAAGCATTAACAGATATCTCAGTTAAGACAGCATCCCATATTTTTTAGAATGGCACGTATTGGCGTTTCAGGGCGTGTGTTTAATTATTAAGTTTGAGTCTTAATTGGAAAATTAAGTTATCTTACACAACCTTTTTCATAATAACTGATGTGACGAACTGTGAATAAGAGATTATGAAGAGACGTTAGTGAGGAATCATGTGGAAATCAACATCCTGTTCACTTTAGAAGGTTTTCTAAAAAGTTATGAAAAAATGTTAATGCCTATACTATTTTTTTTTTTTTCAAATTCATGTCACCTGAACTGTACGTAGTACAAAGTAAATGAAATTTTAGGAAGATTAATCCTTTGTTATCAAATTCCTTTGTTATCAAAGTAAATCAAATTCCTTTGTTATCTAATCATTTTAAAATTTCAATTCATCATGAAATGAAAAGAATATCATGTTCAAAACCAACACATATATATATTTTTTTTTTTGATAGGAAACACATATATTAGTACAACGTAACAGTTACTCTATGATCATACCATTGGCTCTAATTTTTAAATGATAGACAATTACTTTCAAATGGACTAGATCATTTTTTTTTTTCAGCACTCACAGTTGATTACATTAGAATTGTGCAAAAATTGGGTCCTTAGACTTTCTCTTAATCAATACAAACAATAAGTTTAAGTACTTACATTTTTCCACAACCAGTGACACAACATGTTCTTATTAGTGTATAATAAAGGTTGTGTTAGTTGTAGAACCTAACAAAGTGATGTCTCTATAATAATCACAACAGACCAGCAATTATTAAAAACATAGTATATCTCTAACATTACTCAGACCAAATAGTACTCTAGATTCTGGTCATGGTCCAAAAGCTTACCGGGTCAATATAGATCCACCCAGTCTCTCCCTTTGGGCTATCGGCCGAAATATCAAACCCAAGCGGAAAGGTGAAACTCTGTATAGACCAAGGGGAAACTTTAGAAATTTCTTAATAGTGCATTATTAATTGATAAGATTTGAAATACTCGTTTAAAAAATTCATTTCTCCCCCAAAAATTGAAAACTTTCCCACTAATACAATTGCTTCTTCTTAGCCAAACTCTGCATCCCCAAGATGCACATGAATTTTTCTAGAATTGATAATGTTTGTTTGTTTGTTGGAAAAAAGAAAAAGAAAAAGAGTACTATTCGTAAGACTTCAAATCATGAAAAACTACTTTTGAAAATGGCAATTCATGGTTATGAGCATAAACTAATATGACATTTGGAGTTCCAAAAATAACAAAACTAGTAAGGACCAAAAAAAAAAAAAAAAAATCTTAACAATTTCCATTTAAAGTTGTACTTGTCTTGTGCTTACTCAATTTCTACTCTAACAGTGAAATGAAAATTTTCAATTACGAATATTGCCAAAATTATATTTCAATATAAAATGGAATTTGATATTCTAACGAGCTCTTTAATTTTATATATATAATGAAAATGTAGATTTGCAACAGAATTTAGTACAATATCAATCATAAATTATTTTTAGTTTCTAAATGAACATCAAGTTTCATTTTGATAAATAATATATGATTTAGTAGAAATATATAAATATTATTATCTAGTACTTTGTTTTTTTTTTTTTTATAAATACTAAAATAGATGTTAGTTTATATTCTTATTTTATAACTGTTATTTTTTTATATTTTATTTTTTTATAATTAATTTTTAATTTTATTATATTTCTTATTCTTAGGTGGTCTAGTTTTTTTTTATTAGTTTTGGCCCCCAAAAATTAAATTATGGTCCCATCCTAATGGCAATTCCTGAATTGCAAAAACAGAAAATAATAATAATAAAATTAAAAAGAAATACACTATTAATTTTAAATTAACATGTTTTGTCTACTTTAATAGAAATATTAAACACCCTAATTTGAGAGTCTATAGAATTTGGGTTTAACAAAAATAAGAGTAATACTAAGTACATAAAAATAAAAAATAAAAAATCAGCAATTACGTAACATTCCTAAATTAGCATGCTAGCTCACACATTGACCCACCACATTCTCCAATTTATTTATTTTTAATGATATGGAATACTAATTTGAGAATGTTGTGAACATGTTGTAACTTTTTTTTTTGTATTTATAGCATTACTCCAAACAAATCTTGACCCCCTAAACATACTCATTGCAACCCCTTTAAAATAAAAAATAAAAATAAAAAAAGTAGCCCAAATAACCTAAAAAATTACGCTAAACAACAAGGAGATTAGGCGAAACAACAACAAATGAACAAAATATTTAATAAAAAGCTCATTTAAAAAAAATAAAATAAGAACTCCTAATAATTCAGATTTGTAATTTGTTTAACCCATTACATAAAAATAATCCATGATTATTAGGATTTTCTAAAACATGATAATAAGATAGATAATATGGTCGTGAGTTCTCCTAGGTGGTGCTGGCGGCTTTGCTTTCTTTGACTTTGTGTTCATAGCATTGAAAATGAAAAAGCTATCATGCTATGATTTCAAATATGAAAAATCACATAAGAAAATTGTAAAACTTTATGTATGAATGTACATAAATTTTATATTTTTTGTGATATTAATATATTCAAATTCACTTTTTATTATATTTTGTATAATTTAAGTTTGATAATGATTTCATAAAAAGAGTGTCATAACAGGTACCATAAAAAATTTGATAAAGCTGCCACTGTCCCATTCCTATACCAACAGAGCATTGATGAAAGCATAGGGTTCAATATTCTGGAATAAACTGCACGCTTTTGGTTTGCATATGCTTTTACGTTTGTATTTTTTTTTTGAGAAATTTTATGTTTGTACTTGATTAACAAACGTATATTGAAATAAAAAGTAGGCGCACGAAATAGCCAAAACATATATTAGATAATATATGAAAGAACCTTACTATTTTCGCCAAACAAAACATGAAAGAAGAATGACATCAGTGATCAGAAGAAACAAAAGAAGTTATATCTACCTGAAGAATGATTAAGTTCAAGTGGATTAAGGAGCTTCCCTCTGGATAGACCACCAAATGTTGTTAGTACTTGAAGGCAATTCCTCCAAACTAGAATTGTGGAATTTTGTTGAAGAGAAGAAAGGTTTGAGAATCAATGGAATGGCGGATGATTCCAATGCCCAAGTGTGCTTAAATATTAATCAGCCTGTCAAAAAGAGTGAAAAAGTCGCATTAAAATTTATGAAAGTATCCCAAAAGCTAGATAAAGCCATAGTATTCATATTTTTTTTTTTCTAAATCACTCAAAATGCTATTTTAGCGCCCAAATACCACCAAGAAAAAAAAAAAAAAATACCTCCATTGTGTGTGCTATTTACAAGGGTGGGAGCTAGGATTTTTTGGTTGGGAGGCCAAATTTTGGCATTAATATATTAGTTTCGAGTCAAGATAAGCTATCGTACACATGCGTAAATGTACATAAACAAATATAAACATTAATATTTTGATACTCGAATAGGTTATAATTTATAAATATATTGTATATAAAATTAACAACTTTCAAATATGTATATTCACAAGATAATTTTTTAAGAGAACTTATCATCTTTTAAACTCCATTGAGTATACAATAGTTGTCTAGTTTGATATTAAATATGTACAAAAAACGAATTAAAAAAAACAAAAACTACCTTATCTCTATAATTACCAGACCAATTGACAAATTTTATTGGTTTTTAAGAGCATTATTGGATTAACTCAAACGTTTGAGGGGCCAAGTTCTATTTTTGTAGCTAAATATTTAACGTTTTAATACTTATATATAATATAAAATAATTTTTTAAATTTGGGTTGCGGCATGGCCCCCCAAGCCATGCTATAGCTCCGCCCCTAGCTATTTACAAATATTTTGTAAATTTTTTTAGCACTTGCTGGAGTAGTGGCACTTTATTGTAGTAAGTACTGCTAATTTTTTTTTTTTATCATTTTTCTCTCTTCTATGTTGGCTAATTAATATTATATTATTATGTTGAATGATATAGATAAAATATATTTTTTTGGGTGCTAAATGAGATTTTTTTTTTTTTTCGTTATTTGTAATTGATATTGGCAACTTCTTTGTAAGTCATTTGGAAAGACTTCGTTTCCCCACAGTAACTTCACTATAGTTGATTACACAATCTTATTTTTTCCAAAAGTAATTAAATTTAATTGAAGAATCTAATATACTAGAACTAAAATACTTAACCTAAATTTTACCCCATTTTCTCATCTAATTCTTGTTACGTGTAATAATATCTCTAACATGGAAAACACTAAAGACACTACATATTTTATAATATAACTTTTACAAATTAGTATGATAATGAATATGATAATTGATGACACATCAATCTGTAATAGCAATGTATTAAAATATGTTGTATCCCCAACATAGATCAAGATCCTTTAAAGTTCTTAGAGTACTCTAACACAGAGTCATTTTAATTTTAACCATTCATTGATGATAAATGTTTATGTCATGTTATCTTCCACTAACAAATTCTCTAAAATAATGGGTTTTAAAAATAACTATAAATAAATAAAATCTTAAGAGGGAGGAGAATACACCTTGTTCCAGATAACAACAAAAATAGCCTAAACAACAATAAGACTAGGCCAAACAACAAAAGAACAAAATATTTAAAAAATTAAAAACTCCTAATTATTCAGATTGGTAACCTATTCTATAAAAATAAGCTCTAATTTCTTTTCTTTTTTTCTAAGAAACGGTACCAAGAAAGACACTATGGTAGTAAGTTCTATTTGCTGCACAATATCTGCTTTCCTCGGTTTTCCTTCTTAATAGCTTTGCCATCCTCTACAACTCAGCAAGCAGGCGCAACATGTATCATCTGTTACTCTTTATCATTGTTTCAAGCACCCTCTTACTTCATTACTTTCATCTCAGCTGTTCATTTTTAGATCCCTATAAACTAGATTATTTAACCTAATAAATTAACCAAGTGAATACTTAGGTTTATTATTCAGATCTAGGTTAAAACAATAACAATCAAATCATGTAAAGCAGCGGAAAATAAAGAACACAAAGATCTGATGACCTAGGAAAACCAAACCGGTAAAAAACCTGGGGAGGATTTAACCTAGCTATTCTCAAGGTAAAACAGATTCACTATGAAAGAATTGAAGTTTGTACAATAGAACTTAGACCATTAACATTCTATTGCTACCTCGAGTTCTTATTTTATTTCTTATCAGACATTATTTTGCTTTTTAATTTTGTTAGTAGAAGGAAAATATATAACTTCATGCATTTGGTTTTTTTTTTTTGGTATAATTTAAATTTCTTAATGACTAACCTAGGAAAAATATTGGAATCATCACTGATAATTCTAGAGGATCTTGAACCTTTGGTTAGGGCTATAAGTGAACAAAGCTATTCATAAACAACTCGGGCTCAATTAGATAAATTTTTTTTTCATGTTTGTTTGTTTATAAATAAGCTAAGTTTGAGCCTTAGCTTTATGCTTATTTAATAAACAAGCTGAGCTCAACCAAAAAAATTTCTTTATAAACAAGCTTGTAAACTATAAGACTCAACACAAAACAAGTTGGGCATAGATTCATTTATAGGCTTGATATGTGTTTGCTAAATAAACGTATTACAAATATCTTAATAATGACTTGACCAATATGCGACTACTATCCATTACCTTAATTTTTCCCTTCATTTTAAATTGACCTAGCAATATTTTAGACTTTAATTACATTTTTCTTTTCTTTAAATTTAAGTGGGCCACATATGGTCCTTCTCCATCAAGCATCTAATGTAAAATTATTAAATATGTTAGTCATTTTCCATTCATAATAGATACAAACAATTTCTTTTTCTAATTCTTCACTATCTAACATGGACGTAAAATTTGTGTTTTGAACAATTGCTGAAGTTATAGACAAGGAATGATAAATGGATGGATTTAATTATGTAAAGTTGTAAATCGAACAATAGCTAATCATAGGTGGGACTAGAAGCATAATAAAAATGAGTACGTTTTTTTTTTTTTTTTCACTTGATTTTTGAAGATATAAGAATTTGATAATGTAATTTTGTTAGTTCTCAAGCTCAAAAACTTGACCTGAGCTTGAGCTCGTGCTTGGTTTGACTAATTAATCAAGCCAAGCCAAGCTCCAACTTTTTAGCTTTCCATGAGTTTAAGCTCAAACATTATTTTAAGCTTGTCATGAGCTCAAGCCAAGCTTGAGCTTTTGACTTTTGCTGACGAGCCAAGATCAAACATGCACTAATCGACAAAACTTAGCTCATTTACAGCCCTACTTGGTAAGCCAATTGGTACTACTCTTTTGTTCAATCCCTATTGACAGTCATGATACATCACATTGAAAACTATTTTATGGAATAATTTTGTGATTCACTTTATACTCCACTAATAATAATTTATCATGTATTTGATTTTTTTTTTCACTTTAAATGTTAATACTTTTATATATATATATATATATATATATATATATATATTAAATTGTTTGTTTGTTTAGACCCCTTAAATCAGATTGTTTAACCTAATATATTAGCCAAGTGATTACTTAGGTTAATTATGAGATCTAGGTTAAACAAGGACAAATCATATCATGCAAAGAAACAGAAAAATAAAGAGCACACTGATATGATGACTCAGGAAAACCAATGAAACCAACAGTTTGAAGGTAAAAACCTGGGGAGGATTTGACCTAGCTATCCTTAAGGTAAAACAAATCCACTATTAAAAAAATTTAAGTTTTTACAATAAGATTTAACCCTAAATCTATTGCTACCTCCAATAGTAAATTACAAACACAACCGCATGCAAGCTTCGTGTAAGGTTGAATTTATTCAACCATGTATTGGCTTTATTTTGTGCCAAATTTGCTTGTAATTTCTTCAATTATATACCCTGTATCTAGGTTAAACAAGGACAAATCACTTGAGTTTATTCTTGGTTCAGACCCCCTAAGTGACTGATCTTCCGCAAAGCAAAGACATCACATTATCTATTGGAGGAGACTCAATGTATGGAAAAGTAGGTCTATCAACTAGAGGTACACCTAGAGCTTCAAAGACTATACGTTTGGTTATCTTAAACTCTTTACCTCTAATCCAAGTGGTCAAGTAATGACCACCTGATATTCGAGTAGAATTCCCTGATCAAGGTAGCAGTAGGGGGATGAGAAACATCACAAAAGGTAACCCAGTTTCTAGACACTATTCTCCTACGATGGAAGGATCTAACTCATCCAAAACAATATGTCTTTCCCCCGAAATAGACCTATACTTTGTTAAAGTTTCAAAAATTTGCTCAGTTTTGGCTGTAGGAAATCTAACCCTATCAACTAGAGCAGAAGTAGATGAGGATCCTGAGTTCCTATTGGCTTTGATTTTATACTTTTTACCAACCTTAGGAGCCATGTCTAAGAGTTAAAGAAAGAGGAAAAACCAAAACAAAAACAAAAACCAAGAGCAAACTGCATCAGATAGAGTTAGAGCACAATAGAGAAGGAATTTTCAAAAACTATATGATGCATGATGAAAAGTCACACTCAAAATCCTCTAGGCAGAATGATTCGCGGGTATCTCGCAGGTTGGCCCTTGTCGCAAGACACTAGCGAAACTGACAACCTAACACGACTCTTTAGCTTCCAGCATGTTCTTCTCATGTGGCTCTTTCGCAGGTAGGCTTTTCGCGAGACACTAGCGAAATCCACTTATTCATCCAATGCATGCTCGATTCTTCACTAACTTAATACTAAAACTAATACAATAAAATCCCACAAAATAAAGCAATTACAACACTTTTTATCATGAAATAAAGCTAACATAAAACATAGTTATAAATCATAACTTTAAAGTCTCCCACTTTGGCTATTTCGTGACAAAACACCCTATAACAAATCTAGACTTAAATGTGAGTTTAGGAACAATTGCAAAAGTCACTCACACCTAAATCTAAAACCTATGATGAACATGGAACACAATACCTGTAACTTGAAACACTTGCACAAAATGCATTAGATCCTCAAGGTAAAGCAAGTAATAAAAGGACAAGTATAGTGTAACAAGTAAAAGAGCGATCAAGTTAACAAGATATGAAAAATATGAGCAACTTGATCAAACACATGACAGTAATATGAAAATGACTACAATGATCATATAGCTAAGCAAATGATCATCCGAACATGCAACCAACAAAGCACAATGACATAAGAATGTATACATGTCCAACACATAAGCACGATGTGATGAGAGCAGCAAAGCATAGATACTAAACTTAACTCAAAGCACCATAAAACAACGAGAAAACAAGCATAAGGTAAGACAAAGCAAAAACAAAGTTTTCTCATAAAAGATATATTCTCCCACTTGGAATATGCATCTCCCCTGTGGCTTTCTCCCCCTACAAACATGCACGAGGTAGAATTTCTCCCCATAAGAATGTGCACATGAGTCATTTAGAAATGATGACACATTCCGATATACTCTCTAGTATACTCTCCCCCTTTTTGTCATGAATAGACAAATGAATCAAGAGGAAGGAGGAAAGATAAGAAGATATGAACAAGGGTAAAAAGATGCATGAGGGGTGCAAGATAAATGAGAAAATGAAGCTCAAATGAAGGACAAAATAAATAAATAAAAAATGTTACAAAGCATAAAGTAAACATAACATGCTAAGGATGATGGAACATGATATAGACCTAGGCCTGACATAGACACAAGAATATGTTATATGTGCTAAAAAGTCCAAAAAGACTTAACTAGCATGAGTGAATGCAAAACATGTCAAGTGTTAAAGTGTGTGCATCAAAGGTGCAACTAGTGTGCATATGAGATGCATGACCAACGCATGTGCAAGCACTCACGGGAAAAAATGTGTAAAACACACAACCAATGATCAAAACATGATAAACATGCATAATCATGGTAATACCCAAAAATTGGTACTCATCGGATTCCAAAACAACGAGAAAATGCCATTTGGGCATTTTATTAAACACTTAGAGTGCACACATTACACATGTGTGTTAAACAATGCATGAACATATGAAAATCTTGCCTAAATACATGTTATTTTCGCCACAAGGGGCCAACATCTAAAGCAAATAAATATTTAAAACAAAACCCAATCAAAAAGATTGACAAAAATTAAGTTTTCCAACCCCCATTTGAGAAAAATCCCAATTATGAACATAAAACCCCCCAAAAACATAATCTAAGGATCAAAAACAATTAAAAAAGTTAAAGATTACTTTAGAGATGTTAAAGGAAAGAAAAACACTTGAATTTAGATGAGTTTTGATGGAGAAACATTTAACTAGGGGTTTGGAAGAAGATGGGAGAAGTTTAAAACACATGTCCCACGAAATGCCCTTTAAAAGGCTAATATGGAAATTTTCGTGGGAAACTGGTAATTTTCACTGGTAACTCGCTGGTAAGCCTTACTCACGAAATACTAGCGAAATACTTGCGAAACTTTCTGTCCATAGTTGAAAAACTTGAGAATCGGACCATTTAAACTCGCAACTGAACTTACTTATGAAATAAGTCACGAAAACACCCAGAAAACACGTTTTTCACACAAAAACAACTTGAAAAAAAATTGAAAAGCATGGGTGATACAGATCACTTCCAAAAGCAAATAAAAAGAACAAAAAACTTTTTGATTTGATCCACATATGGTTGAGCACACACACATCACATTTGAACATTTACAATCACACAAATGGAATAAGCTTTCATTGAATATTAGACTTGTGTGTTGTATGTGAGGATCAAGTATGAACTAGTATATAGCTTAGTATGAAACTTCAATGATCAATTCAATCAAGTCATACATGACTAGTACGAAATCAAGTGACCTATCTAACTTGTAGAAATGGACATATATGACCCCTCACCAATGTGATTACAAATGATTGAAAGTTTTTTATTTGGCTTCCATTTTACATACTTGAGATAGAAAACAACTCAATTTTTTGGGAAGCGATGTTATTTGGCAATTTAGCCTTTGGCTTTGGTACCATACATTTTCATACAAATTTGCTCCACCTTTTCCAAGTCAAACTAGTTTTCGAAACAAGACATTTTCAACTCTTTTCTCCCTTTTAGAGATAGAAATTCGTAGAGCTCTTTGAAAAAGAAAAAAAAAATGTGAAGAGATATAAAGGCACAAGTCTACACATGTATCTAGATCAAACAAGACTATTGACCAATCATTCATGACAAGTTTGAAGATCTATTTACAACAATCAAAATGTAGATTTCTAGATCTCGCTCACACTTAGAAAATGTGCATACATAACAAGCTAAGATCGTAAATGCACTACGTCATTAGTACAGAGGTACTAGGCCAAACTCACATGTGAAATGTGCTTAAACATATACGATCAAATTTTTTGAATTTTTCACTTTTTATGTGTTTTTGGATTTTTACACACACAAAAATAAAAGCATAAAAGCAAGATCAAATACGAAAAAAAAAAAATGCATATAAAGAGATGTATGATGCACAAATGCATGACAATGAAGCATCTAATGCATAAAAGGTCCTACAAAGATTGAAAGAATTAAATCAAGGACCAAAAAAGCATAAGTTCAACCATAGGAACCCTTCCTCATCCAAACGGAATAATTGTTTGAAATGAGTGTCTCATGAGAAGTGAGACGAAGGTTGGAAGAATAGAACCAGAGATGCACATAGACAAGGAGGTAAGAACATCAAAAACTTTCTTCAATAACTTACCATTTTCTCCCAAATTTGGTTTAGTTTGCAAAGCACAACTTCCAAGAAGCTCAAGTTTCTCTTTTCTTTTTGTTAGGTTCTAAAGATTTAGAAATTTATGTATTTAGAACTCTAAATTGTATTATTGGCAAACCATGATCAAAACAGGTTGTTTAGTCTTGTTTTAGACTTGCTCAAAGTTGTGCGTTTATGTAAAGTTGGAATCGACTGGCTATAGAAAGTAATAGCGACTTTCGACCTAGCTCGATCGATCGAAACTTAGACCTGATCGATCGAATATCAGGCAGAACGTGTTTTTTTGCAGATTTCCAACTCAGCCCTAATTCCTAAAATGTTTAGGGTTTTATGTTTTTGCCCTAGGTATATAAGGTAAACCCTAGCCATGTTTTGGAGGTTGCTCATATTGCTATTTTGTAGAAATCTCTTGTGAGATCTAGAGGAGCTTTCCTTTACACAAAGCTTAGGGTTTTCAAGGAGGAGATGTTATCTACACCTTGATGACCAACTCAGTTGCTGCCATTGAAGTTTAAAGAAAAACAAGCGTGGGTGCTTGTACTTGCTGGAGAATTCGAGAAAGAAGGAGTCCGTGGATTCAGAACTTGCACGTGGTCGTGTCAGTAAGTTCTACTGGTGGGTAGCAATAAGAAGTTGAGCGTGGGGGCTTGTAAGTCTTATTGTATCAACTTCGATTCTTTCAAGATAATGGATTCAAGTTTACCTTGAGGATAGTTAGGTCAAATCCTCTCCAGGTTTTTACCGTGTGGTTTCCTAGGTCATCATATCTTTGTGTTATTTACTTTTCCGCTGCTTTATATTCTTGATATGATTATTTGATTGTGATAACTTAGATTTGCATAATTTGACTAAGTTAATCACTTGGCTAATTAACTAGGTTAATCTGGTTGGGTTAAGGGGTCTAAAAACTATTCAAGTGGTATCAGAGCAGGTAACTCTCTTGTTTTAGATCTTTTGATCTAAGAGCTGATCCTTGACCCCTGTTGTCATGGATAATTTGAAGTGTCTTTCTGATCATGTTTCTTCTCATGCTTCTGTTGATTTTATTGATGCCTATGAAACTCTTTGCAAGGAATTATTGAAATCTATGAAAATTGCTAAGAAATTTAAGGAAGAGTTAAAATTGACTAATCTTGAAAAAGAGGAATTGATTGTTAGATTAGATGAATCTAATAAAAAGAATGAATTGTTGAGAAATCAAATTTCCTCTCAAGATGAGAAGATGAAAAGCTTGGAACAAGAGTTAGTTGAATCTAAAGCTAAAATTGAAAATTTGACTAGTACCAAGCCTGCTGATGATAACAGAAGTGTTTCTATTTCTCTTAAGCCTAAAGCTGAGAAAGTTTATATCCCTCCTTTCAAGAGGAATAATAAAGAAAATGCTTATTTTGCTAGGTTAGACAAAGGTAAAAGTTCTGATGTAGACTGAAGTTTCTAAACCTATGTCTAAACCTGCTGCTAGTGTGCAAAAAAAATCTGTTTTTGTGCCTACTTGTCACCTTTGTGGCGTTGTTGGTCATATTAGACTAAATTGTTCTTTGTTAAGAAAAAACCAAAATCTAAGAATAGATTTGCTACTAGGAATACTAATGTTCCTAAATTTATTCATGTCTGCCACTTTTGTGGTGTCCATAGTCACATTCGTCCTAATTATCATAAATTGAAATTTAAGCATTCTGTGTTTCAATCTAGGATATATGATGATATTTCTCCTGCCATAAATCCATATAAATTGTTTCATATGTTTTTGAAAAATTTGAGCTTGTTGGCTTATGAAAGGAATTTGCAGGATTTTAGTCTTTCTCAGAAGATTGTTATAAACCCTCAAATACACTCTGCTTCTCATGGATTTTCACCTACAAAGCCAAAGACTCGTGCTATATAGGTGAGAAAAGATTCTCTAAGGTGAGTGTTGCTGACTTGTCCCTGATTTAATTCTTTCAATTGTTTGTGGACATGTCTTATTTCTGTTTTTGGTTGTTTTATTTTTTAAGTTTTTTTTTTATTTAAAAAAAAAAATCCAAAAACATTGAAAATTTTTCAAAAAGACAAAAATATTTTATTTTGAGTCTTGTTTTATTCTTCTTGAGGATTACATGAGTTAGAATCTCTCTCTTGATTTTGAACATACTTGACATTGTGGAGAAACTTGAATAGTATGTGTTATATAAGTGTTAAGCTATTTCTGATTTTGTGTGAGTATGTATTAATTTGTACATGTACTCAAGGGTTAATTAAGAAATTGATATTTCTTATTTGTGTACCCTCTATAGCTTAGTTAAGCACTGTCATGCATTGCATTTGCTTTGTTCATTTGGCATAATATGTGCCTTTTTGATTTTGGTCATATAGCTTTTAAAACCAAAAATATTTTTGTGTTTTGTATTTCACATCTTGGATTTATAATCAATGATTGGCCATATTATCTTTACATAACAAGTTTATGTACCTTGTTTAGTTTTGATGAGCTTATTTATTGCACTTGACTAGTTGAAGCCTTGTAGTGCATGTTGTGTGGAAAAGATGTTTATGGTGTTTATCACTTTATCTTAATCTTGAAGTCACATGTTATTTGACTGTCGGACTTGATCCTTTTGAGAAAGGCATAAATAACCATCTCACCACTAATCTCTAGCCAATCATGAACACCTTAGTGCATATCGTAAGATTTTATACTCGAGAAAGTGTAGCACATGCACAAAAAGAACATAAGGTGTAGCCTTGGTTAAATTGCTTAATGCTTAAAATTGGTGTGTACTATTAGACTTGATGCAAAATCAAATAATTAAAATTGGTGTGTACATTATCCTGGCTTTTTAATAAGTTTCTGAATAAATTAAAATTAGTGTGTATATTATGAGGCAAAATTCAAGAAACTTACATGATTGCAAGCTTATGTTTTAGGATATGTGTGAGTTATATGATGTATCTCTTTAGGTGATAGTCTCTTTTAAATTCTATGTGATGAATTTTGTAGACTTTTTATTTGATTTCTATTCACATATTACCTCACATGTATCTCAAGCTTTTGCTAGTTGCACACACTACACAAGTTACTCTTTGCTAAACTTGGTACATTTTATTATGTGTGATCTTGTTATGGCCATCCAAGATTAAAAGTTCCTTAATTTTTATGCAAAATGTGTTTAAAGTTTGAAAAATTAAAATTTTATTGAATCCAATTTAGGGATTTTGTTCAATTATGTTAAATTTGATGAAATTGGCTTGTTGGATTGATGTAATTGATCTTTCTAATCTGTTTTCAAACTTGTGTGATAATCAATTCGTCAATTTATTTCAAAACATTCAAGTGGTTTTTCAATTTTTTTTTTTTTTGGTTTTTGTTAGAAACTCTATGCTCAAGCCAATTTTGTGAATTTGAACTTATATTGAACTTAGTTTCACTACATTAGAGCATGCATCATGACAAAGTTTTTCATGCTTCATGTATGTTTAGGATTTACATGCATTGCATTGTTTTTTGTATCCATCTTGCAGTTTTGCAGTCATATCTTTCATTGTTTTCACATATGCATACACTTTACTAAATTGGGCACTCAACTTGATTTAAAAATTGATTGATTAATTGTTGAGTTATGTACTTTTTAGTATATGCTATTTTTTATGTGTGAATTGTAGAAAATATTTTTCTCAAGAGATATGATGGATAATCAATGTGCAACTTTTTTCTCTACTCATGCAACTGTTTATGGGTCACATAGTGTCAAGTTTGCATTTATTGAAAGAGAGAATATTTTCTTCATGTGTATCCTCACCTTAGTTTTCTTCATGTGCAGTACATCGCGGACCAGTTTGCATACCTTCAAGGACAGATCACCGCGCTCTCTTCTCAAGTACAAGACTTATCTATGGAGCACGACTCGGATTCAGAGTCAGATCAGTTCTGACCCTTTGGCCATTCCGGTCAAAAAGGGGGAGAAAATTCTGAGGGGGAGCTAGAGAAGAGCTTGCACAGTGTTAGGGGGAGCATAGTCTAGCAACTTAGTAACATTGGTTATTGGTTTTTCAGACGGTTTTTATTCAGTACTTTTTAGTTTTTATAAATGTTTTACGGTTTTTGGTTTTATTTTCAGATGTTTCTTTTGTGATATTCTCTATACTTTGTAGCACTCTTTGCATGTACCCATGTTGCTTTTGTAAGCTTTAAGGGTTGTTTTGTTTAATTGCATGATTTGTAGGCTTTTATGGTTTGTGCCATGTATTTACAATACTTTGCTTATGCAGCCTTTATGCTTGTGCTATTGAAGTTTAATGTCAAACATTTACTTCACTACATCACTCTTGTGCCCGTGTAAGATTGTTCCTAGATGCATATACGTTCTATGCATTGGTTGAGTGATGAACACTCTTGTGCCCGTGTAGGATTGTTCCTAGATGCATATACGTTCTATGCATTGGTTGAGTGATGAACACTCTTGTGCCCTAGTAGGATTGTTCCTAGATGCAAATTCTTCAAGTATTTTGCATTGGTTGAGTGTTGGATGTGCAAATGGTACTCTTCATATGAGCTTATCATCTTGCATATCCGGATGTTCATTCCTTGTGTTAATGAGCATAGTAATTGCTTGTGTATAGTGATTACTCGTTTGATCTTGCCATGATTTAGTGTTTCTATTTCATTCTGCTTGATCATGTGCTTATTGCTCCATATGATTTTCAAGTTTTCTGCATACAATGATAATATTTTGTTGTTGTGTTTCAGGAGTTACTTGTTCATATGTTTCAAGAGCTTATCGGAATCTAGAATTAGGTGTGAGTGAGTTTTGCCTGTGTTCCCAAACTCACGTGAAGATACACATGAGGAAATATTTTCTTCAAGAATATTTTCTTGAATCAACCTGTTTTTCTCCAAAAACTGTTTTTCCCAAAACTTGTTTTATTTTTCTTATTTTTATAGGGGGAGAAGCTTGTTTTTACCCTTTGCTGTTCCTAGGGGGAGTTGTCTCTATTTTCTATAGAGTTGAATTGTTTTGTGTTCCCTTGATTGTTTTTTTTTTTTTTTTTTCTCTTGACCTTTGTTACTCTTTGTTTGAGTTATCTTTGTCAATTCGTGACAAAAATGAGGAGATTTAGATGAAATGTGGGAATATGTGTAGAAAATACAAGAAAGTTCTGTTTAGGGGGAGTTAACATTGTTTTTGATGTATCTAACTTAGGGGGAGAGTTAGTTTGCATATTTGTTGATTTACTGTTTTTCTGTCATACATGCGTTTATGCGTTTGTTAAGTATTTCAGGAAATACAGGTTGATTCAATTGAGCTGCTGTCTACACTTACAACTGATGGATAGTAGTTAGGATTTGATTTGTTTTGTAAAGGGCTATTTTATTTGTAAACTTTGAGCTTTAGTTTGTGTTTTGTCACGGATTACCAAAGGGGGAGTTTGTTAGGCTCTAAAGATTTAGGAATTTATGTATTTAGAACTCTAATTTGTATTGTTGGCAAACCATGATCAAAATAGGTTGTTTATTTTAGGCTTGCTCAAAGTTATGCGTTTATGTAAAGTTGGAATCGAGTAACTACAGAAAGTATTAGTGACTTTCGGCTTGGCTCGATCGATCGAAGTTTAGTCTCGATCGATCGAATATCGAGCAGAACGTGTTTTTCTGCAGATTTCCAACTCAGCCCTAACTCCTAAAACATTTAGGGCTTTATGTTTTTTCCCTAGGTATATAAGGCAAACCCTAGTCACGTTTTGGAGGTTGCTCATATTGCTGTTTTGTGTAAATCTCTTGTGAGATCTAGAGAAATTTTCCTTTACACAAAACTTAGGGTTTTCAAGGAGGAGATGTTATTTACATCTTGATGATCAACTCAGTTGCTACCATTGAAACTTAAAGAAAAACAAGCGTGGATGCTTGTACTTACTGGAGAATCCAAGAAAGAACAAGTCCGTGGATTCGGAGTTTACACGTGGTCGTGTTAGTAAGTTCTACTGGTGGGTAGCAATAAGAAGTCGAGCATGAGAGCTTGTAAGTCTTATTGTATGAACTTCATTCTTTCAAGATAGTGGATTTAAGTTTACCTTGAGGATAGCTAGGTCAAATCCTCCCCAGGTTTTTATCGTGTGGTTTCCTGGGTCATCATATCTTTGTGTTATTTACTTTTCCGCTACTTTATATTCTTGATATGATTGTTTGATTGTGATAACCTAGACTTACATAATTTGATTAAGTTAATCACTTGGCTAATTAATTAGGTTAATCTGGTTGGGTTAAGGGGTCTAAAAACTATTCACTTTTGATTCTTTTAAGAGTTTGAAACTTAGAGCAATGAGGTCTTAGATGACCAAAGGCACAACAGTGGTAACAAACAATGGGTTTAGGTCCACTAGACTTTTTAGGGAGGGATCTAGCAACATGGTTTTGTTCACTCTTCAACATGGGGCATTGAGGTCTTATATGACTGATCACACCGCAATGGTGGCAAGCAGGAATAAACTTAGATTCATTCAAATCCGTAGCAATCAAACACTTGGCATGCATCTTAAGAGATTCATTTTCACATTTAAGATCATTAACTAGTTTGTTAGACAAAGTAAGTTTAGCACCCAAGTCCATATTCAAACATTCAAACTCTTTCAACTTTTCACAAGAATTTTCAGCAATTTTATATTTTTCAACCAATTTATTGGATTCATTGAGCTTAGCAATCAACTCATCCTTTTAACTAGTGAATTTCCTCAAATTCTCATGAAACTTCTTAAACCTTTTCTTTAAGAGTTTGACATTTGGAATATTAACAACACCCATAGATTCATGTAACATGTAATCACAATTATGAGGATTAACACTCATAGAGGCATTTTCATAAACACATGGCATGTTACACTCAACAACATCCAAAACATCCATAGAAGCATACAAAGTACTATCCATGGCAATAAACACAAGGGGTCAAGGATCACACTTAGGTAATGAAAACAAAACAAGTGTACCCGCTCTGATACCAATTGAAAGCTCGGATTTGTGCTAAAACCCAAGAGCTTGTTTAGACCCCTAAATAAAAATTATGGTTAGATTACTTTTACTCTTATTGAATCAAAGTACAAAACAAAGAGTAAATGAGCGCAATGGACCGATAATACTCTAGTGCATAAACATGAACAACAACCAATAAATATAAAGAACAAGAGTAAAGGAAGAAAGATACAACCACATGATAACACCAAGATGTGTTATCGAGGAGGAAACTGAAGAACTCGGCGAAAAACCTCTCCGCAACCCTCTAAGTCGAAATCGATCTACTAGAGAATAAAGTTGGAGTACACGAATAACAAAAGACCCTCCAAGCCTACTCTACCCCATGTACTTGAGCCCTCTAAGCTCCTACTATCATTGGACTTCTCGGAGTCATGTCTTCTCTAGCTTTCCGGATCCCGCAATACGCCCGATTGCATCCGCCAAGCCTCACCGGCTTCTTTTAGCAAATCCCTCTCTACACTCTGAAAATGCGTGGGTGGTGTTTGGGTACAAATCTCCTTTCAAGGTATGACAATAGGAGAGGGAAGGAGAAGAGGCTAGAATGATTTCTCACTAAGGATGAGTAGCTCTCTCTCTAAAAGATGGGTGTGTGTGTTGTAAAAAACCTATCTAGGGATTTTCTCTCTGAATGGCCTCTCATACATTTGTGGGTAATAAGGATATACACAGTATGGGTGAAGGGTAAGAAAGTCACACTTACAATCATCCAGGCAGAATGTTTCGTGAGTATCTAGCGGGTTAGCCCTTCTTGTGAGACACTAGCGAAACTGACAGTCTAGCACGACTCTTCGGTTTCCAGCTTGTGCTTCTCATGTAGCTCCTTTGCGGGTAGGCTTCTCGCGAGACACTTGCGAAATCCACTTGTTCATCTAACACATGCTTAATTCTTCACCAACTTAATACTAAACACAATACATTAAAATCCCAAAACTTACAGAGAACAAAATAAAGCAATTACAACACTTTTTGTCATGGAATAAAGCTAACATAAAACATAGTTGTAAATCACAACTTTACACTTAGGTTAATTATGAGATCTAGGTTAAACAAGGACAGTGCATATCATGAAAAAATAAAGAACACACCAATATAATGACCTAGGAAAACCAAAGAAACCAACAGTTTCAAGGTAAAAACCTAGGGAGATTTAACCTAACTATTCTTACGGTAAAACAAATCCACTATAAGATAATTGAAGTTTTTACAATAAGATTTAACCCTAAATTTATTGTTATCTCCAGTAGTAACTTATTGACACGACCACGTGCAAGCTCTGAATCCATAAACTTCCTCTCTCTTGAATTTGCACCACACAAGCACCCATGCTTGTGACTTTGAGATCCTACTCAAAGGTTTTAAATCATGGCTTTTTGATCTTGTAGCAACTAGATTCCACCCGCACTTGATTGTAGATCTTGTTTCAGTAGATGCTCGTCGAGTTAGAAGGTACAGAACTTCTCAGATCTCACAGGAGTAACTCACAAGTCTTCCTAGAGTCCTCAAAACGTAGTTAGGGTTTTCCTTTTATACATAGGAGTGTTGGACTGAAACCCTAACGTTTTCGTGGACTTAGGCCTGTTTAAAAATCTATGAAAATTCTTTTTCTGCGATTTTCGATCGATCGAGCTTTATCCTTTAATTGGTCGAGATTCACAGAAATTTAATTCTTTTTCTTGCAGCTTGTATATTCTTGAGTCTTAATATGAACCAATTTGAGCAATGTCTAACACCTATCCTAGACATGTTTTTGTTCTTAGTTTGCCAACATATACAAATTGAAACTCTAAACATTTAATCCTAAATCTTTTGAACCTAACATAAATTGTAATTGATGGAGCATAAAATAAAAAGAAATGTTAATGGATGCCCTAAGGACATTTATTAGTGAACCATTTTAAAAAAGTTTATATGAGAATAATGTTTTAACAATTTTTTCTATTTCTCATAAAAAATATGTTAAAATTTTTATAAGATTATTTATTAACAATTGTTTTAAAGACATCCATTAACATTAGCATTAGGGGTAAAACTGCCTAAGTTGCTATTTTACACCCACACACACCAAAAACATGTTTTACTTGATTGTGTAAACCCAAAAGGTTTTACAACATAGGTACAGAGAGTTCTTTATAAATAAGAACTTGCTATAGCTAGGTTGTAAAAAAACTTTTACTCTCAAATATTGTCTCCCTCCTCTCTCTTTGGTTAGACATCTCTTTCTCTCTCACCACTCATTGCTTTGAAATAATAGAATTGAATTATTTATATTATTTGCTGACATAGTTTATAATATTTTAATAAGTTGGGTGTAAAAAGAAAAACTAAGATATTGTTTAAATTATAAAATGAAATAGTAAAATAAATAAAGTATATTTTGAAAATATTAAATAAACATTTTTTCACCTATTTGGATGCAAATGTTAACCTGCAAATAAAACACAATAAGTAGTATGTATTCGCGTGACGACTTTGCTCCTTGAATATATAGCCTTGTATAAAAGGTGCCATTCTCTTTGTAAATAGCAATGGGCGAATGCTGTTTATCAAAAAGCAATAAGAATGCAATAAGTGAACGCTAATCAAAAGTAACAAAGTCACGTGACCTTCCATCAAAAAAAAAAAAAACAAAGTCATCATGACCTTCCATAAAAAAAAAACAAAGTCATCATGACCCTATGTCCCCTGAGATTGAACAATTTTATGCTTGGACAGGTAAATGACCAGTGACTTACAGCATAGGATGAGCTAGATATCACAAACAATAGATTGGACATAAAGTTTCTTTCCCGCTGTGATAAGGATTGAAACGACTCAACCGATGAAAGTACATGAATTAGTGCATTCTCGTGGCCAAAATGGCTAATACGCGAAAATATTTAGCGATTTATCACTGTTTATAAAATAATTAAGAATTTATCATTTTTTAGAAATTTGAATTTGTGAAACTTGAGTTATACTGCGATTCGAGTTTTAAGAACTTGAGTTTCATAAAAAATAGTACCGTAAACTTGAAGGCTATTTTTTCCAACAACTCGAGTTCTTGAAACTCGAATTACAGGGTAAACTCCAGTTTCACAAATTCGAGTTTCAAAAGAGTGGTAAATTCCAATATATTTTCAAAGTAGTAGTAGATAGCCAATATTTTGGCCAAAGTGGTATTTGGTCACTTTGGCCATATTCTAGTAGTTTCACCGAGTTTTCTAGCTGCCTGTCAAATTTTTACACACTGATTAGAGAGTGGAAATTTTCTTTAATGTTTTATCGACAAACTTTTTCGAATATGCTTTTTGATAGGTCCAAACTCTCTTGCCCAAATGAAGCCATCAAGCACCATCATCCACTCCTCCACCTCGTGGACGATGGAAGATAAGTCATTAAGAAGAGAATTCAATATCTCAGCCAATTACAAACTAGCTGCCAAACTGTTGGAAGCTCATCAAAACCCACATTAATAAGCCTAGGGGCGTTACAAAAGGAGCACTAAAGCCACAATGGCTAGACACAAGCGTGGTATATATATAAACACCTTTCAGGGTAGATTCTTTTTATATACACATATACATATTGTGGCATTGACATTTCCAAATTCATATAATCCTTCTCAGTTTCCATTCACTGACTTTATCATCGGAGACTCCGTGGCCGGCATTACACCGGTGACCACCCAAAGAGGATTTTGTTCACTACCTTGCAGGTACAGAGACGAAGTGCGCACGAACCTATTTGGACGATCCTAATTGACTGACGATCATAGCATCATCAGTCAAGTAGAGATAAAGATAATCACAGGAGGACCATCTACTGGTGGCTCGTTTAGATCTCTCAAGAAGTCACAACAGCGGTAAGTGAATAGCATCCACAGGATAACACCCTTGAAGTAGAGGAGGACGGATAGGGACATCCTGTTCTTAGAAGCAGATGCTAGATGATAGGCCAAGAATGTATTAACCCCTTGTGATGAATTAACCAATTAATTTAGCCAAGTTAATTAATTAATCCAATTAACATGCAATATGCGTGGTAGCATAAACAAATCTCCAATTAAGTTAATATGTAGTAGAAAATAAAGTTGACATGGTGATTTGTTTAAAAATTGGGAAAACCTCCAAGGCAAAAGCCCCACCGGGTGATTTAAGGTCACCACTCCCGAGAATCCACTATTATCACAACAAGCGGTTACAAGTAAAGGAATCTTAGTACCTTATGCCAACCTACAGTTGAACATTTACCCCAATACCCAATTAGACTTGTTCTGTAGTGACAATATTTCATTTTCAATGCACGACTCCTAGTACGTGACTAACCAATCAATGCACAGATCCAAGTACGTGACTAACACATCAACTTAAGAATGATGTTGGTTGTAAAATTTTTCAGTTCACCCGATAAATACTATCTATCAATAGGTAAACCTCGATAGATACTATCTATCGAGCTAGCTATCAAGCTTTAAAATCTCGCACTTCTTCACTTGATTCTTGGACAAATTTACATGCCTTTAACACTTGGATTTGAACTCTTATTCCATGAAGTATTAAACACATCCTAGATCTACCCAATTACAAGTAAAATGCGTTTTGACAAAGGATTAGTCAAACCTAAATGATATATGTTTCTAACATGATTCACATATGTCCTAAGACCAGAGGGGTGAAGCTGTCACATGACAACCCCCTGGTTATTATGCTCATAATAGAAGCGTTCAACACTAGGAGAATCTTTGTAGATAACGGCAGCTCCGCAGACATCATCTACATCTCTGCTTTTCAACAGCTGAAGGTGGATCTTGAGAGATTGTGGCCCATTGAGTCCCCTCTCGTCAGCTTCAATGGGGACAAAGTGTACCCCAAAGGCATAGTGACATTGACGGTCACAGTAGGGTCCTACCCACGACAATTGACTTGTCAACTCGACTTCCTGGTTGTAGACTGTCCTTCCTCATACAACGTAATAGTTGGGAAGTCTACACTCAACCGCTGGAAGTGTTGGTTAAATCTGGTTTTGTATCTCATACAAAACACACAGCGGAAGCAACAAACAAAGATCTATTTCATTAATGATTGATAATTTGCACTATATAAATTTCAGAATTTAAAAACAAGATAGCGTACCTTGGTGTGGTGAAATTCAAAACAAAAGATTATAAGTACTTGAGAACACTTTTAATCTTCACTCCAATTCCACTTTACGCTCAAGAAGTGTGATCTCTCAATCAGTTTCCAAGGGAGAATAATTAAGTGACTTCACTCACATATACACACCACTTCACAATGGTGTCTCTCTTTTTATTCTTTTTTCTTATGAAAAAAAATTATGTATGTTTCTCCCTTTTATAACTAACTGATTATCTAATTGGGTTGGCTTATTGGGCCTTTCCAATTAGGCTTTAGTGTGTGGCTTGGAGTGGGACCAAAAGGGACTAATAAGACACTAGCTCCAATGGGCCTTGGGTTTTTCTATTAACTCTTGACAAGTCCAAAGTTGCCATTAATTATATTTAATACCACTATATAAACATAATTGCACTCTAGGCCTTATTAATTAATTACATCCCAAGACTTTATTATTCATACACCCCTTCATAAAATATTCATAGTAATATAAAGTTATGAATGTAGACTGCCATTTTGTAAATTACTACATCTTAATCCTTGAGTACCCGGTTTAATTTTTTTAAGTTATTTATTATATATTTATGAAATCCAATTTCATAAATATATACTTTAGTAATTTCTTACCAAAATGGTTAGACCTAACTCTCTGAATAACTAAACCCATTAAACTTATCTCAAGGGAATATTTTAAATCTCTGTTAAGAGACTAAGAATTCTATCTTGAAAATATATGTTCTATCAACACGAAATGTGGTTGCCCAACATACTGAGGTTTTGACCGTTACTTTAGATCTTACTCCTGATATATCAAAACAACCTACACTTCATGATTAGGTCCATTATTCTCTCAGGATTAAGAGTTCATGCAAATATAAGTCGTGAGATTTATTATTCAATTGACAGTCGTTAGGAGAATAATAAATCTCACAGCGGTCCAGTTCAATATGTCTTAACTCTTAAAACATATTAACACATTAACTAGAAGTCTCCACTTCCATGATCAAGACAAATCATCTTAGTTGATATGTTATAGTCTTCGTAGATGAAATGCCCAATTTCATCACCGACTACGAACTAAAATTCTGAGTTTACAAAGAATCTGTGACTTATATCTTCTGTGATTAAATCACATAAATCACATACTATGCATCTCATGGACTAAATGATAATGTCCAAATATTCATGTTACCATTATTTTAGGTAATAATAAAATAATTTTATTAATTACAATATTAAGTCATACATCATGTCATACATAATATTATACATAGCATCGTATAATAAAATCTAAGGACACTAATCCCCACAGAAGGCCATCACGTCCATGATTGCCTGGTTTCTTTATGAAGCAAGGACACTTCATCTCTCCAAGACAGGCTTTTTCTCGGGAAAATTTAGCTTGTGTTGAATGATCACTGTGGCTCGTGACTCTATGTGGAAACATCCAGATTGGCCACTAGAATGCAATAATTCATGAACTTTCCTCGGTTGAGTCGTTTCAATCCTTATCGCAGCGGGAAAGAAACTTTATGTTCAATCGATTGTTTGTGATATCTAGCTCATCTTAGCAAATATGCTGTAAGTCATTGGTCATTTACCTGTCCAAGCATGAAGTTGTTCAATCAAAGGGGACATAGGATCATGATGACTTTGTTTTTTTCGACGGAAGGTCATGATGACTTTTTTATTTTATTTTTTTATTTTATATGAAAGGTCATGTTACTTTGTTGCTTTTGATAAGCGTTCACTTATTGCATTCTTATTGCTTTTTGATAAACAGCATTCGCCCATTGCTATTTACAAAGAGAATGGCATCTTTTATACAAGGCTATATATTCAAGGAGCAAAGTCGTCACGCGAATACATACTACTTTTTGTGTTTTATTTGTAGGATAACATTTGCATCCAAATAGGTAAAAAAAATATTTATTTTACATTTTCA
This sequence comes from Quercus ilex subsp. ballota, assembly GCA_032727855.1. Taxonomy (NCBI): domain Eukaryota; kingdom Viridiplantae; phylum Streptophyta; class Magnoliopsida; order Fagales; family Fagaceae; genus Quercus; species Quercus ilex. The sequence continues at coordinate 15,417,822 of CM064912.1, read as the reverse complement.
AAATATACTTTATTTATTTTACTATTTTATTTTATAATTCACACAATATTCTAGTTTTTTTTTTAATGCACAACTTATTAAAATATTATAAATTATGTCAACAAATAATATAAACAATTTAATTCTCTTGTTTCAAAGCAATGAGTGGTGAGAGAGAGAGAGAGATGTCTAACAAAAGAGAGGAGAGAAACAATATTTGAGAGTAATTTTTTTTTTTTTTTTTACAATCTAGCTATAGTAATTTCTTATTTATAAAGAACTCTCTGTACCTATGTTGTAAAACCTTTTGGGTTTACACAATCAAGTAAAACATGTTTTTGGTGTGTGTGGGTGTAAAATAGCAACTTAGGCCATTTTAAACCCCTAATGCTAATGTTAATGGATGTCTTTAACACAATTGTTAACAAATAATCTTATGAAAATTTTAACATCTCTTTATGAGAAATAGAAAAAGTTGTCAAAATATTATTCTCATACAAACTTTCCTAAAATGGTTCACTAATAAATATCCTTAGGGCGTCCATTAACATTTCCTTTTATTTTATGCTCCATTAATTACAATTTATGTTAGGTTCCAAGGATTTAGGATGAAATGTTTAGAGTTTCAATTTGTATATGTTGGCAAACCGAGAACAAAAACATGTCTAGGATAGGTGTTAGACATTGCTCAAAGTGGTTCATATCAAGACTTAAGAATATACAAGCTATAGGAAAAAGAATTAAATTTTGTGAATCTCGACCGATCAAAGGATGAAGCTTGATCAATTGAAAATCATAGAAACAAAATTTTCTTAGATTTTTAAACAGGCCTAAGCCCGCAAAAACGTTTAGGGTTTTAGTCCAACACTCCTATGTATAAAAGGAAAACCTTGGCTACATTTTGAGGACTCTGGGAAGACTTGTGAGTTACTCTTGTGAAATCTGAGAGGTTCTGTACCTTCTAACTCTACAAGCATCTACTGAAACAAGATCTACAATCAAGTGTGGGTGGAATCTAGTTGTGCTTGTGTGGTGCAAATTCAAGAGAGAATGAGTCCGTGGATTTGGAGCTTGCACGTGGTCGTGTCAATAAGTTACTACTGGAGGTAGCAATAAATTTAGGGTTAAATTTTATTGTAAAAACTTCAATTATCTTATAGTGGATTTCTTTTACTTTGAGAATAGTTAGGTCAAATCCCCCCCAGATTTTTACCTTGAAACTGTTGGTTACATTGGTTTTTCTGGGTCATCATATTGGTGTGTTCTTTATTTTTTCACTATTGTACATGATATGAGTTGTCCTTGTTTAACCTAGATCTCATAATTAACCTAAGTGTAAAATTGTGATTTACAACTATATTTTATGTTGGCTTTATTTCAGGATAAAAAGTGTTGTAATTGCTTTATTTTTTTCCTTGTATTTTGTGGGATTTTATAGTATTGGATTTAGTATTAAGTTGGTGAAGAATCGAGCATGTATTGGATGAACAAGTGGATTTCACTAATGTCTCGCGAAAAGCCTACCCATAAAAGAGCCACGTGAGAAGCACATGCTAGAAGCTGAAGAGTTGTACCAGGCTATTAGTTTCGCTCGTGTCTCGTGAGAAGGGCCAACCCGCAAGATACCTGCAAAACATTCTGCCAAACGTATTTTAAGTGTGACTTTCTTACCCTTCACCCATACTATATATACCCTCATTACCCACAAATGTATGAGAGGCCATCCAAAAAGAAAAACCCTAAATAGGTTTTCTACAACACACACACCCATCTTTTAAAGAGAGAGCTACTCATCCTTAATGAGAAATCATTCTAGCATCTTCTCCTTCCCTCTCCCGTTGTCATGTCTTGAGAGGAGATTTGTACTCAAACACCACTCACACCTTTTCAGAGTGTAGAAAGTGTTTTTGAGTTTGGAAAGTTTTGGTAATTTGACAAAAGAAGCTGGTGAGGCTTGGCGGATGCAATTGGGTGTATTGGAGGATCCGGAAAGTTAGAGAAGACATGACTCCGAGAAGTTCGTTGGTAACAAGAACTTGGAGGGCTCAAGTATATGGAGTAGACTAGGCTTGGAGGGTTTTTTGTTATTCGTGTACTCCAACTTTATTCTCTAGATGATCGATTTCGATTTGGAGGGTCGCGGAGAGATTTTTCACCGAGTTCTTTGGTTTCCTCTTCGATAACACGTCTTGGTGTTATCTTGTAGTTGTATCTCTCTTCCCTTACTCTTATACTTTACATTTATTGTTTGTTGTTCATGTTTATGCACTAGAGTAGTATCAGTTCATTGCACTAATTTACTCTTGTTCCGCACTTCGATTAAGTAAAAGCAATCTAGCCATAATTTTTAATTGGAGGTCTAAACAAGCTCTTGGGTTTTAGCACAAATTCGAGCTTTCAATTGGTATCAGAGCGGGTACACTTGTTTTGGTTTCATTACTTAAGTGTGATCCTTAACTCCTTGTGTTTATTGCCATGGATAGTGCTTTGTATCCTTCTATGGATGTTTTGGATGTTGTTGAGTGTAACATGCCATGTGTTTGTGAAAATGTCTCTATGAGTATTAATCCTCATAATTGTGATGACATGTTACATGAATCTATAGGTATTGTTAATATTCCAAATGTAAAACTCTTGAAGAAAAAGTTTAATAAGTTTCATGAGAATTTGAGCAAGTTCACTAGTGAAAAGGATGAGTTGATTGCTAAGCTCAATGAATCCAAAAAATTGGTTGAAAAGTATAAGAAACTTGCTGAAAATTCTTGTGAAAAGTTGAAAGAGTTTGAATGTTTGAATATGGACTTTGGTGCTAAACTTGTTTAGTTTAACAAACTAGTTAATGATCTTAAATGTGAAAATGAATCACTTAAAATGCATGTCAAGTGTTTGATTGCTGAACCTATTACTAAAAATGAAGAAAATATTTGTTGCAATCATGTTGTGATACCTGATTTTGTGCTTATTGTGAGTTCTACCCCTAAAGAGAAATCGGTATACATTTCTCCATACAAAAGAAACCAAAAAGTGGAGAGAAAGGCTCTTAAGCCTAAGCTTTCATTTAGGTCTCATCCTAGGGATTTGAATGTGTAAGGTTGAATTTAATCAACCATCTTGTTGGCTTTATTCCGTGCCAAATTTGCTTGTAATTTAGTAATTAGTAACCCTATATTTAAGTGGGAATCATATAAAGGTTGTGAGTGAGAGAGTGTGAAGAAATGCTTAAGATTGTGCAAGGATGCAGAGATTCGTAGCTAGGACTCGCGGGTGACTCGCAACTGGCAAGCCGCCAACTGCAGCATATGAGTGAAGCGTGCGAGAAGATGAACAGTCGCGCTAGCTGGAGCACTACAGGACAAAAAGTCCAGCGTGGCCATTCTGTTATTTCGCAGCTTGAACTCACAACTCAATCAAGTCGCGAGGCCAAGCCACCAACCAGCTCTGTTTTGAAAAACCTGACTCTTCGCATTCCATTTTCACCATAGTATAAATACTCCTTATACCCACGAAAAGTAGAGAGCTCTAGAGAGAATTTTGAGGGAGAAACCTTAGAGAAAAATAAGATTGATTCATCCACAATCTTCATATAGAGACTCTTCAAATTCCTCTACTCTCACCTTTTCCATTGTTACATCCTTAAGAGGTTATTACCCAAATCCTTTTCTTACCATACCCATATCTGTGAGAAGGCTATTTGATGCTTTGGGAAGCAGTTAGAAAGGAACCAATGACTATTAGTTGATGCTATAGGCTATAGCAGAATCCAGTAAGCTAAAGAAGAAATATGTTCGACATAACTTCATTGGAGCAAGAAGCTTGGAGGGCTTAGGTACACTGGGTAGATTAGGTTTGGAGGGTTTTCTGTTGTTCATGTATCCCAACTACATTCCTTAGTGGATTATTTATCGCTTGGAGGGCGACGGAGAGGTTTTACGCCGAGGGCTTCGGTTTCCTCTTCGATAACACATCGTTGTGTTGTCCTTGTGTTTGCATCTCTCTTTCCTTAATCTTTGCCATTTAATTTCTGCTGTGGATGTGATTTTATTTGATTTAAATTGTTTATCAATTTTGGTTTAAGCTTATATTCATTTTTCGCATATGCATTGTTTGATATTAAGCTTGAATTGGTAATTTGTAATTGGGGGTCTAAACGTTCATAGTGTTTTCAACGCTATTTGAACATTTAGAATGGATCTAAGTTTGTTCCTACTTGCCACCATTGCAGTGTGATTGGTCACATAAGACCACAATGCCCCATGTTGAAGGGTGAACAAAACCATGTTGCTAGATCCTTCCCTAAAATGCCTAGTGGACCTAAACCCATTGTTTGTCACCACTGTTGTGCCTTTGGTCATCTAAAACCTCATTGCACTAAGTTTCAAGCTCTTAAAAGAATCAAAAGAAAAGAGAAGCTTAATCTTTTGGGAAGTTGTGCTTTGCAAGCTAAACCAGATTTGGGGGAAAATGGTAAGTTGTTGAAGAAAGTTTTTGATGTTCTTACCTCCTTGTTTATGTGCATCTCTAGTTATCATTCTTCCAACACTCGTCTCACTTCTCATGAGACGCTCATTTCAAAAAATCATTTCATTTGGATGAGGAAGGGTTCCTGTGGTTGAACTCATGCTCTTTTGGTCTTTGATCTAATTCTTTAGATCTTTGTAGGACCCTTTATGCTTTAGATGCTTCACTGTCATGCATTTGTGCATAATGCATATCTTTATATGCATTTTTTTGTGTGCATTTGATCTTACTTTTATGATTTTGTTTTTGTGTGTGTAAAAATCCAAAAACACATAAAAAGTGAAAAATTTAAAAAGTTTGATCGTATATATTTGAGCACATTTCATATGTGAGTTTGGCCTAGTACCTCCGTACTAATGGTGTAGTGCATTTACGAGTTTAGGTTGTTATGTATGCACATTTTTTAAGTGTGAGCGAGATCTAGAAATCTACGTTTTGATTGTTGTAAATAGATCTTCAAACTTGTCATGAATGATTGATCAATAGGCTTGTTCGATCTAGATACATGTGTAGACTTGTGCCTATATCTCCTCACAGTTGTTTTCTTTTTCAAAAAACTCTACAAATGTCTATCTCTAAAAAGGACAAAAGACCTGAAAAGGCCTTATTTTGAAAACTAGTTTGACTAGGAAAAGATGGAGCAAATTTGTATGAAAATGTATGGTGCCAAAGCCAAAGGCTAAATTGACAAAGTTCTCAATATGTTTATGGCATCGCTTCTCAAAAATTTGAGTTGTTTTTTATCACAAGTATGTAAAATGGAAGCCAAATAAAAAGCTTTCAATCGTTTGTAATCACATTGGTGAGCGGTCATATATGTTTATTTCTACAAGTGAGATAGGTTACTTGATTTCGTACTTGTCGTGTATAACTTGATTGAATTGATCATTGAAACTTCATACTAGACTATAGACTAATTCATACTTGATCTTCACATACAACACACAAGTCTAATGTTCAATAGAAGCTTATTCAATTTATGTGATTGTACATGTTCAAATGTGATGTGCGTGTGCTCAACTATATGTGGATCAAATCAAAAGGTTTTTTGTTTTTTTATTTGCTTTTGGATGTGATTTGTATCACCCATATTTTTCAAAGTTTTTCAAGTTGTTTTTGTGTGAAAAATGTGTTTTCTTGGTATTTTCGTGACTTATTTCATAAGTAAGTTTAGTCACGAGTTTAAATGGTCTAATTCTCAAGTTTTTCAACTTTGGACAGAGAGTTTGGCGAGTGTTTCGCAAGTAAGGCTTACTAGCGAGTTGCCAGTGAAAATTCCCAGCTTCTCGCAAAAATTTCCAGATCAGCTTTTTAACAAGCATTTCATGGGACATGTGTTTTAAACTTCTCTCATCTTCTTCCAAACCCCTAGTTAAATGTTTCTACATCAAAACTCATCTAAATTCAAGTGTTTTTCATCCTTTTAACATCTCTAAAGTAATCTTTAACTCCTTTAATTGTTTTTTTTCCCCTTAGATTATGTTTTTGGGGGGTTTTATGTTCATAGTTGAATTTTTCTCAAATGGGGGTTGGAAAACTTAATTTTTGCCAATCTTTTTGATTGAGTTTTGTTTTAAATTTTTATTTGCTTTGGATGTTGGCCCCTTGTGATGAAAATAATATGTATTTAGGCAAGATTTTCATAAGTTCATGCATTGTTTCACATACATATATAGTGTGTGCACTCTAAGTGTTTGATAAAATGCCCAAATGGCATTTTCTCATTGTTTTGGACTCCGATGAGTACCAATTTTTTGGGGATTTCCATGATTATGCATGTTTATCATGTTTTGATCATTAATTGTGTGTTTTACACACTTTTTGCTGTGAGTTCTTGCTCATGCATTGGTCATGCATCTCACATGCACACTAGATGCATCTTTGATGCACACACTCTAACACTTGACATGTTTTGCATTCACTCATGCTAGTTAAGTCTTTTTGGACCTTTTAGCACATATAACATGTTCTTGTGTCTATGTCATGCCTAGGTCTATATCATTTTCCATCCTCCTTAGCATGTCGGGTTTACTTTATGCTTTGTAGCATTTTTTTTTTTTTGTCTTTCGTTTGATCTTCATTTCTCATTCATTTTGCACCCCTCATGCATCTTTTTACCCTTCTTCATATTTTCTTTTCTTTCACTCTTTCCTCTTGACTCATTTGTCTATTCGTGACAAAAAGGCAGAGAGTATACTAGAGAGTATATCGGAATGTAATGTCATTTCTATATGATTCATGTGCACATTCTTAAAGGGAGAAATTCTACCTTGTGCACGTTCGTAAGGGGAGAAAGCCATAGGGGAGATGCATATACCAAGGGGGAGAAGACATCTTTTATGAGAAAACTTTGTTTTTCCTTTGTCTTACCTTATGCTTGTTTTCTCGTTGCTTTATGGTGCTTTGAGTTACAATTAGTATCTATGCTTTGCTGCTCTCATTGCATCGTGCTTATTTGTTGGACATGTATATATCTTTATGCCATTGTGCTTTGTTGGTTGCATGTTTAGATGATCATTTGCTTTGCTATATGATCATTGTATTCATTTTCATATGACTGTCATGTGTTTGATCAAGTTGCTCATATTTTTCATATCCTCTTAACTTGATCGCTCTTTTACTTGTTACACTATATATGTCCTTTTATTACTTGTTTTACCTTGAGGGTCTAATGATTTTTGTGCAAGTGTTTCAGGTTACATGTATTGTGTTCCAAGTTCATCACAAGTCTTTGATTTAGGTGTGAGTGACTTTTGCCATTATTCCTAAACTCACGTTTAAGTCTAGATCCGGTATAAGGTGTTTTGTCATGGAATAGCCAAATGGGGAGATTGTAAAGTTGTGATTTTACAACTATGTTTTATGTTGGCTTTATTCCATGACAAAAAGCGTTGTAATTGCTTTATTTTGTTCCTTGTATTTTGTGAGATTTTATTGTATTAGGTTTAGTATTAAGTTGGTGAAGAATCGAGCATGTAATGGATGAACAAGTGAATTTCGCTAGTGTCTCACAAGAAGCCTACCTGGAAAAGAGTCACATAAGAAGCATGTGCTAGAAGTTGAAGAGTCGTGCTAGGTTGTCAGTTTCGTTAGTGTCTCATGAGAAGAGCCAACCTGCGAGATACCTGCGAATCATTCAACTTGGAGGATTTTAAGTATGACTTTCTTAGCCTTCGCCCATACTATATATATCCTCATTACCCACAAATGTATGAGAGGCCATTTAGAGAGAAAAACCCTTGATTAGTTTTCTACAGCACACACACCCATCTTTTAGAGAGAAAGCTACTCATCCTTAGTGAGAAATCATTCTAACCTCTTTTCATTCCCTCTCCCATTATCATGCCTTGAGAGGATAAAGAACACACCAATATAATGACCTAGGAAAACCAAAGAAACCAACAGTTTCAAGGTAAAAACCTAAGAAGGATTTGACCTAACTATTCTTACGGTAAAACAAATCCACTATAAGATAATTGAAGTTTTAACAATAAGATTTAACCCTAAATTTATTGCAACCTCTAGTAGTAACTTATTGACACAACCACGTGCAAGCTCTGAATCCACAGACTCCTTCTCCCTTGAATTTGCACCACACAAGCACCCACGCTTGTGACTTTGAGATCCCACTCAAAGGTTTCAAATCATTGCTTGTTGATCTTGTAGCAACTAGATTCCACCCGCACTTGATTGTAGATCTTGTTTCGGTAGATGCTTGTAGAGTTAGAAGGTACAGAACTTCTCAGATCTCACAGGAGTAACTCACAAGTCTTCCTAGAGTCCTCAAAACATAGCTAGGGCTTTCCTTTTATACATAGGAGTGTTGGACTGAAACCCTAAACGTTTTCGCGGACTTAGGCCTGTTTAAAAATCTATGAAAATTCTTTTTCTGCGATTTTTGATCGATCGAGCTTTATCCTTCGATTGATCGAGATTCATAGAAATTTAATTCTTTTTCTTGCAGCTTATATATTTTTGAGTCTTAATATGAACCACTTTGAGCAATGTCTAACACCTATCCTAGACATGTTTTTGTTCTTGGTTTACCAACATATACAAATTGAAACTCTAAACATTTAATCCTAAATCCTTGAAACCTAAAATAAATTGTAATTGATGGAGTATAAAATAAAAGGAAATGTTAATGGATGCCCTAAGGACATTTATTAGTGAACCATTTTAAGAAAGTTTATATGTGAATAATGTTTTGATAGTTTTTTCTATTTCTCATAAAAGATATGTTCAAATTTTCATAAGATTATTTATTAACAATTATTTTAAAGACATCCATTAACATTAGCATTAGGGGTGAAATTGCCTAAGTTGCTATTTTACACTCACACACACCAAAAACATGTTTTACTTGATTGTGTAAACCCAAAAGGTTTTACAACATAGGTACAGAGAGTTCTTTATAAATAAGAACTTGCTATAGCTAGGTTGTAAAAAAATTTTTACTCTCAAATGTTGTGTCCCTCCTCTCTCTCTTTGGTTAGACATCTCTTTCTATCTCACAACTCATTGCTTTGAAATAATAGAATTGAATTGTTTATATTATTTGCTGACATAGTTTATAATATTTTAATAAGTTGTTTGTAAAAAGAAAAACTAAAATATTGTTTGAATTATAAAATAAAATAGTAAAATAAATAAAAGATATTTTGAAAATATTAAATAAACATTTTTTTACCTATTTGGACGCAAATGTTAACCTACAAATAAAACACAATAAGTAGTATGTATTGACGACTTTGCTCCTTGAATATATAGCCTTGTATAAAAGGTGCCATTCTCTTTGTAAACGACAATGGGCGAATGCTATTTATCAAAAAGCAATAAGAATGCCTTTCAAAAAATAAAAAATAAAAAAAAACAAATAAGAATGCAATAAGTGAACGCTAATCAAAAGTAACTAAGTCACATGACCTTCCATCAAGGAAAAAAAAAAAAAAACAAAGTCATCATGATCTTCCATCAAAAAAATACAAAGTCATCATGACCCTATGTCCCCTGAGGTTGAACAATTTCATGCTTGGACAGGTAAATGACCAATGACTTACAGCGTAGGATGAGCTAGGTATCACAAACAATAGATTGGACATAAAGTTTCTTTTCCGCTGCGATAAGGATTGAAACGACTCAACCGAGGAAAGTTCATGAATAAGTGCATTCTAGTGGCCATTTAATGAGTGCATTCTAGTGGCCAAAATGGCTAATACCGCAAAAATATTTAGCGATTTATAACTGTTTGTGAAATAATTAAAAATTTATTATTTTTTAAAAATTTGGGTTTGTGAAACTTGAGTTATACAGCGATTTGAGTTTTAAGAACTTGAGTTTCATAAAAAATAGTACGGTAAACTTGAAGGCTATTTTTTCCAACAACTCGAGTTCTTGAAACTCGAATTACAGGGTAAACTCGAGTTTTACAAACTCGAGTTTCAAAAGAGTGGTAAATTCTAATATATTTTCAAAATAGTAGTAGATAGCTAATATTTTGGCCAAAGTGGTATTTGGTCATTTTGGCCATATTCTGGTAGTATCACCGACTTTTCTAGTTGCCTGTCAAATTTTTACACACTGATTAGAGAGTGAAAATTTTCTTTTACGTTTTATCGACAAACTTTTTCGAATATGCTTTTTGATAGGTCTGAACTCTCTTGCCAAATGAACCCATTAAGGACGATCCCAGACGAACCCATCAAGCACCATCGTCCACTCCTCCACCTCGTGGACGATGGAAGATAAGCCATTAAGAAGAGAATTCAATATCTCAGACAATTACAAAATAGCTGTCAGACTGTTGGAAGCTCATCAAAACCCACATTAATAAGTCTAGGGGCGTTACAAAAGGAGCACTAAAGACACAATGGCTAGAAGCAAGTGAGGTATATATCTAAACACCTTTCAAGGTAGATTCTTTTAATATACACATATAAATATTGTGGCATTGACATTTCCAAATTCATAGAATCCTTCTCAGTTTCCATTCACTGACTTTACCATCGGAGACTCCGTGGCCAACATTGCACCGGTGACCACCCAAAGAGGATTTTGTTCACTACCTTGCAGGTACAGAGACGAAGTGCGCACGAACCTATTTGGACGATCCTACTTAACTGACGATCATTGTATCATCAGTTTGGTTCCGTCTGTGGAGACAACATCTTCGTGCTTAGGTTCGAGAGCGTAGTTCCATTCAACTCGAAAGTCTAGATAGAGTCCGACACTCCCCACGATTCTGCGACATTAGCCCTGCAAATTCAGACTCTTATAGCCAGTGTGGAAAAACTTATTAGGAAAAACCAGGAGATGAGGTTGCAACTTCAGCGAGAGGATAATTGCTCTGGGACCAGCCAGAACGACGATGGAGAAAGCCAAAGAAGAAACGATCACCAGCGACCAACTACCCCTGAGGAAGCGAACTCAGACCTCCTTAGGGAAATGAGAAGGGAAATGGACGAGCTAAAAAGTGCAATGAGGGAAAAAAATTGATTGGAGCCTAGATAGGATGGTTAGAAGGATAGACTCACCATTTACAACAGCAGTCCTAGAATGCCCAGTACCTTCAAAGTTCCGTCTCCCATAGCTTGAATCGTTCAACGGCCTGAAGGATCCTTTGGACCACCCTAACATATTCAAGACAACTCTGGGTCTTCAATAGCCCCCTAACGAGATACTGTGCCGCTCTTTTACCATCACCCTCAAGGGAGCAGCTAGGGAATGGTTCACTAAGCTACCAACATCATCCATCAACAACTTCGAGAAATTGGGCAATTCCTTCTTACGCCATTTCGTCGGTGACCAACGCCCGAAAAGGCTAGCAGATCACCTGCTCACCATCAGGCAAGGAGAAAAGGAGACCCTGAGGTCATATGTGAAACATTTCACCAGAAAGACCTTGGAAGTAGACGATGCAGATGATAAAGTGTAGTTGACGACCTTCAAAGTTGGGTTAAAATCTAGAGATTTTGTGGTCACACTCGCAGAGAGCCCTCCTTGAACGATGGTAGAAATGCTCTTGAAAGCCCAGAAATACATGAACGCCAAAAATGCCCTGGCAGCAATTAGAGACGAAGAGATGCCCAAGGTGAAGGAAGGAAAAGGAGGAGATCGAAGGGGGCGAAAAAGGGAAAGAGCAGACCGTCACAGTGCAGACGGGAACATACGAAAACACGATAGAGTCCCATGGATGGTAAAATTTACCCCTTTAGTCATGCTTATAGACAAAATTCTAACGCAGATTAAGGACGAGCTCTACCTCAAATGGCTAAGGCCATTGCACTCGTCACTGAATGTGTGTGACAAGAAGAAGTATTGTCGTTTTCACAAAGATCGCGGCCATTACACGGAGGATTGTAAAAACCTGAAAGAGCAAATAGAAGAGCTCATTCGGAAAGGGAAGTTGCAGAAATTTGTCAAGAAGGGGGACACCAGCAAATCCAGGAATGATAACAAGGACAAGCATGAAGCTGTTCCAAGGGACGAGGACCACGCGTCCCTTGGAACATCGATTGGGGAGATAAAGACGATCATAGGAGGACCATCTACTGATGGCTTGTTTAGATCTCTCAAGAAGTCATAAAAACGGTAGGTGAATAGCATCCACAAGATACCACCCCTGAAGTAGAGGAGGACGGATAGGGACATCCTGTTCTCAGAAGTAGATGCTAGATGATAGGCCAAGAATGTATTGACCCCTTGTGATGAATTAACCAATTAATTTAGCCAAGTTAATTAATTAATCTAATTAACATGCAATACGCGTGGTAGCACAAACAAATCTCCAACTAAGTTAATATGTAGTGGAAAACAAAGTTGACATGGTGATTTGTTTACAAATGGGGAAAACCTCCAAGGCAAAAGCCCCACCGGGTGATTTAAGGTCACCACTCCCGAGAATCTATTATTATCACAACAATCGGTTACAAGTAAAGGAATCCTAGTACCTTATACTAACCTACAGTTGAACCTTTACCCCAATACCCAATTAGACTTGTTCTGTAATGACAATATCTCCTTTTCAATGCATGGCTTCCAGTACGTGACTAACCAATCGATACACGGATCCAAGTACGTGACTAACACACCAACTTAAGAATGATGTTGGTTACAAAGTTCTTCAATTCACTCGATAGATACTATCTATCAATAGTTAAACCTCCATAGATACTATCTACCGAGCTAGCTGTCGAGCTTTAAAATCCTGCACTTCTTAACTTGATTCTTGGACAAATTTGCATGGCTTTAACACTTGGACTTGAACTCTTATTCCATGAAGTATTAAACTTATCCTAGATCTACCTAATTACAAGCAAAGTGCGTTTTTTCAAAGGATTAGCCAAATCTAAATGACATATGTTCTTAACATGATTCACATATGTCCTAAGACTAGAGGAGTGAAGTAGCCGCATGACAACCCCCTAGTTATTATGCTAAAAAAAAAGCGTTCAACACCAGGAGAATCTTTGTAGATAACGGCAGCTCTGCGGACATCATCTACCTCTCTACTTTTCAACAATTGAAGGTGGATCTCGAGATATTGCGGCCCTTTGAGTCCCCCCTCGTTAGCTTCAGTGGGGACAGAGTGTACCCCAAAGGCATAATGACATTGATGGTCACAGTAGGGTCCTACCCATGACAATTGACTTGTCAGCTCGACTTCCTGGTGGTAGATTGTCCTTCCTCGGACAACGTAATAATTCGGAGGCTTACACTCAACCGCTGGAAGGCCGCCACGTCCACCTATTGCCTGGAAGGCTGCCACGTCCACAGTTTGTTGACTTCGTCCATGATTGCCTGGTTTCGTTATGGAGCAAAGAAACGTCGTCTTTGCTAGATAGGCTTTTTCTCGGGAACATTTTGCTTGTGTTGAATGATCACTGTGGCTCGTGACTCCATGTGAAAACATCCAGGTTGTCCTTGAGGAATTGGACCAGTTTCTTCTTCATCTCTGTGCCCAAGGTTGTCCCTACCCTTGTAGTCTTCGTCGTTTCCCCGTCTACCAGTTCCATGGTCTCTAGGGCTTTCACCTCCTCTTCGATCATCCACGTATGGTTTTTCTTTGCAGCCTAACACTGCTTGGTAGCATTCCCTAACTAGTTCCTGATCTCCCTTTACTTCGCCTACACCATTCTCCATTAGGAACTTTACCTTCAGGCAATAGGTGGACATAGTGGCCTTCTAGCGGTTGAGTGTAGGCCTCCCAATTATTACGTTGTATGAGGAAGGATAGTCTACCACCAGGAAGTCGAGCTAACAAGTCAATTATCGTGGGTAGGACCCTACTGTGGCCGTCAATGTCACTATGCCTTTGGGGTACACTCTGTCCCCACTGAAGCTGACGAGTGGGGACTTAAAGGGCCGTAATCTCTCGGGATCCACCTTCAACTGTTGAAAAGTAAAGAGGCATGATAGGCCAAGAGTGTATTGACCCATTGGGTAAATTAACCAATTAATTAGCCAAGTTAATCAATTAAGTCAATTAATATGCAACACGTGTGGTAGCACAAACAAATCACCAAATAACTAAATGCAGCGGAAAATAGATTTGACACGGTGATTTGTTTATGAATGAGAAAAACCTCCGAGGCAAAACCCCACCGAGTGAATTTAATGTCACCACTCTTGAGAATCCACTATTATCAAAACAAACGGTTATAAGTAAACAAATCTCAGTACCTTATACCAACCTACAGTTGAACCCTTACACCAATATCCAATTGGACTTGTAATGTTGTGACAATCTCTCCTTTCAATGCACGGCTCCAAGTACGTGACTAACCAATTAACGCATGGATCCCAGCATGTGACTAACACACCAACTTGAATAGGATGTTGGCTGCAAAGTTCTTTAGTTCATCAACATGAAGTTCAAGAAGTTCCTTGGTCACAAAACCCTATGGCACACAAATGCAGTAGCTTCTTTAAGAGAAAGATGAACTAGGGTAAATTGTCTCTAGTCACAATATGCTTTGATAAAACCTTTTTCATCACACTTGCGCCACCTTAGATGGCCCTTAAAATAATCCTTATATATGTCTAGGGTTGTGAGAAAAGAAAACCTAAACACATAGCTTGGATATGCGTGAAAAATAGATTTGGAAATCTGAATTTCGTAATTCTCAATAGATATTGGTATCGAGCTATCTGTCAAGCTTTAATGAACAACCCTTCTTCACTTGATTCTTGGACAGATTTGCATGGTTTCAATACTTGGACTTGAACTCTTGTTCCTTGAAGTATTAAACTCATTTTAGATCTACCCAAATACAAGTAAAGTGCGTTTTGTCAAAGGATTAGCCAATTTTATATGACATATGTTCTTAACATATTTCACATATGTCCTAACAATCTCCCCCTTTGGCAATCTGTGACAAAACCACAACAAACAAATGAAATATGAGAGAAGTCATAAATCACTCTGCTGATACTCACTTGTTGAGTACAATAAAATTTACCCTAACATAAACTGTTGAAAACTTTGCAAGAAGAGAGTTCATGGCATGGAAGATTTTGACAACCTGTATTTCTGAAACACTTTAAACAAAACTCATCACGGCATCTTAGTGTGAAATAGAAATAAAAGATTGCATACATAAAATAAGAAACATGTGTATAAAGGAAGAAAAGAAACAACACATGGAGAGATAGGTGAAATGTGATAACAACATCATTAACTACATATATATATATATATATATATATCATAGATGAAAACAAAGTTTGCTATCACTAAGTGGTCACAAGACCAGTGTACAAAAGGATAATGTATCTAAAAAGAAAAAAAAAAAAAAAAAGATACATAAATACTCACTACATCCCTCAAAAGATAGAATCACTCCCCCTAACAAAAAAGTCCTATAACTCTCCCTTTAAGTACATCATGACTACTCTCAACCCAAAACTACTTCCCCTTTTTGTCATGAATGACAAAGGGTAAGTCACTAAGAACCAGTCATCTTGTCATCTTCGGAAGAGCTAGCATCCTCATCCTTATCATCAGAGCCATCCTCGCTGAAGTCTCGGGTGAAGGAGAAGGAGAAGGTACGAAGCCACCCATCTGAGCCTATCGATGAGCAATGTGGCCAACATGAGTGTTCACTTGACACAACTCATCACTGAGTGTGTCAAGGAGAGCATTCAAGCACTCAAGCTGGAGGAGCGAAAGAGGCTGGAGGAGTCGCCATTTTGTTTGTGGCCGCTTCGGTCGAAGCTGGGCCTCACTCCATCTAACGGACGCCGCGCTCAAGGCACCCATGAAGGAGAAATGAGGAGACTCGGGATAGGAGACAAAAAAATGGCGATGATTCTCGTGATAGCAGAGGGAAAGATGAGCATACCACGGGTTGCCGTATCCCTGTAGACATATATAAGGGAGAGTATGAAATGAGAGGGAAAGTCTATAGTAAGGTCCTCAATAAGGAAAAGCAAAAAGCAAGCACGAGGCTCAGTAATAGAATTATAGTGAGACAAGGGATGTAAGACAAATGTTATCACCATATTCAGAAACATCGAACCTTTTGCAAAGCCCGAGCATGAGGTATTTTGATGATCACCCCAAGATGAAGGTGTCTCACAGAAGAGAGATACAAGTTCATCTTTGGACACAGTCCACAGACGTGGACATCCGGGGTAGTCAACAAACTCCACCTTCAGAACATGTAGCACATTGGAGATAAGCTCCGGAGTGACTACTATACGGGTACTTCGAACCTGAGTGGTGAAACGAGGTATGGAATAATCAAATCCGTGCATATTGGAGTAAAACTCCTTTATGATCACGGAGGGACAACTCACCAGAATCTCACAAAGAGACTTCTAACCCCGACTTTAAATGATAGTAGGTAGAACGGTATCAGAGAAGTCTAATAAGATAACGTGGCGTTTCAAATGAATACCACGTTTGGAGAAGTTCTCCGAAAAGTCCTTACACTCTTTATTATCATGGAACCTGACATGCAAGGGAATAGGATCAGAAGAAGATGCTTCGGAATGAAGAGGGTTTTGGGATGGAGTAGGCTTGCACTTGGGAGCCATGCACAAACTATCCGAGAGAGAAACAAGCATAAAAGCACCAATCAACACATATATACCAAATGAAAGAAAAGAGAAGTACATATGCATGAAAAATGCATGATCATATGACGTGCTACAAAGAAAACAGCATGGGGTCAACCTAATCAAAACCTATCAGCACACAAGGTTCCAATAGATAAAACACACATCTAAATGCATGAAACATTGTTAAGAATGCAAATGAAATGCAATGCATGATCATATACCATCATTTAAACAAAACCTAACCCAAAAATTTCACAAATAACCCATCAATTTTCAAAAACCCCAAAAGTTTCTCTAAAACCCAAAACCTAGGTCTAAATGCATAAAATGCATGAAGAATGAAGGATTAAGGAGCATACTAGAGAGAGAAAGCAAGGATAAGACTAAAATCCAAGTGGGGAAGATGAAAAGAGAGAGAAAATAGTGTTTGGGGAGGCGAAAGGGCAGTTTCTGTCAAGAGAAAATGAGAGAAATGAAATCTGATTTCGTCCTGAAGCTATTTAAAGAAATCGCAACTCGATGGATCGAGATCTGTCTAGAATCTATCGAGCACTAATTCGCAATAGATAAATCTGTCGAGGTGCTATTGAGAATCTGTCGATGGCAAAAGAACCTTGATGGATCGAACAGTTATCGAGAAGCTATCAGCCAGATAGAAACTTTCTCGATGGATCGAGAATTTGTCGAGAAGCTATCGAGACAAATTCTAGAAAGCTTCGATGGACCGATGATGCATTAAAATCTATTGAGAAAAAGTAATCCAAGGGTCTCGATAGATAGCTATCTGTTGAGAGGCTGTCGAGATTGATAAAAACAGTTTTTCCAAGAAAAGAAAAACACAGAAATGAATGCAATCAAGCAAGCTACTCAACTAAAGATCCAAACTACATTTTAAGCTCTCAAAAACATATTCTCAACTAGAAAAATGTAAAGCATTTAAATCCAAGACACACACACACACTAAACAAGTCTAACCAATTTTATATTTCAAAAATAAGTCAAGACAGTTTAGTGAGCATACATTAACACATATATTCCTTGTGATGGCCAAATCACATTGTACTTGCACATATATCAAACGTAGCAAAGAATTTTGTGTGTTGTGTGTGAAAACATCGTAAGATTGCATAAGTGTCTATATGCTATGACGATTTGAGATATGAGAAAATCAATTTAACTCACACACAATCATAACTGCTTGATGGGGACTATCACCTTCGAGGTATATCCTATAACTCCCACATCTCCTAGAAACACGCTTGCAACCATATATAAAGCATCTTGATTCTTTTTGCTTTTGATTTTTCTTTGCATATTTTTCTTTTGAGCATATCATGCATGGGCATACAAGAGAGAGAAGAAAAGTACCCAATTATGTTAAGCTTTTGACATTGCACTTTTGCTATGCTGGAGCATACAGATGTCATTTCATGATTGGCGGGCAATTATGGTGAGATGGTTATTTATGCCTTTCTCTTAGGATTTTTTTTAGTCCTTCCCATCAAAAAGAGTGATATGAGTATTAAATATAAGAGATTACCTAATCTTACTCATCACAAACACGAGCCACAAAGCTCACTTGCTTAGTTGTACATTAAGATGCTAGACTGACTAAAAACACAAAAGCAAAAGACACAAGTAATGCATAAACAAAAAGAGTGGGAAAGAGAAAAGTGATTAAATCACTTTGAGCCTTTTTCCTTCCAAACCCTAAAACCTTTCATTTGAGCGAACCTCTGTTCCGAAGGGGAGGGGGAAGAATTGAAACCGTTCAAGTTCAAAAGGAGCATGAGGGCCTTAATAAGATCTCTAAGGGGAGTAAGTGAGGATGGAAACTGATTCTGGTTTCAAGATGAGATCATACTATTGCTTTGTTGAGTGGTAGACCACTTGTAGCAATTAGGTCGAGTATCTCCAGTAGCTCTACAATGATGACAAATATGCTGCTTCTTCTGTTTAGACTTTTGGTTATTACCCTTCTTGGTACTAGGGTTTTTAGTGTCTTTCTTTTCAAGCATAGGGGGTGCTCCTAAGATAGATTTACCCCTGTCTATGTTCTCACTAGCTAAAATAGTTTTCACATCATTGTTCTCAGAATCAACATTATTAGCAGGAGAAACAAACACAGTAGTACTAGAGGAAGCAATATTAGAATAAGAGAAATCATACCCCAAACCTTTGAAGCTTTGAGTCCTTGATAGCCTTAGTTCCTTCATAGGTTGTCTGGAGAATAGTCCATGCTTCCTTTGCAGTTTCAGCGAAGGATATCTTCCTGAATTCCTCATTTGCGACCACACTGAATAACACATTCAATGCTTTGCTGTTGAAGTTCCCTACTTTGATCTTGGCATCATCCTAATCCACTGGCGCTTCCTTTGGCTTAGTCCAGCCAATCTCCACAGCTTGCCACACCTTCTCATCTAAAGACTATAAGAAAGCTTTCAGGCATACTTTCTAGTATGCATAGTTAGTACAATCAAATAAAGGAGGTATAATTAAAGATTGTCCTCTCTCCATGACAAACAGGGGTCAATGGATTACATAGTAAAGATTAACCCTAATCAGAGTGTGCCCACCCTGATACCATTTGATAGGCCAAGAATGTATTGACCCCTTGAGTAAATTAACCAATCAATTAGCTAAGTTAATTAATTAGCTAAGTTAATTAATTAAGTCAATTAACATGCAACATGCGTGGTTGCCCAAACAAATCACCAAATAACTAAATACAACAGAAAATAGATTTGACACGGTGATTTGTTTACGAATGGGGAAAACCTCCAAGGCAAAACTCCATTGGGTGAATTTAAGGTCACCACTCCCGAGACCAAAACAATCAGTTACAAGTAAAAGAATCCTAGTACCTTATACCAATCTACAGTTGAACCCCTTACATCAATACCCAATTGGACTTGTAATGTAGTGGCAATCTCTCCCTTCAATGCACGGCTCCAAGTATGTGAATAACCAATCTATGCACGGATCCCAGTATGTGACTAACACACCAACATGAGAAGGATGTTAGCTGCAAAGTTCTTCAGTTCATCAACATGAAGATCAAGAAGCTCATTGGTCATAAAACCCTACGACGCACAAACGCAGTAGCTTCTTCAAGAAAAGGATGAACTAGGGCAAATTGTCTCTGGTCACAATATGCTTTGATAAAACCTTTTTCATCACACTTATGCCACCTTAGATTACCCTTAAAATAATCTTTATATATGTCTAGGGTTGTGAGAAAATAAAACCTAAGCACATAGCTTGGATATGCGTGAAAAACAAATCTGAAAATTTGAATTTCGTAATTCTCGATAGATATTGCTGTCGAGATATTTGTTGAGATTCGAAATATTTAAACCTTGATAGATACATCTGTCGAACTATCTGTCGAGTTTCAATGAACAACACTTCTTCACTTGATTCTTGGACAGATTTGCATGGCTTCAATACTTGGACATGAACTTTTGTTCCTTGAAGTATTAAACTCATCCTAAATCTACTCAAATATAAGTAAAGTGTGTTTTTTCAAAGGATTAGCCAATTCTATATGACATATGTTCTTAACATGTTCCACATATGTCCTAAAACGGTAGATGATGTCCACGGAGCTTCCGTTCTCTACAAGGATTCTCCTAGTTTTGAACCCTTCTATCATGAGCATGATAACCAAGGGGTCGTCATGCTGCTGCTTCACCCCTCTGGCATCTTCTTCTGAGAATAAGATGTCCCTATCCGTCCTCCTCTGCTTCAAGGGTGGTATCTTATAGATGCTATTCACCTGCCATTGTTGTGACTTTTTGAGAGATCTGAACGAGCCACTAGTATATGGTCCTCCTGTAATTGTCTTTATCTCCCTAATCGCGCTCTGTGGACGATGGGACACGTGGTCCTCGTCCCTCGGAACAGCTTTGTGCTTGTCTTTGTTATCATTCCTAGATTTGCTGGTGTCCCCCTTCTTCACAAATTTCTGCAACTTCCCTTTCCGAATAAGCTCTTCTATATGCTCTTTTAGGTCTCTACAATCCTCTGTATAATGGCTCTAATCTTTGTGAAAATGGCAATACTTCTTCTTGTCACGCACATTTGGTGATGAATGCAATGGCTTTGGCCATTTGAGGTAGTGCTCATCCTTAATTTGCGTTAGAATTTTGTCTACAGGCATGACTAAAGCGGTAAATTTTACCTTCCAAGGGGCTCTATCTTCTTTCCGCATGTTCTCGTCTACACTGTGATGGTCTCCTCTCTCCCTTTTTCGCCCCTTTCAATCTTCTCCTTTTCCTTCCTTCCCCCTGGGCGTCTCTCCATCTCTAATTGCTGCCAGGGCATGTTTGGCGTTCATGTACTTCTGGGCTTTCAGGAGCATTTCTGCCATCGTCTGAAGAAGGCTCTTCATGAGTGTAACCACGAACTCTCTGGATTTTAACCCAGCTTTGAAGGTCGTCAACTGCACTTTGTCTTCTGCTTCATCTACTTCCAAGGTCTCTCTAGTGAAATGTTTCACATATGACCTCAGGGTCTCCTTTTCCTCTTGCCTGATGGTGAGCAGGTGATTTGCTGGCCTTTTCAGGCATTATCCACTGACAAAATGGTGTAAGAAGGAATTGTCCAATTGCTTGAAGTTGTCAATGGACGATGTTGGTAACTTAGTGAACCATTCCCTAGCTACTTCCTTGAGGGTGGTGGGGAAGGAACGACACCGTATCTCGTCAGGGGGTTGTTGAAGACCTAGAGTTGTCTTGAATGTGTTGAGATGGTCCAAATGATCCTTCAGACCATTGAACGATTCGAGCTGTGGGAGACGAAACTTTGAAGGTACCGGGCATTCTAAGACTGCTGTTGTGAATGGTGAGTCCATCCTCCTAACCATCTTGTCCAGGCTCCAATCTATTTTTTCCCTCATTGCACTTTTTAGCTCGTCCATTTCCCTTCTCATTTTCCTGAGGAGGTCTAAGTTAGCTTCCTCAGGGTTAGTTGGTTGCTAGTGATAGCTTCTTTTTTGGCTATCTCCATCGTCGTTTCGGTTAGTCCTAAAGCGATTATCCTCTCGCTGAAGCTGCAACCTCATCTCTTGGTTTTGCTTAGTAAGCTCTTCCACGCTGGCTATGAGTGTCTGAATTTGCAGGGCTAACGCCGCAGAATCTTTGGGAGTGTTGGACTCCAACTGGAATTTTGAGTTGAATGGAACTACACTCTCGAACCTAAGCACGAAAATGTCATCCCCACTGATATCACCAAACTGATGATGCTATGATCGTCAGTCAAGTGGGATCCTCCAGATAGGTCCATGCACACTTCGTCTCTATACCTGCAAGGCAGTGAATAGAATCCTCTTTGGGTGGTCACTAGTATGGTGCTGGCCACGGAGTCTCTGATGGTAAAGTCAGTAAAAGAAAACTGGGAAGGATTCTATGAATTTGGAAATGTCAATGCCACAGCATGTATATGTGTTTATAAAAAGAATCTACCCTGAAAGGTGTTTATATATATACCTATAAGGTTGAAAAATTTATCAACCATCTTGTTGGCTTTATTCCGTGCCAATTTGCTTGTAATTTAAGTATTTAGTAACCCTGTATTTAGGTGGGATTATTGTAAGGGTAGTGTGTGAGGAGATGTGAAGAAAAGCTCAAGTTTGTGCAAGAAGGCAGAGTTTCGCGGCTAGGACTCGCGGGTGGCTCGCGGCTGCAAGTTGCCAAATGTTGGCACGTGAGATGCACGAGGGGAAGCTGAAGGGTCGCGCCAGCTGTCGCACTACAGGACAAAAGTCTCAGGCTGGCCAGGCCGTTAGGCCGCGACTTGAACTCGCGACTTGTACAAGCCGCGAGGTCAAGCCGCCAGTTTACCCTGTTTGGCAAAAACTGATTCTTCGTATTCCAAAATACACACCACTATATATAGACCCTTATACCCACTAAATTGAGAGGGCTTCCAGAGAGAATTTTGTGAGAGAAAACCCTAGAGAAAAACAAGATTGCCTCATCCCCAATCTTCATCTAAGAGACTCTACAAATTCCTCTACTCTCTTCCTCTCCATTGTCATACTCTTGAGAGGTTATTTACCAAATCCTTATCTCATCACATCCACGTCTGTGAGAAGGTCCATTTGGTGCTTAGGGAAGCAGTTTGGGAAGAAACCAATGGTGATTGGTTGATGCTATGGGCTATAGCGGAATCCGGTAAGCTAGAAAAGAAAAAGGTTCGGCGCAACCTCGTTGGAGCAGGAAGCTTGGAGGGCTTAGGTACCTGGGTAGATTAGGCTTGGAGGGTCTATTGCTGTTCATGTATCCCAACTACATTTTCTAGTGGATTATTGACCGCTTGGAGGGCGGCGGAGAGGTTTTACGCCGAGGGCTTCGGTTTCCTCTTCGATAACACATCGAGTGTTGTCCTTGTGTTTGCATTTCTCTTCTCTTTATCTTTACCATTTAATTACTACTGTGTATATGATTATTTATGGTTTAGATTTTTATCAATTCTGGTATAAGCTCTTTATCATTTTCTGCACATATGTGGTTTGTTATATAGCTTGAATTGGTATTTTTGTATTTAGGGGTCTAAACGTTCAAGGGTGTTTCATACCCATATTGAACTTTCAATACCTCACTTGCTTCTAGTCGTTGTGGCTTTTATTGTGGCTTTAGTGCTCCTTCTGTAACGCCCTTGAGCTCATTAATGTGGGTTTTGATGAGCTTCCAACTGTCTGACAACTAGTTTGTAACTGTTTGAGATGATGGTGCTTGATGGGTTCGTCTGGGCAAGAGAGTTCAGACCTATCAAAAAGCATATTCGAAAAAGTTTGTCGATAAAACGTAAAAGAAAATTTTCACTCTCTAATTAGGGTGTAAAAATTTGATAGGCAACTAGAAAACTCGGTGATACTACTAGAATATGGTGAAAATGACCAAATACCACTATTAGCCAAAATATTTGGCAATCTACCACTATTTTGGAAATATATAGGAATTTACCACTCTCTTGAAACTTGAGTTTGTGAAACTAAAGTTTACCCTATAATTCAAGTTTCAAGAACTCGAGTTATTTGAAAAAGTAGCCTTCAAGTTTAATGTACTATTTTTTATGAAACTCAAGTTCTTAAAACTCAAATTGCCGTATAACTCAAGTTTCACAAACTCGAATTTCAAAAAAATAATAAATTTGTAATTATTTCCAAAACAGTAGTAAATTGCCAAACATCTTCGCCGTATTGGCCATTTTGGCCACTAGAATGCAATAATTCAAGAACTTTCCTCGGTTGAGTCGTTTCAATCCTTATCGCAGTGGGAAAGAAACTTCATGTTCAATCGATTGTTTGTGATATCTAGCTCATCCTAGCAAATATGCTGTAAGTCATTGGTCATTTACCTGTCCAAGCATGAAATTGTTCAATCAAAGGGGACATAGGGTCATGATAACTTTGTTTTTTTTGATGGAAGGTCATAATGACTTTTTCTTTTTATTTATTTATTTATTTTTTATGAAAGGTCATGTTACTTTGTTACTTTTGATAAGCGGTCACTTATTGCATTCTTATTGCTTTTTGATAAACAGCATTCGCCCATTGCTATTTACAAAGAGAATGGCATCTTTTATACAAGGCTATATATTCAAGGAGCAAAGTCGTCACGCGAATACATACTACTTTTTGTGTTTTATTTGTAGGATAACATTTGCATCCAAATAGGTAAAAAAATGTTTATTTTATATTTTCAAAATATACTTTATTTATTTTACTATTTCATTTTATAATTCACACAATGTCCTAGTTTTTTTTTTTTTTTAATGCACAACTTATTAAAATATTATAAACTATGTCAACAAGTAATATAAACAATTCAATTCTCTTGTTTCAAAGCAATGAGTGGTGAGAGAGAAATAGATGTCTAACAAAAGAGAGAGGAGAGAAACAATAATTGGGAGTAAATTTTTTTTTTTTTACAACCTAGCTATAGCAAGTTCTTATTTATAAAGAACTCTCTGTACCTATGTTGTAAAACCTTTTGGGTTTACACAATCAAGTAAAACATGTTTTTGGTGTGTGAGGGTGTAAAATAGCAACTTAGGCAGTTTTAAACCCCTAATGCTAATGTTAATGGATGTCTTTAACACAATTGTTAATAAATAATCTTATGAAAATTTTAATATCTCTTTATGAGAAATAGAAAAAACTGTCAAAATATTATTCTCATATAAACTTTCTTAAAATGGTTCACTAATAAATGTCCTTAGGGCATCCATTAACATTTTCTTTTATTTTATGCTCCATTAATTACAATTTATGTTAGGTTTCAAGGATTTAGGATTAAATGTTTAGAGTTTCAATTTGTATATGTTGGCAAACTGAGAACAAAAACATGTCTAAGATAGGTGTTAGACATTACTCAAAGTGGTTCATATCAAGACTCAAGAATATACAAGCTGCAAGAAAAAGAATTAAATTTTTGTGAATCTCGACCGATCAAAGGATGAAGCTCGATCAATCGAAAATCACAGAAAATTTTTTTTCGTAGATTTTTAAACAGGCCTAAGCTCGCAAAAATGTTTAGGGTTTTAGTCCAACACTCCTATGTATAAAAGGAAAACCTTGGCTACATTTTGAGGACTCTGGGAAGACTTGTGAGTTACTCCTGTGAAATCTGAGAGGTTCTGTACCTTCTAACTCTACAAGCATCTACCGAAACAAGATCTACAATCAAGTGCGGGTGGAATCTAGTTGCTACAAGATCAACAAGCCATGATCTGAAACCTTTGAGTGGGATCTCAAAGTCACAGGTGTGAGTGCTTGTGTGGTGCAAATTCAAGAGAGGAGTCCGTGGATTTGGAGCTTGCACGTGGTCATATCAATAAGTTACTACTGGAGGTAGCAATAAATTTAGGGTTAAATTTTATTGTAAAAACTTTAATTATCTTATAGTGGATTTCTTTTACCTTGAGAATAGTTAGGTTAAATCCTCCCCAAGTTTTTACCTTGAAATGTTGGTTTCATTGGTTTTCCTAGGTTATCATATCGGTGTGTTCTTTATTTTTTCACTGTTGTACATGATATGAGTTGTCCTTATTTAACCTGGATATCATAATTAACCTAAGTGTAAAGTTGTGATTTACAACTATGTTTTATGTTGGTTTTATTCCATGAAAAAAGTGTTGTAATTGCTTTATTTTTTTCCTTGTATTTTGTGAGATTTTATTGTATTGAGTTTAGTATGAAGTTGGTGAAGAATCGAGCATGTATTGGATGAACAAGTGGATTTCGCTAGTGTCTCGCGAGAAGCCTACCCGCAAAAGAGCCACGTGAGAAGCACATGCTGGAAGATAAAGAGTCGAGTCAGGCTGTTAGTTTCGCTCATGTCTCGAGAGAAGGGCCAACCCGCAAGATATCTGAAAAACATTCTAGCTAACGTATTTTAAGTGTGACTTTCTTACCCTTCACCCATACTATGTATACCCTCATTACTCACAAATGTATGAGAGGCCATTCAGAGAAAAAAACCCTAAATAGGTTTTCTACAACACACACACCCATCTTTTAGAGAGAGAGCTACTCATCCTTAGTGAAAAATCATTCTAGCCTCTTCTCCTTCCCTCTCCCATTGTCATGCCTTGAAAGGAGATTTGTACCCAAACACCACCCACACATTTTCAGAGTGTAGAAAGTATTTTGGAGCTTGGGAAGCTTTGGGGATTTGACAAAAAAAGCCGGTGAGGCTTGGCAGATGCAATCAGGCGTATTGCAGGATCCGGAAAGGTAGAGAAGACATGACTCCGAGAAGTGCATTAGTAGCAAGAGCTTGGAAGGCTCAAGTACATGGAGTAGACTACGCTTGGAGGGTCTTTTGTTATTCGTGTACTCCAACTTTATTCTCTAGAGGATCGATTTCAACTTGGAGGGTCGCGGAGAGATTTTTCATTGAGTTCTTTGGTTTCCTCTTCGATAAAACGTCTTAGTGTTATCTTGTGGTTGTATCTCTTTTCCTTTACTCTTATGCTTTACATTTATTGTTTGTTGTTCATGTTTATGCACTAGAGTAGTATCAGTTCATTGCACTAATTTACTCTTGTTCTGCACTTCGATTAAGTAAAAGTAAAAGCAATCTAGCCATAATTTTTAATTAGAGGTTTAAACAAGCTCTTGGGTTTTAGCACAAATCCGAGCTTCCAATTAGTATCAGAGCGGGTACACTTGTTTGGTTTCATTACTTAAGTGTGATCTTTAACCCCTTATGTTTATTGCCATGGATAGTGCTTTGTATACTTCTATGGATGTTTTGGATGTTGTTGAGTGTAACATGTCATGTGTTTGTGAAAATGCCTCTATGAGTATTAATCCTCATAATTGTGATGACATGTTACATGAATCTATAGGTGTTGTTAATATTCCAAATGTAAAACTCTTGAAGAAAAAGTTTAACAAGTTTCATGAGAATTTGAGCAAGTTCACTAGTGAAAAGGATGAGTTGATTGCTAAGCTCAATGAATCTAAAAAATTGGTTGAAAAGTATAAGAACCTTGCTAAAAATTCTTGTGAAAAGTTGAAAGAGTTTGAATGTTTGAATATGGACTTTGGTGCTAAACTTGTTTTGTCTAACAAACTAGTTAATGATCTTAAATGTGAAAGTGAATCACCTAAAATGCATGCCAAGTGTTTGATTGCTGAACCTATTGCTAAAAATGAAGAAAATCTTTGTTGCAATCATGTTGTGGTGCCCGATTTTGTGCCTATTATGAGTTCTACCCCTAAAGACAAATCGGTGTACGTTCTTCCACACAAAAGAAACCAAAAAGTGGAGAGAAAGGCTCTTAAGCCTAAGCCTTCATTTTGGTCTCATCCTAGGGATTTGAATGGATCTAAGTTTGTTCCTACTTGCCACCATTGCAGTGTGATTGGTCACATAAGACCACAATGCCCTATGTTGAAGAGTGAACAAAACCATGTTGCTAGATCCCTCCCTAAGATGCCTAGTGGACCTAAACCCATTGTTTGTCACCACTGTTGTGCCTTTGGTCATCTAAAACCTCATTGCTCTAAGTTTCAAGCTCTTAAAAGAATCAAAAGAAAAGAGAAACTTAAGCTTCTTGGAAGTTGTGCTTTGCAAGCTAAACCAGATTTGGGGGAAAATGGTAAGTTGTTGAAGAAAGTTTTTGATGTTCTTACTAGACTATAGACTAATTCATACTTGATCCTCACATACAACACACAAGTCTAATGTTCAATGAAAGCTTATTCCATTTGTGTGATTGTACATGTTCAAATGTGATGTGTGTGTGCTCAACCATATGTGATGTGTGTGCGCTCAACCATTTGTGTGATTGTTTTTTAATTTGCTTTTGGATGTGATTTGTATCACCCATATTTTTCAAAGTTTTTCAAGTTGTTTTTGTGTGCAAAACGTGTTTTCTTGGTGTTTTCGTGACTTATTTCATGAGTAAGTTCAGTCGCGAGTTTAAATGGTCTAATTCTCAAGTTTTTCAACTTTGGACAGAGAGTTTGGCAAGTGTTTCGCGAGTAAGGCTTACTAGCAAGTTATCAGTGAAAATTCCCAGCTTCCAGCAAAAATTTCCAGATCAGCTTTTTAAAAGGCATTTCATGGGACATATGTTTTAAACTTCTCCCATCTTCTTCCAAACCCCTAGTTAAATGTTTCTACATCAAAACCCATCTAAATTCAAGTGCTTTTCATCCTTTTAACATCTCTAAAGTAATCTTTAACTCTTTTAATTGTTTTTTATCCTTAGATTATGTTTTTGGGGGTTTTAGGTTCATAGTTGGGATTTTTCTCAAATGGGGTTTGAAAAACTTAATTTTTGTCAATCTTTTTTATTGGGTTTTGTTTTAAATTTTTATTTGCTTTGGATGTTGGCCCCTTGTGGTGAAAATAATATGTATTTTGGCAATATTTTCATATGTTCATGCATTGTTTAACATACATATGTAGTGTGCACTCTAAGTGTTTGATAAAATGTCCAAATGGCATTTTCTCATTGTTTTGGATTCTAATGAGTACCAATTTTTTGGGGATTACCATAATTATGCATGTTTATCATGTTTTGATCATTGGTTGTGTGTTTTACACACTTTTCCCCGTGAGTTCTTGCTCTTGCATTGGTCATGCATCTCACATGCACACTAAATGCACACTAGATGCACCTTTGATGCACACACTCTAACACTTGACGTGTTTTGCATTCACTCATGCTAGTTAAGTCTTTTTGGACCTTTTAGCACATATAAAATGTTCTTGTGTCTATGTCACGCCTAGGCCTATATCATTTTCCATCCTCCTTAGCATGTCGTGTTTACTTTATGCTTTGTAGCATTTTTATTTTTATTTTTTATCTTTTGTTTGAGCTTCATTTTCTCATTCATCTTGCACCCCTCATGCATCTTTTTACCCTTGTTCATATTTTCTTTTCTTTCCATCCTTCCTCTTGATTCATTTGTCTATTCGTGACAAAAAGGGAGAGAGTATACCGGAATGTAATGTCATTTCTATATGACTCATGTGCACATTCTTAAAGGGAGAAATTCTGCCTCGTGCACGTTCGTAGGGGGAGAAACCCATAGGGGAGATGCATATACCAAGGGGAAGAAGACATCTTTTATGAGAAAACTTTGTTTTTGCTTTGTCTTACCTTATGCTTGTTTTCTTCTTGCTTTATGGTGCTTTGAGTTATATTTACTATCTATGCTTTGCTGCTCTCATTGCATCGTGCTTATCTGTTGGACATGTATATATCCTTATGCCATTGTGCTTTGTTGGTTGCATGTTCGGATGATCATTTGCTTTGCTATATGATCATTCTATTCATTTTCATATGACTGTCATGTGTTTGATCAAGTTGCTCATATTTTTCATATCTTATTAACTTGATCACTGATTTACATGTTACACTATACATGTCCTTTTATCACTTGCTTTAACTTGAGGGTCTAATGATTTTTGTGCAAGTGTTTCAGGTTTCAAGTATTGTGTTCCAAGTTCATCACAAGTCTTAGATTTAGGTGTGAGTGACTTTTGCCATTGTTCCTAAACTCACGTTTAAGTCTAGATCTGTTATAAGGTGTTTTGTCACGGAATAGCCAAAGGGGGAGATTGTAAAGTTGTGATTTACAACTATGTTTTATGTTGGTATTATTCCATGGCAAAAAGTGTTGTAATTGCTTTATTTTGTTCCTTGTATTTTGTGAGATTTTATTGTATTAAGTTCAGTATTAAGTTGGTGAAGAATTGAGCATGTATTGGATGAACAAGTGAATTTTGCTAGTGTCTCACGAGAAGCCTACCTGCAAAAGAGCCACATAAGAAGCACATGCTGGAAGCTGAAGAGTCGTGCTAGGTTGTCAATTTTGCTAGTGTCTCATGAGAAGAGCCAACCTGCGAGATACCTGCGGATCATTCTACTTGGAGGATTTTAAGTGTGACTTTCTTAGTCTTCACCCATACTATATATATCCTTATTACCCACAAATATATGAGAGGCCATTTAGAGAGAGAAACCCTAGATTGGTTTTCTACAACACACACACCCATCTTTTAGAGAGAGAGCTACTCATCCTTAGTGAGAAATCATTCTAACCTCTTCTCCTTCCCTCTCCCATTGTCATACCTTGAGAGGAGATTTGTACCCAAACACCACCCACACCTTTTCAGAGTGTAGAAAGTGTTTTAGAACTTGGGAAGCTTTGGGGATTTGCCAAAGTAAGTCGTTGAGGCTTGGCGGATGCAATCGAGTGTATTGCGGGATCCGGAAAGCTAGAGAAGACATGACTTTGAGAAGTCCGTTGGTAGTAGGAGCTTGAAGGGCTCAAGTACATGGGGTAGACTAGGCTTGGAGGGTCTTTTGTTAGTCGTTTTCTCCAACTTTATTCTCTAGTTGATAGGTCTAAACTCCCTTGTCCAAACGAACCCATCAAGCACCATCGTCCACTCCTCCACCTCTTGGACGATGGAAGATAAGCCATTAAGAAGAGAATTCAATATCTCAGACAATTACAAACTAGCTGTCAGACCGTTGGAAACTCATCAAAACCCATATTAATGAGCTTAGGGGCATTATAGAAGGAGCACTAAAGCCACAATAAAAGCCACAACATCTAGAACAAGCGAGGTATATATATAAACACCTTTCAGGGTAGATTCTTTTTATATACACATATACATGCAGTGGCATTGACATTTCCAAATTCATAGAATCCTTCTCAATTTTCATTCACTGACTTTACGATCGGAGACTCCGTTCACTACCTTGCAGGTACAAAGACAAAGTGTGCATGGACTCATCTGGATGATCCTACTTGACTGACGATCATAGCATCATCACTTTCTATTTTATTTAAATATTATATATTCATTATGTTAGTTTTTAGACTCGAGTTTGCGGTAAACTTAACTATGATTATCAAAATTAAGTCTAAAACCCTCAGACTTCTTTGATGTAGATCTGCTCCAAACTGAACCCAAAATTCACACTTTCTCTTTGAATTACGTGTGAGGAAATTTTTTGTGTAATTATATAGATTTCACTATTTTATATTTTTTTTTTAATTTTTAATTTTATATTTGGGTTATTTTATAATATTGGAAATTAAATTATGGAAATCTATAATCAGTAGAGTATACTAAATTGAAACACTTATATATACTAGGACAGATTTTTTATACGTATTGTCTGTATATATGATTTAAATGGAAAATTGACCGGAAAATTTATTTTTAATTTGAGAATGAACTCTTACTAAAATTAGTAATTGTTGACTTTAGTGATGTCTTTGTCTGACATATTCATTTCTTGAAGAACTCATTGAATGCCTGCACTATTAAACGAAAAAAGAAAAAAAAAAGTATATATATATATATATATATTCCAGGCTCTGAATTGACATCATTTGTTGTTATTGCCACTTATCAGTTAGGTTTTGTATACCTGACATGGAAGATGTCATTGTTACTTATAGAATTCTTTAAAAAAGAAAAAAAAATTAAACTAATAAGAAATCCATATACATGAGGTAATTATCTATTATAAAATATGATTGTTTATTAGTTTTTGTCAAAATATAATTTTAATAATTATGGTAATTATCATTAAATTTGTATTATGATTTTATTTGTATATAGAATTATCTATTATGATTTAGCAAGATTCTTGAAGGATTTAAATATAAAATAGAATTTAAAGTTAAAACTATATTAAAAAAAAAAAAACCCCCAACTCTTCCATGACAATAATGTTTGTCCAATCGGTTGAAGCTGTCTACTATGAGTAGTCTATGAGTGATAGGCAATTATTTTCACATGAATTTTTTATTATTTTATTCACAGGAGAGGGCACAGTAGTGATATGGAAGCATAAACATTGATAAAATAGATGATAAAGAATAAAATAGCAAAATAGATATATTCAAAATAAGTTAAGACGGAATATAGAATATGAAAACAAAAACTAGTAAAATCTTACTTGAATAAAACTTCTGTCTGTGATTAAAACTGAAAACGTCTATCTTTGATACAAGCTTTGAAAATAAAACACTGTCTGAAGAGTTACGAAATTACAAAGTAAAATCTGTCGTTGAAACTGAAAGGTTAAAAGATTCTGTCTGAAGGGAAGGGTTATAGGATTACAAGAGAGGAAGGATTACAAGAGTCTTTTTAAGGGAGAGAGAGCTATCTTGGACTTAGAATTTGAACCTCTAAAACTGGACCTGAGAATTTGGACCTCTATTCTGGACTTTTGTCTTTGGAGTCTATCTTTTTATAGATGAAATAAACTATGGCAAGTCTTTAAAAGTAACTTGAGTTGGTAAAGTTAACTCAAGTTAATCTGTCGGTGGAAACTTGTAGAATATTGTGAAAATTACTATTGATGAGCAGTAGTTTGTCTTGGAATCTATCAGGCCTCGTTTCACACATGCTAGTGAATAGTAGTGACTTATGAACATCTATCTGTATCTGTCTTGGATTCGTCTGGAAACTATTCACACGTGCTGGTGAATAGTGATCTGTCGTAAGTGAATAGTGATCTGTCACAGTTGTCCGTCTTTTCTGGGTCTCTCTGATAGTGGCTATAGTAGCTATTCTGTCATTATGTCTGTTAGTCAGGCCTTTCTGATAATCACCACTTGAATACACTGTCATTGCTGACCTTGTATTCTGAAGGGATGTTGCCTCTATTGAGATACGTTCATGCTTTGTCTAAAATCTTCATTGAAGATTTCTGTTTTCGCAAAATTTGGTCTAAGATTTTGGCCTTAGGATGGCTATCTTGCTTGCCAGGCGATTGACCATTAATTTTTAAATTAACAAATTAATATAATGCAAGTACACCTTAGCTGAAGGCCTTCATGCAACAAATTTGGTCAGTGTAGCTTCAAATGCTACTAAGGGAGTTCATTCAAAGGGTTCTTTCAGAAGGCTGTCTATTTCTTAGATATTTGTGAGAGGGACACAAATATTTTATAGAAGTTCTGAGAAGGACATTGTTAAATTGAGTAAAGTTTTAGCATAAAATCTTTCTAAAAACAGTCTTTAAGAAAACTTTCTTTTTGAAAATAATATGTATATACATAATTGCTACTGGGTAGAGTTTATAGTATCATCTACCTTTGGATTTGTAATGATCTCATTATTTTCTGTTATTGGCTCATCAGTACTCATGTCCTTAAATATGGAGATTTCTTTCAGCAAATGTATATCTTTGGGAATTGGAGGTAGGATGAACTTAAAGATTACTTCTGTTTCCAAAATATTAGTACATATTCCATTGTCTATCGTGGAAAAAGGATAAACTAAGCCAAAAAAGGATTCCCTAAAATAACTTTAGAGGACATCTTGTCTCCTAAGAAGAAAGGTGTTCTGAAATTGATTCCATTATTATATATGTATGTGTTTGTCAATTTATTACTTATTTTAAGTCTATCACAATTAGCCTGAGTTAATCTGTCTGTTGTCGATTCATAATATTTTAAAGGTATTAATCCTTCCTGTATGCAATTCATGTCAGCACCTGAATCAACAAGCCCAACAATTGTCAATGAAAATTCATTATGAACAACCGGAGTTATTTTAGTATACCATTTCTTATTTGAAAGTTCAATATGTGTATAAAACACCCTTGAACGTTTAGACCCTCAATTACAAAGTTACCAATTCAAGCTTTATATCAAACAATTAATGTGCGGAACATGATAACAAGCTTATAACAGAATTGATAAAGAATCTAAGCCAAATATAAACACATCCACAGCAGTAAATATAAGGCAAAGATAAAGGGAAGGAAGATGCAAACACACGGACAACACACGATGCGTTATCGAAGAGAAAATCGAAGTCCTTGGCCTAAAACCTCTCCACCGCCCTCCAAGCAGTCAATAATCCACTAAAAAATGTAGTTGGGATATATGAACAACAATAAACCTTCCAAGCCTAATCTACCCAGGTACCTAAGCCCTCCAAGCTTCCTACTCCAACGAGGTTGCGCTGAACCTTTTTCTTTTCTATCTTACCGGATTCCGCTACTAGACCATAACATCAACCAATGTATATTGGTTCCTTCCAAACTGCTTCCAAACTCCTTACAAAGTTACCAATTCAAGCTTTATATCAAACAATTAATGTGCAGAACATGATAACAAGCTCATAACAGAATTGATAAAGAATCTAAGCCAAATATAAACACATCCACAGCAGTAAATATAAGGCAAAGATAAAGGGAAGGAAGATGCAAACACACGGACAACACACGATGCGTTATCGAAGAGGAAACCGAAGTCCTTGGCCTAAAACCTCTCCACCGCCCTCCAAGCAGTCAATAATCCACTAGAAAATGTAGTTGGGATACATGAACAGCAATAAACCCTCCAAGCCTAATCTACCCAGGTACCTAAGCCCTCCAAGCTTCCTACTCCAACGAGGTTGCGCTGAACCTTTTTCTTTTCTATCTTACCGGATTCCGCTACTAGACCATAACATCAACCAATGTATATTGGTTCCTTCCAAAATGCTTCCCAACAGCACCAAATAAACCTTCTCATAGACGTGGGTGTAGTGAGATAAGGATTTGGCTAAAGGCCTCTCAAGAATGTAACAATGGATAGGAAGAGATTAGAGGAATTTGTAGAGTCTCTAAGGTAAAGATTAGGGATGAGGCAATCCTGTTTTTCTCTAGGGTTTCTCTCACAAAATTCTCTCTGGTAGCTCTCTCAATTTAGTGGGTATAAGGGTCTATATATAGTGGTGTGTGTTTGGAATACGAAGAGACATTTTTTGTTAAACAGGGCTGGTTGGCGGCTTGACCTCGCAGCTTGTCCAAGTCGCAAGTTCAAGTCGCGACGTAACGGCCTGGCTAGCCTGGGACTTTTGTCCTGTAGTACGATAGCTGGCGCGACCCTTCAGCTCCCCTGTGTGCATCTCACGTGCCAGCATTTGGCGGTTTGCCAGTCGGGAGTCAGCCACGAGTCCTAGCCGCGAAACTCTGCCTTCTTGCACATACTTGAGCTTTTCTTCACATCTTCTCACACACTACCCTTACAATGATCCCACCTAAATACAGGGTTACTAAGTGCTTAAATTACAAGCAAATTGGCACGGAATAAAGCCAACAAGATGGTTCATAAATTTCAACCTTACAATCTCCCCCTTTGGCTGTTCCGTGACAAAACCCTAAAACAAACTCTAGACTTAATGCATGAGTTGGGAATAGTTGGAAAACTCACTCACACCTAACTCTAGAATCTGTGAAACTTTAGAACCACAAGAACAAGTAACTCCTAAAACACAACACAATAAGTTCATTGTATGCAGAAAACTTGTAATGCAAATGGAGCAAGCATAATGTGATTAAGCACAAAGGAGTAAAGCAATAAAACCATGGCAAGACCAAAACATGCAATCACTATAACCAAGTGATCACAACACTCATTCACACTTGGAATGAACATCCGGACATTCAAGTTGACAAACACAAGGCAAATCACTTGAATGACCAACACTCAACCAATGCACAATACATGAAGTATGTGCATCTAGGAAGAATCCTACACGGGCACAAGAGTGACAGTACTTCAAAAAGAATGCATAGCATTAGGTTAGAAGTACTGATTTAACAAAGCACAAAGGCTGCATAAAGCATGGCATAAACCACAAAGGCCTACAAGAGTGCATAAACAAACCCTTAAAGCTTGCATAAGCAACATGGGTACAAACCTTAAACAAAAACCTTAAAACCTACAAAGGTAGCAGGTACAAACCAACACAAAAAGAAGGATTTGCTGAATAAATACAAAGTGGATATTGAAATATAATATGGTAGAAGCTAAAGATAGACAAAAGCAATAAACAAAAGCCTGTTATCTGAAATCTCCCCCTTTCGTTGAGCTCCCCCCGCCACACAGCATCTCCCCCTTTTTGTCATGGAATAGCTAGTCTCCATCATCTTCTAGCTTTCTCTGAATTTGATCCAATTGAGCTTGAATAGAAGTGAACTTCGTATCCCACCGAATGTTGAGATGGTGCTAGATGGATGTAAGTCCTGACATCTTTGTATTCAGCTCATTGATAGATGCTACAATAGAGACTAGCTTCTCGTCGGTGGGGAATGAACTGGAGTGCGAACCACTGCGGGACGCTGAAGCTTCTATTTTGATTCCTTTCTTGCTATGGCCAATGCTAGCGTTGAACGTACGCATGTTGATTGGACATGGTTTTGGGTAGGGAAATTCATTTTCAGAGGGATGGATCCCTTTCAGCTTCAAAATCCTTGAAATGAGGCAGCAAAAACGAATACAGATCCTTGACTCTGTTCGTAGAACAATTTTGCGAAGGATATGAAATATATGAGCACATATATCAATCTCAACATTAGAAATCAGATTATGAAGGAACAGTGCACGTCCGAGGTTCATATACCCTGTGCTGGATAAGGGATACAGGTTGTGAAACATGACAATCGTAAGCACCCTCAATTTTGGAGGAAGAGATGAAACACTGACTGAGTTCCCATTTGAGGAAAATTCCAGATCTTCTCCAAGAACAGCTTTAAGTAATTCCTCATCTGGATGTAGATCATCATAAACTGGTGAGACCCTAAGTATTGGCCGGTTGATGTGCAGAATCTTTGCTAAGTATGTGGGAGAGATCGAGAAACTTTTTCCTCTAACCCAGCACTTAAGTTCGTCTCCATCGACAATTGCATTGGCATAAAATTCTTTTACCAAATTTTGATATGCATCATCAAGTTCATAGAGGAGATAATTCCAATCCTTGCGGGCAAACCATTGAGGTATGTTGGTGTCAAAGAGAGAATGTTGGTCAAAGACTCTTTCAATCAGTGGTGTAGCCTTTTTGAAGTAATTTTCATAAATCTGAAAAGCAGCATATGATCGGAACTTGTTAGGATCGAACACATCGGATGGGGAACGAGTCCTTTTTGGTGTAGGGGAGAAATCATCAATTTCAATGACAGGTTCCTTCCTTTTGCTGCTACCTCCTTTCACAGCTGATCTCCTAAATGGAGACATTTTGACACAGCAACATGATTTAACACACACAAGAGACACCAGACAAGACACCAAACATTATTAGCAATGTGTCAGTTTCATACCATGGATACTAAAGAAAACCCTAAACACATGAGATTTAGGTTCAAATCATGACAATGTGAATGTGTATACACCCAATAACCAAAGTAGGTACACAAGATAGAGAAAATCAGTTATAGACCATCACAAATAGACATTACAACCAGTAAATCAGAAACCCATGTTCAAACATGATAAACCACAAACCACAATAAATCTCCATAAATTAGAAAAAATTGCCCAAAGCAATAGGTATGAAGGAAAAGGAAGAAAACCCATACCTTTTTGATGAAGATTTGAGAAGAAACAATAAAGAAATGGATGATTTTCAGAGAAATACTCGGAGTTTTTGTGAGAGTCAAAAGGGGGAAGACAATGAACAGTCACAATAAGTACGAGGGAAAAACTGAAAACCATTTTAAAACTGTCTTCAAAATGCAAAACACGCGTTTTTCGTGACTGGATCAAGTCGCCAATAAGTCGCTAGGGTAAGCCGCAAAACACTATGAAACAAGATTCTTGAAAAATCTTCTAAGTGTTTTTCGTGACTAGAAGATCTACCCGCAAGAGAGTCGCAAGCTGAGCCACGAAAATCTCTGTGTACCCCTCGCGATTGGACCTTCCACCCGCGAACAAGTCGCCACACTGAGCCGCGAAATATGCAAAAACACAAATTTTGAAAAAATTTCTAAGTCTTTCTTGCGACTAGGATGCTGACCCACTAGTGACCCGCGAAAATCTCCGAGAGAGCTTCGCGACTAGAGCATGCGACTAAACCTACCCGCGACAGAGTCGCCAAAACAGGGCAACATTGTTTTTGAAATTTTTGACATTTTTGTAAAAACAAAAACACTTTCCGAAAATAAACTAAAAAACTCAAAAATCTTTAAGTGTTTGATCAACAAAGATTTAGCTTGTGAAAAACACATTTAATCAAGTATAATCACACAAATGAATATGACATTCATTGAACATAGACTTGTGTGTTGTGTGTGGATATCAAAAATGAGATAGTCCTTAGTCTAATGTGAAGCTTCAATGATCAATTCAATCAAGGCATACACAACTAGCACTAGATAATGTGACCTATCTAAATTATAGAAACATGCATATATGACCTCCCACATGCACTTGATAACAATTCTTTGGAGCTTTTCATTTGGCTCCATGTTTAACATAGCATTTGCATTTTTGAGCAAAGAGAATCTCATTGTGAGATACATGCCTGAAATTTTTGATATTTCAATTTATGAGTTAGCCTTTGGCTTTTTGGGCATCATACATTTTATTTTGGTTGCTTTCACTTTTTCCTAGTCGAATACTAGTATGTGCGACAGGCTTTTGCAGCTCTATATCTCTTTTCATTTGGAGATTTACATTTAGAGAGCTTTTTTAAGCATAAAAATAAAAAGTGGGAAGATATATAGGCATGAGTCTATGCATGTCTCAAGATCAACAAAAACATTCACTAATCATTCATGACAAGGTTGAAGATCTATTTACAATAGTCCCGTAGATTTTAGAATTTCTTCCACAATGAAATGAATGCATAAGAGACAAGCTACGCTCGTTAAATGCACAAAGCCAATAGTACAAAGGTACAAGGCAAAACATGCTTTGAGACAAAACTCAACAAAGCCGATCAAACCTTTTGAATTTTCTTCTTTTTATGTGTTTTTGGATTTTTTGACACAAAATCTGTAAAAACATTGAAAAAAAAAATATCCACAAAAAAAAAAAAAAAATGCAAACAAACATAAGACACACAAAACAACCTAGAATACAATAAGATATCATGGAAGATTGAGTTTAAGGAATGATACCGACACCAATTGTCTTACGCAAGGATTCAAACCTCGGGCCATCAAGAGGTTTGGTGAATATGTCTGCCTTTTGATTGTCAGTATTGATGAATTCTAGACATACAATCTTGTCCTCTACTAAGTCCCAGATGAAGTGATAGCGGATCTCGATATGCTTTGATTTAGAGTGCTGAACTGGATTCTTTGACAAGTTAATGGCACTGGTGTTATCACAGAACACACACATAGTGTCTTGAGAGATTCTATAGTCATGCAATAACTTTCTCATCCATAACAATTGGGCACAACAACTTCCTGCTGCAATGTATTCAGCTTCAGCCGTTGACAGGGATACTGAATTTTGCTTTTTGCTCATCCATGAAACCAAGTTATTTCCAAGATAGAAGCACCCACCAGAAGTACTTTTTCTATCATCAATGCACCCTGCCTAGTCAGCATCTGAATATCCTGCCAAACACTCATTCGAATCTTTTGTATACCAAATCCCATAGTCAGATGTGCCATTTACATAGCGGATGATTCGCTTAACTGCTGTTAAGTGGGATTCTTTAGGAGCAGCTTGAAACCTTGCACATACCTCGACACTGAATGCAATATTTGGCCTACTTGCTGTGAGATAGAGAAGACTGCTAATCATACTTCGATAAAGTGTTGGATCAACATCAACACCGGCTACATCAATGCTTAACTTAGCCGAGGAACTCATGGGAGTAGAAGTATGTTTCTTAGAGTCCAGACCAAATCTTTTGACAAAGTTTTTGGCATACTTCTCTTGAGAAATAAATATTTTATCTCTCCGTTGTTTCACTTGAAGCCCTAGGAAGTAGTTCAACTCTCCCACCATGCTCATTTCAAAGTCCCTTTTCATTTCTTCCGAGAACTCATAAGCTAGTTGATCAATTGTGGATCCAAATACAATATCATCCACGTATACTTGAGCGACAAGGAGGGATTTCTCATCTCTTTTAACAAAAAATGTTTGATCTGCTTGACCTCTTTTGAACCCACGATCCAATAGGTAAGTAGTGAGACGATCATACCATGCTCTTGGAGCCTGCTTCAACCCATACAAAGCTTTCTTCAATCTTAGTACATGACCTGAAAAGTGAGGATCTTCAAGCCCCTTTGGTTGTTCAACAAAGACTTCTTCATTTAGAAAGCCGTTTAAGAAGGCACTCTTCACATTCATTTGGTACAACTTGAAATCCATGATGCATGCTATGGACAAGAGAATTCGAATGGACTCTAGTCTTGCTACCAGAGCAAATGATTCATCAAAATCTATGCCTTCCACCTGAGTGCACCCTTGAGCCACCAATCTCGACTTATTTTGAATAACTTCACCATCTTCATCTGTTTTGTTCTTAAAAATCCACTTGGTTCCGATCACATGTGTATCTTCAGGCCTTGGAACCAATTCCCACACATCATTTCTAACAAATTGGTGTAGCTCCTGGTGCATAGACTCTACCCAATTCTCATCTTTCAGTGCTTCTTCTACCCTTTTAGGTTCAAATTGAGCAAGATAGCAGTTGTATGTTACATGGTTAGCAGTATACTTTGGCCCTTTTCTCAAACGAAGTCCCTCATTCACATCCCCAATAATATTACTTGATGGGTGATTGAGAATCACTCTTGATGAAGGTTTCTTGGAAGTTGAGAGTTCCTCATCACGAGAAATTGGGGTTTGAACTTCTGGAGGAGTGAGTGGACTTGAGATTTCTTGTGTTGATCTAGTCTCTCTTCTTGATATAGTAGGTGTGGACTCCTTTCCGGGTGTTTCTTTCTCAGCATCATCACTTAGGGACATATCATCATCATCCTCTTTCTCCTTGAGTTTGAGCCCCTTTTCATCATCCTCAATTTCCTTTTCTGATATGGTGTCGTCTATGACCACATTGATTGACTCCATCACCGTCTTAGTACGCTTGTTGTACACTCTATAAGCTCGGCTATTTGTGGAGTAACCTAGGAATATTCCTTCATCACTATTAGCATCAAATTTTCCCGGATTTTCCCTGTCATTTAGAATATAACATGTGCTCCCAAATACTCTGAAATACTTCACCTTGGGTTTCTTTTCTCTCCATATTTCATATGACGTCTTCTTTGTCCCAGCTCTGAAATATATTCTATTACATATGTGACACGATGTGTTCACAGCTTCAGCCCAAAACCTTTAAGGTATGTTTTTGTTGAGTACATGACTCTTGCCATCTCTTGGATCACCCGGTTCTTTCTTTCAACCACCCCATTTTGTTGTGGAGTCTTTGGAGCTGAAAATTCCTTCTTGATACCATGCTCTTCACAAAACGTTTCAAATTTAGTATTCTCGAATTCCTTCCTATGATCGCTTCTGATTTTGACTATTGAACTCCTTTTTCATTCTGCAGTCTCTTGCATAGTCTTTGCATTTTATCACATGCTTCGGACTTTTCTCTAAGGAATTCCACCCAAGAGTACCTTGAGAAATCATCAACTACCACCATAGTGTATCTCTTCCCTCCTAGACTTTCAGTTCGTGTAGGCCCCATTAGATCAACGTGAAGAAGCTCCAAACACCGTGAGGTAGCAATCACATTCACCGTGTGATGGTTTGTCTTTGTTTGTTTTCCCATTTCGCATGCTCCACATATAGTCTTCTCCACCTTTCCAAACTTTGGAAGTCCCTCAACTGCCTCAAGTTTAGAGACTTTACATACTTGTTTGAAGTTTGCATGTCCAAACCTATGATGCCAAAGTTTCTGCATATCAACGCGAGCACTTCTACACGAAATAGGTGCCGTAGGAACTACTCCATAGCAATTATCAGTAGTCCTATTTCCCTCCAAGACTTGAATCCCTTTTTCATCAATGATTATACACCCCTTCTTTGAGAATTGGACAAGAAAGTCTTCATCACATATTTGAGTGATACTTAAGAGATTTGCCTTCAATCCTTTGATGTATAGCACTTCCTTCAGTAGAGGTAATCCCAGTATTTCAACCGTCCCTTTGCCGAGAACTTGAGCATGACTCCCATCACCAAAAGTCACATAATCACATGCTTTCTCTTTAAGAGCCTTAAACAGTGATTTATCTCCTGTCATATGACAAGAACATCCACTGTCAAGGTACCATAAGCACGAGTTAAATACCTTCAATGAGGTGTGCACAAACATACAAGCATGGGACAAGCATTCTTGACCATCAAACAGAATTTCATCTTTATTTTCCAAGCTTTTCCCAGATTGAATTTTCCTTTTCAGATTATCAACCTTTTCACACAATGTTTTATTTCTTCTTTTGTATTTCTCAATCAAAGAGTTAGACTCACATAGACTATTGTGTAGAATGTGGTTCTTATTTTCAAAGTATTTCAGCATGTGAATGAACATCCTAGCATGTTTCTTGGATTTAATTAACTCTAAGAGTTCATTTTTAGAATACCCTTCAAACATACTTATAGAGTCATTATCACAAACACTTAAACCACAATTCTGCATGACCCTTTTTACAGTTGCATCCATAGCCAAAGGGTCTAGGATCGCATTCAGGTAATCAAAGCACAAAGAGTGCACCCGCTCTGATACCAATTGAAAGTTCAATATATGTATAAAACACCCTTGAACGTTTAGACCCCCAATTACAAAGTTACCAATTCAAGCTTTATATCAAACAATTAATGTGCGAAAC
This sequence comes from Quercus ilex subsp. ballota, assembly GCA_032727855.1. NCBI lineage: Eukaryota > Viridiplantae > Streptophyta > Magnoliopsida > Fagales > Fagaceae > Quercus > Quercus ilex. The sequence continues at coordinate 15,375,195 of CM064912.1, read as the reverse complement.
ATGATAACAAGCTCAAAACAGAATTGATAAAGAATCTAAGCCAAATATAAATAGATCCACAGCAATAAATATAAGGCAAAGATAAAGGGAAGGAAAATGTAAACACACAGACAACACACGATGTGTTATCGAAGAGGAAACCGAAGTCCTCGGCGTAAAACCTCTCCGCCGCCCTTTAACCGATCAATAATCCACTAGAAAATGTAATTGGGATACATGAACAGCAATAGACCCTCCAAGCCTAATCTACCCAGGTACCTAAGCCCCTCAAGCTTCTTGCTTCAACGAGGTTGCGCCGAACCTTTTTCTTTTCTAGCTTACCGGATTCCACTACTAGACCATAGCATCAACCAATGTATATTGGTTCCTTCCAAACTGCTTTCCAACAACACCAAATAAACCTTCTCATAGACGTGGGTGTGGTGAGATAAGGATTTGGCTAAAGGCCTCTCAAGAATGTAACAATGGAGAGGAAGAGATTAGAGGAATTTGTAGAGTCTCTAAGGTAAAGATTGGGGATGAGGCAATTTTGTTTTTCTCTAGGGTTTCTCTCACAAAATTCTCTCTGGTAGCTCCTATCAGTTTTCCTACTCTTTTCATTCGTTCTCTTGTTGAGGTTCATAGGAGTAGTGCTAAGTCTCATGGTTTGTTTTTCCCGGTTTTTATCCATAGGATTCTTTTAGATTCAGGTTTAGAGGACTTCCCCGCTTCAGAGCCTGTTCATATCATCTCTCCTATAGGTGCCACCTTTCTTAGGCAAAGGGCTGCTCAGTTAAAAGCTAGCTCTAAACATCCTAGAGTCGAGTCATCTACAGGTGATGCATCTAGAAACCCTCCTACTGGCAATCCTCCAACTGAGGAGTTTGTTGATCACGTTGCTGGAGACGTGTCTCACAGCTCAGGTGGCACATGGATAGCTTTTGTTGGATTTGCTCAATGAGGCTGCGGCCTTACAAGCAGTTTAGCTGATGCTAGAGGTGATTCTCCATCGGCTTCACCCTCAGATTAGTCTTGATTGCCCTTTGGCAATATGTCACAAAAAGGGGGAGTACATAGGATAAGGGGTGATGAGATATTTTTGGTATAGATTGTATTTAGGGGCATATATGTTTTGATGATGTGATTTTATATGTTAGGGGGAGACATTGCATTTTTATTTTTTACATGCTTTTTATGTTCTTGTTTTATTTATGTTTATGTTCTTGTTTCACAAACTATGATACATTGGTTATGATTGATTTATATTATGAGGTTATTCATGGAATATGTCTTTTATTTTATGTTTTTTGAAAACAAGAAATTTATTTTGGTTTACTTGTATTTTCCACACATGCGTTTATGTTTTGTTTAGTGTTTCAGGAACTTACAGGTTAATTCATTCAAAGCTGCTGTCTATTCTTGTAACTGATAGTTAGTAGTTAGTTTGAATTGTAATTTGGGCAATAATGTATAGTTGGGAAATTTTTACTTTGAGCAGTTTATTTCAAGTAATGTGTTTTGTCACAGATTGCCAAAGGGGGAGATTGTTAGATTCTAAGACTTTAGGAACTAAATGTATTAGAAATTCATTTTGTATATGTTGGCAAACGATGATAAAAACATTTAGTCTAGGTTTAGACTTGCTCAAAGTTTGGTTTAATGTAAGTTTGGAATCAAGTAATTGCAGGAAATTACTATTCTATTTCTGCAAGGATCGATCGATCGAAGAATAGACTTGATCGATCGAGAATCGTGGATCAGGAATTCTCTGCAGAATTTTCAAACCAGCCCAAGCCCATATGAGGTGTAGGGTTAAGTATTTCACTCCAAGTATAAATGGAAAAACCCTAGCCACGTTTTTAGAGTTTTATTGAGTTATGTGTTGAGTCTCTTGTGAGATCTGAGAGGTGTTTACTTTCAAACACATATAGAGCTATCAAAATCAAGATTTGCATCAAGAACTTGATGGTGTTTTCAGTTGCTGCATAAAGAACTTTCAAGAAGATCTAAAACCTTTGAGAGGTGTCTCAAAGTCACAAGTAGGAGAACTTATGATTGCTGTAGATCAAGGAAAGAAGTAGTCCATGGACTCGGAGCTGTCACGTAGTCATGGTAGTAAGTTTTATACATAAGGTAGCAATAGGATGTTAGTGGTCTAAGTCTCATTGTACAAATTTCAATACTTTCATAGTTGAAAAACATGAAAAGTGCATTTTGAACAAAAACTTAAAACACGAAAGCATAAAAGCACTTTCAAAAACATATAAAATACTCAAAAATCTTTTTGGGTTTTGTAAGGTTGAATTTAATCAACCATTCTGTTGGCTTTATTCCATGCAAATTTGCTTGTAATTCAACATTTAGAAACCCTGTATTTAGGTAAGAATCATGTAAGAGTAGTGTGTGAGAGAGTGTGAAGAAAAAACTGAAGAGTGTGCACATAGCAAGGCCTCACGACTGGATCTCGCGGCTGGCAAGTCGCCAAAAGAGGCACAAGTGTGAAGCATGCAGAGGAGCTGAAGAGTCACGCCAGTTGTTGCACTACAAGACAAAACTTCCAGCTGGCCAGGCCGTTATCTCGCGACTCAGTCAAGTCGCGAGGCCAAGTCGCCAGTTCACTCTGTAGGCCCAGTCGCCAGTTCACTCTGTTTGGAAAAACTAACTTTTTGCATTCCATACACACCCTACTATATATAGACCCTTATACCCACGTATTGTAGAGAGCTTCAAGAGAGAATTTTGAGAGAGAAACCCTAGAGAAAAACAAGATTGACTCATCCACAATCTTCATCCTTGATTCTCCAAATTCCTCTACTCTCACCCTCTCCATTGTTACATCCTTGAGAGGTACATTTAGCCAAATCATTTTCTCACCATATCCATATCTGTGAGAAGGTTATTTGGTGCTTGGGAAGTAGTTAGGAAGGGACCAATTGATATTGGTTGATGCTATGGGCTATAGCGGAATCCAGTAAGCTAGAGAAGACAAAGGTTCAGCGCAACCTCATTGGAGCAAGAAGCTTGGAGGGCTTAGGTACACTGGGTAGATTAGGCTTGGAGGGCCTTCTGCTGTTCATGTATCCCAACTTCATTCTCTAGTGGATTATTGACTGCTTGGAGGGCGGCGGAGAGGTTTTACGCCGAGGACTTCGGTTTCCTCTTCGATAACACATCGCTGTATTGTCTTTGTGTTTGCATCTCTCTTCCCTTTATCTTTGCCATTTAATTTCTACTGTGGATGTGATTTTATTTGGTTTAGATTATATTATCAATTATGTTTTAGCTTATTTACATTTTCCGCACATACATTGTTTGTTAATAAGCTTGAATTGATAATTTGTAATTTGGGGTTCTAAACGTTCAAGGTGTTTTACAAACATATTTGAACTTTCAGTTTTGATCGACAAGCATTTGAGTATACACATCACATTTGATCATGTACAATCGCACAAATGAAATAAGCATTCATTGAACAAAAGTCTTGTGTGTTGTGTGTGATTATCAAATGTGGAAAAGTCCTTAGTCCAGAGTGAAGCTTCAATGATCAATTCAATCAGGTCATACACAATTGGTACCAGGTCAAGAGATCTATCTGAATTATAGAAATGAACATATATGACCTCTCACAAAGAAATGATTACATAACTTTGAAGCTTTTCATTTGGCTTCTTTACAATTCATAACATTTGATCATTTTTGAACAATACATCTCATTTTGAGACTGGTGATTGAAATTTATGATATTTCAATTTTAAGCATAAGCCTTTGGCTTTTTGGGCACCATACATTTCAATACAAGTCGCTTTCCCTTTTTCCTAGTCAAATACTAGTATGTGCGACGGCTTTTGCAGCTCATTATCTCTTTTCATTTTGAAATTTACATTTGTTGAGCTCTTTAAGCAAAAACATAAAAAAAAAAAAATTAAAAAAAAAATAGTGGGAAGATATATAGGCATAAGTCTATGCAAATATCAAAACCATCAAGACTATTAACCAATCATTCATGACAAGCTTGAAGATCGATTTACAACAATCACACATAAATTTCAAGATTTTTCCCACATGGATAGACATGCATACAAAACAAGCTAAGCTCGTAAATGCACTATGCCATTAGTACGAAGGTACTAGGCCAAACTCATATGTGATATACACAACACAAGCGATCAAACTTTTTAGAGATTTTTCAATTTTTATGGGCTTTTGAATTTTTCAACACACTAAAAAACTGAACATGTAAAGTAAGATCAACATAAACAACAAGTACAAACAAACTTGAAAAGAAACATGCCAAAATGTGAAACATAAGCAAATAACCAAACAAAGTCACATCATATAGGAAGAATTGATGCATGGACATGGTCAAATGCATATGCATGTGTACCCTTCTTCACCCACACGGAACGTGCGTTTGGGGTGATATCCCTAGAGGATTGGGTACTGGAGCTGTGATTCTTAAGCCTTTGACTGAAGCTTGCCAATCAAGAAGTGATGGTATCAATTATTTTTACCACATCACCAAACCCGGAATCAGCTTCTCGCCCTTTTGGTTGCTTGAAGTTCCAATTCCCTTTTTCTTGTCTTTTGAGCCTTTGAGAATCCACTTTCTTTAATGCATGAAGTTTATAGCAGTTAGGTCTTGTGTGTCCTCTAACTCCACAATGGTGGTAGAAGTGTTGAACTTGAGGATCTCTTTGAGACTTTGGGAGAGACTTCCCTTTAGCCTTGGGTTTGGCCACAAATGGATTTTGAAGTTTTGTCAAAACCTTTTAAGCAATTCCATTCGGCTTCTTCTCCACTTTTGCATTCTCAACACTTGGAGTTACTACCATTGGTTCCATAGCTTTAATAAATTTCATCTCCTTGGACACATTGGCACATGAACTACTCTCTCTGGAATATCCCAAGCCACTTTTGTCAGAAAAAGGCTTTTGATGTGCAAGCACTTCGTCAAGTTTCTTGGAGACAACACGCTCCACTTTGGCATTAGCTGAATCACCTCAAGCTCGAGAAACTTGATCTTGGAGTAGGCCTCAGTTAGTTCTCCATTCAGCGCCTCAGCTTCACGCTTCATTTCCTTGTACCTTACAAGTATGCTCTTGTAATCTTGTTCAGCTTTCTTCATTTTTCTAATGGTTGCTTAAGCCACTCTAGCATACTCTCCAATTTTCTCAAGAAGAGAATTATACGACTCTTGCAGTTTCTTGGTTCCTTCATCTTCTTTATCTGATTCTTCCCCAATTCCCATAGACTCTACTTTGGTGTGCTCACCAAGTTCTTCCACTAAAAGGCTTAAATCTTCCGATGAGTCCACAAGTGCAATGGTCATGAATGCGGAGTAATTTTCTTCTCTGTCATAGCTTTCTTCCAAATAAGAGTTTGAACCATCTGAGTCATTGAGGGTAGTTGCAAAGACTTTACCCTTTGCCTTCAAATAGGTGGGGCATTCCTTCTTCACATGCCTATTCCCTTTACACTCAAAGCACGTGACCATTTCAGATGATGAGGAATCTCTTGACTCCTTCTTCTTGAAGTCTTTCTTGTCCTTCTTGAACTTTGAGAATTTTCCCCTGTCAAAAGACTTTCCATCTCTCTTGAACTTTAAGAACTTACGGAAGTTCTTAGCAAGGTACGCCACATCCTTTTCAACCTCATCCTCATCCGAGGAGTCTTAAGCTTCCAATCTCTCGTTTACGGTCTTGAGAGTAAGAGATTTGCTCTTCCTTTGAGATGGTAAAGACAGCTCATAGGTTTGAAGAGAACCGATGAGTTCTTAGATCTTAATCTCATCAAGGTCTTTGCTCTCTTCAATGGCAGTAACCTTTGCACGGAAACTCTCTGGTAATGATCTTAGAATCTTCCTTACGATCTTAGAATCTTCCTCACAATCTTTGAGTCCTCTGTCTTTTCACCCAAATTGAATTTCCAATCACCATTTCATTTAGCTTCCCATAAAATGAGTCGAATGACTCGTCTTCACTCATTTTCAACTCCTCGAAGCATGTGGTAAGCATTTGTAACTTGGTGTCCTTCACCTTTTTGGTGCCTTCATAGGTCGTCTTCAATATTTGCCATGCCTCCTTGGCAATTATGACATGAGAGATCTTGTGAAATTCTTCAAGGGAAACACCACAGAAAATAGCATTTATAGCCTTACTATTAGCATTAGCTGCCGCAAGAGCTGCCTTATCACATGTGGATTTGGCGGCCTCCGGCCTAGTCCATCCTATCTCGACAACAACCCAAATGCTATCATCAATAGAACATAGAAATGCCCTCATACGAACTTTCCAAAAAGCGTAATTGCTTCCATCAAAGTATGGAGGAGCACCCCCTAAGCTTGATAAGAAAGAGATTAAAAACCCTAGGGCTAAGAAGGGAAACACTTAAAAGCCTAAACAGAAGAAGTAGCATCTTTGTCATCACTATGGAGCAACTGGACATACTCGACCTAATTGCTATAAGTAGTTAGCCACTCAACAGAGCAACAATATGATCTCATCGGGAAACCATAATCAGTTTCCATCCTCCTTTGCTCCTTTTGGAGATCTACTCAAAGCCCTCATGTTCCTTTCGAACTTGAACAGTTTCAATTCTACCCCCTCACCGCCGAATCAAGGATTTGCTAAACACAAAGGTTCTTCCAAGGTGTGGAAGGAAAGAGACTCTAATTGATTTAGTCACTTTCTCTCTCTCTCTCTCCCCTTTCTTGTTTTTGAGTATGCATTACTTGTGTGTTTTTCTTTCTTGCTTTGAGTCAGTCTAGTTTATGCTTTGTTTTGTTTAACAAGTTTTTGTGTGTGTGTGTGTGTTTTTTTTTTTTTAGTTTTGCCTTATTTTGTTTTTCATAAAAATAAAAATAAAAATTGAAAAATCAGAAAAATACAAAAATAGTGTGTGTTTGTGTACATTGGTACTTGTGTATCTTTGATGGCCATTGAAACAAAGTTTTCTAAACTTTGTGTCATTCATAGCTTAGATGAGCATCTCTGTGCAGAACTAAGCAAGTGAGCTTTGTGGCTCGTGTTTGTGATGAGTAAGATTAAGTAATCTCTTGTACTTAACACTCATATCACTTTTCTTGGCGGGAAGGACTAGAAAATCCTAAGAGAAAGACATAAATAACCATCTCAACACTGTTGCCTACCAATCATGAAATGACATCTGTATGCTTCAGCATAGCAAAAGTGCAATGTCATAAGCTTAACATAATTGGGTATTTCTTTTCTCTCTTTTATGTGCCCATGCATGGTTTGCTTAAAAGAAAAGTACGCAAAGTAAAATAAAAGCAAAAAGAATCAAAATGCTTTATATATGATTGCAAGCGTGTCTTCTAGGAGATGTGGGAGTTATAGGATGTACCTCGAAGGTGATAGTCCCTATCAAGCAGTTATGATTGTGTGTGAGTTAAAATGATTTTCTCATATCTCAAATCGTCAAAACATGTAGACACTTATGCAATCTTGCGATATTTTTCACACATAACGCGCAATATTCTTTGCTACTCTTAATACATGTCCAGGTACAATGTGATTTGGCCATCACAAGGAATACATGTATTAATGTATGCTCACTAAACTGTTTTAACTTGTTTTTGAAATATAAAATTGGTTAGACTTGTTTAGTGTGTGTGTGTTTTGGATCAAAATGTTTGAAATTTTTCTTGATGATAGATGTTTTTGAGAGCTTAAAATGTTGTTTGGATCTTTGGTTGAGTAACATGTTTGATTGCATTCACGTATGTGTTTTTATCTTCTTTGAAAAACTGTTTTAAGCAATCTCAACAGTTACTGGACACCTCTCAACAGCTAGGCTATCTATCGAGCCTCTTGAGCTTCTTTTCTCGATAGCTGTTATCGCAATCTTGATCCATTGAGATTCTTGAGATTCAATCTCGATCTCTTTCTTTCGTTAGTTTCTTTATGGCACCTAAACAAAAATCTACTCCGTCCTAGAACCCTCTTCATTCCAAGGCATCTTCCTCTTATTCTACCCCCTCTCACGTCAAGTTCCATGATGAAAAAGCCCGTACGGACTTCTTGGAGAACTTTTCATGACACGGCATTCATTCGGAACGCTAAGTCATTTTATCGGACTTTTCCAATACTGACCTTCCCACTGTCATCTACAGTAGGGGTTGGGAGTCACTGTGTGGCATCCCGATCACTTGTCCTTTCGTGATCATACAGGAGTTTTACTCCAACATGCACACATTCGACTATTCTGTACCTCTTTTTATCACTCGCGTTTGAGGTACGCGCATCATAGTCACTCCAAATTTTGTATCTAAGGTGCTACATGTTCCTAGGGTAGTGCATCCTTACTAACCTGGCTGCGATCGTCTTAAGACTGTGTCTAAAGACGAACTCTTGTCTCTCTTTTGTGAGACAACTTCTTCTTAGGGTGATAGTCAAAACAATCCTTGCTCGGGCTTTGTAAAAGGTCCGAGGTTCCTTAACATGGTGATGACATTTGTTGTTCATCCTTTGTCTCACTATAACTCTATCATAGAGTCTCGTGCTCGATTTTTGTTATCCCTCCTTGAGAGGCTTACCATAGATTTTCCCTCTCATTTCATACTCTCCCTTATAGATGTCTATAAGGATACAGTGACCCATGATAAGCTCATTTTTCCTTCAGCTATCATGTGGATTCTCCACCATTTTTTTGTATCCTATTCCAGGTCTCCTTATTTTTCTGTCATGTGTGCTATAGACGCTGCTACCATTAGACGGAGCAAGGCCAGCTTCGATCGAAGTGGCCACGGATCAAGACGGTGACTCCTCCAGCTTCTTCCACTCCTTCTTTAGCAGGTGGAGTGACTCTCAAGGCCATCATGGCACAGCTTATGTGCATGTTGCTCGCCTTGACACTCTCAATGATGAGTTATGTCAGGTGAACACCCGTGTCGGTCGTATCGCACGATGACAGGCTGTCATAGGTGGTTTCACTGCTTCTTCTTCTCCATCCGCACCGACTTCAAAGGATGAGAATGATGATGGCTCCGATAGTGATGATGATACTGAGGACGAGGATGCTAGCTCTTCTAGCGACGATGAGATGACTGCTTGAGTTACTTTCCCTTTGTCATTTGTGACAAAAATGGGGAGTAGTTTTGGGTATGAGAGTAGTCAAGTACATAGGGGGAGAGTTAGCATAGGAGATTTTTGTTAGGGGGAGTGTTTTTTTTTCTTTTTGAGGGATGTAGTGAGGACTTATGTTTTTTCTTTTTCTTTTCTTCCTTTATAGATACATTGTTCTTACTTTATGATCGAAAACCTTGTACTTATTTTGAGTTATATATATGATGAGGTTGTTATTACATTTCTTTCACCTTTCTTTTCATGTGTTGTTTCTTTTCTCTCTTTATGCGTATGCTTCTTATATATTGTATACAATCTTTTATTTTTGTTTCACACTAAGATGTTGTGATGATTTTTGTTTAAAGTGTTTCAAAAATACAGGTTGTTAAAGTCTTCTTACCATAAACTCTCTTCTTACAAAGTTTTTCAAGACTTTGTGTTAGGGTAGATTTTATTATATTTAGCAAGTCAGTATGAGTTGAGTGATTTATGACTTCTCTCGTATGTTCATTTGTTTGTTGTGGTTTTGTCATGGATTGCCAAAAGGGGAGATTGTTAGGACATATGTGATTCATGTTAGGAACATATGTCAATATAGAATTGGCTAATCCTTTGACAAAACGTACTTTACTTGTAATTGGGTAGATCTAGGAGTGTTTAATACTTCAAGTTCAAGTGTTAAAGCCATACAAATCTATCCAAGAATCAAGTGAAGAAGTGCTAGATTTTAAAGCACGACAGCTAGCTCGACAGATAGCATCTATCGAGGTTTAAAAGGCTACTTAAGCTCGATGCTCAACAGCTAGTCGATAGATAGGGCATCTATCGAGATTTATGAAAAACAGATTTTTAGTTCTGATTTTCATCCAATCCGTGTATACATGTTTAGGCTTTCTTTTCTCACAACCCTAAACAAATATAAGGATTATTTTAAAGGCCGTCACAGTTGATGCAAGTGAGTGCAACTTGATGCAAAGGTTTTTCACAAGCATATTGTGACCGAAGACAATTTGTCCTAGTTCATCTTTCTCTTCAAGAAACTACTACATTTGTACGTTGTAGGGTTTTGTAACCAAGGAGTTTCGTGATCTTCATTGTGGTGATGAACTAAAGAACTTTGCAACTAACATACTTCTCAAGTTGGTAGTTAGTCACATATTTGGATCCGTGCATCGATTTGTTAGTCACATACTGGAAGCTGTGCATTGAAAAGGAGAGATTGTCATTATAGAACAAGTCCAATTGGGTACTGGGGTAAGGGTTCAACTGTAGGTTGGTATAAGGTACTAGGATTCCTTTACTTGTAACCGCTTGTTGTGATAATAGTGGATTATCAGTATTGGTGACCTTAAAATCACCCGGTGAGGTTTTTGCCTTAGAGGTTTTCCCCATTCGTGAACAAATCACCGTGTCAACTTTATTTTCTATTGCATATTAATTTAGTTGGTGATTTTTTTTTATGCTACCACGCTTATTGCATGTTAATTAACTTAATTAATTCACTTGGCTAATTAATTGGTTAATTTATCACAAGGGGTTAATACATTCTTGGCCTATCAGAAAGAATCTCAGAATGATATGGAAACCAAATAAAAGTGTCCAGATAAACGAGGTGGAAGACGAGATTTATCTAGTGGAGTTTAGGGATGGGAGGGACAAGAAGAGAGTTATGGAGATGCGTCCTTGGACTTTTGAGAAGTTTCTGATCCTGTTGAAGGAATTTAAGGGTGAGCATGTTCCTAAGGATATTTCATTGTGGCAGTCTCCGTTTTGGGTGCAGATACATAATCTCCCTCTAAAGAGTAGAACTAGAGAAATGGGGTGGGCGACAGGAACGAAGTTGGGTGAGGTCATGGACGTCGACGTATTAGAATCCGAGGTTAACTAGGGAAAGTTTTTATAGGTAAGGGTGTAGATTGACGTCATAAAGAAACTGGTGAGAGGGAAAAGGATTATTATCCGCGCGGGGGGGGGGGGGGGGGGGCAGCAATGGTGGATAATGTTCAAATACGAGCGGCTCCTAAACTTTTGTTATAGGTGCGGCCTGCTCAGCCATGGGGTAAGGGAATGCAAAGAAGGGAATGGTATAGACGATCAAACAGAGCTTAACAACCTCCAGTATGGGGCCTGGTTGCGAGGCGAGGCACGGAGGAGAAGTGAGGGAGAGTTTACAAAGCTTGGACAGGAGAATGTAAGGTTCAGTAAGGGAGGGTTGGTGCGCAAATCGAAGGGAAGGCAAGCTTCATCGAAACATATGACGGACGGAAGAAGTGGGGCAGGAAAAGAGCCCTAGTCAATGGTGTTACTCCTAGAGGTTTGTATCTAGAAGAATGAGACAAAAAAAGGGGATCATGACTGCCAGGCTCCATGGGGCGATCATGAGATTGGCAAGGGAGGTTGCCTAGGTGAGCAGCCAAAAAGAATCCTTCCTTTCTCAGGTAAGGAAAAATTTGAAGGGGATGGGGCTCAAAAACCATCAAAGGATGTGATGCGGTGGAAGACAGGGACTTGTCATGGGGAAGAGAAACAATTCGAGTTTTCGAATCGTGCCAAGTTTTGAAGGAGAAAAGGAATTAGGTGAGCCAAAGAGTGTGGACTGGGGGTCAAGCCCAATGGCTCTTTGTTATAACAAGTAGATGGGTTGGGTTGTGGAGAACTTGGGCCTTAAGAGCGGGCACTGGAAGAGGCTCGCTAGAGCAGCCCGTGGTGATAATTCGGATAAGGAGAAGGGCCCAACGCTGAAGAAGAGAGTAAACTCTACATCCCTTCAAGAGTTGGAACCAAACATCCTTGATCAGAAAAGAAAGAAATTCCTAGACCAAAACAAACCACACAGACAAAACACTTCAACGGATGGCGGTGAAGCGGTGGTTGCGGAGCAGCACCGCCGAGCCCAATGAGTGTGTTTGCATGGAACTATTGGAGTTTAGGGTCACCCCTAACAGTCCGGCTACTCACCAATGAGGTGAAGTCAAAAAACTCGATGTTGGTTTCCCTTATGGAAACCAAGGCAAGGGTGAATCGGATGAAAGGTTTATAGCAAAAATTGGAGTTAACACAAGGAATTTCGGTGTCGAGTGATGGTCGAAGTGGCAGATTGGCTATGCTCTGGCGTGAGGGTGTGGTGGTGAGCTTTAAGAGTTGCTCAAACTCTTATATCGATATGGTGGTGTACGATGAATGAGGGGCGAATCCGTGGAGGGTGACGGGCTTCTACGGTCACCTCGAAGCTAGCAAAAGGTATATTTCTTGGGAACTTCTTGTGGCTTTGAAAAATCAATGTGATATGCCTTGGGTGGTATTCGGTGATTTCATCGAAATTACACACTCTGATGAAAAACTGGGATCGTTGGATCAGGATGCGCATTAAATGCCAAATTTTAGAGATTGCTTGAGTTCATGTGGGTTGTTTGATCTGGTTTTATGGGGCAATGGTTTACTTGGTGTAGTGGGAGGTATGGGGAGCAAAGGACTCTGGTCAGACTTGATAGGATAGTGGCAAACGAGAGTTGGATTGAGCAAATCCCAGAGGCATAGGTCAATCACGTCTCCATGGCAGCCTCGGATCATTGCTTGCTTGCTCTATCTCTTTGGAAGAGAAGTCCCTCAAAGCCGACGAGTAGGAGGTTTGTTTTTGAGGCTATGTGGGTGAGGGATGAAAGGTGCAAAGAGTCCTTGGGAATGTGAAGACAAGGTTAAAAAATTTGAAGGAGCATCTTCAATTTTTGGAGGCACAGAATCTGATCACTAAGACAGCTAGTGAAATCCAAGGATTGAAGAAAGAAATTAATGAGACCTTAAAAAGAGAGGAGGTGATGTGGAATCAAAGGTCAAGGGCGCTCTGGTTGAAGTGTGGGGACAAGAACACCAAGTTTTTTCACACGTTAGCGTCCCAAAGACGCAGGAGAAATAAGATTAAAGGGCTTACTAATAAGGGTGTTCGATATGCGAGTTAGGAAGGTATCGAAAGTGTGATATTAGGGTACTTCTCAAGCATCTACAATACTAACCATCCTACCTCCTTTCATGTAAGCTTAGGTGCAGTGTCTCCTTGGGTCACTTAGGAAATGAATTGTGAATTAATGAGTGCACTAAGGGAAGAAGTGATTAGATTGGCAATGAATTAGATGCACCCGACCAAAGCCCCTGGCCCCGATGGTATGTCACCCATTTTCTTCTAGAAGTATTGGGATGTGGTAGGCCAATCTGTATTAAATTGTGTCAACCAAATTCTGAATATGGGTGTGATGCCTACGGGCTTAAATGAAACTTATATCTGCCTAATTCTGAAAGTTAATTGCCCACAAAAAATTACTGAATTCCGACCAAATAATTTGTGTAGTGTCATTTATAAAATTGTATCCAAAGTCCTTACAAACAGGTTAAAGAAGATCCTACTAGCTGTGATAGATTAGTCTTAGAGCGAGTTTGTCTCGGCGAGGCAAATCACGGATAATGTGTTAGTGGTGTCGAGACAATGCATTGTATAGATCAAAGGAGAAAAGGAAAAAAAAGGACTAATGGCTATTAAGCTCGATATGAGCAAAGCCTACGATAGGGTCGAGTGGGCCTTTTTGGAGGCGATAATGCGAAGGTTGGGTTTTCAAGAGAGGTGGATCGGGCTGATTATGATGTGTGTGTCCACAGTTTCCTACTCAGTGTTAATCAACAGGGAACTAAAAGGCAGTATTATTTCGACAAGGGGGTTGCGCCAAGGGGATCCTATCTCTCCCTACCTTTTCCTGTTGTGTGCTGAAGGTTTAATTGCCATGCTTCGAAGGGATGAGAGGGAAGGTTTGATAAGTGGAATCTCGGTTTGTAGAGGAGCACCAAGGATTTCTCACCTTTTGTTCACCAACAATTGTACTATTTTTGGAGAGGCAATTGCCAAGGAAGGAAATAGGGTACTCCAGGTTCTAGCAGATTATGAAAGGTAGTCGGGGCAAAAATTGAATAGAGAGAAGACTTCGCTCTTTGTTAGCAAGAACACAAGCGGAAAAATCCAAGAGGAAATAAAAAATATCTTTGGAGCACAAATCATTCACAAGCACGAAAGGTATTTGGGGTTGCCTACCTTAATGGGGAGAGGAAAAAAGAAGGCTTTTAACCATATAAAGGATTAAGTTAGGAGGAAGATAGCGGGGCAAAAAGGTAAATTAATATCTACTGTGGGTAGAGAAATTCTCTGTACGTTTTTAGACCCCTTAAAACACAAGTTGTTTAACCTAGTTATTTAGCCAAGTGATTACTTAGATAAATTATTCATATCTAGGTTAAAACAAAACAATCATATCATGTAAATAATGCTGAAATATAAAGAACACATGATATGATAACCTAGGAAAACCAAACCGGTAAAAAACCTGGAGAAGATTTAACCTAACTATCCTCAAGGTAAAACAGATCCACTATGAAAGAATTGAAGTTTGTGTTGTGAAATTTGAAAGTACTCGCAAGTGTACAAATCATACTAAAGTATAGTTTGACAAGAACAAGATCGAACCCACAGGGACTTGAATGAACGTACGAAAATTAATCAAATCTTAACCAAATTAATCCTAATCTAGTTTAATAAAAATTGGTTGTTTGCAATTAAATCTATTAAGAAAATAATTAAACTAAGCAAAGATGTAATATAAAGCAGTAAAGAGATGTAAACAATCTAGAGAAAGGAATTAAGGTTTTAGAATCCGTCTTGTAAGTTATATCAGCATATATTTATGATCATTAATTTTTCCCAACTCACTACATGATAATCTAGAAATCAATCTTTCTATCATGGAAAATATTCTCATTAAAATCCTTATTTTAAAAATCAAAAGCATGTTCTTCTTCGTTTCTTAAGTATAAAATCAAATCATCAATTGTATCCATAGCCAAACAAATCACAAGATATATCCAATTCTAAAAATCAAATCATAAATTGTATCCATTGACAGACAAATCACAAACGATATCCAATTTTATAATCAAGATTTAATAAAGCAAGCATTCAATTAATTAAGACAAATCCTAAATCATGAAAAAAACATGATTGAACTCATATCTAGAATCCCACCTTAGTCAATTGATATGAAGCAAGAACAATTTAAATCATTAAAGAACAATTATTGTGGGAAAAATAAAATCACATAAATATTATTGATAATCCTTAACAAGGTTTCATCCTCAACCCTAATTATAAATTTAGCTACTCATGGTAATTGAAAGAAAACACAAAAATAAAGTACTAAACATTAAACTAGACAAATAAAATAAAACTAACTGTCATGGAAGAAAACCAAAGAAGTAGCCGCACTCTTTATGTTCAGCCTTAAGCCCTAGCAGTCCTTAGCCCTGAATTTTGTCCTAAAGCCTTTAAATAGGTCAAGGAATCCTATTACAAGTTGAATTCCCGTTTGGAGAAAATCCTAGATTTTTAGGCTTCATTTAACCGACGATTTTGGCCCATGTAAATTTCGAATTCAGACTTTTGGTAAACTACAAAGTTGTAGCCCTTTAAGCTTACTTTCCAGCCTAACTTGAATCATCTCGATTCGGACTTTCCAGCCCTTTAAGTTGTAGCCCTTTATGCCAAAAATACTAACTGATGTGCAGGCTGGAATCCTAATCCGAATTGGACTTGGATTTAGTGCAAATTCGTTTGATTCCTTACTCCAATTGGACTTAAATTTAATTGGGTTGGCCTTCTTTAACTTTATCATGGCCTTTGTAAAAGTAAAGTCCATTAGCTTTCTTCTTTGCACAAATTCACTTATTCAATTCCATTCTCCTACAAAAGAAAAATTCACGCAATTAGATTCAATTAAGCACAAAATTGATTATTCAGCATTATTCCAAAACGAAATATAAAATGCATGAATTAACACAAAATAAGTATGATAATGCTTTCTAATAATGATATAAATATGCAAAATTAAGTTATTATCAATATATCAAATACCCCCAAACCTACATTTTGCTAGTCCTCAAGCAAAACAAATAAAGAGTAAAACAAACCAATGAAATTAAAAAAAGAAAAAGAAAAAGGAAATCCTAACTAATCCACTTTCGTTGGAATTTTTTATTGCATTTAGCATATGCAACAAGCCTTTAAACCCCTAGCTTACACTAATGGACGAGTTGTAGTCTCGTCAGTGTTTGCAGGGAATATACCCACAAAATTCTGAGAATGAATACTAAAAAAAAAAAAACAAAACAAAAAAAAAAAAAAAACAAAGAAAATCAAACATTTTTTTTTTCAATTGCCTTTTGCAAAGAGGATTAGTTCAAGTTCAAAAACATTACAAATGCTAAAGAAATTTCTCATGCCATCAAAACTCAATGTGAGTGAAAAGTGGTAGCCAACCCAAACATACTCTTAGTTTTAGAATAAACTTGACTCGAATCTCTATTTGAAAGTACGCTTCAACTCAAATCTTTCTAGTGTTATCACTCAACAAATGAAATCACTCTGAAATGGGGTGTAACACTCTCAATAATATATGTGAGCGGAATAATGTAAACAAAATCAAATACCTCACATATAAATCACATGAAAAAAAAAGCTTAATCAAGAAAGAACAAGTAGTCTCATGAAAGGATGCCAAAAAGAATTTATACCACACTTTTTATTCAGTCATATCAATATCTGAACCACACAATCTTCAAGATCAAATAAGGACTTTATTAGGACATAATGTAGGGTAAAAGCAAAAGGAATGAAATAAAAATGGGTGAAGGTAAATAATAAGAAGTGTTTTCAAGATTTGTCTGAATGTCAACTCTTTTTGGAATTTCCATAAAATTTTTTTTTCAACTCTTCTTCTTCAAAGCAATACTCCTTTATATTTAACTTCTCAAAATTTGATGAGAACCCTTTTAATTTTCTTCTTTTTGACACTGCCCCCCCCCCCCCTTTTCTTCTTTGAATTTTTTTCTTTTTTTTTCCTTTTTTTTCTTTCAATTCTTTTTTTTTTTCTTTCTTCTTTGAATTTTCGCACAAACAACCACATTAAAACAAACTGATCAAATTCCATCTTGAAACACTATGGGTAAGGGCTTTAAGAAAGAAAGGCTTAACGATAATGTAACAAAAAAGACAAACACATATATGGCTCAAAGTAGACAAAAATGGTCTAATCTCATCTCTCAAAGACTAGTATAGTTCATTCAACATCAATGACTTCAAAAGATTCAAGTGTGGCATAAAATATACATTTCTTTTTTCTCGGGAACAATGAGACTATAACAAGGGAAATATGTTACGCACTTCCAAATAAACTTTAAGATTAGAAAAAAAATAAATAACCTTCCAAAAATAATGATTGGCTCAAAACTCACAAGGGTTACAATCTCCACATTGTTAACTTCAAGATTTTCTAATCACTTTATCCTTCAACAACAAGTTATGTTTGAGTGGCTACGTGCATGTGCAATGAATTGAGCATGAAAGCAATGAAATTCTTTAAGCAAGAGTTGTATAACAAACTCAAAACATAAACCTCAAGCTAGGCAAAAGATTTTTTTTTTTTTTTTTAACACAACAAAACAAAAAGATAGAAATCTATGTACATCCCCCCCAAACCTAAACCAAACATTGTCCTCCATGTTAAAAATGATACTCTCAAATATATGTCTCGAATGAAAAGATAGCAAAAAATTAATATGCAACATGAGAACCAAGTAGAAACAAGTAAGGTAAGGAGAAGGAAGAGACGTACCTTGATCAAGCTAATTGTTATAAATTTTAATTTCTGTCAAATATCAGCTAGAACAAAATAATATAAAACTAAACAAGAAAATAAACACAAATATTAATCTAAAGGCAGAAAATAAATAAGAAAAAAAAAAAATATATATATATATATATATATTTTTTTTTTATTTTGCAAAAAGATTTAACATAACTGGAGACCAATCCTGATAAACAGGACCATCCAAACCTCAACAACACCATGGAAATAAATAATGCATATTATGAATGGACTAGTCCAATGAGATTGTAACTTACCTGGGTCAAGAACATGTTGGGAGGCTTTAGCAATCTCTTCCAAGTGAATTCTATGCATAACCATAAAAGGAATAATATCCTTAATATCAGCAATTTTCCAACCTATAGCATCCTTATGCTCTTGAAGTATACTTATCAATTGGTGTTCCCAAAAGTCATCCAACTTTGGTGGTTCTACAATAGATAGGAATGGGGATGAAGAAAGTGGAAAATGGACCACTTTTGGCTGCCAGCTATCAATACTGAAGAGAGGAATAGAATTCAACAATGCATTGACCTCTTTAATTGATTTTTCAGTATCCAAATTGCAATCAACACTGGTTAAGCAAGCCTTTAAGGGATCCTCACAACTTGATTGTAGGAAAGTATCATGGACTGGGATCCCAATCATGTTAACCTCACATATATCCTCATTGTCTAGTACTTGCTTACTTATGTCAAAGATATTAAGCTCAACAGTCATATTACAAAAAGAAATCTTCGTCACACCACTCCGACAATTGATCAAAGCATTGGATGTGGCTAAGAAAGGGTGACCCAAAATGACATGGATTTGTGCACTGGCATTTAGAGCAGGTTCAGTGTCTAACATAACAAAATCAACAAGAAAATAGAATGCATCTGAAAGTTCAAATAGTGTTGAAAACACTATGAACGTTTAGACCCCCAACAACAAATTACCAATTCAAGCTTGTTATCAAACAATTATTGTGCGGAACATGAACATAAGCTAAACACGGAATTGATAAACGATCTAAGCCAATTATAATCACATCCACAACAGAAAATAAAAGGCAAAGATAAAGGGAAGAGAGATGTAAACACAAGGACAACATGCGATGTGTTATCGAAGAGGAAACCGAAGCCCTCGGTGTAAAATCTCTCTGTCGCCCTCCAAGCGGTCAATAATCCACTAGAAAATATAGTTGGGATACATGAACAGCAATAGACCCTCCAAGCCTAATCTACCCAGGTACCTAAGCCTTCTAAGCTTCTTGCTCCAATGAGGTTGCACCGAACCTTTTTCTTCTCTAGCTTACCGGATTCCGCTATAGCCTATAGCATCAACCAATAACCATTGGTCCCTTCCAAATTGCTTCCCTCAGCATCAAAAGAACTTTTTCACAGACGTGGGTGCGGTGAGAAAAGGATTTGGTCAAGAACCTCTCAAGGATGTATCAATGGAGAGGAAGAGAGTAAAGGAATTTGAAGAGTCTCTTAAATGAAAATTGTGGATGAGGCAATCTTGTTTTTCTCTAAGGTTTCTCTCTCAAAATTCTCTCTGGAAGCTCTCTACATTTCGTGGGTATAAGGGTCTATATATAGTGGTGTGTGTTTGGAATACGAAGAGACAGTTTTTCCCAAACAGGATAAGTTGGCGGCTTGGCCTCGCAACTGGTCTAAGTCGCGAGTTCAAGCTGCGAGTTAACAGCTTGGCCAGCCTGGGACTTTTGTCCTGTAGTGCGACAGCTGGCATGACCCTTCACCTCCCCGCATGTTTCTCACGTGTGCTGCAGTTGGCGGCTTGCAAGTTGCGAGTCAGCCTCAAGTCCTAGCCGCGAGTCCCTACTTCTTTGCACAATATTGAGCATTTCTTTACACTCTCTCACACACTACCCTTACATGAGTCCCACCTAAATACAGGGTTACTAAGTGCTAAATTACAAGCAAATTGGCATGGAATAAAGCCAACAAGATGGTTGATAAAATTCAACCTTACAATCTCCCCCTTTGGCTATTCCGTGACAAAACCCTATAACAAACTCTAGACTTAATGCGTGAGTTGGGAACAATTGGAAAACTTACTCACACCTAACTCTAGAATCTGTGTAGCTCTTGAACCATAAGAACAAGTATCACCTGAAACACAACAACACAATAAGTTCATTGTATGTAGAAAACTTGTAATGCATATAGAGCAAGCAAAATGGAATATACTAATAGACCACGGTAAGACCTAAACAGGAAATCACTACATACAAGTGATCACAATGCTCATTCATACTTGGAATGAACATCCGAACATTCAAGCAGATAAACACAAAGCAAATCACTTGAATGACCAACACTCAACCAATGCATAGTACATAAAGTATATGCATCTAGGAATAAAATCCTACAAGGGCACAAGAGTGAGAGTACTTAAAGAAAATGCATAACATTTCGCTAGAAGTACAATGCAACAAAGCAACAAACCCTAAAAGCTTACAAAAGCAACATGGGTACAAAATAAGAACCTTAAAAACCTATAAAGGTAACAGGTACAAACAAACACATAAAGTAAAAAACATAAACAATACTGATGAGAAACAAAAATTAAACAAAGTCCTTCTTGCTAAAAACCCCCTCTTTGATTCAGCTGTTTCTCCCCCTATCATTATACTCCCCCTGCCAACATCATCTCCCCTTTTTTGTCATGGAATAGCTAGTCCTCATCATCTTCTAGCTTTCTCTGAATTTGATCCAACTGAGCTTGGATAGAGGTGAACTTCATATCCCATCGAATGTTGAGATGGTGCAAGATGGATGCAAATCCGGACATCTTGGAGCTCAACTCGTGGACAGATGTCGCAATGTTGTCTAGCTTCTTTTCAAATGTGGATGAGCTAGAGCATGAGCCACTGTGAGATGCTGAAGTTTCTGTTTTGATACCCTTACGACTATGACCAATGCTAGCATTGTATGTACGCATGTTGATTGGAGACAGTTTTGGGCAGGGAGACTTAACTGTTGAAGGATGAATACCTTTGAGCTTCAGTATCCTAGAAATGAGGCAGCAAAAAGGAATGCATATCCTTGATTTAGTTTGAAGAGCCGTTTTACGCAAGATATGAAAGATGTGTGCACAAATGTCAATCTCTACATCAAAGATCAGATCGTGAAGAAACAGGGCCCGTCCAAGGTTCATGTACCCTGTGCTAGATAATGGGTACAAGTTGTGAAGCATGATGATTGTAAGCACCCTCAATTTCGGAGGAAGAGATGAAACACTGATTGAGTTCCCATTCGATGAGAATTCCAAGTCCTTTCTAAGAGCATCCCAGAGTAGGTCCTCATCAGGACATAAATCATCATAAACCGGTGATTTTTTAAATATCGGGCGATTGATGTGAAGAATCTCAGCCAGATATGCGGGAGAAACTGAGAAACTCTTCCTTCTAACCCAGTATTTGAGTTATTCGCCTTCAATAATTGCATTGGCATAAAACTCTTTTACCAAGTCCTTATATGCTTCTTCAAGGTCGGAGAGAAGATAATTCCAATCTTTATGAGCAAACCATTGAGGAATGTCGGTGTCAAAAAGAGAAGGTTGATCAACGACCCTTTCGACCAACGGTGTAGCATTTCTGAAATAATTCTTATGAGTCTAAAATGCAGCATAAGATCTGAACTTATTTGGATCAAATACTCCTGATGATGAACGGGTCCTCTTTGCTTTAGGGGATGTTTCATTGACATCAATGACAGGTTCTTTTCCTTTGCTGTTTCCCCCTTTTACAGCAACTCTCTTGAAAGGAGACATTTTTAACCTACATCATGTTTTATCAAGAGACCAAGACATGCCACACGAGACAACAAACATTATCAGCATTGGGTTAGTTCCAGAACATAGACAATGAGGGAAACCCTAGAAAAAATTAGGTCCCAAACATGAAAATGAGTGTGTGTGTCATAAATCCCACAATGATTGCTTAAGATAGAGAAGATCAGTACAAATCATCAACAAATGCACAGTGATTTTATCATGAGATCAAATGCACAATCAGATAGGAGAGATATAAATATCAGCAGAAACACACAAACAAAGAAAAACATAGTGACAACTCAAATATCAAGAAAAGAATGTTCAAAACAAGAAATACGAAGTGAGACAAAGAAAACCCATAACTTTTTCTTGAAGATTTGAGAAGAAATTAAGGATTTTCGAAGTGAGACACGGTGTGTTTGAATGAGTGAAATGGGAAAAACAATGAATAGTCACACAAAATTGAGGGAAAAAACTGAAAATGTTTTAAAAACTGACTTTAAAACGCAAAACACGCGTTTTTCGCGACTAGAGTAAGTCGCCAGGGTAAGCCGCGAAACACTGTGAGACCAAGATTCTTGAAAAATCTTCTAAGTGTTTTTCGTGACTGGAAGGTCTACCCGCGAGAGAGTCGCGAGGAGAACCACGAAAATCTCTGAGTACCTCTCGCGATTGGACCTTCCACCCGCGAACAAGTCACCATACCGAGCCGCGAAAGTCACAAAAACTCAAATTTTGAAAAATTTTCTAAGTATTTTTTGTGACTGAGACATTGACTCGCCAGTGAGCCGCGAAAAATCTCGGAGAGGGCTCGCGTCTTGGATATGCGACAAGGCTAACCTGCGATTGAGTCGCCAAAACAGGGCAACACTGTTTTTGAAATTTTTGACAATTTTGTAAAAACAAAATACTTTCCAAAAACAACTAAAAACACTCAAAAATCTTTTTGTGTTTGATCAACAAAGATTGAGCATGTGAAAACACATTTAATCAAGTACAATCACATAAATGAATATGGCATTCATTGATCATAGACTTGTGTGATGTGTGTGGATATAAAAAATAAGATAGTCCTTAGTCCAATGTGAAGCTTCAATGATCAATTCAGTCAAGGCATACACAACTAGTACTAGATAATATGACCTATCTCAATTATAAAAGTATGCATATATGACCTCCTACATAAACTTGAGTACATTTCTTTGAAGCTTTTCATTTGGCTCCATATACATCATATCATTTGATCTTTTTGAATCAACACATCTCATTGTGAGATTGATGCCTGAAATTTTTGATATTTCACTTTGGTGAGATAGCCTTTGGCATTTTGGGCATCATACATTTTATTTTGGTCGCTTTCCCTTTTTCCTAGTCAAATACTAGTATGTGCGACAGGCTTTTGTAGCTCAATATCTCTTTTCATTTGGAGATTTACATTTGGTGAGCTCTTTGAGTAAAGCAATAAAATAAAAGTGGAAAGATATATAGGCACAAGTCTATGCATGTCTCAAGATCAACAAAACCATTCACTAATCATTCATGACAAGGTTGAAGATCTATTTACAATAGTCACATAGATTTCAGAATTTCTTCCACAATGATATGAGTGCATAAGAGACAAGCTAAGCTCGTTAGATGCACAAAGCCATTAGTACAAAGGTACAAGGCAAAAGATGCTTTGAGACAAAACTCAACAATGCGATCAAACTTTTTGGGATTTTCTACTGTTTATGTGTTTTTTGAATTTTTGACACAAAAGCAGTAAAAGATTGATCAAAAATAGAACAACAATGAAAAAATAACATAAAAACAAGGATGACAAAAGTAAGAAACACAATGCAAACAAGAATACAATGAGATTTCATGGAAGATAGAGTTCAAGGAATGATACCAACACCAATTGTCTTACGCAAGGATTCAAACCTCAGGCCATCAAGATGTTTGGTGAATATGTCTGCCTTTTGATTTTCAGTATTGATGAACTCTAGACATACTATCTTGTCCTCTACCAAGTCCTGAATGAAGTGATAACGGATCTTGATATGCTTTGATTTGGAGTGTTGAACTGGATTCTTTGACAAGTTTATGGCACTAGTGTTATCACAGAACACACACATAGTGTCTTGAGAAATTCCATAGTCATGCAGTAGCTTTCTCATTCATAACAATTGTGCACAACAACTTCCTGTTCCAATGTATTCAGCTTTAGCCGTTGAAAGGGATACTGAATTTTGCTTTTTGCTCATCCATGAAACCAAGTTATTTCTAAGATAGAAGCACCCATTAGAAGTGCTTTTCCTATCATCAATGCACCATGCCCAGTCAGCATCTGAATATCCCGCAAAACACTCATTCAAATCTTTTGTATACCAAATCCCATAGTCAGATGTGCCATTGACATAGCGAATGATTCGCTTTACTACTGTCAAGTGGGATTCTTTAGGAGCAACTTGGAACCGTGCACATACCCCGACACTGAATGCAATATCTGGCCTACTTGCTGTGAGATAGAGAAGACTGCCAATCATACTTTGATAAAGTGTAGGATCAATGTCAACACCGGCTGCATCTATGCTTAGTTTTGCAGAGGAACTCATGGGAGTAGAAGTATGTTTCTTAGAATCCAGGCCAAATCTTTTGACAAGATTTTTGGCATACTTCTCTTGAGAAATGAATATTCCATCTTTCCGTTGTTTCACTTGAAGCCCCAGGAAGTAGTTCAACTCTCCCACCATGCTCATTTCAAATTCCCTTTTCATTTCTTCTGAAAACTCATGAGCTAGTTGATCAATTGTGGATCCAAAAACAATATCATCCACGTACACTTGAGCGACATGGAGGGATTTCTCATCCCTTTTACCAAACAATGTTCGATCTGCTTGGCCTCTTTTGAACCCACAATCCAATAGGTAAGTGGTGAGATGATCATACCATGCTTTTGGTGCTTGCTTTAGCCCATACAAAGCTTTCTTCAATCTTAGCACGTGACCTGGAAAGTGAGGATCTTCAAACCCCTTTGGTTGCTCAACAAAGACTTCTTCATTTAGAAAACTATTCAAGAAGGCACTCTTCACATCCATTTGGTACAACTTGAAATCCATGATGCATGCTATGGACAAGAGAATTCGAATGGACTCTAGTCTTGCTACCGGAGCAAACGATTCATCGAAATCTATGCCTTCCACTTGAGTATACCCCTGAGCCACCAATCTAGACTTATTTCAGACAACTTCACCATCTTCATCTGTTTTGTTATTAAAAATCCACTTGGTACCGTTCACATGTGTATCTTCAAGCCTTGGAACCAATTCCCATACATCATTTCTAACAAATTGATGTAACTCCTGATGCATAGACTCTACCCAATTCTCATCTTCCAGAGCTTCTTCTACCCTTTTAGGTTCAAATTGAGCAAGATAACAGTTGTATGTCACATGGTTAGCACTATACCTTGGTCCTTTTCTCAAACGAAGTCCCTCGTTTACATCACCAATAATATTACTTGATGGGTGATTGAGAGTTACTCTTGATGAAGGTTTCTTGGAAGTTGAGAGTTCCTCATCATGAGAAATTGGAGGTTGAACTGCTGGAGGTGTGAGTGGACTTGAGACTTCTTGTGTTGATCTAGTCTCTCTTCTTGATATAGGGGGTGTAGACCCCTTTCCGAGTGTTTCTTCCTCAGCATCATCACTTAGGGACATATGACCATCATCCTCATTCTTCTTGAGTTTGAACCCCTTTCCATCATCCTCAATTTCCTTTTCTAATATGGTGTTGTCTATGACCACATTGATTGACTCCATCACCGTCTTAGTTCACTTGTTGTACACTCTATAAGCTCGGTTATTTGTGGAGTATCCTAGGAATATTCCTTCATCACTCTTAGCATCAAATTTTCCTGGATTTTTCCCTGTCATTTAGAATGTAACACTTGCTCCCAAATATTCTGAAATACTTCACCTTGGGTTTCTTTTCTCTCCATATTTCATATGACGTCTTCTTTGTCCCTGCTCAGAAATAGATTCTATTACAAATGTGACATGATGTGTTCACAGCTTCAGCCCAGAATATTTGTGGGATGTTTTTGTTGAGTAGCATGACTCTTCCCATCTCTTGGATCACCAAGTTCTTTCTTTCAACCACCCTATTCTGTTGTGGAGTCTTTGGAGCTGAAAATTCCTTCTTGATACCATGCTCCTCACAAAAAGCTTCAAATTTAGCATTCTCAAATTCCTTCCCATGATCACTTCTGATTTTGACTATGGGAACTCCTTTTTCATTCTGCAGTCTCTTGCATAGCCTTTGCATTTTATCACATGCTTCGGACTTCTCTCTAAGGAATTCCACCCAAGAGTACCTTGAGAAATAATCAACTACCACCATAATGTATCTCTTTCCTCCTAGACTTTCAGTTCTTGTAGGCCCCATTAGATCAACGTGAAGAAGCTCTAAACACCGTGAGGTAGCAATCACATTCACCTTGTGATGACTTGTCTTTGTTTGTTTTCTCATTTGGCATGCTCCACATATAGTCTTCTCCACCTTTCCCAACTTTGGAAGTCCCTCAACTGCCTCAAGTTTAGAGACTTTAGCTACTTGTTTGAAATTTGCATACCCAAATTTGCGATGCCAAAGTTTCAGCATATCAACACGAGCACTTCTACGCGAAATAGGTGCTATAGGAACTACTCCATAGCAATTATCAGTAGTCCCATTTCCCTCCAAGACTTGAATCCCTTTTTCATTAATGATTATGCACCCCTTCTTTGAGAATTGGACAAGAAAATCTTCATCCCATATTTGAGTGATGCTTAAGAGATTCGCCTTCAATCCTTTGATGTATAACACATCTTTCAATAGAGGTAATCCCGGTATTTCAACCGTCCCTTTGCCGAGAACTTGAGCATAGCTCCCATCACCAAAAGTCACATAATCATAGGCTTTCTCTTTAAGAGTCTTAAACAGTGATTTATCTCCTATCATATGACGAGAACATCCACTGTCAAGATACCATAAGCATGAGTTAAATACCTTCAATGAGGTGTGCACAAACAGACAAGCATGAGACAAGCATTATTGACCATCAAACATAAATTCATCTTTATTTTTCCATGCTTCTGCCAGATTGAATTTTCTTTTTCAGATTATCAACCTTTTCACACAATATTCTATTTCTTCTTTTGCACTTCTCAATCAAAGAGTTAGACTCACATAAACTATTGTGTAAGATGTGGTTCTTATTTTAAAAGTATTTCAGCATGTGAACGAACATCCTAGCATGTTTCCTGGATTTTATTAACTCTAAGAGTTCATTTTTAGAACATCCTTCAAACATACTCATAGAGTCATTATCACAAACATTTAAACCACAATTCAGCATGAGCTTTTTCACAGCTGCATCCATAACCATGGGGTCTAGGATCGCACTTAGGTAATCAAACCACAAAGAGTGCACCCGCTCTGATACCAATTGAAAGTTCAAATAGCGTTGAAAACACTATGAATGTTTAGACCCTCAACAACAAATTACCAATTCAAGCTTATTATCAAACAATTAATGTTCGGAACATGAACATAAGCTAAACATAGAATTGATAAATGATCTAAGCCAATTATAATCACATCCATAACAAAAAATAAAAGGCAAAGATAAAGGGAAGAGAGATGCAAACACAAGGACAACACATGATGTGTTATCGAAGAGGAAATCGAAGCCCTCAGCGTAAAACCTCTTCGCCGCCCTCCAAGTGGTCAATAATCCACTAGAAAATATAGTTGGGATACATGAACAGCAATAGACCCTCCAAGCCTAATCTACCCAGGTACCTAAGCCCTCCAAGCTTCTTGCTCCAATGAGGTTGCGCCAATCCTTTTTCATCTCTAGCTAACCGGATTCCGCTGTAGCCCATAGCATCAATCAATCACCATTGGTCCATTCCAAACTGCTTCCCTTAGCACCAAAAGAACCTTCTCACAAACGTGGGTGTGGTGAGAAACAGATTTGGACAAGAACCTCTCAAGGATGTATCAATGGAGAGGAAAAGAGTAAAGGAATTTGAGGAGTCTCTTAGATGAAGATTGTGGAAGAGGCAATCTTGTTTTTCTCTAGGGTTTCTCTCTCAAAATTCTCTCTGGAAGCTCTCTACATTTCGTGGATATAAGGGTCTATATATGGTGGTGTGTGTTTGGAATACGAAGAGACAGTTCTTCCTAAACAGGGCAAGTTGGCAGCTTGGCCTCGCGACTAGTCTATGTTGCGAGTTCAAGCCGCGAGTTAACAGCCTGGCCAGCTTGGGACTTTTGTCCTGTAGTGCGACAGCTGGCGTGACCCTTCACCTCCCCGCATGCTTCTCACGTGTGCAGCAATTGGTGGCTTGCAAGTCGCGAGTAAGCCACGAGTCCCTGCTTCTTTGCACAATATTAAGCATTTCTTCACACTCTCTCACACACTACCCTTACATGAATCCCACCTTAATACAGGGTTACTAAGTGCTAAATTGCAAGCAAATTGGCACGGAATAAAGCCAACAAGATCGTTGATAAAATTCAACCTTACAGCATCAACCTTAGTCAGCACATCCTCAATAATACATCTAGGAATTTTCACAGACCTATCAGCTAATTGAAGTGTCATGGTTGTTGGTTTTAACTCCCCCTAACCTAGCTGTAAGTATACTGAATATGGCAATAAGTTCACACTTACCCCTGTAAGGTTAAATTTAATCAACCATCTTGTTGGCTTTATTCCGTGCCAATTTGCTTGTAATTCAGCACTTAGTAACCCTGTATTTAGGTGGGATTCATGTAAGGGTAGTGTGTGAGAGAGTGTGAAGAAATGCTCAATATTGTGCAAAGAAGCAGGGACTTGCGGCTAGGACTCGCGGCTATCTCTCGACTTGTAGGTCGCCAACTGCAGCACACGTGGGAAGCATGCGGGGAGGTGAAGGGTCACACCAGCTGTCGCATTACAGGACAAAAGCCCTAGGCTGGCTAGGGCATTAACTCGCGGCTTGAACTCGTGACTCAGACCAGTCGCGAGGCCAAGCCCTCAAATTACCCTGTTTGGGAAAAATTGACTCTTCGCATTCCTTTCTCACCCCACTATATATAGACCCTTATACCCACGAAATGTAGAGAGCTTCCAAAGAGAATTTTGAGAGAGAAACGCTAGAGAAAAACAAGATTGCCTCATCCCCAATCTTCACTATAAGACTCTTCAAATTCCTCTACTCTCTTCCTCTTCATTGATACATCCTTGAGAGATACTTGACCAAATCCTTTTCTCACCACACCCACATCTGTGAGAATGTCTTTTGGTGCTAAGGTAAGCAGTTTGGAAGGGACCAATAGTTATTGGTTGATGCTATGAGCTATAGCGGAATCTGGTAAGCTAGAGAAGAAAAAGGTTCGGCGTAACCTTGTTGGAGCAAGAAGCTTGGAGGGCTTAAGTACCTCGGTAGATTAGGCTTGGAGGGTCTATTGATGTTCATGTATCCCAACTACATTTTCTAGTGGATTATTGACCACTTGGAGGGTGGCGGAGAGGTTTTACGCCGAAGGCTTCGATTTCCTCTTCGATAACACATCGCGTGTTGTCCTTGTGTTTGCATCTCTCTTCCCTTTATCTTTGCCTTTTATTTTCTATTGTGGATGTGATTATAATTGACTTAGATTGTTTATCAATTTTGTGTTTTGCTTATTTTCATATTCTGCACATTAATTGTTTGATAATAAGCTTGAATTGATAATTTGTAATTGGGTGTCAAAACGTTTATAGTGTTTTCAATGCTATTTGAACTTTCACCCCGAAATCTAGCAAAGCTCGCTTAATGAGATGATCCCCAATCTTGCATGAAATTGTAGGGGATCCTGGGTCCTTACATTTCGCTGGATATTTATTCTGAATGATTGAACTAACTTGCTCTGTCAAAAATGCCTTTTTAGGGACATTTGTCTTTCTCTTCATTGTCACAAGATCTTTTAGAAACTTAGCATAAGTAGGAATTTGCTGAATTGCATCAAGAAATGGAATGTTTATTTGCACTTTCTTAAAATCCTCTGAAATGTCTCCAAATTGTGCACTTTTCTGAGGATTGATTAACCTTTGAGAAAATGGAGCTTTAGGAACAAACTTCTTATCAAGGGAAGAACTAAGATCCTGAATTGGAGTGGCGGGTGGATTGTCTTTCTTTTCTCCATGATCATCATTTGAACTATGAGTTCCTTTTTCCTTTAACATAATATTTTCATCATCCTCCACTTCGGGCATTTTCACTTGATTATCAACTTGCTTACTAGACCTAAGGGTAGTAATAGACTAAACATGTTCTTGTCCATGAGTAGAACTAGAAGAACCATTGATGCCATACTGTCCTTTTAGGTTAGGTATAGGTTGACTAGGAAACTTTCCTTTTTCCCTCTCTCCTGATGTGCATGAAATATATATAATAAAGTACTCACATATCTACATATTTAGCCTTACTTTTATGTTATTTTGTGACTGATTATATAATATCTTTGTGTTGCAGGTAACAAAGGCTTTACATGCAAAGTGGGGCTAGGCCAATTGAATTAAGCCAACTTACATCCAGCCAGGCATGAATTCAAGAGAAGATCAACCCAATTAAATTTAAGTCCAATTGGAGTAAGGAATCAAAGGAAATTTGCACCAAATCCAAGTCCAATTCGGATTAAGA
Source organism: Quercus ilex subsp. ballota (assembly GCA_032727855.1). NCBI lineage: Eukaryota > Viridiplantae > Streptophyta > Magnoliopsida > Fagales > Fagaceae > Quercus > Quercus ilex. Next base: position 15,344,919 of record CM064912.1, on the reverse strand, counting down.
TTCCAGCCTACACATCAGTTAGTATTTTTCGCATAACTTTCAGTTCAGATGTCCAATCGAGATGATTCAAGTTGGGATGGAAAGTTAACTTAAAGGGCTACAACTTTGTTGTTTACTAGGAGCCTGAATTATGAAGTTAAATGGGCCAAAATAGTTGGTTAATTGAAGCCTAAAAATCTGGGATTTTCTCCAAACGGGAATTCAACTTGTAATAGGATTCCCTAACCTATTTAAAGGCTTTTTAGGGAAAATTCAGGGGGGCTGAGGCTAGTGCTAGGGCTGAGATGTAAAACAGAAAATTGGAGCAAGAGGCAGCGCCGCATGTGGCTTCTCTATAGCTTTTCTCCATGATAGCATTGTGACTATTTCTTTCTCTATTTTATTTTTCTGGTTTAATGTTTATTATTTTATTCTTTTGCTTTATTTCAATTACCATGAGTAGCTAAATTTATAATTAAGGTTGAGGATGAAACCTTGTTAAGGATTATCAGTAATATTTATGTGACTTGATTTTTCCCACAATAGTTGTTCTTTAATGATTTAAATTGTTCTTACTTCATATCAATTGGCTAAGATGAGATTCTAGATATGAGTTCAATCATGTTTTTCTCATGATTTAGGATTTATCTTAATTAATTGAATGCTTGGTTTATTATTTCTTGATTATAAAATTGGATATCATTTGTGATTTGTCTGTCAATGGATACAATTTATGATTTGATTTTTAGAATTGGATATATCTTGTGATTTGTTTGGCTACGGATACAATTGATGATTTGATTTTATACTTAAGAAGCGAAGAAGAACACGCTTTTGATTTTTAAAATAAGGATTTTAATGAGGATATTTTTCATGATAGCAAGATTGATTTCTAGATTATCATGTAGTGAGTTGGGAAAAATTAATGATCATAAATATATGCTGGTATGACTTACAAGGCGGATTCCAAAACCTTAATTCCTTTCCCTTGATTTTTTACATCTATTTATTGCTTTATATCTTTTGTTTAGTTTAACTATTTGCTTAATTTTATTATTTGCTTAGTTTATTTAATTTCAAAACAACCAATTTTTATTAAATTAGATTAGGATTAATTTGGTTAAGGTTTAATTAATTTTCCTACGTTCATTTAAGTCCCTGTGGGTTCGACCTCGTTCTTGTCAAACTATACTTCGGTACGGTTCGTATACTTGTGAGTACTTTAAAATTTCACAACAAGTTTTTGGCGCCATTGTTGGGGACTTGGTTAGGAAAATAAATTAGGTCTTAATTGAATTTTGCCTTCTACTAGTTGTAGTTAATTTTTTTTTTAATTTTAAAAAAAAAAACAAAAAAAAAATTATTTCTTTGCGCTTGGTGTATGAGAACTTGGATACGTGATAAAGAAAATTGTCTTGTTAGTTTTGATTATTCATCCACAATGGGAGAAATAGGAGATGATTCAAAAACTCTTAGGGAGTTGTTCTCACCCATTACCAACCCTCCATCTTGCATAGTATTGCTTGCAACTACTGCTACACATTTTGAGTTGAAGCCTCAGATAATCCACCTCCTTCCTACTTTTCATGGATTGGATAGAGAAGATCCTTATATGCATGTGAAGGATTTTCTTGAGATTTGTGCTACTTGTAAGTTCTAGAATTTCACTGATGACTCTGTTCACTTGCGTTTATTTCCTTTTTCCTTGAAGGATAAGGCAAAAGCATGGCTTAATTCTTTGTCACCTGGATCTATCACTTCATGGGAACTGTTGGTCACAAAATTCCTCTCTAAATTTTTCCCAAAAGCCAAGACCAATGCTTTGAGGAGAGAAATTGCAGATTTTTATCAGGATGAACAAGAAAAATTTTATGAGAGTTGGGAGAGATTTAAGGACTTGATCTTAAAGTGTCCTCATCATGGTTTTGAAACATGGAGACTAGTACAATATTTTTATAATGGTTTGACTCAGACAAATCGGAACATGATTGAGTCTATGAATGGTGGTGGATTTTTGGGTCTTGTAGATGATGAGGCATACAAATTTCTTGAGAATTTTTCTAAAAGTTCACAACAATGGGATTTTTCCAATCGTAAATAGAGATCTACCCCTGTAATTACAAAAGAAGGATTGTATGAAGTCAGTGAAGATTTAGACATAAAAGCTAGGTTGGACAATCTCACTCGCAAGGTTGAGGCTTTAGCCTTAGGTAGAGGGATGAATTCTGTGAATCAAGTTCAAAGTGAAACATGCTTTATCTGTGCAAGTCATATGCATACAACACAAATGTGTCCTTCCACAGTTGGTTACCCTGAATACTATACTAAGCAAGCAAATGCACTGAATAATTATGGAGGGCCACTTGCTAGTCCATTTTCAGAGACATACAATCCAAATTAGAGGAACCATCCTAATTTCTCTTGGAGGCAGAACCATTCCCCCACAAATATAGGTTGACAACAACTGCATCAACAAAGTCAATTTTGTCCACTTACTCAAGCATTTCCTCCCATTCCTCAATCAACTCCTTAATTTATGGCACTACCAAGACAACAATCATCTTTGGACGAGTCTCTCAAAACTTTCATGCAATCAACTAGCCAAGCCATTCAAGAGATAAAGAGTTCCACCCATTTGAATACTCAAGCTATTTCAAAGTTGGAAAATCAAGTTGGCCAATTAGCAACCCAAGTTGGAGAGAGGGAAAAAGGAAAGTTTCCTAGTCAACCTATACCTAACCCAAAAGGGCAGTATGCAATTAATGGTTCTTCTAATTCTACTCATGCACATGAATCTGTTCAGTCTATTACTACCCTTAGATCTGGTAAGCAAGTTGATAATCAAGTGAAAATGCCAGAAGTGGAGGATAATGAAAATATTGTGTTAGAGGAAAAAGGAGTTCACAGTTCACAGGATGATCATAAAGAAAAGAAGGGCAACTCAACCTCAATTCCAATTCAGGATCTTAGTTCTCCCCTTGATAGGAGGTTTGTTCCTAAAGCTCCATTCCCTTAAAGTTTAATTAGTCCTCAGAAAAGTGCACAATTTTTAGAGTGTTAGGACATATGTGTTTTCACTTGTTAAGAACATATGTCACCTATTTATGTAAATTGGCTAATCTTTTGACAAACCGCACTCACTTGTAATTGGGTAGTTCTACGTGTTTTTAATACTTCAAGAAACAAGGTTTTAAGGTCAAGTGTTGAAGTCATCAAGTCTGTCCAAGAAAAAACAAGCTGAAGTGCAATTCCATTAAAGCTCGACACCTGCTCGATAGCTACCTCGACACCTGCTATCTGTTGAGAATTACAAAATCAAATTTTCTGATCTGATTTCCTTGGGATCCGTGAATATGCTTTTGGGCCTTCTTTTATTCTAATCCTAAACATATAAAAGGATTGTTTTAAGAGCCGTCAAATAAGACACAAGTTGCAAAAGCATTGAGCAATCTTTGTTCAAGCAAATTGTGATCAAAAGACGAAGTTCTTGACCTAGTTCATCTTCTCTAAAGAAGTTGTTGTGTATTTGCACCAAAGGGTTTTGTAACCAAGCATCTTCCTGATCTTCATCGTGTAGGATGAACTGAAGAACTTTGTAGCCAACCGCTCCTTCTTAGTTGGTGTTTGAAGTAGCGTACTGGGATCCGCGCATTGGTTAGTCACGTACTTGGGAGCCGTGCATCAAAAGGGGAAATTGTCACTACAGATCAAGTCCAATTGGGTATTGGGGTAAGCATTCAATTGTAGGTTGGTAAGGTACTTGGGATTCCTTTACTTGTAATCGCTTGATTTGATAATAGTGGAGTTTCAGGAGTGGTGACTTGAAAATCACTCGGTGGGGTTTTTGTCGCAAGGGTTTTCCCCATTCGTAAACAAATCACCGTGTCATTTAATTTCCACTGCATATTTAGTTGTTTGGTGATTTGTTTGTGCTTCCACATATTTGCATGTTAAATTGATTAATTAATAACTTGGCTAATTAATTAATTAGTTTAATCACAAGGGGTCATTCAGTTTGTGGCCTATCAAGTGGTATCAGAGCGGGCACCCTCTGATTAGGTTTAATCTTTGCTGTGTTAATCCATTGACCCCTGTTTGTCGTGGATAGAGGACAATCATTAATCATACCTCCTTTATTTGATGGCACTAACTATGCATACTGGAAAGTACGCATGAGAGCTTTCTTGCAGTCTTTAGATGAGAAGGTGTGGCAAGCTGTGGAGATTGGCTGGACCAAGCCAAAAGAAGAACCGGCCGATTGGGATGATGCCAAGATCAAGGCGGCCAACTTCAACAGTAGAGCGTTAAATGCCCTATTTAGCGCAGTTACCAATAAGGAGTTCAAGAAGATATCCTTAACTGAAACTGCTAAGGAGGCTTGGACCATCCTCCAGACAACCTATGAAGGAATGAAGGCTGTCAAAGATTCAAAACTTCAGAGGCTCACTACAAGCTTTGAAGAAATTAAGATGGAGGAGGATGAGTAGTTTGATGAGTTCTATGCCAAGCTCAAGGACATAGTGAACTCAGCTTTCAATCTTGGGGAAACCATCTCTGAACCCAAGGTTGTAAGGAAGGTGCTCAGATCTCTACCTGAGAGATTCCATGCCAAGATTACGGCAATAGAGGAATCAAAGGATATAGATAAGATTCCTTTGACTGAGCTGGTTGGAAACTTGCAAACCTATGAGATAGGGTTATCTAGGATTGGCAAGTCAAGTAAAGGCAAAAGCATGGCCTTGAAGGCAAAGAGCAGTGATACAGATGAGTCTTCCGATGATGAAGATTCCAAGATGAAGTCTTACATCACCCTGCAGTTCAAGAAGTTTATGAAGAATGCTAATGAAAGGAGCTTCAACAAGGACCGCAGGCAGTCCAGTTCTTCTCAATTTAAAAGCCAAGACAAAGGGAAGAAGGATGCTAAGGATGGAGGTCAGTATACTGTTCCCACAGGACCTAAGTGCTTTGGATGTCATGGGTTCGGACACATGAAACATGAGTGTCCAACATATCTCAAGAGCATTGGAAAAAGCAAGGCACTTACTGCTTCCTTAAGTGACGCTGAGTTCGAAGATGATTCCGACAATGAGGATGATGAAATCTTAAATGCCTTCACTGCCACAGTCAATCCTACTGAAGGGATTGTTGAAGAAGTGGATGAAGAAGAAGAACTGGTGGAGTCCAAATTTGAGAAGATGGATGATCAAGATGATATCCATTCAGCCTATGAGAAGCTTTACAAGCTCTCTGAGAAGCATTAGAAATTGTATAGGCTGGCCACCAAGAAGCTCAGTGATGTGGAACTTGATCGTGAAGAGTTGTCCACAAAGTTTGATGAGGTGAATCAAACTATTGGAGCACTGAGATTTGAGAACACCTTTTTGGCTGAAAAGACCAAGAAGCTTGAAGCAGAGCTGTCTCAAGTCAGAGCTCAATTGGAGAGGACTTCAAGTGCAAAGCTTGATGAGATGTTTAGCAATCAGAAATCTGCTTCGGATAGAACTGGCTTGGGGTATGGTCTTTCTGTCTCTAATACTGCTTCTACTAGCAATACTATTTTTGTTTCTCCTGATAATAACACTGAAATTGAGAACACTGATGTTAAAACTAAATTAGCTAGTGAGAACTTAGACAAGGGTAAATCTATCTTAGGAGCACCTCCTATGCAAGATAAGAAAGATGCTAAAAACCCTAGGGCTAGGAAGGCTAACTCTCAAAAGGCTAAACAGAAGAAGCAGCATCTCTGTCATCATTGTGGAGCTGTCGGTCATACTCGACCAAATTGCTACAAGTGACTAGCCACTCAACAGAGCAATGGTATGATAGCATCTGGAAGCCAAAATCAGCTTCAATCCTCTCTTGCTCCTCTTAGAGATCTTCTGAAAGCCCTTATGTTCCTTTCGAACTTGAACAGTTTCAATTCTTCCCCCTCACCACCCGTTCAAGGGTTCAATCAAAGGAAAGGTTCTTCCAAGGTGTGGAAGAAAAAAGACTCTAAGTAATTTTATCACTTTCTTCTATCTTCTTGTTTTTGGTTGTTGCATTACTTGTGTGTTTTGCATTTTTTTTTAGTCAGTCTAGTTTTATGCTTTGCTTTGATAACATGTTTTTGTTTGTTTATTTTCAGTTTTGTTTATTTTTTTTTTTTTGATATAAAAATAAAAAAAAAAATTGAAAAATTGAAAAATATAAAAACAGTGTGTGTTTTGTGTACTTTGATACTTGTGTACTTTGGATGGCCAATGAAACAAAGTTTTCTAAACTTTGTATTTTTTGTAACTTAAATGAGCATCTCTATGCACAACTAAGCAAGTGAGCTTTGTGGCTTTTGTTTGTGATGAGTAAGATTAAGTTATCACTTAAAACTTAACACTCATATCACTCTTTTTGACAGGTAGGACTAGAAAATCCTAAGAGAAAGGCATAAATGACCATCTTACCACTGTTGCCCGCCAATCATGTATGACACCTGTATGCTTCGGCATAGCAAAAGTGCAGTGTCAAAGACATCCGTATGCTTCGGCATAGCAAAAGTGCAATGTCTATGCTTAACATGTTGGGTATTTCTTTTCTCTCTTTTTATGCCCATGCATGATATGCTTAAAAGAAAATATGCAAAGAAAATAAAAAGAAAAAAGATTAAAATGCTTTAAATATGATTGCAAGCGTGTTTTCTAGGAGATGTGGGAGTCATAGGATGTACCTCAAAAGTGATAGTCCCTATCAAACAGTTATGATTGTGGGTGAGTTAAAGTTATTTTCTCATATCTCAGATCGTCATAACATGTATACACATATGCAATCTTGCGATGTTTTTCACACACAACACGCAATATTCTTTGCTACTTTTGATACATGTGCAAGTACAATGTGATTTGGCCATCACAAGTGTTTACATGTGCTAATGTATGCTCACTAAACTGTCTTGACTTGTTTTTGAAATATAAAATTGGTTAGACTTGTTTAGTGTGTGTGTGTGTTTTTGAGGAATCCATGTGCTTAAATTCTTGTCGAGAGATGATTTTGAGAGCTTTATATGTTGATTGGATCCATGGTTGAGGTGTATGTTGGATTGCATTCATGTCTGTGTTTTTCACTTCTCGAAAAACTGCTTTTAACTGCTGGCTCAACACCTCCTCGACACCTTCTCGATACCTGGTCATTTGTCAAGCTTCTCTAGCCTTTTCTTATCGCAATCTCGACACCTGTCTCGACACCTGGTGGATCGATCGAGAAATCTTCTGTCTCCTCGATACCTTATTGATCGATCAAGATTTTGTTCTTGGTTCTGGTGTTCATTCCTCGACACCTTCTCGACACCTTCAGCTGTCGACGACCATTTCCTCAATACCTTCCTCGACAGCTTCCTCGATACCTCTCAACACCTCAGCTGTCAAGATTTACTGAGGTGTCTATTTAAGGCTTTGTCGCGATTTTCCTCTCATTTCACTCAATCTCTCTCGATCTGTCTGAGGCGATTCCTCTCCCAAACACCTTTTTCTCACTTAAAACTTCCAACCCACTTGGATCTTGACCATTCCTTGCTTCTAATCACTTGGTAAGATCACATTTCCCTTCCTTTTTCATGCATTTCATGCTTTGAAACTTAGGTTTTAGGGTTTTTGAAAATTTTTGGGGCTTTTCAAAATTAATGAGTGTTTCTTGAAATTTTGGGTTGGGTTTTCACTTAAATGTTTTCAAAATGTCATACATTGCATTTCATGTGCATTAGAATGGTATTTACAAGCATTTAGATGTGTGTTCTATGTTTGTGTGCTGCTAGGATTGGATTGGGCTGAGCCCATGATGTTTTCCTTTGCATGTCACATGTTCATGCATTCCCATGCATACGTACTTGTTGTTCAATATATCTGATATATATGAACTGTTTTGGGACTTTTCTGATTGTCTCCCTCTCTATCTCTTTCTCATTCTTTTACGTTAGTAGTGTCTATGGCATCCAAACGTAAATCCACTCCGGCTCGGAACCCTCTACGTTCTGGAGCTTTCTCTTCTTCTGATTCTGCTCCTTTTAACCTTTGGTTCCATGACGGAGATGCCCACAAAGCATTTTCTGAGAACTTTTCTAGAAGAGGTGCTCATTCGGAATTCCAAGTCATTTTGGCAGACTTCGCCGACATTGACCTTCCTTTTGTCATTCACAGCAGGGGATGGGAGTCACTGTGTGACGTCTCGGTCACCTGTCCTCTCGTACTCATTCAGGAGTTTTACTCCAACATGCACGAGATAGATTGTTCAGTACATCTCTTTTTCACTCGCGTTCGAGGTACGCGCATCCCTGTTACACCGCAGCTAGTTACGGATGTTCTTAGGGTTCCTAGGACAGATTTTCCTAACTATCCTTCCTGTGAGCGTCTGAGGACTGTGTCCAAAGATGAGCTCATCTCTGCTTTTTGTTAGCGCCCTGCTGATTGGGGTGAGCATTAGTACACATCATGTAGGCCTTTTGCTAAAGGTCCTAGATTTCTAAACATGGTGATGACTTTTGTACTCCATCCATTATCTCACTACAACTCCATCACAAAGCCTCGTGCTCGATTTTTGTTATCACTTATAGAGCATCTTACTATAGATTTTCCTTCTTATTTCATCCTTTCTATCATAGATGTCCATCTAGATTCGGCGTCCCGTGATAAGCTCATCTTTCTTTCCGCTATCACGAGGATCTTACACCATTTTCTTATCCCTTTTCCTGTGTCCGACCACTTCACTCACATCTGTGCCACAGATGCCGCTACCGTAAAATGTAGTGAGGCTCACTTTAGGTCTAGACAGACGGATTCCACTCCTCCCTCTCGTTCAGCTCCATCTACATCTGCTCCTTCTTCCTCTACTGGCGATGTATCTCTTAGAGACATTATGGCGCAGCTGCAGCACATGGATGCTCGCCTCGATACACTCTCCACTGAGTTGTATCAGGTGAATGTTCGTGTTGGTCGTATTGTACTATGGCAGGCAACCATGGGTGGTTTTACTTCTGAGGCTACTCCTTCACCACCTCCTCCAGTGGCTTTTGACTCTGAGGATGATGATGATGACGGTGATGACGATAACGCTTCGGATGATGATGGAGATGCTAGCTCTACTGATGAGATGTCTACATGGCACTCTACTCTTTGTCACTCGTGACAAAAAAGGGGAGTAGTTTTGGGTTATGAGAGTAGTCATCTTAGGGGGAGAGTTAGTATAGGACATTTTTGATAGGGGGAGTGTTGATATTTTGAGGGATGTAGTGAGGTTTTGATGTATCTTTTCTTTTCTATTCTTTAGATACATTGTTCTTGTATATGAGGTCTTGTGACCAGTTTTACATACATTGTACTTATCTTCTATCTATATGTGGATGTATGTTTCTTTCACCTCTCTCTACATATGTTGTTTCTTTTCTATCTTTATACACATGATTCTTATACTTGTATGCAATCTATTATTTCTGTTTCACACAAGATGCCTTAATGAGTTTTGTTTAAAGTGTTTCAGAAATACAGGTTGTTAAAGTCTACTTGCCATAAACTCTCTTCTTGCAAAGTTTTTCAAGAGTTTGTGTTAGGATATATTTTATTGTATTCAACAAGTGAATATGAGTTGAGTGATTTATGACTTCTCTCATATGTTCATTTATTTGTTGTGGTTTTGTCATGGATTGCCAAAGGGGGAGATTGTTAGGACATATGTTTTTTCACTTGTTAAGAACATATGTCACCTATTTATGTAAATTGGCTAATCCTTTGACAAAACGCACTCTACTTGTAATTGGGTAGTTCTACGTGTTTTTAATACTTCAAGAAACAATGTTTCAAGGTCAAGTGTTGAAGTCATCAAGTCTGTCCAAGAAAAAACAAGCTGAAGTGCAATTTCATTAAAGCTCGACACTTGCTCGATAGCTACCTCGACACCTGCTATCTGTCGAGAATTACAAAATTAAATTTTCTGATCTGATTTCCTTGGGATCCGTGAATATGCTTTTGGGCCTTCTTTTATTCTAACCCTAAACATATAAAAGGATTGTTTTAAGAGCCGTCAAATAAGACACAAGTTGCAAAAGCATTGAGCAATCTTTGTTCAAGCAAATTGTGATCAAAAGACGAAGTTCTTGACCTAGTTCATCTTCTCTGAAGAAGTTGCTGTGTATTTGCACCAAAGGGTTTTGTAACCAAGCATCTTCCTGATCTTCATCGTGTAGGATGAACTGAAGAACTTTGCAGCCAACCTCTCCTTCTTAGTTGGTGTTTGAAGTTGCATACTGGGATCCGCGCATTGGTTAGTCACGTACTTGGGAGCCGTGCATCAAAAGGGGAAATTGTCACTACAGATCAAGTCCAATTGGGTATTGGGGTAAGGGTTCAACTGTAGGTTGGTAAGGTACTTGGGATTCCTTTACTTGTAACCGCTTGATTTGATAATAGTGGAGCCTGAAAATCACCCAATGGGGTTTTTGCCGCAAGAGTTTTCCCCATTCGTAAACAAATCACTGTGTCATTTAATTTCCGCTGCATATTTAGTTGTTTGGTGATTTGTATATGCTTCCACATATTTGCATGTTCAATTGATTAAATAATAACTTGGCTAATCAATTAATTGGTTTAATCACAAAGGGTCATTCAGTTTGTGGCCTATCATAGAGGTTTTTGAGCAAGTGGAAATAAACATTCCATTTCTTGATGCAATTCAACAAGTTCCTGCTTATGCTAAGTTTCTAAAAGATCTTGTGATAATGAAGAGAAAGACAAATGTCCCTAAAAAGGCATTTTTGACAGAGCAAGTTAGTTCAATCATTCGGAATAAATATCCAGTGAAATGTAAGGACGCTGGATCTCCTACAATTTCATGCAAGATTGGGGACCATCTCATTGAGCGAGCTTTGCTATATTTAGGGGCAAGTGTGAACTTATTGCCATATGCAGTATACTTATAGCTAGGTTTAGGGGAGTTGAAACCCACAACCATGACACTTCAATTAGCTGATAGGTCTGTGAAAATCCCTAGAGGTATTGTTGAGGATGTGCTAATTAAGGTGGATGCATTCTACTTTCCTGTTGATTTTGTTGTGTTAGACACTGAGCCTGCTTTGAATGCCAGTACACAAATCCATGTCATTTTGGGTCGGCCTTTCTTAGCCACATCCAATTCTTTAATCAATTGTCAGAGTGGTGTGATGAAGATTTCTTTTAGGAATATAACTGTTTAGCTTAATATCTTTGACATAAGTAAGCAAGTACTAGACAATGAGGATATATGTGAGGTTAACATGATTGGGAGCCTAGTCCATGATACTTTCCTACAATCAAGTTGTGAGGATCCCCTAAAGGATTGCTTAACCCATTTTGATTGCAATTTGGATACTAAAAAATAAATTGAGGAGGTCAATGCATTGTTGGATTTTGTTCCTCTCTTAAGTATTATTAGCTGGCAGCCAAAAGTTGTCCTTTTTCACTTTCTTCATCCCCACTCCCATCTATTGTAGAACCACCAAAGTTGGATGAATTTTGGAAACACCAATTGATAAGTATACTTCAAGAGCATAAGGAAGCTATAGGTTGGAAAATTGCTAATATTAATGATATTAGTCCCTTTGTGGTTATGCACAGAATTCACTTGGAAGAGATTGCTAAAGCCTCACAACATGTTTTTGACCCAGGTAAGTTACAATATCATTGGACTAGTCCATTCATAATATGCATTATTTATCTCTATGGTGTTGTTGAGGTTTGGATGGTCCTGTTTATTAGGATTGATCTCCAATTGTGTTAAATCTTTTTGCCCAAAAAAATAAATAAAATAAATCTTTTTCTTGTTTATTTTCTGCTTTTAGATTAATATTTGTGTTTATTTTCTTGTTTAATTTTATTTTCTTTTGTTCTAGCTGATATTTGATAGAAATTAAAATTTATAACAATCAGCTTGATCAAGGTACGTCTCCTCCTTCTCCTTACCTTACTTGTTTCTACTTGGTTCTCATGTTGCATATTAATATTTTGCTCTCTTTTCATTCAAGACATATATTTGAGAGTATCATTTTTAACATTGATGACAATGTTTGGTTTAGGTTTGGGGGGGATGTACATAGATTTCTATCTTTTTGTTTTGTTTTTGTTTTGTTGTGTTAAAAAAAAAAAAAATTCTTTTTCCTAGCTTAAGGTTTATGTTTTGAGTTAGTTATACTACTCTTGCTTAAAGAATTTCATTGCTTTTATGCTTAATTCATTGCACATGCACGTAGCCACTCAGACACAACTTGTTGTTAAAGGATAAAAATGATTAGAAAATCTTGATGATAACAATGTGGAGACTGTAACCCTTGTGAGTTTTGAGCCAATCATTATTTTTGGAGGGTTATTTATTTTTTTCTAATCTTATAGTTCATTTGGAAGTGCGTAACATATTTCCCTTGTTGTGGTCTCATTATTCTTTCTTTTGGCCAAGAAAAAATATTTTGATTTTATGCCACACTTGAATCTTTTGAAGTCATTGATATTGAATGAAATATACTAGTCTTTGAGAGATGAGATTAGGCCATTTTTGTCTACTTTGAGCCATATATGTGTTCGTCTTTTTTTGATACATTATCGCTAGTTACCCCGTTGAGCCTTTTAATTAGCCTTTCTTTCTTAAAGCCCTTATCTATAGTGTTTCAAAATGGAATTTGATCAGTTTGTTTCAATGTGGTGGTTTGTGCGAGAATCTAAAGAAAAAGAAAAGAAAAAGAAAAAAGAATTTAAAGAAGAAAAAAAAAAGAAAAAAGAAAAAAAAAGAAAGGGAAAGTGTCAAAAAAAAGAAAATAAAAAGGGTTCTCATCAAATTTTGAGAAGTGAAATGGAAGGAAGGAGTACTGCTTTGAAGAAGAAGAGGTGAAAAAAAAAATGTTGAATGGAAATTCCAAAAAGAGTTGATATTCTAACAAATCTTGAAAACACTTCTTATTATTTATCTTCACCCATTTTTATTTCATTCCCTTTGCTTTTACCCTACATTACATCCTAATAAAGTCCTTATTTGATCTTGAAGATTGTGTAATTCAGATATTGATATGACTGAATAAAAAGTGTGGTATAAATTCTTTCTGGCATCCTTTCATGAGACTACTTGTTCTTTCTTCATTAAGCGTTTTTCTTGTGATTTATATGTGAGGTGTTTGATTTTGCTTACATTATTCCCCTCACACATGTTGTTGAGAGTGTTACACCCCATTTCAGAGTGATTTCATTTGTTGAGTGATAACATCGGAAAGATTTAAGTTGAAGCATACTTTCAAATAGAGATTCGAGTCAAATTTATTCTAAAACTAAGAGTATGTTGGCTACCACTTTTCACTCACATTGAGTTTTGATGGCATGAGAAATTTCTTTAGTATTTGTAGTGTTTTTGAACTTGAACTAATCCTCTTTGCAAAAGGCAATTGAATTTTTTTTTTTTTTTTTTTTGTTTTGTTTTGTTTATTTTAGTATTTATTCTCAGAATTTTGTTGGTATATTCCTTGCAAACCCTCACAAGACTACAACTCCTCCACTAGTGTAAGCTAGGGGTTTAAAGGATTGTTACATACGCTAAATGCAATCGAAAATTCCAGCGAAAGTGGATTAGTTAGGATTTTCTTTTTCTTTGTTTTTAATTTCTTTGTTTTGTTTTACTCTTTGTCTATTTTGCTCGAGGACTAGCAAAATGTAGGTTTGGGGGTATTTGATGTGCATGAAATATATACAATAAAGTACTCACATATCTACATATTTAGCCCTACTTTTATGTTATTTTGTGACTGATTATATAATATCTCTGTGTTGCAGGTAACAAGGGCTTTACATGCAAAGTGGGGCTAGGCCAATTGAATTAAGCCAGCTTACATCCAGCCAGGCATGAATTCAAGAGAAGATCAACCCAATTAAATTTAAGTCCAATTGGAGTAAGGAATCAAAGGAAATTTGCACCAAATCCAAGTCCAATTCAGATTAGGATTCCAGCCTGCACATTAGTTAGTATTTTCGGCATAACTTTCCGTTCAAATGTCCAATTGAGATGATTCAAGTTGGGATGGAAAGTTAACTTAAAGGGCTACAACTTTGTAGTTTACCAAGAGCCCAAATTCTGAAGCTAAATGGGCCAAAATAGTTGGTTAATTGAAGCCTAAAAATCTGAGATTTTCTCCAAACGAGAATTCAACTTGTAATAGGATTCCTTGACCTATTTAAAGGCTTTTTAGGGCAAAATTCGGGGGGGGGGGGGGGGGGGGCTGAGGCTAGTGCTAGGGCTGAGATGTAAAATAGAAAATTGGAGCAAGAGGCAGTGCCGCATGTGGCTTCTCTGTAGCTTTTCTCCATGATAGCATTGTGACTATTTATTTCTCTATTTTATTTGTCTAGTTTAATGTTTAGTATTTTTTCTTTTGCTTTATTTCAATTACCATGAGTAGCTAAATTTATAAATAAGGTTGAGGATGAAACCTTGTTAAGGATTATCAGTAATATTTATGTGATTTGATTTTTCCCATAATAGTTGTTCTTTAATGATTTAAATTGTTCTTGCTTCATATCAATTGGCTAAGATGAGATTCTAGATATGAGTTCAATCATGTTTTTCTCATGATTTAGGATTTATCTTAATTAATTGAATGCTTGGTTTATTATTTCTTGATTATAAAATTGGATATCGTTTGTGATTTGTCTGTCAATGGATACAATTTATGATTTGATTTTTAGAATTTGATATATCTTGTGATTTGTTTGGCTACGGATACAATTGATGATTTGGTTTTATACTTAAAAAGCGAAGAAGAACATACTTTTGATTTTTAAAATAAGGATTTTAATGAGGATATTTTCCATGATAGCAAGATTGATTTCTAGATTATCATGTAGTGAGTTGGGAAAAATTAATGATCGTAAATATATACTGGTATGACTTACAAGGCGGATTCCAAAACCTTAATTCATTTCCCTTGATTGTTTACATCCATTTATTGCTTTATATCTTTTGCTTAGTTTAACTATTTGCTTAATTTTATTATTTGCTTAGTTTATTTAATTTGAAAACAATCAATTTTTATTAAACTAGATTATGATTAATTTGGTTAAGGTTTAATCAATTTTCCTACGTTCATTCAAGTCCCTGTGGGTTTGACCTCGTTCTTGTCAAACTATAGTTCGGTACGGTTCGTACACTTGCGAGTACTTTAATATTTCACAACAACTTGGGTTGCTAACTGGCCAACTTAATTTTCTAACTTTGAAATTGCTTGAGTATTCAAATGGGTGGAACTTTTCATTTCTTGAATGGCTTGGCTAGTTGATTGCATGAAAGTTTTAAGAGACTCCTCCAAAGATGATTGTTGTCTTGGTGGTGCTACAAACTGAGGAGTTGATTGAGGAATGGGAGGAAATGCTTGAGTCGGTGGACGAAATTGACTTTGTTGGTGCACTTGTTGTCCACCTATATTTGTGGGGGAATGGTTCTGCCTCCATGAGAAATTAGGGTGGTTCCTCCAATTTAGATTGTATGTCTCTAAAAATGGACTAGCAACTGGTTTTCCATAATTATTCAGTGCATTTGCTTGCTCAGTATAAAAATTAGTGTACCCAGTTGCCGAAGGACACATTTGTGTTGTATGCATAGGACTTGCACAAATATAGCATGTTTCACTTTGAACTTGATTGACATAATTCATCCCTCTACCTAAAGCTAAAGCCTCAACCTTACGAGTGAGATTGTCCAACTTAGCTTTTATGTCTAAATCTTCACTGACGTCATACACTCCTCCTTTCTTAATTGCAAAGGCAGATCTCTCTTTACGGTTGAAAAAATCTCACTATTGTGAACTTTCAGAAAAATTCTCAAGAAATTTGTATGCCTCATCATCTACAAGACTCAAAAATCCACCACCATTCATGGACTCAATCATGTTACGATTTGTTTGAGTCAAACCATTATAAAAATATTGTACTAGTCTCCATGTTTCGAAACCATGATGAGGACACTTTAAGATCAAGTCCTTAAATCTCTCCCAACTCTCAGAAAATTTTTCTTGTTCATCCTAATAAAAATCTGCAATTTCTCTCCTCAAAGCATTGGGCTTGGCCATTAGGAAAAATTTAGAGAGGAATTTTGTGACCAACAGTTCCCATGAAGTGATAGATCCAGGTGACAAAGAATTAAGCCATGCTTTTGCCTTGTCCTTCAAGGAAAAAGGAAATAAACGCAAGCGGACAGAGTCATCAGTGAAATTCTGGAACTTACAAGTAGCACAAATCTCAAGAAAATCCTTTACCGCAAAATGTAGGAAGAAGGTGGATTATCTATGGCTTCAACTCAAAATGTGCAGCAATGGTTGCAGGCAGTACTATGCAAGATGGACGGTTCGTGGTTATGGGTGAGAACAACTCCCCAAAATTTTTTGAATCATCTCCTGTTTCTCCTAATGTGGATGAATAATCAAAACTAACAAGACGATTTTCTTTATCACAAATCCAAGTTCTCATACACCAAGCACAAAGAAATAATTTTTTTTTTTAATTTTAAAAATAAATAAATAAATTTTAACTATAACTAGTAGAAGGAAAAATTCAATTAAGACCTAATTTATTTCCTTAACCAAGTCCCCAGCAATGGTGCCAAAAATTTGTTGTGAAATTTTAAAGTACTCATAAGTGTACAAATTATACTGAAGTATAGTTTGACAAGAACGAGGTCGAACCCACAGGGGATTGAATGAACGTTGGAAAATTAATCAAATCTTAACCAAATTAATCCTAATCTAGTTTAATAAAAATTGGTTGTTTGCAATTAAATCTACTAAGCAAATACTTAAACTAAGTAAAGATATAATATAAAGCATTAAAGAGATGTAAACAATCTAGAGAAAGGAATTAAGGTTTTGGAATCCGCCTTGTAAGTCATATCAGCATATATTTATAATCATTAATTTTTCCCAACTCACTACATGATAATCTAGAAATCAATCTTGCTATCATGGAAAATATTCTCATTAAGATCCTTATTTTAAAAATCAAAAGCATGTTCTTCTTCGCTTCTTAAGTTTAAAATCAAATCATCAATTGTATTCGTAGCCAAACAAATTACAAGATATATCCAATTCTAAAAATCAAATCATAAATTGTATCCATTGACAGAAAAATCACAAATGATATCCAATTTTATAATCAAGAATTAATAAACCAAGCATTCAATTAATTAAGACAAATCCTAAATCATGAGAAAAACATGATTGAACTCATATCTAGAATTCCACCTTAGTCAATTGATATGAAGCAAGAACAATTTAAATCATTAAAGAGCAATTATTGTGGAAAAAATCAAATAACATAAATATTACTGATAATCCTTAACAAGGTTTCATCCTCAATCCTAATTATAAATTTAGCTACTCATGGTAATTGAAAGAAAACACAAAAATAAAATACTAAATATTAAACTAGACAAATAAAATAAAACTAACTGTCATGGAAGAAAACCAAGGAAGTAGCCGCACTTTCTATGTTCAGCCCTCAACCCTAGCAGTCGTCAGCCCTAAATTTTGTCCAAAAGAGTCTTTAAATAGGTCAAGGAATCCTATTACAAGTTGAATTCCCATTTGGAGAAAATTCCAAATTTTTAGGCTTCACTTAACCGACAATGTTGGCCCATGTAAATTCAGAATTCGGACTTTTGGTAAACAACAAAGTTGTAGCCCTTTAAGTTAACTTTATAGCCTAACTTGAATCATCTCGATTGGACATTTGAGCCGAAAGTTATACCGAAAATAGTAACTAGTGTGCAGGATGGAATCCTAATCCGAATTGGACTTGGATTTGGTGCAAATTTCCTTTGATTCCTTGCTCCAATTGGACTTAAATTTAATTGGGTTTGCCTTCTTTAACTTCATCATGACCCTTGTAAAAGTAAAGTCCATTAGCTTTCTTCTTTGCACAAATTCACTTATTTTATTCCATTCTCCTACAAAAGACAAATTCACGCAATAAGATTCAATTAATCACAAAATTGATTATTCAGCATTATTCCAAAACCAAATATAAAATGCATGAATTAACTTAAAATAAGTATGATAATGCTTTCTAATAATGATATAAATATGCAAAATTAAGCTATTATCAATGCACATCAATTTGTACAATAAGACTTAGACCACTAATATCCTATTGCTACCTCGAGTAGAAAACTTACTACCACAACCACGTGATAGCTCCGAGTCCATGGACTACTTCTTTCCTTAATCTACTGCAACCACAAGTACTCCCACTTGTGACTTTGAGACTCAACTCAAAGGTTTCAAATCTCCTTTAAAGTTCTTTATGCAGCAACTAAAGCGATCACCAAGTTCTTAACATGAATCTTGATAACCCTAAGTGTGTATGGAGGTAAACACCTCTAGATCTCACAAAAGATTCAACACATAGCACATCAACAACCTCTAAAACGTGGCTAGGGTTTTCCTTTTATACTTGGAGTAAAACATAAAACCTTACACGTCAAACCAAGCTTACGCTGAGTTGGAAATTCTGTAGAAAAAATAATCTGCACGAGGTTCGATCGATCGAGCCTTACAGATTTAGCCAATAAATCCAGCAATTCACTCGATTTCAACTTTACAAATAAACACACTTTGAGCAACCTAAATCTAGACTCTAAGTTTTGATCATGGTTTGCCAACACATTACAAATTGAAGTTCTAATACATTTAGTTTCTAAAGTCTTAGAACCTAACATTCTCATTAAGGCGGTTACCCAAGCGACTACAACATACACCATGAGCTGCTTTAAACTACCAGACTCCATTTTTAAAGAGTTAAATTCCATGGTGAGCAAATTTTGGTGGGGTCAGAGAGACAAGGAGAGAAAGATGGCTTAGACATCTTGGGAGAATCTCTACACACCCAAATTAGAAGGTTGAATGGGCTTCAAAGACTTAAAAGCTTTTAACCTGGCGCTTCTAGCAAAGCAAGGCTGGCGACTCAAGCAAAACCCGGATTCACTCACCCACAGAGTGTTTAAAGCTAAGTACTTAGCGAGGTGTACATTTATGGAGGCACAAGTAGGAAAAAACCATCTTATGTGTGGAGAAGTATAATGGCAGCGAGGGAAACCATTGAGGTAGGCTCGAGGTGGATTGTGGGGAATGGGAGAAAAGTGAAAATTTGGTGCGACAGATGGCTACCCTCTCCAGAGTCTTTCAAAGTCATTAGCCCCCAAGGTCAGAATACAGAGTTGGAAATGGTAGCTCAACTCATAAATGATGAGATTGGATTGTGGAAGGCAGGTCTGATTAAAAAAACTTTCATCCCCCATGATGCGGAAAAAATCCTTGGCATCCCATTAAACCCACGACTTCAGAGGATTCAGTTGTTTGGGCTTGGTCAAAAAATGGCCTATTAACGGTTAGGAGTGCTTATGGGGCGACCCTCAAGCTCTTGCAAAGGACTGGTACTTCGAGAGCTAGTGGAGAAGGTTCTGACAAAGCCAAAGTGTCTCAATTTTGGAAGGCATTGTGGAAGCTCAATTGCTCAAATAAAATAAAACATTTCATTTGGAGGCCTTGTAGAGACATCCTGCCAACAAACTTTCGTCTGGCTGCGAGAAAGGTAAGTAATGATGATAGGTGTGGTTTCTATGGTGGTTGTGAATCTTCAGGACACATCCTCTGGGACTGCAAAGAAGCAGTGGAGGTTTGGAAGGAAGTTGAGCTCGGTCTGCCAGTGCTGAATCAGCCAACAAGGGACTTTGTGGATGTGGTTTGGGCGCTAAAGGATAGGAAGGAGGACATGGAGTGGGAATTGTTTGCCATTACTGCTTAGTACATCTGGAATAATAGAAACAACTTCAAAGATGAGGGTAAGTGCAAAGATGCGAAGAGAATTGCCAAAGAGGCACGTGAGTATAGGCAAGAATTGCAAGATGCTCAGACCTCATGTTCGCATGGTATGGTCTCGGTCTGCAATCAGTGGAGACCTTCGAGGCAGGGGAGGTATAAAGTAAATGTGGATGGGGCAGTTTTTGTGTGCGTGGGGTGCTGTGGAGTTGGGGTAGTTATTAGAAATGAGGAATGTCTGATAATGGGAGCTATGAGCAAAAAATTGTCTTTCCCCCTTGGGGCTTTGAAGGTTGAAGCAATGGCTATGGAGGAGGGAATTCAGTTGGCAAGGGACCTAGGCCTGAGGAATATTGACATAGAAAGCGTTGTGGTGTTGGCTATTGGAGGGTCTGATCCAAGCCCGTGCTCAATACAGAAAGTAGTGGAAGGGGCTAAAGTTGGGCTAACTGCATTCAGCTCCTGGAGTTGTTCCCATGTCCGTAGACAGAGCTACATGGCTGCGCATCTCATGGCTAAGGAAGCCTTTAATGTAAATAAGTGTTTGATTTGGGTGGAAGATACCCCCACTGTTATTGAAAATCAAATTCACATGGATGTGATCGCATTGGATAGTTTGTCCTAAGTAATGAAAGTCCAAGGAATGGTTTACTATCAAAAAAAAAAAAAAACCTTTGAGAAAGGGTAATTAAGAATCAATGTATACGGCAAATCGGAAATGACGTGTTATATTTTAGAGTGATGTCAACACATGATGTTATATGGAAAACAATGATTTGTTCATAAATATTTGACACATTGTAATAAGGCTCCTTAAATACTTCTAAATAAATTACCGTTATATATATTTGACATATGTAAAGTTTATTTTCTAAATATTTGTATTTAAAGTTTAGAGTAAATGAGATTTAAAAAAAAAAAAAAGTTTAGAATAGAGAGAAATTATATCTAATCTAATGATTCAAATGATTCGTACTCTACAATAAATTGTTTCTCAAAAAAAAAAAAAAAAGTACACTACAATAAATTTAATTAATCAAATTAAGAGTAGATGACCAACTATAATATTTAAATTTGATTTGGGATATTTAATCGAGTCAAATTACCTTGATCCCAAGCCTTTCCTATTAAGCGTAAAGTTCTTTTGTGTTTGTGTGTGTGTTTTGGGAGTGGGGTGTATGATAGCTCACATACCTTCATTTCCTAACCAGCCAGAAATTTCGTTGTCTGATAAATCAAGAATTCTTTGCTCCTTGAAAGGTTGCAACCAGGACACATTTAGGAACCAAGTCCCCTCCCCATAATCTTGCTCTTCATTTATATTGGAGAGCGTGAGATTGATCACATGACCAGTGGTGGTGCTACAGTTGACCCGCTCTCGACTACAACACTCACCCTTTGTCTCATAAACCCATGTTGGAAGAAGGGGCTTTGTATAATTAGTGTGGGATTTTAGAAAGGCTTTCAATTCTAAGAGAACCGTCCTTTCTTCCTCAATACAAGCTTTGTACTCATGAATTTGAACAAAGAGTAATAAAACCCACAACAAAGACTTCACTAAAGGCCACCCCATTAAGAACTTTTGTGAAACACCTTCTTTCATTTCTAGCTAAACCAACTTGTGTGTAAGTACCCAAGACAAGAAATTTATAAGTCTTTGGGCCTTTATATTGAGAAAGTTAGAAGGTTTTCATATTTAAATCCATAATTTATAAGATAAACTTTTGTTTAAGTCCTTGGGCATGAGAATCTCATGACATGTAATTGGCTTATATCCTTTTTATTCTACAAAAATATTAGTGGAATCCTTCGTTATTTGTGTAATTGGTTAAAAGAATTTATTATTGGTGGAATCCTTCGTTAATGTCACACATCTTGATTTAGTCTAGTTTGAAAGATTGGCTTGCAGATCAGTCACAACTCGCAATGTCGTTTATCTGATCTTTCTTCCTTAAAATTGACTAGTTTTCAGTTGCTAATGGAATCCGTTATGTGTGTTTAACAACGTAGTATATGTTATACAAAATTGAAAGTTCAAATAGCGTTGAAAACACTATGAACGTTTAGACCCCCAAATACAAATTATCAATTCAAGCTTATTATCAAACAATAAATATGCGGAACATGAACATAAGCTAATGACAGAATTGATAAAAAATCTAAACGAATTTAAAATCACATCCACAGCAGAAATTAAATGGTAAAGATTAAGGGAAGAGAGATGCAAACACAAAGACAACACGACAATGTGTTATCGAAGAGGAAACCGAAGCCCCCAGCGTAAAACCTCTCCGCCACCCTCCAAGCGGTCAATAATCCACTAGAAAATGTAGTTGGGATACATGAACAGTAATAGACCCTCCAAGCCAATCTACCCAGGTACCTAAGCCCTCCAAACTTCTTGCTCCAACGAGGTTGCGCTGAACCTTTTTCTTCTCTAGCTTACCGGATTCTGCTATAGCCCATAGCATCAACCAATAACCATTGGTTCTTTCCAAACTGCTTCCCTAAGCACCAAAAGACCTTCTCACAAACGTGGCTATGGTGAGAAAAGGATTTGGTCAAGAACCTCTCAAGGATGTATCAATGGAGAGGGTGAGAGTAGAGGAATTTGAAGAGTCTCTTAGATGAAGATTGTGGATGAATCAATCTTGTTTTTCTCTAGGGTTTCTCTCTCAAAATTCTCTCTAGAAGCTCTCAACATTTTGTGGGTTTAAGGGGTATTTATACTTAGGTGAGAAAGGAATGCGAAGAGACAGGTTTTCCCAAACAGGGCTGGTTGGCGGCTTGGCCTCGCGACTTGACTAAGTCGCGAGTTCAAGCCGCGAGATAATAGAATGGCCAGGCTGAACCTTTTGTCCTGTAATGCACCAGCTAGCGTGACTATTCATCTTCTCGCACACTTCATGTGTGTGCTGCAATTGGCGACTTGCCAGTCGCGAGTCCCAGCCACGAATCCCTGCATCCTTGCACAAACTTGAGCATTTCTTCACACTTTCTCACTCACTACTACCCTTACATGAATCCCACCTAAATATAGGGTTTCTAAGTGCTGAAATACAAGAAAATTGGCACGGAATAAAGCCAATAAGATTGTTGATTAAATTCAACCTTACAATCTCCCCCTTTGGCTATTCCGTGACAAAACCCTACAACAAACTCTAGACTTAACGCGTGAGTTGGGAACAGTTGGAAAACTCACTCACACCTAACTCTAGAATCTATGAAGCTCTTGCATATGCTACAACTCTGAGTGATTCAAATTCATCCAACTCTGATTCGGAAGAGAGCTGTGATAGAGAAGGAAACTACTCCGCCTTTATGACTATTGCTCATGTTGAGTCCTCAGAGGACTTGAGTCTACTAGTGCAAGAACTCGGGGAGCATAGTGATGAGGAATCCATGGGAATTGTAGAAGAATCAGATGCTGAAGAAGATGAAGATTCAGCCGGACTTCAAGAAAACTACAATTCCCTACTTGAAAAGTCAGGAGAATATACAAGGGTGGCCAAGGTAGCCGTAAAGAAGATGAAAAAGGCAGAGGAGGACTATAAAAGTCTTCTAGTGCGTTATAAAGAGGCCAAGTGTGAGATTGAGACACTGAATGGTGAGCTGACTGAAGCCTATTCAAAAATCAAATTTCTTGAGCTAGAAGTAGTGCAAGCCAATGCCAAGATAGATAGGGTATCCACGAAGAAGTTAGATGATGTTATTTCATCTCAAAAACATTTCTCTGACAAGTCCGGGTTGGGATATACGGGAGGGAGTAGCTCATCGGCCAATGCCAACAAAGATGTGAAATTTGTGAAAGCCAGAGAGCTGGTTGTAGCTGTCCCTACTCCTGAGAAAGTAAAGGATGAAAAAAAGAAGAATGTAGCTGACCAACGGGTGTTGAATAAGCCTCATAATCAAACAGTGGTCAAGCCTAAGGTTCAAGGGAAATCACATCCAAACTTGCAAAGAGGTCCAAGAATTCAACATTTCTGTCATTTCTGTGGATTTCAAGGACACACAAGACCAAATTGCCATAAGCTGAATGCCTTGAAGAATGCAAGTGTTCAGAGATCAAAAAGCCCTAGAAATGACAAAAGAAATTAGGCTAGTGATCAGTCAAGAGATCAAAATGGTGACTCCAGTGTGATGGACGTGATGAAAATGATCGGCGCCTTCACCATTTGCCTGGAGAACTTCACTAGACAGTTTGAAAGTCCTAACTCTCGTACCCAATCCTTTAAGGATATCATCCTAAACGCACGTGCCGTGTGGGTGAGAAGGGGTACTCATGCATAAGCATTTTGATATATCTATGCACTAATTCTTTCAATGTTTAGGGACATTTGCTCATGCATATCTACATGCTTGATTTGATTTGTATCATTTGCTTCTGGTTTTAGCATGTTTCTTTTACAAGCTTTTGCTTTGTTTTTGTGTTTGTTCTGTTTTTAGGTGTGTTCAAAAAATTCAAAAACCCGTAAAAAGTTGAAAAATCTCCAAAAAGTTTGATCGCTTGTTTTGTGCATATCTCATGTGAGTTTGGCCTAGTACCTTCGTACTAATGGCATAGTGCATTTACGAGCTTAGCTTGTTTTTATATGCACATTTATTTGTGTGGGAGAAATCTTGAAAACTATGTGTGATTGTTGTAAATAGATCTTCAAGCTTGTCATGAATGATTGGTCAATAGTCTTGATGGTCTTGATACTTACATAGACTTGTGCCTATATATCTTCCCACTTTATTGTTATGTATTTGCAAAAGAGCTCACCAAATGTAAATCTCCAAATGAAAAGAGATATTGAGCTGCAAAAGCCTGTCGCACATACTAGTATTTGACTAGAAAAAAAGGGAAAGCGACTTTTGTTTTGAAATGTATGGTGCTCAAAAAGCGAAAGGCTATTTCTCAATGTTGAAATATCAAAAATTTCAAGTACCAATCTCAAAAAGAGATGTGTTATCCAAAAAGGATCAAATGTTATGATTTTTTGCAGAAGCCAAATGAAAAGCTTCTAAGTTGTGTAATCAATTTGTGGGAAGTCATATATGTTCATTTCTATAATTGAGAAAGACCACTTGACCTAGTATCAGTTGTGTATGACTTGATTGAATTGATCATTGAAGCTTCACTCTGGTCTAAGGACTATTTCACACTTGATACTCACCCACAACACACAAGACTTTGATCCAATGAATGCTTATCTCATTTGTGTGATTGTACATGTTCAAATGTGATATGTATGCTCAAATACTTGATGATCAAATCCAAAAATATTTTTGAGTGTTTTATTTGTTTTTTAAAGTGATTTTATACTTTCGTGTTCTTTGTTTTTGTTCAAAATGCATTTTTGTGTTTTTCTTCAAAAACTGGTTCAGAGGGTGTTTCGCGAGAAGCTCGCGACTTAGAGCTTCTCGCGAAATGAGCTTGAGGGAAATAAATGTTTCATCTATTTCTCGCAACTATTTCATGACCAACAATTTCTCGCGAACTGCTGTTTGGCCAAAATTGGATTTTTCCAAAATCAGACAAAAGCTATTGTGACTGTCTCGCTACTGTCTCGCGACTTAAAACTTCTTATGAAAGTTTTTTTGCATCTGGTGTCCTTCTTGTGACTATCTCGTGACTGCGTCACTACTTCCTAACCCGCGAAAAATGCGTGTTTTCAATTTTTATGTAGCAGATGTGATAGTTTTTTCAAAACTTTCTCATTTCCCTCGCATAGCTCTCTCGAACCACTTTCAACCCAAATCACTATTTCATTCAAACCCCATCATTTTCAAACAAATTTCTGCTCAATCCTTTCAAGGTATGTATTTCTTACATTATTGTCATCTTTTATTTTCGGATTATGCAGATTTTGGGCTTAGGGTTTTGAAAGTTGGGAATTTTCAAAATTTGGGTTGGGTTTCTTTTTTCTGTGAATTTTTTTCAAATTCTTTGTTTGGGCTGAGTCCCTTTTGCTGTTTGTGCATAGGTGTTGGCCCTTTGTGGCAATTTTAACATGTATTGAGGTTGATTTCCATTGTGTTCATGCATTTTTTATATTTGTTTTGCACTGTTGCATGTCATGTGTTTGACAGATTGTCTAAGTGACATTTCTGTGTTGTATTGGACTCAACTAAGTTCCAATATTTGGTGTTGGTCTTGTTTGATCCTATGTATCATATTTTGATCACCTTGTGTGTGTTTTACACACTTTGTTCAGTTTGTGCCTCAATGTCATGCCATGTACATCCTAGGCACCCTCTAGGCACACCCTCATGCATCAGCACATGCACTATCATGCATCAGCACACGCACACATGCTGCACACTCATGCACACCTACTTATCTTCATGCATTGTGTCTTTGTGTTCTTGGTTTGATTGTTTTAGCATGTTGTTCTGAGTTAGTTGTACTTTGTTTTAGGTCATTTTACCTTGCTTTGAACTAACTTGAATCTAATCAAGTTTTTGTGTTTTGTTTTGTGTTTTTGCACTTGTTTCTGTCTGCTCTGTGTTCATTTGTGCATATGTCTCCTTTTAAAAGCTCCGCAATGAAAGGAGACAGCAGCAAAGGGAAAGAGCCAATCATTGATGTTGATGAACCGTCACCAAGGTCAAAAAGGCCTCGTTTCTCAACAAAAGTATATGACCTTGATCTGGTCAGATCCTATGCTGCATTTTAGAACTATAGGAACTATTTTCAAGACGCTCATTTGCTAGTTGAAAGGGCCGTTGATCAGCCATCTCTTAGTGACACAAATATACCCATATGGTTTGCCACGAAAGATTAGAACTTTCTGCTTTCAACTCTCGAGGATGCATACGAGAACATGGTTAAGGAATTCTATGCCAATGCCATTGTTGACAGAGAAGAGATAAAATGTTGGGTTAGAGGAAAAAGTTTCTCTGTAACACCAGTGTACTTGGTGAAAATTCTACACATTAACCGACCAATACTTCCCATACCGCCGGTATATGATGAGCAGAATCCAGATGAAGAGTTTCTTAAAAAGACTTTAGGAGCTAATTTGGAATTCTCCTCCAATAAGAAGTCAATCAATGTGGCATCCCTTTCTTCCGAATTAAGACTTCTCTCAATGATCATATGTAGCAACCTCTATCCTTTGTCAAGCACCGGATATATGAATCTTGGTCGAGCATTATTCTTGAATGATTTGATCACTGACGAAGAGACTGATGTGTGCTCTCATATTTCCCACATCTTGGCAAAAACGGTTGACCAGACTACTTCAAGGAATTGTATTCCTTTCTATCGCCTCATCTCAAGGATTTTGAAACTCAAAGGTGTGCACCCTTTGGAAGATGAGCGCCCATACCCAAGATCAAGTCCAATTACCATTCGTACTCTCCATGCAAGTATGAGTCACACCAAGAAGAATGTCAAGCAAGAAAGCCATGCAACTCTGGGGAGCTCGAGCTCTACACCTCATGCCTATGATGAACAGTTTGACAACATTACCACTGCTCTTCAAGAGATCAATACCAAGATATCCAGACTGGCATCTATCATGTACTCTCTCCACAGTCGTTTTGATTCAAAGTTCACATCTCTTCAAACTCAACTGGACGAAATTCAACGGTAGCTAGAAGAAAATGACTAGCTATTCCATGACAAAAAGGGGGAGATGGTATCATTGATAGGGGGAGTATGGTGATCATTGATAGTTGGAGTATGGTGATAGGGGGAGAAGAAGCTAGAAGAAGAAGTTCATTTTTTTTTGTTTTTATAACTGCTGTGTTTTTCTATTACTGCTTCTGTCTAAAGCTTAAATACTCTATTTTTTTATTTAAGTTTAATTTCAGTAATTTGTGTTTATCTCTATGCTTTATAGCATTTTTTTTGTACTTTTAAGATATTGCTATTATGTCTTAAGTACTTCACTCTTGTGCCCAAGTATGATCTTTTATCCTAGATGCAAGTACTTCGTGTATTCTGCATTGGTTGAGTGTTGGACGTGTAATTGATCCTAGGGATTGTTCTTATTTGCATTGCGTGTCCGGATGAACATCTACTTGCTAAATGTTCATTGTAGTCATTCTTTAATGACTGTTTTTGTTTGATCAAGATATGCCTACATGTTTTGATGTGCTTACAAACTTGATCGCACTTTACTTGCTCATGTATGTACCTTGTGTCTAACATTTCATAAGCTTAATGAAAGATTTTGTTTGTGTGCAAGTGTTTCAGGTAACAGGTACATACTTACAAGTGCTTCACAGCTTCTAGATTAGGTATGAGTGAGTTTTTCCACTGTTCCCAAACTCACGTTTAAGTTTAGAGTCTGTTTTAGGGGTTTTGTCACGGAATAGCCAAAGGGGGAGTTTGTAAAGTTGTTATTTACAACTATATGTTTTGTTGGCCTATATTCCGTGCCAAATTTGGTTGTAATTATATTCAATCTGTTGTACCCTATATTTATTGTGGGATTTCATTGTAAGAGTTGTGTGATAGAGAGAGTGGTGTGAAGACTCAAGCATTTGAAGACTGAAGAAGTTTTCGCGGGTATCTCGCGACTTAGCATCCCGCGAAGTATATCATGTGCCCTGCACATGCTGGAATGCGAAGAGTCAAGCCAGATGGAGACAGCTGTGTCTCGTATCTCGCGGGTAAGGCCTTCCCGCGAGACACCGCGAGGCATTCTGTTCTGCCAGCCTATCCAGTCTGATACACACTATCTGTGCCTGCACTATTTGTACCCACATTACCCACAAATGTAAAGGAGTGCTTCTGAGAGAAAACCCTAGCCAAACACCTTAAGAGTTAGAGATTGTTATACCCACAATCCTCTACATATTTGTTTTGGGAATTTCCTCATCTCCTACCTCTCCATTTCCATACTATTGAGAGGTTGATAGCCCAAATACTTACCACACCCTTTCAGAGTGTCAAGTGAAGTTTTGGTGTTGCTGGGAAGCACTGGAAGAAGCCAAGGATGGCAGATGCAACATGGAGCTTGTTGCGGGATCCGGAGAGCTAGACAAGACACGGTTCCGAGAAGCCTTGTTGGAGTAGGAGCTTGGAGGGCTTAGGTACATCGGGTAGATTAGGCTTGGAGGGTCTCTTGCTAACCCATGTATCCCAACTGATTGTCTAGTGGATCGATTTCCACTTGGAGGGCGGCGGAGAGGTTTTTCACTGAGTTCTTCGGTTTCCTCTTTGATAATACATCTCGGTGTTATCTGTGTTTGCATCTCTCTTCCCTACTCTTGTTCATTTCATTTTTACTGCTTTGTTGCTTTAAATATGGATTAGAGTAGTTGTCTTGCTTATACGCTTGTGTTTATACTATTCCGCACTTAGTATTAAGTTAGCGTAAAATCAACCAAGCCGTAACTTTAATTTGGGGGTCTAAACAGCTCTGTGTTTTCGACACATTTTTGAGTTTTCACATTCATTGAACATAGACATGTGTGATGTGTGTGGGTACCAAAAATGAGATAGTCCTTAGTCCAATGTGAAGCTTCAATGATCAATTCAACCAAGGCGTAAGCAATTAGCACTAGGAAAAGTGACCTATATCAATTATAGAAATATGCATATATGACCTCCCACAAAACATGATAACATAACATTGAAGCTTTTCATTTGGCTCTATATTCAACATATCATTTGATCTTTTTGAATCATTACATCTCGTTTTGAGTTCGATGCTTGAAATTTTTGACATTTCAATTTGATGAGTAAGCCTTTGGCTTTTTGGGCATCATACATTTTTTACAAAAGTCGCTTTCCCTTTTTCCTAGTCAAATACTAGTATGTGCAAAGGCTTTTGCAACTCATTATCTCTTTTCATTTTGAGATTTACATTTGTTGAGCTCTTTAAACAAAAAAAAAAAAAAAAAAGAGTAGGAAGATATATAGGCACAAGTCTATGCAAGTTTCCAGATCAACAAAACCATTGACTAATCATTCATGACAAGTTTGAAGATCTATTTACAATAGTTACATAGATTTCAAGATTTTTCCCACAATGATATGAGTGCATTGAGAACAATCTACGCTCGTAAATGTACAAAGTCATTAGCACAAAGGTACAAGGCAAAACATGTTTGTGACAAAACATAATAATGTCGATCAAACTTTTTGGATTTTCTACTTTTTACCTGTTTTTGGATTTTTGACATAAAAGAAGAAAAGATTGACAAAAAAAATGTAAAAACATTTAAAACAATTGTAAACAAATAAACACAAATTTTTTCAGCACAAGTTGGAACAAAACAAAAAGGCACACAACCAATCAAAGTCACAAAGCATAGGAAGTATTAATGCATGGACATGTTGTAATGCTTATGCATGAGTACCCCTCTTCACCTACATGGCACGTGCGTTTGGGGTGATATCCCTAGAGGATTGGGTACAAGAGTTATGGCTGTCAAACCTTCTGGAGAAGCTTGCCAAACAGGTGGTGAATGCATCAATCATCTTCATCACATCCATCACTCTAAAATCACTATCTCGACCTTTTGATTGCTTTACAGCCCAATTCCTTTTGTCATTTCTTGGTCCTTTTGACCTCTGATCACTTGCATTTTTCAATGTTATAAGCTTATGACAATTTGGTCTGGTGTGTCCTTAAAGTCCACAATGATAGCAAAAATGTTGAATTCTTGGACCTCTTTGTGACTTTGGAAGTGATTTCCCTTTGGCTTCAGATCTGACCACTGATTGGTTACGAGGCTTATTCAATACCCGTTGGTCAGCCACATTTCTATTCTTTTCTACCTTTACTTTCTCAGCAGTAGTGGCAACTACTTTCGGTTCTTTGGCTTTCACAAACTTAACTTCCTTGGAGATATTGACAGCTGAACTACTCTCTCCAGTATATCGCAATCCGGTTCTGTCAGAGAAAGGTTTTTTATGAGAAAGGACTTCATCAAGCTTCTTGGAGGAAACTCGCTCTACTTTAGTGTTGGTTTGAACCACCTTAATCTCAAGAAATTTTATCTTTAAGTAGGCTTCGGTCAGCTCTCCATTCAGCGTCTCCATTTTACATTTGGTTTCCTTGTATCACACTAGAAGACTTCTATAATCTTCCTCTGCCCTCTTCATCTTTTTAATGGCTACGTTAGCCACTTTTGCTTATTAACTGGTCTTCTCAAGGAGGGAATTATAGATCTCTTGCAATCCCACTGTTTCTTCTTCTTCCTTATCATTAGATTCCTCAACTATCGAAATTGACTCCAATTCAGAGTGCTCAGCAAGCTCTTTCACTAGCACACCTAAATCATCTGAAGAATCTACTAGAGCAATGGTCATGAATGCAGAGAAGTTTCCCTCTCCATCACAGCTTTCATCTAAATCTGAATCAGAGGAGTCAAAATCACTAAGAATGATGGCATACACCTTGCCCTTCGCTTTCAAATAATTAGGACATTTCTTCTTGAAATGTCCATGTTCGTTGCACTCGAAACACATGATTCCTTGAGAGGATTGAGACTCCTTCCCATCTTTCCTCTTGAAGTCCTTTTTCTCCTTTCCGAAACTTAGGAATTTTCCCTTCTTAGCAAATTTTCTATTCTTCTTGAACTTCAAGAACTTTCAAAAATTCTTCACAAGATAAGCCATATCTTTATTGACAACATCCTAATCCGATGAGTTGTGAGCTTCTACCCTCTCATTGATCGTCTTAAGAGCAAGGGATTTGCTCTTCCTTTGTGATGGTAATGACAGCCCATAAGTTTGAAGTGAGCCAATTAGTTCTTGAACTTTGATATCATCAAGGTCCTTACTCTCTTCAATTGCTGAAACTTTTGCGTGGAAGCTTTCCGGCCATGATCGAAGGATTTTCCTCACTATCTTTGAGTCCTCTGTCTTCTCACACAAGTTGAACTTGCCAACAACCACCTCATTCAACTTGCTATAGAATGAGTCAAATGACTCGTCTTCACTCATTTTCAGCTCTTTAAATCGAGTGGTTAGCATTTGCAACTTAGTATCCTTCACCTTCTTCGTGCTTTCATAGGTGGTCTTCAATATCTCCCACGCCTCCTTGGCAACTGTTATGTGAGAAATCCTGTGAAACTCATATGGAGAAACACCACAGAAAATTGCATTAAAAGCTTTACTATTAGCCGCAAAAGCTGCCTTATCCCAAGTGGATTTAGCGGCCTCCTGCCTAGTCCATCCTACTTCTACCGCATCCCAAACAGTGTCATCAATTGAATAAAAGAATGCCCTCATCCGGACTTTCCAAAAGGCATAGTTGCTACCATCAAAATATGGTGGAACATTTAAAGATTGAGACCAATCCATCTCAAACGGGGTCAAGGATCGCACTAAGGTAATTAAACCATAACAAGTGCACCCGCTCTGATACCAATTTAATGTTCAAATATGTGTGTAAAACACCTCGAACATTTAGACCCCCAATTTACAAATTACCAATTCAAGCTTATTAACAAACAATGTACGTGCAGAAAATGTAAATAAGCTAAAGCAGAATTGATAACATAATCTAAACCAAATAAAACCACAGATATAGGTATGGTGAGAAAAGGATTTGGCTAAATGTACCTCTCAATGATGTAACAATGGAGAGGGTGAGAGTAAAGGAATTTAGAGAAACAAGGATGAAGATTATGGATGAGTCAATCTTGTTTTTCTCTAGGGTTTCTCTCTCAAAATTCTCTCAGGAAGCTCTCTACAATACGTGGGTATAAGGGTCTATATATAGCAGAGTGTGTATGGAATGCGAAGAGTCAGTTTTTCTAAACAGAGTGGTCTGGCGACTTGGCCTCGCAACTTGACTGAGTCGCGAGTCTAAGTCGTGAACTAACAGAATGGCCAGACTAAAAGTTTTATCCTGTAGTGCTCCAGCTGGCGTGACTCTTCAGCTCCTCTCCATGCTTCACATGTGTGCCTCCTTTGGCGACTTGCCCACCGCAAGCCAATCGCGAGATCCAGTCGCGAGGCCCTGCTAAGTTGCACACTCTTGAGCTTTTTCTTCACACTCTCTCACACACTACCCTTACATGATTCCCACCTAAATATAGGGTTTCTAAATGCTGAATTACAAGCAAATTAGCACAAAATAAAGCCAACAGAATGGTTTATTAAATTCAACCTTATAGCAGCCATTAAAAAGATGAAAAGGGTAGAGGAAGATTATAGAAGTCTTCTAGTGCGATACAAGGAGACCAAATGTGAAGTTGAGAAGCTGAATGGAGAGCTGACCAAAGCCTACTCAAAGATAAAATTTCTTGAGCTTGAGGTGGTTCAAGCTAATGCTAAAGTAGAGCTGGTTTCCTCCAAGAAGCTTGATGAAATGCTTGCTCATCAAAAACCATTCTTTGATAGAAGCGGATTGGGATACACTAGAGGGAGCAGTTCGGTTGCTAATATATCCAAGGAAATGAAGTTTGTGAAAGCTAAGGGAATTGGACTACTGAGCAATCAAAAGGTCAAGGTGAGAAAGTGAAGTTGGAAAAGAAGCGGAATGTGACGACCAATGGTTTTTGACTAAGTCTCCTAACCAATCAGTGGTCAAACCTAAAGGTAAAGGGAAATCTCTCCCAAAGTCACAAAGAGGTCCTAGAACTCAACACTTTTGCCATCATTGTGGAATTCCAGGACACATCAGACCCAATTTTCATAAGTTTCAAGCATTGAAGAATTCAAGTGCTCAAAGGTTGAAAGGACCAAGACATGGCAAAGGGAATTGGATTACTGAGCAACCAAAAGGTCGAGAAGGTGATCCCGGAATGAGGGATGTAATGAAGATGATTGATGCTTTCACCACCTGTTTGACAAGCTTCACCAAAAGGTTTGAAAGTCAGAACAATTGTACCCAATCCTCTAGGGATATCACCCCAAATGCAAGTGTCGTGTGGGTGAAGAAAGGTACTCATGCATAAGCATTACAACATGTCCATGCATTAATATTTCCTATGTTTTGTGACTTTGATTGGTTGTATGCTTTTTGTGATTGTTCTAGCATGTGTTGAAAATTCTGTTTGTTTGCTTTTTGTTTTGAATGTTTTCACATTTGCTTTTGATCAATCTTTTCTTGCTTTTTGTCAAAAATCCAAAAACACATAAGAAATAGAAAATCCAAAAGGTTTGATCAGCATTATTGTGTTATGTCACAAGCATGTTTTGCCTTGCACCTTTGTACTAATGGCTTTGTGCATTTATGAGCGTAGGTTGTTCTTTATGCACTCATATCATTGTGAGAAAAATCTTGACATCTATGTGACTATTGTTAATAGATCTTCAAACTTGTCATGAATGATTAGTCGATGGTTTTGTTGATCTTGAAACTTGCATAGACTTGCGCCTATATATCTTCCCACTCTTTTATTATTATTATTATTATTATTATTTTTGCTTAAAGAGCTCATCAAATGTAAATCTCAACATGAAAAGAGATAATGAGCTGCAAAAGTCGTCGCACATATTAGTATTTGACTTGAAAAAAGGGAAAGCGACCTTTTTGAAAAATGTATGATGCCCCAAAAAGCCAAAGGCTTGTTCATCAAATTGAAATATCAAAAATTTCAGGCATCGACCTCAAAAAGAGATGTATTAAATCAAAAAGATCAAATGGTATGATGTGTTTGGAGCCAAATGAAAAGCTTCAAAATTATGTAATCAAGTTTTGTGGGAGGTCATATGTGCATATTTCTATAATTGAGATTAGTCACTCTTCCTAGTGCTAATTGTGTATGTTTTGGTTGAATTGATCATTGAAGCTTTACATTAGACAAAGGACTATCTCATCTTTGGTACCCACACACATCACACATGTCTATTTTCAATGAATGCCTTGTTCATTTATGTGATTGTGCTTGATTAAATATGTTGCACATGCTCAATTATATGTTGATCAAACACAAAAATATTTTTGAGTGTTTTTTTGAAAAATTTCAAAAAATTTCAAAAATTGTGCAACCCTATTTTGGCAACTTGCCTCGCGGGTCAAGCCAGTTGCATGCCCTAGTCACAAGCTTACTTAGAAGGTTTTCGCAACTCTTTGGCAGGTCAAAGTCCCAATCGTGAAAAATACTTAGAAATATTTCCAAAAATATGGGTTTTTAGATTTCTTGTGACTCAGTTTGGCGACTTGTTCGTGAGTGGAAGCTCCAGTCGTGAGGGTTACTTAGAAGGTATGGCAGCTCACGTCACGACTAACTTGCGAGGGGAACTTCCAGTCGTGAAAAACACTTAGACAAAATTTTCAAAAATTTTTTCATGAAGGTTTCTGGCAGCTTGCTTTGGCGACTTGTTTGCGACTTAATCCAGTTTTCAAAAATTGCTTGTTTTGCGCTTTAAGGACTGTTTTTTAAAACTTTTTAGTTTTTCCCTCGCTCATTTTGACAGTTCATTGTCTTGTCTGTTCATCTCCTTCACAAACTCACCTTGTTCTCACAAAAATCTTCCATTTTCTTCATCATCTCTTCATCATCTCCTGTTTCCTCCGACCCCTCATCTTCCACGGCTTCTGGATGAAGGACTGTCTTTGTGCCCTAATCTGAGAAAGGTGATAAAGGTATGAAATCCAAAATTGATTTGGCTATTTCTAAATCCTTTGTTAGACCTCATGTTTGTCATCATTGTGGTGTTCCTGGACAAATTCGTCCTAATTACTTTAAGTTGTATCCTCAAAAGCAAGTATTCAAATGGTCACAGGTTTCCTCTCAAGGACCTACACCTTTGTTTGGAGAGTTATTAAAAGCTTTGACCTTTTTAACTCAATTTCAGGAGAATTATAATTCTTCTATGTCCTTTAGTAGACATACTAGGACGTGCCTTTTCATCTTCATGGCCAAAGACTCGTGCTGTGTGGGTGAGAAATGAGCCTAAGACTTAATTGTCTTTTCTATTTGCCCTCTGCTTTAATTCTTTCTATCTAAAGTAGGACTCTCTTTTACTTGATTTCTTATCTGCTTTTGAAATCATGCTTTCAAGCATTTGCATCCTACTTTCTTGCCTTCATGTTGTTTGTCTATTTTTGTTTGGTTGTTTAGTCTTTATTTTTTTGGTTTTCAAAATAAAAGGGAAAAACTAGAAAAATACAAAAACAGTGTGTGTTTGTGTACATTGGTACTTATATACTTTGGATGGTAATTGAAACAAAGTTTTCTAAACTTTGTATCTTTTGTAGCTTAAATGAGCATCACTATGCACTACTAAGCAAGTGAGCTTTGTGGCTCGTGTTTGTGATGAGTAAGGTTAAGTTATCTCTTGTACTTAACACTCGTATCACTCTTTCTGACGGGAAGGACTAGAAAATCCTAAGAGAAAGGTGAACGGTTTTTAGACCCCTTAACACAACCGGATTAACCTAGTTAATTAGCCAAGTAATTAACTTAGTCAAATTATGCAAATCTAGGTTATCACAATCAAACAATCATATAAGTATATAGCAGCGGAAAAGTAAATAACACAATGATATGATGACCCAGGAAACCACACAGTAAAAACTTGGGGAGGATTTGACCTAGCTATCCTCAAGGTAAACTTGAATCTACCATCTTGTTGGCTTTATTCCGTGCCAATTTGCTTGCAATTTAAGCACTTAGTAACCCTGTATTTAGGTGGGATTATTGTAAGGGTAGTGTGTGAGAAGATGTGAAGAAAAGCTCAAGTATGTGCAAGAAAGAAGAAATTCGCGGTTAGGACTCACGGCTGACTCGCGACTGGCAAGCCGCCAACTGCAGGCACGTGAGATGCACACAGGGGAGCTGAAGAGTCGTGCCAGCTGTCGCACTGCAGGACAAAAGTCCAAGGCTGGCCAGGCCGTTATCTCACGGCTTGAACTCGCGACTCAGACCAGTCGCGAGGCCAAGCCACCAATCAGCTCTGTTTGGGAAAAACTGACTCTTCGCATTCCTTTCTCACCCCACTATATATAGACCCTTATTCCCACTAAATTGTGAGTGCTTCTAGAGAGAATTTTTGAGAGAAACCCTAGAGAAATACAAGATTGATTCATCCACAATCTTTACCTTAGAGTCTCTACAAATTCCTCTGCTCTCTTCCTCTCCATTGTCACATTCTTGAGAGGTCATTGACCAAATCCTTATTTGACCACACCCACATCTGTGAGAAGGTTCATTTGGTGCTAAGGGAGGCAGTTTGGAAGGAACCAATATACATTGGTTGATGCTATGGTATAGTAGCGGAATCCGGGAAGCTAAAGAAGAAATAGGTTCGGCGTAACCTCGTTGGAGCAAGAAGTTTGGAGGGCTTAGATACTTGCGTAGATTAGGCTTGGAGGGTCTTCTGCTGTTCATGTATCCCAACTACATTCTTTAGTGGATTATTTACCGCTTGGAGGGCGGTGGAGAGGTTTTATGCCGAGGACTTCGGTTTTCTCTTCGATAACACATCGTGTGTTGTCCGTGTGTTTGCATCTTCCTTCTCTTTATCTTTGCATTATATTTACTGTTGTGGATGTGTTTATATTTGGCTTAGATTAATTATTAATTCTGTTATAAGCTTGTTATCATTTTCCGCACATACATTGTTTGATTTAAAGCTTGAATTGGTAATTTTGTAATTGGGGGTCTAAACGTTCAAGGGTGTTTTAGACACATATTGAACTTTCAAATGCCTTTGCCTCTGGATGAACAAGAAGTTAACTGCAACAAAGCAGACACACAGAAACGAACCAAATACAATACCACAAGAAGCAAACGTCAGATTAATTAGTTTCAGTTATAAGTCAGTTAAAGAAAAATGTACCCAGAATAGACCAAAAGAAAAAGAAACAAGATATGATGAGTAGGAAGTGAGCATGAAAACCCCAATGCAGCAGCACACCCAAGATATGGAGGGTGAAAAAAAATAACATAATGCTAACCACACAATACTCATGTAGACTGAAAAACCCAAAAACCACATTCAGAGAGACCCACAGAAAACCCCCAAACCCATACGCCTAAAGAGAAATGACTCTATCAAAGACAATGCTTAGAACAAAGACAAGCAATCAAAAGCATTAACCAGGTACTTAGTTAACTCATCAACAAGAGAAAAAACAATTCCCAAACAATCAAACCCAACATTTTGGGCAAACCCATGTTTGAACACAATATATTGCAGAACACAAATGCAACATACAAAACAAGAAACTAAACATCAAAACATTAAGAATAAAGTATAGGAAGGAAAAGCCATACCTTTTTCTTGGTGTTTGATGAAGACATGATGCAAAATGGAATCTTTTTCAGTGAGACTCGGAGTGTTTGAGTGAGAGAATGAAGAAGACAATGAACAGTCACTGATATTCGAGAGAAAAACTGAAAAACCATTTAAAAAACTATCTTTAAAACGCAAAACACTCGTTTTTCGCGACTGATATAAGTCGCCAGTCAGCCGCCAAGGTAAGTCGCGAAACACTGTGACACCCAGATTTTCAAAAAATCTTCTAAGTGTTTTTCGCGATTGGAAGATCTACTCGCGAGGGAGTCGTGAGCTGAGCCGCGAAAATCTCTGTGTACCCCTCGCGACTGGACCTTCCACCCGCGAACAAGTCGCCACACTAAGCCGCGAAATATGCAAAAACACAAATTTTGAAAAATTTTCTAAGTCTTTTTCACGACTGGGATGCTGATCTGCCAGTGACCCGCGAAAATCTCAAAGAGAGCTTCGCCACTGGAGCATGCGACTAGACCTACCCGCGACTGAGTCGCCAAAATAGGGCAACACTGTTTTTGAAATTTTTGACATTTTTGTAAAAACAAAAACACTCAAAAATCTTTTTGTGTTTGATCAACAAAGATTGAGCTTGTGAAAACACATTTAATCAAGTACAATCACACAAATGAATATGGCATTCATTGAACATAGACTTGTGTGTTGTGTGTGGGTATCAAAAAATAAGATAGTCCCTAGTCCAATGTGAAGCTTCAATGATCAATTTAATCAAGACATACACAACTAGCACTAGATAATGTGACCTATCTCAATTATAGAAACATGCATATATGACCTCCCACATGCACTTGATAACAATTCTTTGAAGCTTTTCATTTGGCTCCATATTTAACATATCATTTGCACTTTTTGAGCAAAGAAAATCTCATTTTGAGATAGATGCCTGAAATTGTTGATATTTCAATTGATGAGTTAGCCTTTGGCATTTTAGGCATCATATATTTTATTTTGGTCGCTTTCCTTTTTCCCTAGTCGAATACTAGTATGTGCGACAGGCTTTTGCAGCTCTATATCTCTTTTCATTTGGAGATTTACATTTAAAGAGCTCTTTTAAGCATAAAAATAAAAAGTGGGAAGATATATAAGCATGAGTCTATGCATGTCTCAAGATCAATAAAGCCATTCACTAATCATTCATGACAAGGTTGAAGATCTATTTACAACAGTTACATAGATTTCAGAATTTCTTCCACAATGATATGAGTGCATAATAGACAAGCTAAGCTCGTTAAATGCGCAAAGCCATAAGTACAAAGGTACAAGGCAAAACAAGTTTTGAGACAAAACTCAACAAAGCCGATCAAACTTTTTGGATTTTCTACTTTTTATGTGTTTTTGGATTTTTGACACAAAAGCAGTAAAAGATTGATAAAAAACATAACATAAAAAAATGTAAAAACATTTGAACCAAAAACAAACACACAAACAAAATAACACCTTAAATACTAGCAAGAAGCACACAACCAAGCATATTCACAAACATGGGAAGTATTAATGCATGGACATATTGTAATGCTTATGCATGAGTACCCTTCGTCACCCACACGTCACGTGCGTTTGGGGTGATATCCTTAACGGATTGGGTACGATAATTAGGACTATCAAACCTTCATATGAAGCTTTCCAAGCAATTTGTGAAGGCACCGATCATCTTCATCACGTCCATCATTCCTAGATCACAGTTTTGACTTCTTGGTTGCTTACCACCCCAAGACCTCATGTCATTTCTTCTTCCTCGTGACCGAGGTGCACTTGCATTGTTGTCTGCTCTTAGCTTTTGACAGTTGGGTCTGGTATGTCCTTGCAATCCGCAATAGTGACAAACATAATCCGTTCTGGGACCCTGTTGTGATCTTGGAAGTGATCTTCCTCTAGCTCCAAATCTGGCTTATGATTGATTGCGGGACTTGTTAACCACCCGTTGATCATTCACATTCTTCTTCCTTTCAGTCTTAACTTTCTCAAGAATAGGCTTATCCACAACCATCTCTTTAGCCTTTACAAACTTCACTTCTTTGGTGACATTGGCTGAAGAGCTGCTTCCTCCGGTATATCCCAAACCGGACTTGTCTGAGGCATGTTTTTGAGATGAAATAACATTGTCCAGTTTCCTGGAGGAGACCCTATCTACCTTGGCATGAGCTTGCACTACCTCTTGCTCAAGAAATCTCACTTTTGTGTAAGCTTCTGATAGCTCACCATTAAGTGCTTCAATCTCACACTTTGCCTCCTTGTATCTTACCAGCAGACTTTTGTAATCTTCCTCAGCTCTATTCATCTTTTTCACAGCCGCCTTTGCTACATTGGTATACTCACATGATTTCTCAAGAAGTAAGGCGTAATTCTTTTGTAGACTAGCTGTATCTTCATCTTCTTCAGCCTCTGATTCTTCAACAATCCCAATAGACTCCAAATCAGAGTGTTCCCCAAGCTCCTTCCCAAGTGAACCCAAATCATCCGAGGATTCTATATGTGTAATGGTCATGAATGCAGAGTAATTTCCTTCTCCGTCACAGCTATCTTCAAAGTTAGAATTTGATGAATCAGTATCACTCAAGGTAGTGGTATAGACCTTTCCTTTTGACTTCAAATAATTAGGACATTCCTTTTTGAAGTGTCCATGTCCATTACACTCGAAGCACACAATGTCAACAGGAAATTGAGAATCCTTCCCTTCACTTTTCTTAAGGTCTTTCGTATCACCTCTTGAGGATGGAAACTTCCCTCTGTTGAATGGTTTCCCACTGTTCTTCATCTTCAGAAATTTGTGGAAGTTTTTCGCAAGATACGCTACTTCCTTCTCCACTCCATCTTCTTCGGAAGGATCATCCATTCTTTCGGTGATGGTTTTGAAAGCAAGTGATTTACTCGTCTTGTGGGAAGGCAGTCCCAGTTCATATGTTTGGAGAGACCCAATCAGCTCCTGAATTTTGATCTCATCCAGGTCTTTACTTTCTTTTATGGCTGTGACTTTTGCTTTAAAACTTTCAAGCAAGGACCTCAAGATTTTTCTCACCACCTTAGTATCTTCAATCTTCTCACCAAGATTGAGCTTAGCAATGACAATTTCGTTGAGCTTCCCATAGAATGAATCAAACGATTCATCTTCACCATCTTGAGCTCTTCAAACTTGGTGGTAAGCATTTGGAGTTTTGTGTCCTTCACCTTCTTAATCCCCTCATAAGTTGTCTCCAAAATCTCCCAAGCTTCCTTGGCCACTGTCATGTGAGATATCCTGTGGAATTCATCTGAAGATACACCACAGAATATAGCATTTAAGGCTTTACTGTTAGCATTGGCTGCCGCAAGAGCTGCCTTATCCCAAGTAGATTTAGCAGCCTCTGGCCTAGTCCAACCTATTTCAACCGCATCCCACACAATGTCATCAATAGAGCATAGAAATGCCCTCATTCTAACTTTTCAGAAGGCATAATTGTTACCATCAAAAAATGGTGGAACATTAAGAGAT
This sequence comes from Quercus ilex subsp. ballota, assembly GCA_032727855.1. Lineage (NCBI taxonomy): Eukaryota > Viridiplantae > Streptophyta > Magnoliopsida > Fagales > Fagaceae > Quercus > Quercus ilex. The sequence goes on along the minus strand of CM064912.1, from coordinate 15,303,480 downwards.
TGAGACCTATCCATCTCAACAAGGGGTCAAGGATCACACTCAGGTATTAAAACCACAACAAGTATACCCGCTCTGAAACCAATTGAAAGTTCAATATGTGTCTAAAATCACCCTTGAACGTTTAGACCTTCAATTACAAAATTACCAATTCAAGCTTTAAATCAAAAAATGTATGTGCGGAAAATGAAAACAAGCTTATAACAGAATTGATAAACAATCTAAGCCAAATATAAACACGTCCACTGCAGTAAATATAAGGCAAAGATAAAGAGAAGGAAGATGCAAACACACAGACAACACACGATGTGTTATCGAAGAGGAAACCGAAGTCCTCGGCGTAAAACCTCTCCGCCGCCCTCCAAGCGGTAAATAATCCACAAAAGAATGTAGTTGGGATACATGAATAGCAGAAGACCCTCCAAGCCTAATCTACCCAAGTACCTAAGCCCTCCAAGCTTCTTGCTCTAACGAGGTTACGCCGAACCTATTTCTTCTTTAGCTTCCCGGATTCCACTACTATACCATAGCATCAACCAATGTATATTGGTTCCTTCCAAACTGCTTCCCTTAGCACCAAATGAACCTTCTCATAGACGTGGGTGTGGTGAGAAAAGGATTTGGTCAATGACCTTTCAAGGATGTATCAATGGAGAGGAAGAGAGTAGAGGAATTTGTAGAGACTCTAAGGTAAAGATTATGGATGAATCAATCTTGTTTTTGTCTAAGGTTTCTCTCAAAAATTCTCTCTGGAAGCTCTCTCCATTTCATGGGAATAAGGGTCTATATATAGTGGGGTGAGAAAGGAATGCGAAGAGTCAACTTTTCCCAAACAGGGCTGATTGGCGGCTTGGCCTCACGACTGGTCTGAGTCGGGAGTTCAAGCCGCGAGATAACGGCCTGGCTAGCCTGGGACTTTTGTCCTGTAGTGCGACAGTTGGCGCGACCCTTTAGCTCCCTTATGTGCATCTCACGTGCCTGCAGTTGACGGCTTACCAGTCGCAAGTCAGCCGCGAATCTCTGCCTTCTTGCATATACTTGAGTTTTTCTTCACATCTTCTCACACACTACCCTTACAATAATCCCACCTAAATATAGGGTTACTAAGTGCTTAAATTACAAGTAAATTGGCATGGAATAAAGCCAACAAGATGGTTGATTAAATTCAACCTTACACCAACTTTACATAAATAATACAACTTTGAGCAAGTCTAAACAAGACTAAACAACTTGTTTTGATCATGGTTTGCCAACATTACACATTAGAGTTCTAAATACATAAATCTTAAGTCTTTAGAACCTAACAAAAGGCATAAATAATCATCTCACCACCATTACCCGCCAATCATGTAATGACATCTATATGCTTTAGCATAGCAAAAGTGCAATGTCAATGACATTTGTGTGCTTCGGCATAGCAAAATTGGAATGTTAAATGCTTATCATTATTGGGTATTTCTTTTCTTTCTCTTATATGCCTATGTATGATTTGCTCAAAATAAAAATATGCAAAGAAAATAAAAAGCAAAAGATCAAAATACTTTTAAATATGATTGCAAGCCCGTATTCTAGGAGATATGAGAGTTATAGGATGTACCTCGAAGGTGATAGTCCCCATCAAATAGTTATGATTGTGTGTGAGTTAAAGTGATTTTCTCCTATCTCAAATCGTCATAACATGTATACACTTATACAATCTTATGATGTTTTTCACACACAACACACAATATTCTTTGCTACTTTTGATACATGTGCAAGTACAATATGATTTGGCTATCATAAGGTTTACATGTGTTAATGTATGCTCACTAAACTGTCTTAACTTGTTTTTGAAATATAAAATTGGTTAGACTTTTTTTAATGTGTGTGTGTGTGTTTTTGGGATCTATGAGCTTAACATTTTTGTTGAGAGATGATTTTGAGAGGTCAAAATGTTGTTTCGATCCTTGGTTGAGTTGCATGTTTGATTGCATTCATATCTGTGTTTTTCTCTTCTTGAAAAACTGTTTTTAAGCAATCTCGATATCTCCTCAACACCTCTCGACACTTGGCTTATCTATCGAGCTCTTCAGTTGCTTTTTATCGCAATCTCGACACCTTTTGGTAGCTAGGTCAATCGATCGAGAAAGTTTCTGTCCCCTCGATAGATGCTCGATAGCTGGTCGATCCATCTAGGTTGGCTTCTGCTCGATAGCATCTCGACACCTCTCGATCCATTAAGATTTTCTTGCATGCATTGTTCTTCACATGTTTTGCATGTTTTTCTTATCTTGTTGACAACTCCTTGACACCTCTCGACACCTTGCAAGGTTTCTTGAAAAACTATTTTTCTTGTTTCATTACAGTCATGCATTTATATGGATTCTTTGCGCCTTTGATCATCCTTGATCATCTTTATGTTTCTCGGGTAAAGCTTTCTAGCTTCTTGTACCTTTTGTCAATCATGACAAAAAGGGGGAGAAATTGTGGAGAATATGTGGTTTCTTTTTAAGATTCTACATGTTAGGGGGAGAAATACATGCCCTTGTAAGGGGGAGATGTGTTTCATCTTTTTAGGGGGAGTGCTTACCTTCTTCTTTTTCTACACCGATCTTGTGACCATATTTACATACATTGTACTTATCTTTGATATATATATGTTGATGTATGTTTTTTCACCTATCCTTGCATATGTTGTTTCTTTTCTTTCTTTATACACATGTTTCTTATTACTTGTATGCAATCTATTATTTCTGTTTCACAATGAGATGCCTCGATGAGTTTTGTTTAAAGTGTTTCAGAAATAAAGGTTGTCAAAGTCTTTCTTGCCATAGACTCTCTTCTTGCAAATTTTTTCAAGAGTTTGTGTTAGGATAGATTTTATTATATTCAACAAGTGAATATGAGTTGAGTGATTTATGACTTCTCTCATATCTCATTTGTTTGTTGTGGTTTTGTCACGGATTGCCAAAAGGGGAGATTATTAGGACATATGTGATTCACTTTTTAGGAACATATGTCACTATTTTATGTTATTGGTTAATCCTTTGACAAAATGCATTTTACTTGTATTTGGATAGATCTAGGATGTGTTTAATACTTCAAGAAACCTTGTTTCAAGATCAAGTGTTAAAACCATACAAGTTTGTCCAAGATTCAAGCTAAGGAAGTGCCTGTCATTAAAGCTAGACAGCTAGCATCTATCAAGCTTGAAGAGTTGTTCTAGCCCCCGGGCTCGACAACAGCTCGATAGATAGCCATCTGTCGAGGTTTATGAAAAACAGAATTTTAGTTCTGTTTTGACACTAATCCGTAATTGTATGTTTAGGCTTTCTTTTCTCACAACCCTAGACATATATAAGGCTTATTTTAAAGGCCGTCACATGAGAGAATACAAGGAGAACATATGCAAAAGGTGACCGATACCTCATTCTCTTTGAAAGAAGCTACTGTGTCTTTTGCGCCTTAGGGTTTTGTAACCAAGTGCTTCTTGATCTTTATTATTGATAAAGTGAAGAATTTTGCAGCCAACATCTTCTTCAAGTTGGTGTGTTAGTCACGTACTGGGAGCCATGCATCTTTGGTTAGTCACGTACTAGGATCTGTGCATCAAAAAGGGTGGCGTTCATATATTGAAGAGTTTAGAGGTTCTAAAGCGGTAGAAGGTTTCTGCTGTGAGTTCATCTACTGGGATTGTAGAGTCTAGGGACAAAGGTTTTGTACTAGATTTGAAACTTCTCTTTACTATAGTAATTGCCTTTTGGGAAGGTTTCCCCCCAGGTTTTTTACTGTGAAACTAGTTTGTTTAATTGGTTTTCCTAAGTCATCATATCTTGTTTTATTTATTTTTTCCTTTACATGATATTAATGTTTGTTTGTTTTAACAAGTTTTATTCATAATAAATCTAATTAACAACTTAGGTTTAAAACTTGTTAATTCTATCAACCGAGGTCTAAATTTCCCAACAATACTTCTAGTGTTGATGCTAATATGGCTGAAGCTTCTACTTCTCAACCTAAGTCGAAAGGCAATGGTAAAATGAAGAAGATGAAGAAGGACTTCGCCAAGCAAGATGGCAAACAAGTTGCCTTAGGAGTTGCCAATAAAGGAAAGAAAACCAAAGGAAGGTGTTTCCATTGTGGTGAGAAAGGACATTGGAAGTAGAATTGTCCAATATTTAAGGCTGCCAAGAATAAAGGTATGAAAAGTACATTCCTTCTTGAAACATGTTTAGTACAGAACCCCACGGATTCTTAGTGTGTGGATTCAGGTTGTACTAATCATATCTGCAAATCTTTGTAGGGGTTTCAGGAGACCAAAAAGTTAAATGAAGGGGAAATGTTTCTTACCTTGGCTGATGGGAGTAAGATTCCAGTTGTAGCTATTGGAGTGTTTAATTTATGTTTTGAATCTAGAGTTTTAATATTAGAAGACTGTTTGTATGTACCTAATGTTCGTAGGAATTTAATTTCTACAACTTATTTAGGTAAACATGGATATTATGTTATCCTAAAAGACAATGTTGTAATAAAGAAGGATAAAATGTTTATCTGTTTTGGCAATATTGTGGATGGTGTTTATATTTTAACTCCTGATAAGCATGAATTATACAATTCTAAATTACATAATAACTCTCATGTAAAATCATTAAAGAGAAAGTTTCCTTCTGCAAGTGATGCATATCTTTGGCACTTGCGTTTGGGTCATATTAATTCAAACAGAATTCAAAAACTTATCAAAGATGGACTCTTAGGGCCCATGGACTTTGATGGTTTTCCAGTTTGTGAATCTTGTTTGGAGGGTAAAATGACCAAACGATCTTTTAATGCAAAAGGTAGAAGAGCCCAAGAGTTGCTAGAACTAGTACATTCAGATGCATGTGGTCCTATGTCAGTCCAAGCAAGAGGTGGCTATGAGTATTTCATTACCTTCACTGATGATTACTCTAGATTTGGTTATGTGTACCTAATGAAACGGAAGTTTGAAGCTTTTGAAAAGTTCAAAGAGTTTAGGGCTGAAGATGAGAATCAATTAGGTAAATGCATAAAGGCTATTCGATCTGATCGAGGTGGCGAATACCTTCTTGGGGATTTCAAGGATTACTTGACTAAACATGGGATTATATCCCAGTTGACTGCACCTGGAACTTCACAACAAAATGGTGTAGCAGAAAGAAGGAATAAGACTCTTTTAGATATGGTTAGATCCATGTTAAGTTATTCAACTCTACCAATTTATTTTTGGGGATATGCCTTAAGTACTGCAATGTATCTTCTGAATTTAGTACCTTCAAAGTCTGTTCCTAAAACACCTATAGAGTTGTGGACTGGACGTAAGCCTAGTATGAGACATCTCCATATTTAGGGTTGTCCGGCACATGTGTTGAAAGGAAAGTCTGACAAGTTACAGTCTAAAACAGAAGTGGTATTCTTTGTAGGGTATCCAAAAGGAACTGTTGGAGGTTTATTCTATAGTCATAAGGATAATAAAGTGTTTGTTAGCACAAATGCCAAATTCTTGGAAAATGACTATATAAATGATTATCCTAGAAGTAGAGTTGCTTTGGCTGAAATGAATGAACCTGTAATAGAACAACCAATGCAAGAAACTAGGGATAATGTGGATGTATTAGATACACCACAAGACATTACTCATGAGATGACTAGTACACAGGTGCCTCGTTGTAGTGGGAGAATTGTTCGGCCTCCTCTAAGAATTATAGGTTTGGGAGAAACTTATGAAGCTATCCCAGAAGAGGCTAAGTGTGGACACCTATAGTGGCGCATATAAACTGCCGCTAAAGGTTGATTCACTCAATTCCTAACCTCATATGGCGGCAGTTGACAGCCCACTGCAATAAACAAAATCTGCCGCAAAAAGATACTTATATGACGGTGCTTTTTATTACTGCTGCAATAGGTCTACTGTGGCACTTAAGTGGTGGCACTTCGAAGTGCTGCAATAGTAGCTGCCGCTAAAGGTTAGATGTGCTTTTTGCCACACTTTTTTTTTTTTTTTTTAGCGGCATTTTTGGAGCGCTGCAATAGACGGTATTTCTTGTAGTGTATATTGTTGGCTAAGATTCTCAATATATATATTATTAGCCAAAATATTTGGCTGTGAATGGATTTGAATTTATATTCTTAATAAATCAGATGAGTTCTAATTTTTAATATATATATCAGAGACAGAGAGTAATTATTTTTGAAATATTTCATTTTTCATTCCGTTAATCAAATTGAAATGAGGTTGGATATATATAATATTCTCAATACGGTTAATAAAACCCTGTAAATTTTCATAAGACTAACACTTAACAATTAATATCACTTATATCTTCCTCTCAAAAATATATATATATATCACTTATATATATAAAAAATATATATATATATATATATCACTTATAAAAAAAATATATATATATATATATATATATATATGGATCAAGTCGTGATAGAACCCAAAAGAAATGCCATCACCCTGTTCAATATTGGTCAAATTTGCTATCGTCATTATCCTCAAGAATAATACCTGCATCATTACTCTTTTACAAATTTCAATAATAGCTAGTTAAACAAAAGGTGTAACCGGAATTTGACTGAATCTGTTAAAATGTTTGTATGTCAAGACAAATAGAGCATAGTACGATTCAAACATGGGTCTCTGCCTTTTAGCCTTGGGCTCGACTCATACTGGGCTGTCTTACTCTTACTTTGTAGACTTTGTGTTGAAGGTTTTTTTTTTTGCTACAATTCTACAAACCCAATGTTATATATGGGCTCAGAACACATTTATTTATTTTTTTTATTTTTTTTATTGAGTTGTTCTACTATTCAAACTTCTTATATATCTCTTTTTTGAGTGTGAATTTTAAAAATTTAATCATTGAATTTTATGTGTCTTATATTCTTAACACGCATATCAAATTTTGTTCAAATTAGATGTTATTTAATATTCAAGTAATAAACATATTTTTTATACATAATTTTATATCACAAAAACTTAAAATTTAAACATTTGTTTAATGACATAGCAATTTGTTTAATGAAATAGCAATTGATCTTTGATCTTCTTGAAATTTTACAGGCATAAAGGATATAATAAAAACATTCAATCCAATCTGTTAAAATGTTTGGGGGATAAGGCTGTGTTTGCTTTGGAAGAAAATAATTTCCAACCACTATAAAATGTTTTTAGGTGATAATATATTTTGGAAAAAAAAAAAAATTCAAGCATTTGGTTGTGTTCTTGAAAATATTAGGAAAAATAACTTTCTTTACACGTACTTTCAATATTTTTCTCTCCACGTTTATTTTTACAAAACAAAAGAAAAAAGAAAAAAGAAAAAAAAAATACATAACTCTTTCTAGTTTTCCCATAAAACACAAAAACTCCATGAAGTTTTGATTATAATTTATAATGGAACACTTAAACCTCTATATATATATATATATATATAAATAAAGAGTGAAATGGGGTACATTGGGTAAAACTTATATATTTGGGATGGGTAAAGTTCACACAGTAGGATGGCTCAAGCATAATAACTCATTTTTCACCCAAACCAAACATATCATTCGTTTATTAGAAGTTGCGAATTTTTAAACGGAGGGAGGGTGAGAGCTATTTTTTCACTCGAACCAATGGTTTTTCAAAAATTGATAGGAAGAAAATGACAAAGTAGCATTATTTTTCTATGGGTTTTTTCATCAGTTGGCATCATTATCATCTACAAACGGAGGGAGGGTGAGAGAGCTTATTTTCCGCTTTCCATTGATTTGGCAGGGAAACTAATTTTCAAAGTAGTCATAAGCATTATTCTTTTGATTAAAAAAGAAACGCAGACCCATTAGTCCTAGGTCTCCCACCAATCAGCGAAAACATATGCAAAGGCGGAACAAAACAGAAAATGCTTTTCCAGTACTTCAGTTTAGCCCATATAAGAAGAGACTGCTTTCTCTTGTACAAGTTTCTGTATAAAGAAAAAAACATTCCAACTTATGTCAAAAAAAAAAAGTTTCCTAAAACCATGCTACGATTTTTGTTTTTTTGTTTTTTTTTTGAGAAACACATATACTACATTGTTAAACACACATAACGGATTCTATTAGCAACTTGCAAACAACTTAATTTCAAGGAAGAAAGATGAACATTGCGAGTTGTGACTTCAACAACCCAATCTTTCAAACTAGGCTAAAGCAAGATGCGTGACATTAACAAATGATTTTGCTAATAATAAATTCTTTTCACCAGCCCTTTGGAAAAATTGGATCTTTTTGTAGAAAGAAATAGATATAAGCCAATTACAAGTCATCATGTCAACTGTCATGCATGTCGGTCTTGAAAATGAAATTATTCACTAAATTGAGTGATCTATCCTAAGTTCGCATATACTAATACCACTAAATTGATCCAGTCGGAGACTGACCAACAAGCAATCACATAGCAGTAGGAGAATGTGAAGTAGAGGAGAATAAACTTGAGATTGAAAGAGACTTGAACCATTTTTATTAATGCATATTTTGAATTTTTTATTTTTGTTGACACCATTTATGTGACAATTAATTTTGATCAAGACTACTATAAATTTTGGAAATAAGAGGATCAAAGTGTAAGTATACTAATCCTCAAGGAAGTCTTTGTTATTTTCTCTAAACTTTTTCTATATAATACTCTTAACCTGTGAGATGTAATAATTTCTCCCTTATCTCAATCTTTTCAATAGTTGTGAACTCACGGAACTTTCTGTTTGGCTTATCACTTTTTTTTCCTTAATAACTTCCCACGGCTCTCAACTTCAAGGCCTTTATTTAAAAGAAAATCAAGGTTTAAAGAATAGGAGAAAAAAAAAACTTAAAACGACTTAAATTAATGGGACCCATATTTTACCACAAAATCATTTTTAAAAAATTACTTAAGTACTGTACGAAAGAAAACGTTGAAGTTTTCTCTATCTTTTTTCCATTTTTTGAATATTTTATAGCTTTAAATTCTTGGTTTTTACTATAACTCCAAAATTTAAGTACTTAGAAGAATAGAGAAAAAATGTTGCATTATAAATATTTTTTTAAAAGAAAAGAATGTAGTGAGATTATGTGCATACAACTTTGTAGGTATATTATTATACTTTTAAGATTGTTTTAACTCTATATATTAGATTAAGGTCTTATTTTTAAGTTGTTTTTTCTTTTATACTTTGTCTTATAATCTTGATTTTTACTCCCCTAAATAAAAATTCTGGCTCCACCAGTTCCTGATCCAAACATATTAATTGTAAATCAGATGCAACAAATAATTTCAAGAAAAAATTGATAGGAAACAAATGTCAAAGAAGCTTGATTTTTCTACTGTTTTTTTTTCCAACCAGTTGGCCCCATCATACTACAAACGGAGGGAGGGTGAGAGAGAAGGCTACATAGCAGCATTTCATTTATAAAAACAGACCATTTTAATGGCACTAATAGTTACGGAGATGGTTTCTTTTCCAGTGAATTGGCAATGAAACCAATTTTCAAAGTGGTCCATTAGCAAAAAATTGATATTAAAAAAAAAAAAATCAATAAAAGTTGTTCAAGCGAATTTTTTTATTTCAGTCTGCCCACATAGACAGACTCACGCCCAATTTTATAACATATTTACAAGTCAATTTTGTGATGATTACAGTAGCTGCTGAACAAAAAAAAAGTACACCAATTATAAAATAACACTTAAGTATGTTGTGAATTTAAATATATAATTAGGTGTTCCTAACACTATTATTATCATTACTTTAAGAAAACTAGCATTATTCTTTTAAAATGTTGATATTTTATTTGATAGTTGAATAAGAGATCTAAGATTCAATCTCCGCCTACACTAAAAATCGACTGGTGTCTTGGCTGATGATAAAAAGCTATTATCAAGAGCAAATGCCAATGGTTGAAACTTTCTCAAAAAAAAAAAAAAAAAAAAAATCTCTAGTACAAGATTTTGTAAAACACATGATTAGAGAGAAAAAAAAATTCGAACTCACCTCAAATTAAAAAAAGTTTCGTAAAATCGTGCCACTATCTTTGTTTTTATTTTTATTTTCGTAAGGTTGAATTTACTCAACCATCTTGTTGGCTTTATTCCGTGCCAATTTGCTTATATTTCAGCACTTAGAAACCCTGTATTTAGGTGGGATTCATGTAAGGGTAGTGAGTGAGAGAGTGTGAAGAAATCTCAAGTTTGTGCAAGGATGAAGGGTTCGCGGCTGGGACTCGTGGGTGACTCGTGACTGGCAAGCCGCCAACTGCAGCACACGAGTGAAGCGTGCGAGAAGATGAACAGTTATGCCAGCTAGTGCACTACAGGACTAAAGGTCCAGCATGGCCATTCTGTTATCTCGCGGCTTGAACTCGCAACTCAGTCAAGTCACAAGGCCAAGCCGCCAACCAGCCCTGTTTGGGAAAAACAGTCTTTTCGCACTCCTTTCTCATCTAAGTATAAATACCCCTTAAACCCACGAAATGTTGAGAGCTTCTAGAGAGAATTTTGATAGAGGAACCCTAGAGAAAAACAAGATTGATTCATCCACAATCTTCATCTAAGATACTCTTCAAATTCCTCTACTCTCACCCTCTCCATTTATACATCCTTGATAGATTCTTGGCTAAATCCTTTTCTCACCATACCCACGTCTGTGAGAAGGTCTTTTGGTGCTTAGGGAAGCAGTTTGGAAGGAACCAATGGTTATTGGTTGATGCTATGGGCTATAGCGGAATTCGGTAAGCTAGAGAACAAAAAGGTTCGTCGTAACCTCGTTGGAGCAAGAAGCTTGGAGGGCTTAGGTACCTGGGTAGATTAGGCTTGGAAGGTCTATTGTTATTCATGTATCCCAACTACATTTTCTAGTGGATTATTGACCGCTTGGAGGGCGGCAGAGAGGTTTTACGTTGAGAGCTTCGGTTTCCTCTTCGATAACACATCGTCGTGTTGTCTTTGTATTTGCATCTCTCTTCTTTTAATCTTTACCATTTAATTTCTGCTGTGGATATGATTTTAAATTGGTTTAGATTGTTTATCAATTCTGTCATTAGCTTATGTTCATGTTCCGCACATTTACTGTTTGATAATAAGCTTGAATTGATAATTTGTATTTGGAGGTCTAAACGTTCATAGTGTTTTCAAAGCTATTTGAACTTTCATTTGGTATCAGTGCAGGTGCACTTGTTGTGGTTTGATCACCTGAGTGCGATCCTAAACCCCTTGGATATGGATGTTGCTATGGAAGAGGCCATGCTGAATTGTGGTTTAAATGTTTGTGACAATGACTCTATGAGTATGTTTGATGGGTGTCCTAACAATGAACTCTTATAGTTATTAAAAACAAAGAAACATGCTAGGATGTTTGCTCACATGCTGAAATATTTTGAAAATAAGAATCACATATTACACAATAGTCTATATGAGTCTAACTCTTTGATTAAGAAGTACAAAAGAAGAAATAGAATATTGTGTGTAAAGGTTGATAATCTGAAAAAGAAAATTTAATCTAACAGATGCATGGATAATGAAGATAAATTGTTGTTTAATGGTCAAGAGTGCTTGTCTCATGCTTGTCTATTTGTGCACACCTCATTGAAGGTATTTAACTAATGCTTGTGGTCTCTTGATAGTGGTTGTTCTCGTCATATGACAAGAGATAAATCACTATTTAAGACTCTCAAAGAGAAAGTTGGTGACTATGTGACATTTGGTGATGGGAGTCATGCTCAAGTTCTCGGCAAAGGGACTGTTGAAATACCGAGATTATCTTTATTGAAAGATGTGTTATACATTAAAGGGTTGAAGGCGAATCTCTTAAGCATCACTCAAATATGTGATGAGGATTTTCTTGTCCAATTCTCAAAGAAAGGGTGCATAATCATTAACAAGAAGGGATTCAAGTCCTGGAGGGAAATAGGACTACTGATAATTGCTATGGAGTAGTTCCTACGGCACCTATTTCGTGTAGAAGTGCTCATGTTGACATGCTTGAACTTTGGCATCACAGATTTAGGCATGCAAATTTTAAACAAGTAGCTAAAGTCTCTAAACTCGAAGCAATTAAGGGACTTCCAAAGTTTGGAAAGGTGGAGAAGACTATTTGTGGAGCATGCCAAATGGGAAAACAAACAAAGGCAAGTCATCACAAGGTGAATGTGATTGCTACCTCACGGTGTTTAGAGCTTATCCATGTTGATCTAATGGGGCCTACAAGAACTGAAAGTCTAGGAGGAAAGAGGTACATTATGGTCATTGTTGATGATTTCTCAAAATATACTTGGGTTGAATTTCTTAGAGAAAAATCAGAAGCATGTGAAAAATTGGAAATTCTTTGCAAGAGATTACAAAACGGGAAAGGAGTTCCCATTGTCAAGATAAGGAGTGATCATGGCAAGGAGTTTGAGAATGCAAGATTTGAGTTCTTTTTGTGAAAAGAACGGAATCAAAAGGGAATTTTCAGCTCCCAAAACTCCTCAGCAAAATGGAGTGGTTGAAAGGAAGAATCTAGTGATTCAAGAAATGGCTAGAGTTATGCTACTTAACAAGCAAATTCCTCAAAAGTTTTAGGGAGAAGCCGTGAACACTTCTTGCCACATTGGTAATAGAATATTCTTCCGAGTGGGAACAAAGAAGACCGCTTATCAGATTTGGAATGGAAAGAAGCCGAAAGTAAAGTACTTCTGAGTGTTCGGAAGCAAGTGCTACATTCTAAATGATCGGGAGAACCTTAGGAAATTTAATGCTAAAAGTGATGAAGGTATTTTTCTTGGGTATTCTACTACTAGCAGAGCATTTAGGGTCTTCAACAAGAGAACTAAGATGGTAATGGAGTCCATCAATGTAAAAATTGATGATGCCATAACCAAGGCAAAAATGGTTGATGATGGGGAAGGACAGCACACCCAAGAACCCACTGTTGAGGCCGAAGCTCTTGATATAGAAGCTGAAGGAACTACACAAGAAAAGGAATCAACTCCCTTGAACACAAGAATGGAAACAAGATCAATGTCTATGAAACTTCAAATAGCGTTGAAAACATTATGAACGTTTTGACCCCCAATTACAAATTACCAATTCAAGCTTATTATCAAACAATAAATGTACGGAAGATGAACACAAGCTAATGACGGAATTGATAATCAATCTAAACCAAATAAAATTACATCCACAGCAGAAATTAAATGGCAAAGATTAAAGGAAGAGAGATGCAAATACAAGGACAACACACGATGTATTACCGAAGAGGAAACTGAAGCCCTCGGCGTAAAACCTCTTCGCTGCCCTCCAAGAAGTAAATAATCCACTACAAAATGTAGTTGGGATACATGAACAACAATAGACCCTCCAAGCCTAATCTACGCAGGTACCTAAGCCCTCTAAACTTCTTGCTCCAATGAGGTTGTGCCGAACCTTTTTCTTCTCTAGCTTACCGGATTTCGCTATAGCCCATAGCATCAACCAATAACCATTGGTCCCGTCCAAACGTCTTCCCTAAGCACCAAAAGACCTTCTCACAGATGTGGGTGTGGTGAGAAAAGGATTTGGTCAAGAACCTCTCAAGGATGTATCAATGGAGAGGAAGAGAGTAGAGGAATTTGAAGAGTCTCTTAGATGAAGATTGTAGATGAATCAATCTTGTTTTTCTCTAGGGTTTCTCTCTCAAAATTCTCTTTGGAAGCTCTCTCATTTCGTGGGTATAAGGGTCTATATATAGTGGTGTGTGTTTGGAATATGAAGAGAGAGTTTTTCCCAAACAGAGCTGGCTGGCGGCTTGGCCTCGCGACTTGACTGAGTCGCGAGTTCAAGCCGCTAGTTAACTGCATTGCCAGTCTGGATATTTTGTCCTGTAGTGCACCATCTAGCATAACGCTTTAGCTACCCGCATGCTTAACATGTGACCCTCTTCTGGCGGCTTGCCACCCATGAGCCACCCGCGAGTTCCAGTCCCGAGTCCCTGCTTCTTTGCACAATGAGGAACATATCTTCACACTCTCTTACACACTACCCTTACATGAATCCCACCTAAATACAAGGTTTCTAAAAGTGCTGAAATACAAGCAAATTGGCACGGAATAAAGCCAACAAGGTGGTTGATTAAATCCAACCTTACAATCTCCCCCTTTGGCTATTCCGTGACAAAACCCTACAACAAACTCTAGACTTAACGCGTGAGTTGGGAATAGTTGAAAAACTCACTCACACCTAACTCTAGAATCTGTGAAGCTTTTGAACCACAAGAACAAGTATCTCCTCAAACACAACAACACAGTCTTATCATTGTATGCAAAAAACTTGTAATGCAAATGGAGCAAGCATAATGTGATCAAGCAAAATGGAATAAAGTAATAGACCATGGCTTGACCAAACAATCAATCATTATACAATAGTAATCACAATGCTCATTCTCTCAAGGAATGAACATCCGGACATGCAAGCAAATAAACTCAATTGCAGAGTATAATTTGCATGTCTAACACTCAACCAATGCATAAAACATATATGCATCTAGGGATAAGATCCTACAAGGGCACAAGAGTGATGTACTTAAAGAAAAAAGCATGGTATTTAACATCAAGTACTAGCTACAAAGCATGAGTACATAAACCTTAAAAGCTTACAAAAGCAACAGGTACAAACATAAACTAAGAACCTTATAAACCTACAAAGGTACTAGGTACAAACACATAAACAGCTACTGAATAATCATCATAATTAAATAAATACTAGAACCAATTAGCCACAGTGTGTCAAACTCATAAACAAAGCAAAACATTATCCAAAGTATAAACATAAAATAAAGCTGAAAAATAAACTAGCTATTTATAGACTGCTTCCCCCTCAAAAATAACACTCTCCCTCAAGAGATGCTCCTCAAAAAAATCTCCCCTTTTGACCGAAATGGCCAAAGGGTCACTGTTGGGTGTTGAAGCTGTCAAACTTGGCTGAGAGTATGTTGAGCTGATCTTGTATTGCTGCCATCCTATTAGTTTGTTCATTTTGGACCTCTCTGAGTCCATCAATCCTCTCCAGATTGATCTGAAAAGCATCTGGAGGTACAGCTGAAGAAGTTGAAGCTCTACTCCTCTTGCTTCTGCTTCTGGGTGTGGATGTCTGTCCTGCAGCCTCTACTTCAGTTTCCATAGGATCACCTTCTCCTTAGTCACCCTCCTCTTCATCACCTGGAAGACGAACTTGTATCCTTGTGATGGTTTGTTTGTTAATGGCTGAAAGTGGAGTCATAGGACTGATATCTTGAGGGATTGCAACACCCTTTGCTCTGAAAATCCTCATAAGAAGGCTAGGAAATATTAGTTTGGGCCTAGAGGTGGTTCTAGTCTCATCCACAATTGTGTCAAATATGTGGGAGCTGATGTCAATGAAAGTTTTCTCTTTGAGCTCTATGAGGAAGATAGCTTTGGCATTGGTGATTGTAGTCAGCTTCCTTATTGGATACAAGTTGAACATCATGATGGTGGTCAGACACCTCATGTCAGCCAGGAAGGCATTGGTGTTGAGACATCTCCCCTCTTTAACACCACCAATCCTATTCTGGACGGTTTCTATAGAGAGCATTTTGTCCTTGTAATTAGTTAATTCATAATCCTCAAAACCCTCAAGCCCTAAAACCTCATCAATGTCATGAGCATCTAAGGTGAACTTATGACCTATGATCCAGCAGTTCAGCTCATCCTCCTTTATAACAACATTTGCATAGAATTCTCGTATTAAGGGCTCATAAACTGCAGGTAGATCACTCATCAACTTATCCCATCCTCTGCCCTCAAAGCATTCTGGAATGAAGGTATCCTTCAAGTCATTTAAATCCACAAACCTCTCCTGGATAATGGTTCCCTTTATGAAAGAATCTCTGTATCTCTCAAAGTGCTGAACAGACCTAAACAGGTTGTGGTCCATTTTCAGCCTTTTGTCAGCCTTCTTAGCAGGAGTCTTCTTCTTTGAAGGTGTGGGAGGCATTTGTAAGCAAGTAGAAGAGGCCACAAGAACAAAGCACAATAGATAGATACTCAACATATTAGAACCAAATTTAGAAACACATTGAGGAACAGAGATAAATATAACATGCTATAGTATAGAGAATTTAACACAAATGACCCAAAACTCAGTGTGACATTGTGCACAAGCACAACAAGATCACCAAAAGACTTAAAATTTAACATAAGAGAAGATGTGCACCAAGCAATCTGTTGACCAAATTCATCAAGAAACCAACTCTAACAATTTTTGAACACTTAAGCATATGTTAACAAGACATTACAAAATGGGTATGATATGAATACTGAGTCCAGAAACAACAAAGGAACACAATACATAATAGAAAAAAAATACCAAACATCAGATTGATAAATGCAACAAACCCTATTCAAACAAACCTAACAAAATATTCTCAACCCATACCCCTCAAATATCAAAACAACAGCACAACACACAGATTCAAGAAAAAAAATGTTCAAATCATGAAGAATGAAGTGAAAAAGAGAAAGCTCACACCTTTTTCTTAAAGATTGGAGTGGAAATTGTGCTAAAATGGATGCTTTTCAAAGAGAGACTCGGAGTGTTTGAGAGAGAGAAATGGGGAAGACAATGAACAGTCACAAAAATTCGAGGGAAAAACTGAAAAAAAATTTGAAAACTGTCTTTAAAACGCAAAACACGTGGTTTTTGCGACTAAGTGAAGTCATCAGTCAGTCGCCAGGGTAAGCCGTGAAACACTTTGAAACTAAGATTCGTGAAAAATTTTCTAAGTGTTTTTCGCGACTGGAAGTTCTACTCGCGATAGAGTCGCGAGGTGAGCCGCGAAAATCTCTGTATACCTCTCGCGACTAGACCTTCAACCCGCGAACAAGTTGCCACACTAAGCCGCGAGGAACAAAAAAATTCAAATTTTGAAAAATTTTTCTAAGTATTTTTCATGACTGAGACCTTGACTCGCCAGTGAGCCGTGAAAAATCTCAAAGAGGGCATGCGATTGGGATAACCCGCGACTGAGTCGCCAAAATAGGACAACATTGTTTTTGAAATTTTTGACATTTTTGTAAAAACAAAATACTTTCCAAAAACAACTAAAACACTCAAAAATCTTTTTTTGTTTGATCAACAAAGATTGAGCATGTGAAAACACATTTAAACAAGTACAATCACACAAATGAATATGGCATTCATTGAACATAGACTTGTGTGATGTGTGTGGGTATCAAAAATGAGATAGTCCTTAGTCTAATGTAAAGTTTCAATGATCAATTCAACCAAGGCATACACAACTAGTACTAGATAATGTGATCCATCTCAATTATAGAAGTATGCATATATGACCTCCCACATAAACTTGAGTACATTTCTTTGAAAGTTTTCATTTGGCTCTATATACATCATATCATTTGATCATTTTGAATCAATACATCTCATTGTGAGATTGATGCCTAAAATTTTTGATATTTCACTTTGATAAGTCAGCCTTTGGCTTTTTTTTGGGCATCATACATTTTATTTTGGTCGCTTTCCTTTTTTCCTAGTCAAATACTAGTATGTGCGATAGGCTTTTGCAGCTCAATTTCCCTTTTCATTTGGAGATTTACATTTGGAGAGCTCTTTAATTAAAAGCGATAAAATAAAAGTGGGAAGATATATAGGCACAAGTCTATGCATGTCTCAAGATCAACAAAACCATTCACTAATCATTCATGACAAGGTTGAAGATCTATTTACAACAGTCACATAGATTTCAAAATTTCTTCCACTATGATAAGAGTGCATAAGAGACAAGCTAAGCTCATAGATGCACAAGGCCATTAGTACAAAGGTACAAGGCAAAACATGTTTTGAAACAAGACTCAACAAAGTCGATCAAAATTTTTGGATTTTCTACTTTTTATGTGTTTTTTGGATTTTTGACACAAAAGTAAGAAAAGATTGATCAAAAACAATGTAAAAACATTTTAAAAATGAAACCAATAAACAACCATACAGATTTCAAAACAAACAAGAAAAATGCATACAACCAAGCATATTCACAAAGCATAGGAAGAATTAATGCATGGACATGTTGTAATGCTTATGCATGAGTACCTTTCTTCACCCACACGTTACGTGCATTTGGGGTGATATCCTTGATGGATTGGGTACGAGAGTTAGGACTTTCAAACCTTCTTGTGAAGCTTTCCAAGCAAGTGGTGAAAGCACCGATCACTTCATCACATCCATCACTCTGGGATCGCGGTTTTGACTTCTTGTTTGCTCACCCCCCCAAGACCTTTTGTCATTTCTTCTTCCTCGTGATCGAGGAGCGCTTGCATTGTTTAACTCTCTCAGCTTATGATTGTTGGGTCTGGTATGTCCTTGCAATCCGCAATAGTGATAAAGATGATTCGTTCTAGGACCCCATTGTGATCTTCCTCTAGCTTCAAATCTGGCTTCTGATTGATTACGGGACTTATTTAACACCCGTTGATCCGCCACATTCTTCTTCTTTTCAGCCTTAACTTTCTCAGGAATAGGCTCTTCTACAACTGGCTCCTTTGCCTTCACAAACTTCACTTCTTTGGTGACATTGGCTGATGGTCTATTCCCTTCGGTAAATCCCAATCCGAACTTGTCTGCGAAGTGTTTTTGAGATGAGATAACATCTTCTAGCTTCTTGGAGGAGACCCTTTCTATCTTTGCATGTGCATGCACTACCTCTTGCTCAAGAAATCTCACTTTTGTGTAGGCTTCTAATAGCTCACCATTTAGTGTTTCAATCTCACACTTTGATTCCTTATATCTGACTATGAGACTTCTGTAGTCCTCCTAGGCTTTCTTCATCTTCTTAACAGCCGCCTTCGCCACCTTTGCTTACTCTCCCGATTTCTCAAGGAGTGAGTTGTAGTTCTCTTGGAGACCAGTTGTGCTCTCATCTTCTTCAGCTTCTGATTCTTCAACAACTCCCATTGATTCTTCATCACTATGCTCCCCAAGCTCTTGTACAAGCAAATTCAAGTCCTCCGAGGACTCAACATGAGCAATGGTCATAAACGCGGAGTAGTTTCCTTCTTCGTCACGGCTATCCTTTGAATCAGAATGTGATGAATCCAAGTCACTTAAAGTGGTGGCATAGACCTTGCCCTTCGATTTCAAATAATTGGGACATTCTTTCTTGAAATGTCCATGTCCGTTTCACTCGAAGCACGTGATTCCTTGCGATGATTGGGATTCTCTACCATCTTTCCTTCTGAATTCCCTTTTCTCCTTCCCGGAATTCTGAAATTTCCCTTTGTCACCAGATTTCCCACTGTTCTTGAGTTTTAAGAACTTCCTAAAGTTTTTCACAAGGTACGCTACATTTTTATCTACAGCATCTTCATCTGAAGAGTCATGAGATACTACCCTCTCATCAATTGTCTTAAGAGCAAGAGATTTTCTCTTCTTTTACATGGGCAGTGACAATTCATATGTCTATAATGAACCAACCAACTCTTGAACTTTAATGTCGTCAAGATCCTTGCTCTCTTCAATAGCTGTTACTTTGGCACGGAAGCTTTCCGGCAATGATCGAAGAATCTTCCTTACTATTTTAGAATCCTCCGTCTTTTCCCCTAAATTGAATTTGCCGACAACCACCTCGTTCAGCTTACTATAAAAAGAGTCAAAAGACTCATCGTCGCTCATCTTGAGCTCCTCAAAGCGAGTGGTCAACATCTGTAGCTTGGTGTCTTTTATTTCTTTGTTCCTTTAGAAGTAGTCTTCAGAATCTCCCACGCTTCCTTAGCAATAGTGATATGTGAAATCCTGTGAAATTCTTCTGGAGAGACACCACAGAAAATAGCATTCAATGCTTTACTGTTAGCATTAGCCACCGTAAGAGCTGCCTTATCCCAAGTGGATTTGGCAACCTCCAGCCTAGTCCAACCAACTTCAACTGCATCCCACACAGCATCATTAATAGAACACAAAAATGCCCTCATTCAGACTTTCCAAAATGCATAATTATTACCATAAAAAAATGGTGGCACATTTAGAGATTGAGACCTATCCATCTCAATACGGGGTCAAGGATCGCACTAAGATGTTTAAACCACAGCAAGTACACCCGCTCTGATACCAATTGAAAGTTCAAATAACATTGAAAACACTATGAACGTTTTGACCCCCAATTACAAATTACCAATTCAAGCTTATTATCAAACAATAAATGTACGGAACATGAACTTAAGCTAATGAAAGAATTGATAATGAATCTAAACCAAATAAAATTACATCCACGGCAGAAATTAAATGGCAAAGGTTAAGGGAAGAGAGAGATGCAAACACAAGGACAACATACAATGTGTTATCTAAAAGGAAACCAAAGCCCTCGGCATAAAACCTCTCCGCCGCCCCCCAAGCGGTAAATAATCCACTAGAAAATGTAGTTGGGATACATGAATAACAATAGACCCTCCAAGCCTAATCTACCCAGGTACCTAAGCCCTCTAAGCTTCTTGCTCCAACGAGGTTGTGCTAAACCTTTTTCTTCTCTAACTTACCAGATTCCGCTATAGCCCATAGCATCAACCAATAACCATTTGTCCCTTCCAAATTGCTTCCCTAAGCACCAAAAGACATTCTCACAGACGTGGGTGTGGTGAGAAAAGGATTTGGTCAAGAACCTCTCAAGGATGTATCAATGGAGAGGAAGAGAGTAGAGGAATTTAAAGAGTCTCTTAGATAAAGATTGTAGATGAATCAATCTTGTTTTTCTCTAGGGTTTCTCTCTCAAAATTCTCTCTCAAAATTCTCTCTGGAAGCTCTCTCATTTCGTGGGTATAAGGGTCTATATATAGTGGTGTGTGTTTGGAATACGAAGAGAGAGTTTTTCCTAAACAGGGCTGGCTGGGGGCTTGGCCTCGCGACTTGAGTGAGTCACGAGTTCAACCCGTGAGTTAACTGCATTGCCAGTTTGGATATTTTGTCTTGTAGTGCCCCAGATGGCATAACGCTTCAGCTTCCCGCATGCTTGACACGTGACCCTGTTCTGGCGGCTTGCCACCCGCGAGTTCCAGTCGCGAGTCCTTGCTTCTTTGGACAATGAGGAACATATCTTCACACTCTCTCACACACTACCCTTACATGAATCCAACCTAAATATAGGGTTTCTAAGTGCTGAAATACAAGCAAATTGGCACGAAATAAAGCCAACAAGATGGTTGATTAAATTCAATCTTACAGTCTAGAACATCAAGTCCTCTTACTCCTCCAGAAGTTCACCCTCCCATCTCCCAGAATGAGGAAGTCTCCACATCAAAGAAGCCATCATCAAGAGTGATTAAGAACCATCCTGATAGCAACAGCATTGGATCTTTAGATGAAGGTCTTCGTCTTAGGAAAGGAAACATACTCTTGGCCAATCATGTAGCATATCATTGCTACCTTGCCTAATTTTAGTCAAAAAGGGTAGAAGAAGCTCTCCAGGATGAAAATTGGGTAGAGTCAATGCATGAAGAGCTGAATCAGTTTGTGAGAAATGATGTATGGGAACTTGATCCAAGGCCTGAAAATGTTCATGTCATCAGCGCTAAATGGATATTCAAAAACAAGACAGATGAAGATGGAGAGATAATTAGGAATAAATCTCGGTTAGTGGCTCAAGGACACACTCAAGTAGAAGGAGTAGAATTTGATGAATCCTTCGCTTCTGTGGCTAGACTTGAGTCTATTCGAATTCTTATGTCCATCGCATGCACCATGAATTTCAAACTCTACCAAATGGATGTAAAATGTGTGTTTCTAAATGGATATCTGAATGAAGAAGTGTTTGTTGAACAACCTAAAGGCTTTGAGGATCCTCACTTTCCTGATCATGTGTTGAGATTGAAGAAAGCCCTTTATGGCTTAAAACAAGCTCCTAGAGCTTGGTATGATCGGCTTACCCATTACCTCCTAGAAAGAGGATTCAAAATAGGTTAGGCTGATCGAACTTTGTTTGTCAAGAATGATGAAGATTACCTTCTAGTGGCTCAAGTATATGTTGATGACATAGTATTTGGTGCTACCATCGATGATCAGGCTATAGAATTTTCTGAGGAGATGAAGAAAGAATTTGAGATAAGTATGGTGGGGGAGCTTACATTTTTCTTGGGCCTTCAAGTCAAACAAAAGAAGGAAGGCATATTTGTTTCACAAGAAAAGTATGCTAGAAATATTTTCAAGAAGTTTGGACTAGACTCCAAAAAGCATGCCTCCACTCCCATGAGTTCGTCCACAAAGCTGAATGTTGATTCCTCCAGGGTGGAAGTAAGTCCAACCTTGTATAGGAGTATTATTGGGAGTCTACTCTATCTTACTACAAGTAGACCGGATATTGCATTCAGCGTTGGTATTTGTGCTAGATATCAAGCTGCTCCAAAGCAGTCTCACCTGACTGCGGTAAAGAGAATTATACGCTATATCAATGGTACTCCAGATTATGGGTTGTGGTATTCCAAGGATTCAAATGCTTACCTTGCCGGTTATTCAGATGCAGACTGGGCTAGTAGTGTGGATGATCGAAAGAGTACCTCAGGAGGTTGTTTCTATCTTGGTAACAATCTTGTCTCTTGGATGAGCAAGAAACAAAATTCTGTGTCTCTCTCTACAGCTGAAGCTGAGTACATAGCCGCTGGAAGTTGCTGCACACAACTCCTTTGGATGAAGAAGCTACTTCATGATTACGGGATTCCTCAAGATACAATGTGTGTCTTCTGTGATAACACCAGTGCCATAAATCTCTCTAAGAATCCAGTTCAGCATTCAAAGTCAAAACACATAGAGATATGCTACCATTTCATTCGGGATTTGGTGGAAGAAAAAGTTGTATGTCTTGAATTCAAACACACAGACAATCAAAAGGTAGACATCTTCACCAAGCCTCTCGATGGTCCACGGTTTGAATCTCTCCGTAAGACCATTGGTGTTGGTACAATCCCTTGAATCTCACGTGTACTATGTGCTTTACCTCTTTATATTTAGTTAACTTGTTTGTAGGGCACACACTTCTTTGTTGGTTATTTGCATATCATGATTTTTTTTTGCTCTAAAATGTTTTTACATTGTCTTTTTGTTTGTTTTTTTATCAACCTTTTACTTCTTTTATGTCAAAAATCCAAAAACACATAAAAAGTAGAAAATCCAAAAAGTTTGATCGACTTTGTTGAGTTTTGTCTCAAAACATGTTTCGCCTTGTACCTTTGTACTAATGGCTTAGTACATCTATGAGCATAGCTTATTTCTTATGCACTCATATCATTGTGGAAGAAATTTTGAAATCTATATGACTGTTGTAAATAGATCTTCAACCTTGTCATGAATGATTAGTGAATGGTTTTGTTGATCTTGAGACATGCATAGACTTGTGCCTATATATCTTCCCACTTTTATTTTATTGCTTTACTCAATGAGCTCACCAAATGTAAATCTCCAAATGAAAAGAGATATTGAGCTGCAAAAGCCTGTCGCACATACTAGTATTTGAGTAGGGAAAAGGGAAAGCGACCAAAAATAAAATGTATGATGCCCAAAAGGCCAAAGGCTAACTCATCAAAGTGAAATATCAAAAATTTCAGGCATCAATTTCACAATGAGATGTATTGATTCAAAATGATCAAATGATATGATATGTATGGAGCCAAATGAAAAGCTTCAAAGAAATGTTATCAAGTTTATGTGGGAGGTCATATATGCATATTTCTATTATTGAGATGGGTCACATTATCTAGTGCTAGTTGTGTATGCCTTGATTGAATTGATCATTGAAGCTTCACTTTAGACTAAGGACTATCTCATATTTGATATCCACACACATCATACATGTCTATGTTCAATGAATGTCATATTCATTTGTGTGATTGTACTTGTTTAAATGTGTTTTCACATGCTCAATCTTTGTTGATCAAACACAAAAAGATTTTTGAGTGTTTTAGCTTATTTTTGGAAAGTATTTTGTTTTTACAAAAGTGTCAAAATTTCAAAAATAGTGTTGCCTTGTTCTGGCGACTCAGTCGCGGATTGGCCCAGCCGCATGCCCCAGTCGCGAGCCTACTCCGAGATTTTTCGCGGCTCACTGTTAAGTCAAGGTCTCAGTCACGAAAAATACTTAGAATATTTTTCAAAATTTGAGTTTTGATGATTCTCGAGGCTCAGTGTGGCGACTTGTTCGTGGGTGGAAGGTCCAGTCATGAGAGGTACACTGAGATTTTCGTGGCTCACCTCGCGACTCTCTCATGAGTAGACCTTCCAGTTGCGAAAAACACCTAGAAAATTTTTCAAGACTCTTGGTTTCAATGTGTTTCGCGGCTTACCTGGCGACTGACTGGCGACTTGATCCAGTCACAAAAAACGCATGTTTTTGTGTTTTTTTTAAAGATCAGTGTTTAAAACTTTTCAGTTTTCCCTCGATCTATTGTGACTATTCATTGTCTTCCCCATTTGAACTTTTCTAAAACTCATCGTTTTTCTCACATAAATCACCATTGTTGTCCATCATTCCTGTTTCAATATTCAAGAAAAGGTATGTTTTTTTGTCTCTTACACAGTATAGTTCACATTTACTGCATTTACCTCCTGGAATGTGTGTTTTTGCTGATATTTGTATATCTCTTGTTTGATCGTGTATCTGATCTCATGACAAAAATGCTATGCATTCGTTGGTGATTTTGTACAGATCTTCTCTATCTTGAGTACACATTGTGGTGTTTGTGGCACACACACACTCATTTTCATATTTGGGACCTAAATATCAGTATTCTAGGGTTTCCTTCATTATCCATGTTTTGGATCTAACCCAATGCTGATAATGTTTGGTGTCTTGTGTGGCGTCTCTTAGTCTCTTGATAAAACATGATGCAGGGTGAAAATGTCTCCATTCAAGAGAGCTACTGTAAAAGGGGGAAACAACAAAGGGAAAGAACCTGTCATTGATATTGATGAACTCTCCCCTAAAGCAAAGAGGACCCGT
This sequence comes from Quercus ilex subsp. ballota, assembly GCA_032727855.1. Lineage (NCBI taxonomy): Eukaryota > Viridiplantae > Streptophyta > Magnoliopsida > Fagales > Fagaceae > Quercus > Quercus ilex. The sequence goes on along the minus strand of CM064912.1, from coordinate 15,278,527 downwards.
TCATCATTAGGAGTATTTGATCCCAACAAGGTCAGATCTTATGCTACATTTTAGACTCATGAGAATAACTTCAGAGATGCTACACCGTTGGTTAAAAGGGTCGTTGATCAACCTTCTCTTTTTGACACTGACATTCCAAAATGGTTTGCTCACAAAGATTGGAATTACCTTCTCTCTGACCTTGATGAAGCATATGAGGGCTTGGTAAAAGAGTTTTATGCCAATGCAATTATTGAAGGCAAAGAACTCAAATACTGGGTTAGAAGAAAGAGTTTCTCAGTCTCTCCCACATAACTGGCTGAGATTCTTCACATCAATCGACCAATGTTTAAAAACTCACCGGTTTATGATGATTTATGTCCAGATGAGGACCTACTCTGGGATCCTCTTGGAAAAGACTTGGAATTCTCATCGAATGGGAGCTCAGTTAGTGTTTCCTCTCTTCCTCCGAAATTGAGAGTGCTTACAATCATCATGTTTCACAACTTGTACCCATTATCTAGCACCGGGTACATGAACCTTGGACGTGCCCTGTTTCTTCATGATCTAATCTCTGATGTAGAGATTGACATTTGTGCACACATCTTTCATGTCTTACGCAAAACGGTTCTTCGAACTGAATCAAGGATATGCATTCCTTTTTGCTGCCTCATTTCTAGGATATTGAAGCTCAAAGGAATACATCCTTCAACAGATGAGTCTCCCTGCACAAAACTGGCTCTAATCAACATACGTACGTACAACGCTAGCATTGGTCATAGTCGGAAGGGAATCAAAACAGAAACTTCAGCATCTCACAGTGGTTCGCACTCTAGCTCATCCACATTTGACGAGAAGCTAGACAACATTGTGAAATCTGTCCATGAGTTGAGCGTCAAGATGTCCGGACTTACATCTATCTTGCACCATCTCAACATTCGATGGGATATGAAGTTCACCTCTATCCAAACTCAATTGGATCAAATTCAAAGAAAGCTAGAAGGTGATGAGGACTAGCTATTCCATGACAAAAAGGGGGAGATGATGTTGGCAGGGGGAGTACAATGATAGGGGGAGAAACAGCTGCATCAAAGGGGGAGATTTCAGCAAGTAGGACTATGTTTAATTTCTGTTTAATATTAGCACTTTTTAGTCTTTATGTTTTGTTTTGTATGTGTTAAGGATCTATACCTGTTGCTTTTGTAAGCTTTTAAGGTTTATGTACCCATGCTTTGTAGCGTTAGTACTTGATGCTAAATGTCACGTAGATATGTTTTATGTTTTAGCGTTAGGATCTTGTTCCTAGATGCATATATGTTTTATGCATTGGTTGAGTGTTGGACATGCAAATAATACTTTGCAAATAAGCTTATTAGCTTCCATGTCCGGATGTTCATTTATTGAGTGAATGAGTATTGTGATCACTAGTATACAGTGATTGCCTGCTTGGTCAAGCCATGGTATATTGATTTGTCCCATTTTGCTTGATCACATTGTGCTTGTTCCATATACATTACAAGTTTTCTGCATACAATGATCAGATTGTGCTGTTGTGTTTCAGGAGAAACTTGTTGGATGAATTTGAATCACTCAGAGTTGTAGCATATGCCTTGCCCTTTCCTCTTAGATAATTGGGACCCTCCTTCTTGAGATGTCCATGGCCATTGCATTCATAACAAACAATGCCTTGAGAAGACTGGGAATCATTTCCATCTTTCTTCTACTGAATGGTTTCCCACTGTTCTTCATCTTCAGAAATTTCTGGAAGTTCTTTACAAGGAATGCTACATCTTTTTCCACTCCATCTTCTTCGGAGGAATCATCCATTCTTTCGGTGATGGTTTTAAGAGTAAGAGATTTACTTGTCTTATGAGAAGGCAATCCAAGCTCATACGTTTGAAGAGACCCAATGAGCTCTTGGATCTTAATTTCATCCAAATCTTTGCTTTCCTCTATGGCTGTGACTTTTGCTCGAAAGTTCTCTGGTAAGGACCTCGAAATTTTTCTCACCACCTTAGCATCTTCAATCTTCTCACCAAGATTGGGCTTCGTAATCACAATTTCGTTGAGCTTTCCATAAAACAAATCAAAGGACTCATCATCTCCCATTTTAAGCTCTTCGAACTTGGTGGTAAGCATCTGAAGCTTTGTATTCTTTACTTTCTTTGTTCCTTCATAGTTGGTCTCCAATATCTCCCAAGCTTCCTTGGCTACTGTCATGTGAGAGATCCTGTGAAATTCTTCTGGAGAGACACCACAGAAAATAGCATTCAAGGCTTTACTATTAGCATTAGCCGCTGCAAAAGCTGCCTTATCCCAAGTGGATTTTGTAGCCTCTGGCCTGGTCCAACCTACTTCAACTGCATCCCACACAGCATCATCAATAGAACACAAAAATGCCCTCATTTGGACTTACCAAAATGCATAATTATTACCACAAAAAAATGGTGGAACATTTAGAGATTAAGACCAGTCCATCTCAAACGGGGTCAAGAAACACACTTAAGTATTTAAACTATAGCGAGTGTACCCACTTTAATACCAATTGAAAACTAGAAAATGTGTCGAAAACACAAGAGCTGTTTAGACCCCAAATTAAAGTTACGGCTTGGTTGATTTTACACTAACTTAATACTAAGTGTGAAATAGTATAAACACAAGCGTATAAGAAAGACAACTACTCTAATCCATATTTAAAGCAACACAGCAATAAAAATGAAATGAACAAGAGTAAGGAAGAGAGATGCAAATACAGATAACACCGAGACGTGTTATCGAAGAGGAAACCGAAGAGCTTGGTGAAAAACCTCTTTGCCGCCCTCCAAGTAGAAATCGATCCACTCGACAATCAGTTGGGATTCATGGATTAGCAAGAGACCCTCCAAGCCTAATCTACCCGATGTACCTAAGCCCTCCAAACTTCTACTCCAACAAGGCTTCTTGAAACCGTGTCTTGTCTAGCTCTCCGGATCCCGCAACGAGCTCCATGTTGCATCTGCCATCCTTGGCTTGTTCCAATGCTTCCCAGTAGCACCAAAACTTCACTTAACACTCTGAAATGGTGTGATAAGTGTTTGGGCTATCAACCTCTTAATGGTATGGAAATGGAGAGGTAGGAGATGAGGAAATTCCTAAAACAAATGTGTAGAGGATTGTGGGTATAACAGTCTCTAACTCTCAAGATGTTTGGCTAAGGTTTTCTCTCAGAAGCACTCCTTTACATTTGTGGGTAATGTGGGTATAAATAGTGTAGGCACAGATAGTGTGTATCAAACTAGACAAGCTGGCAGAACAGAATGCCTCGTGGGTGTCTTGCGGGAAGGACTTACTCGCAAGATACTCAAGAGACACAGCTGTCTCCATCTAGCCTGACTCTTCGCATTCCAGCTATTGGAAAAATTGGTTTTGTATCTCATACAAAACACACAGCAGAAGTAACAAACACGGATCTACTTCAATCAGTGCAAGATAACATGTAACCATGAATTCTAGAATAAAGAATAGGGTGCGTACCTTGATGCAGTGAATTTCAAAACATGACTTGAGAATACCTTCAATCTTCATCTCAATTCTACATCGTACCCAAGATATGTGGTCTCTCAATCAGTCTTTTGTACATAGACTCTCAAAGAAAAATCCTTCTTCTTCTCCTTGTGGAGAAAAACCAATTTTTTTTTTTATCATACGTACGTTAAAACTATTCTCATAGTTTCTTTATTTAATAACTCTTATTAAATAATAACTGATTATCTAATTGGGTTAGCCTTTTGGGCCTATACAATTGGGTTTTAGTTTGTGGCGTGAGATGGGACCAAAGGGAACAAATAGGACTCTAGCTCCAATGGGTCTTGGGCTTTTCTGTCAACTCTTGACAAGTCCAAAGTTACTATTAATTATATTCAATACTACTATAAGAATATAATTGCACTCTAGGCCTTATTAATAAATTATATGCCAAGACTTTATTATACATGCAACCCCTTCATTAAAATATTCGTAGTAATACAAAGTCATGAATATAGACTGCCACTTTGAAGATTACTACATCTTAATCCTTGTGTACCCGGTTTAATCCTTTATGTTATTCATCATATATTTATGAAATCCAATTTCATAAATATATACGTTAGTAACTCCTTACTAAAGTGGTTGGGCCCAACACTCTGAATAACCAAACTCATTAAACTTATCTCAAGGGAATATTTTATATCTCCGTTAAGAGATTATAAATTCCATCTTGAGAATATATGTTCCATTAACACTAAATGCGGCTGCTCAACATACTGAGGTTTTGACCGTAACTTATAGATCTCACTCCTGATTTATTAAAACAATCTACATCTTATGATCAGGTCTATTATTCTCTGAGGATTTAGAGTTGATGTAAATAGAAATCGTGAGATTTATTATTCATTTGACAGTCGTTAAATGAATAATAAATCTCACAGCGGTCCAGTTCAATATGTCTTAACTCTTAAAACATATCAACATATCAACTAGAAGTCTCAACTTCCATGATCAAGACAAATCATCTTAGTTGATATGTTATAATCTTCGCAGATGAAATGCCCAATTTCATCACCGACTATGAACTAAAATTCTGAGTTTACAAAGAACTTATGATTTATATCTTCTGTGATTTTTCATGAAAGTTCAATATGGGTATGAAACACCCTTGAACGTTTAGACCCCAAATTATAAATTATCAATTCAAGCTTATAATCAAACAATTAATGTGCGGAACATGAACATAAGCCAATCACAGAATTGATAACTAATCTAAGCCAAATATAAATACATCCACAGCAGTAAATATAAGGCAAAGATAAAGGGAAGGAAGATGCAAACACATGGACAACACACGATGTGTTATGGAAGAGGAAACCGAAGTCCTCGGCGTAAAACCTCTCCGCCGCCCTCCAAGCGGTGATAAAATCCACTAAAGAATATAGTTGGGATACATGAACAGCAGAAGACCCTCCAAGCCTAATCTACCCAAGTACCTAAGCCCTCCAAGCTTCTTGCTCCAACGAAGTTACGCCGAACCTATTTCTTCTTTAGCTTCCCGGATTCCGCTACTTGACCATAGCATCAACCAATGTATATTGGTTCCTTCCAAACTGCTTCCCTTAGCACCAAATGAGCCTTCTCACAGACGTGGGTGTGGTAAGATAAGGATTTGGTAAAAGACCTCTCAAGGGTATGACAATGGAGAGGAAGAGAGTAGAGGAATTTGTAGAGACTCTAAGGTAAAAATTGGGGATGACGCAATCTTGTTTTTCTCTAGGGTTTCTCTCACAAAAATTCTCTCTAGAAGCTCTCACAATTTAGTGGGGATAAGGGTCTATATATAGTGGTGTTTATTTTGGAATACAAAGAATCAGTTTTTGCCAAACAGGGTAAACTGGCGACTTGACCTCGCGGCTTGTCCAAGTTGCGAGTTCAAGTAACGGCCTGGCTAGCCTGGGACTTTTGTCCTGTAGTGCAACAGCTAGCGCGACCCTTCAGCTTCCCCTCGTGCATCTCACGTGCCAGCATTTGGCGACTTGCAGCCGCGAGCCACCCGAGAGTCCTAGCCGCGAAACTCTGCCTTCTTGCACATACTTGAGCTTTTCTTCACATCTCCTCACACACTACCCTTACAATAATCCCACCTAAATACAGGGTTACTAAATGCTTAAATTACAAGCAAATTGGCACGGAATAAAGCCAACAAGATGGTTGATAAATTTTTAACCTTACAATCTCCCCCTTTGGCTATTCCGTGACAAAAACCTAAAACAAACTCTAGACTTAACACGTGAGTTGGGAACAGTTGGAAAACTCACTCACACCTAACTCTAGAATCTGCGAAGCTTTAGAACCATAAGAACAAGTAACTCCTGAAACACAACAACACAATAAGTTCATTGTAAACAGAAACTTGTAATTCAGATGGAGCAAGCACAATGCGATCATGCACAATGGAATGGATCAATAAACCAAGGCAAGACCAAAAACAGGTAATTACTATGACCAAGTGATCACAATGCTCATTCACACTTGGAATGAACATCCGGACATTCAAGATGACAAACACAATGCAAATCACTTGAATGGCTAACACTCAACCAATGCACAATACAAGAAGCATGTACATCTAGGAAAAACCCTACAAGGGCACAAGAGTGACAGTACTTAGAAGAAAATGCATAACATTTGGTTGGAAGTACTGATTTAAAAAGGCACAAAGGCTGCATAAAGCATGGCACAAACCATAAAGGCCTACAAATGTGCAAAGAAACAAAAACAAACCCTTAAAGCTTACATAAGTAACATGGGTACAAATCACAACATAAAGTGCTGAAAAACATCATACTATATATGCTGAAATGATAAAAACTATCCAAGAGTTATAGGATAAGTCAAACCAAATTGAAATCACTGAGTAACAAACCTATACTAACAGCAGTTAACCAACATAAAAACAAAGTTATAGACAAAACAACATAAAATAGGAAGGCTCCCCCTCAAAACAAGCACTCCCCTTCAAGAACTGCCCCCAAAAAGTCTCCCCCTTTTTGACCGGAATGGCCAAAGGGTCACTGCTCCTGGTTGGTGGAGAGGCTGTCAATCTTTGCTGAAAGCATATCAATCTGATCTTGCATCACTATCATCCTTTCAGTCTGTTGACTTTGAACTTCTCTGAGTCCATCAAGTCTTTCCATTATGATTTGAAATGCATCAGGAGGAGGTGCTGCTGATGAAGTTGAGGCTCGACTCCTCTTTCTTCTGCTCCTGGGTGTGGCTGATTGTTCTGCAGCTTCTGTTTCAGTCTCCATTGGATCCCCTTGTTCTTCACTACCCGGAAGACGACTTTGTATCCTTGTGATGGTGAATTTGTTTATTGCTGATAGCAGAGTCAGGGGACTGATATCTTGAGGAAGTCGAACACCCTTCACTTTGAAGATCCTCATAAGGAGACTAGGAAAGACCAACTTAGGCTGGGCAGTGGGTTTAGTCTCGTCCATGATAGTGTCATAAATGTGCGAGCTGATGTCAATGATGACTTTCTCCTTGAGCTCCATGAGAAATATAGCTCTAGAATTAGTAAGAGTGGTCATCTTTCTAATGGGATACAGATTGAACATCATGATGGTGGTCAAACACCTCATATCTGCAGGGAAGGAATTTGTGTTGAGACATCTCGCTTGCTTAGTACCACCAATCTGAGCCTGGACAACATCTAGTGACATCATCCTGTCTTTGAAGTTGGTGAATTCATAGTCCTCTAAACCCTCAAGACCAAGGATGTCATCAATGTCATGTGCGTCTAAGGTGAACTCATGTCCTCTGACCCAGCAGTTCATCTCTGCATCCTTTATGATCACATTTGCATAGAATTCCCTTATCAAGGGATCATAGACTGCAGGTAGATCACTCAACAACTTCTCCCATCTCCTTCCCTCAAAGCACCCTGGAATGAAGGTGTCCCTCAAATCATGTAAGTCAACAAATCTCTCCTGGATTATGGTGCCCTTCATGAAGAAATCTCTGTGTCTCTCAAAGTGCTTGACAGACCTAAATAAATTAAGGTCCATTTTCATTCTTTTGTCAGCTTTCTTAGCAGTTGTCTTCTTCTTTGAAGGAGATGCAGCCATCTGTTAAACAATCAGAAAAGGCCACAACAAGACATAGCACAGAATGGGGAAATGCACACACATTAGTAACAAGTTAGTTACACAGTGATAAACAGATTGATCAGACACAAGCACAGACAAGCACAGTTGATAACCAAACATTAGATATAACAAGTTCACCAAGTTTAAACTGAAAAATGCGAACAAATTCAGATAAATTTGATCAAAAGACAGTAAGGCAAGGCCCATTTGGTATGAATAGTGCAGAAAGGAATACATGTAGCAACACCTACAAGATATGGTGAATCAAAAACAAATGGTAGCCATAATCACCAATAACAAAAACACAACCAAACAGATAAATGTAGAACTACAATAAAAAAAATTTGCAGAAAAACCCACACCCATATGCCCAAAAACAAACAGACAAAAATCAATGCTCAGACTAAGGAAAAAGTGACCTGAAGTAAGCAACTAATCCTAAACAGTCATTGCAGCAAGAGCAAATGACATCACACACACCCAATCTCAACAAAATATGCAAACCCATGTTCAAACCCCTCAAAAACACACCCCAACAACACAACATTCAGATTCAAGAGAACAACACTAAAATCACGATGAATGAAGTGAAGACAAGAAAACCCATACCTTTTTCTTGATGTTTGATGAAGACATGATGCAGAAATTGAGAGCATTTTCAAAGAAACACGGAGTGTTGAGAGGGAGATTTTGAGAAGAAGATGAACAGACATTGAACTTCGAGGGAAAACTGAAAAACAGTTTTAAAAATTGTCTTTAAAACGCAAAACACGCGTTTTTCGCGACTGGATGAAGTTGCCAGTAAGTCGCCAGGTTAAGCCGCGAAACACTGTGAAGAAAAGAAACTTGAGAATTTCTCTAAGTGTTTTTCGCGACTGGAAGGTCTACCGGCGAGATAGTCGCGATATGAGTCGCGAAATTCCCTGAGTACCTCTCGCGACTGGACCTTCCACCCGCGAACCAATCGCCACACTGACCCGCGAAAACTGGAAAACTCAAAATTTGGAAAAATTTTCTAAGTCCTTTTCGCGATTTGAGCATTTATTCGCCAGTTAGCCGCGACAAAATTCTGAATGATCTCGCGACTGGGACATGCGACTGGGCCAACCCGCGACTTAGTCGCCAAAATAGGGCAACACTGTTTTTGAAAAATTTGACATTTTTGTAAAAGCAAAGTACTTTCCAAAAACAAAACAAAACACTCAAAAATCTTTTTGTGTTTGACCAACAAAGATTGAGCAAGTGAAAACACATTTAATCAAGTACAATCACACAAATGGATATGGCATTCATTGAACATAGACTTGTGTGTTGTGTGTGGATATCAAAAATGAGATAGTCCTTAGTCCAATGTGAAACTTCAATGATCAATTCAATCAAGGCATACACAACTAGCACTAGATAATGTGACCTATCTCAATTATAGAAACACGCATATATGACCTCCCACAAGTACTTGATAACACTTCTTTGAAGCTTTTCATTTGGCTCCATATTCAACATATCATTTGCAAATTTTGAGCAAAGAAAATCTCATTGTGAGATAGATGCCTGAAATTTTTGATATTTCAATTGATGAGTTAGCCTTAAAACTTAACACTCATATCACTCTTTTTGACGGGTAGGACTAGAAAATCCTAAAAGAATTGCATAAATGACCATCTCACCATTGTTGCCCGCCAATCATAGTATGACACCTGTATGCTTGGGCATAGCAAAAGTGCAGTGTCATAGACACCTGTATGCTTCGGCATAACAAAAGTGCAGTGTCATAGACACCTGTATGCTTTGGCATAGCAAAACTGCAGTGTCAAAGACATCCGTATGCTTCGGCATAGCAAAAGTGCAATGTCTATGCTTAACATGTTGGGTATTTCTTTTCTCTCTTTTTATGCCCATGCATGATATGCTTAAAAGAAAATATGCAAAGAAAATAAAAAGCAAAAAGATTAAAATGCTTTAAATATGATTGCAAGCGTGTTTTCTAGGAGATGTGGGAGTCATAGGATGTACCTCAAAGGTGATAGTCTCCATCAAACAGTTATGATTGTGTGTGAGTTAGAGTTATTTTCTCATATCTCAGACTGTCATAACATGTATACACATATGCAATCTTGCGATGTTTTTCACACACAACACGCAATATTCTTTGCTACTTTTGATACATGTGCAGGTACAATGTGATTTGGCCATCACAAGTTTTTACATGCGCTAATGTATGCTCACTAAACTGTCTTAATTTGTTTTTGAAAAATAAAATTGGTTAGACTTGTTTAGTGTGTGTGTGTGTGTGTGTTTTTGAGGATCCATGTGCTTAAATTCTAAGAGATGATTTTGAGAGCTTTATATGTTGATTGGATCTATGGGTGAGGTGTATGTTGGATTGCATTCATGTTTGTGTTTTTCTCTTCTCGAAAAACTGCTTTTAACTGCTGGCTCGACACCTCCTCGATACCTTGTCGATCGATCGAGCTTCTGTTCTTTGAAACTGGTTCTTATACCTCGACACCTTTCGATACCTTCAGCTGTCGACAGCCTTTTTCTCGATACCTCCTGGACAGCTTCCTCGATACCTCTCGACACCTCAACTGTCGAGATTTACTAAGGTGTCCATATAAGAGCAGTCGCGATTTTTTCTCTCATTTCACTGGATCTCTCTCGATCTGTCCGAGGCAGTTCCTCTCCCAAACACCCTTTTCTCACTCAAATCTTCTAACCCTCTTGATTTTCGGTCTTCCCTTGGTTTCAATCACTTGGTAAGTTCACTTTTCCCTTCCTTTCTCATGCATTTCATGTTTTGAAACCTAGGTTTTGGTATTTTTGGAAATTTTTGGGGTTTTTCAAAATTAATGAGTTTTTCTTGAAATTTTGGGTTGGGTTTTCACTTAAATATTTTCAAAATGTCATACATTGCATTTCATACGCATTAGAATGGTATTTACATGCATTTAAATGTGTGTTCTATGTTTGTGTGCTGCTAGGATTGGATTGGGCTAAGCCCATGATGTTTTTCCTTTGCATGTCACATGTTCATGCATTCCAATGCATATGTACTTGTTGTTCAATATATCTGATATATATGAACTGTTTTGGGACTTTTCTGATTGTCTCCCTCTCTATCTCTTTCTCATTCTTTTACTGTAGTAGTGTCTATGGCACCCAAACGTAAATCCACTCCGGCTCGGAACCCTCTGCGTTCTGGAGCTTCCCCTTCTTCTGACTTTGCTCCTCTTAACCTTCGGTTCCGTGATGGAGATGCCCACAAGGCATTTTTGGAGAACTTTTCTTGACGAGGTGTTCATTCGAAACGCCAAGTCATTTTGGCGAACTTCGTTGACACTGACCTTCCCTCTGTCATTCACAGTAAGGGATGGGAGTCACTGTGTGATGTCCCGGTCACCTATCCTCTCGTGCTGATTCTGGAGTTTTACTCAAACGTGCATGGGATAGATCGTTCAGTACCTCTCTTTTTCACTCGCGTTCGAGGCACGCGCATCCCTGTTACACCGCAGCTAGTTGCAGACGTACTTAGGGTTCCTAGGATAGAGTTTCCTAACTATCCTTCTTGTGAGCGTCTGAGGACTGTGTCCAAATATGAGTTCATCTCTGCTTTTTGTGAGCGCCCTGCTGATTGGGGTGAACATCAGTACACATCATGTAGACCTTTTGCTAAAGGTCCTAGATTTCTAAACATGGTGATGACCTTTGTACTCCATCCACTCTCTCACTAAAACTCCATCACAGAGCCTCGTGCTCGATTCTTGTTATCCATTCTTGAGCATTTGACTATAGATTTTTCTTCTCATTTCATCCTTTCTATCATAGATGTTCATCTAGATTCGGCGTTCCGTGATAAGCTCATCTTTCCTTCCGCTATCACGAGGATCTTACGCCATTTTTCTATCCCCTTTCCTGTGTTCGACCACTTCACACACATCTGTGCCATAGATGCTGCTACCGTAAAACATAGTGAGGCTCAGTTTAGGTCGCGACAGACGGATTCCACTCCTCCCTCACATTCAGCTCCATCTAGATCTGCTCTATCTACATTTGCTCCTTCTTCCTCTACGGGCGATGTATCTCTTGGAGACATCATGGCGCAGCTACAGCGCATGTATGCTCGCCTTGATACACTCTCCTCTGAGTTGTATCAGGTGAATGTTCGTGTTGGTCGTATTGCACAACGGCAGGCGACTATGGGTGGTTTTGCTCCTAAGGCTACTCCTTCACCACCTTCTCCAACGGCTTCAGACTCTGAGGATGATGATGATGACGATGCTTCAGATGATGATGATGGAGATGCTAGCTCTACTGATGAGATGTCTACATGACACTTTACCCTTTGTCACTCGTGACAAAAAGAGGGAGTAGTTTTGGGTTATGAGAGTAGTCATCTTAGGGAGAGAGTTAGTATAGGATATTTTTGACAAGGGGAGTGTTGATATTTTTTAGGGATGTAGTGAGGTTTTGATGTATCTTTTCTTTTCTATTCTTTATAGATACATTGTTCTTGTATATGAGGTCTTGTGACCAGTTTTACATACATTGTACTTATTTTCTCTATATGTGGATGTATGTTTCTTTCACCTCTCTCTTCATGTGTTGTTTCTTCTCTATCTTTATACACATGTTCTTTATACTTGTATGCAATCTATTATTTCTATTTCACACAAGATGCCTTGATGAGTTTTGTTTAAAGTGTTTCAGAAATACAGGTTGTTAAAGTCTACTTGCCATAAACTCTCTTCTTGCAAAGTTTTTCAAGAGTTTGTGTTAGGATAGATTTTATTGTATTCAACAAGTGAGTATGAGTTGAGTGATTTATAACTTCTCTCATATGTTCATTTGTTTGTTGTGGTTTTGTCACGGATTGCCAAAGGGGGAGATTGTTAGGACATATGTGTTTTCACTTGTTAAGAACATATGTCACTTATTTATGTAAATTGGCTAATCCTTTTGACAAAACGCACTCTACTTGTAATTGGGTAGTTCTAGGTGTTTTTAATACTTCAAGAAACAAGGTTTCAAGGTCAAGTGTTAAAGTCATCAAGTCTGTCCAAGAAAAAGCAAGCTGAAGTGCAATTTCATTAAAGCTCGACACCTTCTCGATAACTACCTCGACACCTGCTATCTGTCGAGATTTATAATTTCAGATTTTCTGATCTGATTTCCTTGGGATCCATGAATATGCTTTTGGGCCTTCTTTTCTTCTAACCCTAAACATATAAAATGATTGTTTTAAGAGCCGTCAAATTGTACATAAGTTGCAAAAGCATTGAGCAATCTCTGTTCAAGCAAATTGTGATCAAAAGACGAAGTTCTTAACCTAGTTCATCTTCACTGAAGAAGTTGTTGCGTATTTGCACTAAAAGGTTTTGTGACCAAGCATCTTCCTGATCTTCATCCTATAGGATGAACTGAAGAACTTTGTAGCCAACCTCTCCTTCTAAGTTGGTGTTTGAAGTCGCGTACTGGGATCCGCGCATTGGTTAGTCACGTACTTGGGAGCCGTGCATCAAAGGTGGAAATTGTCACTACAGATCAAGTCCAATTGGGCATTGGGGTAAGGGTTTAACTGTAGGTTGGTAAGGTACTTGGGATTCCCTTACTTGTAACCGTTTGATTTGATAATAGTGGAGTTTCGGGAGTGGTGACCTGAAAATCACCCGGTGGGGTTTTTGCCGCAAGGGTTTTTCCCCATTCGTAAACAAATCACCGTATTATTTATTTTCCGCCGCTTAATTAGTTTATTGGTAATTTGTTTGTGCTTCCACGCGTTTGCAGATTAATTGATTAATTAACAACTTCGCTAATTAATTAATTGGTTTAATCATAAGGGGTCATTCAGATTGTGGCCTATCAACTTGTAATTGGGTAGATCTATGATGTGTTTAATGCTTCAAAGAACAGGGTTTCAAGATCAAGTGTTAAAGCCATGCAAGTCTGTCCAAGAAAAAAGTGAAGAAGTGTTAGATTTTAAAGCTCAACAGCTAGCTCAATAGCTAGCATCTATTGAGGTTTAAAAAGCTACTGAAGCTCGATGCTCAACAGCTATCTCGACAAATAAGCTATCTGTCGAGGTTTATGAAGTTTTGTTTTTTAGAGTTGATTTCAATCCAATTCGTGAATAGATGTTTGGGCTTTCTTTTCTCGCAGCCCTAAATATATATAAGGATTGTTTTAAGGGCCGTCAAAGGTTGTGGAAGTGTGAAGCAAAGTTGTGTTCATGCAAATTGTGACCGAAAAAAGAATTTTCCCTAGTTCATCTTTCTCTTGAAAAAGCTGCTGTGTTTGTACACCGTAGGGTTTTGTAACCAAGTAGCTTCATGATCTTCATTATGTGATGAACTAAAGAACTTTGTAGCCAACATCTTTCTCAAGTTGGTGAGTAAGCCATGTATTGGGATCCGCGCATCGAATTAGTTAGTCACGTACTGGGAGTCATGCATTATAAGGAGAGATTATCACTGCAGAACAAGTCCAATTGGGTATTGGGGTAAGGGTTCAACTGTAGGTTGGCATAAGGTATTGAGATTCCTTTATTTGTAACCACTTGTTGTGATAGTAGCGAATTTTCAGGAATGGTTTGTACACCGTAGTGTTTTGTAACCAAGTAGCTTCATGATCTTCATCATGTGATGAACTGAAAAACTTTGCAGTCAACATTTTTCTCAAGTTGGTGAGTAAGCCACGTATTGGGATCCGCGCATCGAATTGGTTAGTCATGTACAGGGAGTTATGCATTACAAGGAGAGATTGTCACTACAGAACAAGTCCAATTGGGTATTAAGGTAAGGTTTCAACTGTAGGTTGGTATAAGGTACTAAAATTCCTTTATTTGTAACTGCTTGTTGTGATAATAGTGAATTATCAGGAATAGTGACCTTAAAATCACCTGGTGGGGTTTTTGCCATGTAGGTTTTCCCCATTCGTAAACAAATCACTGTGTCAATTTATTTTCCGCTGCACTTTAGCTTAGTTGGTGATTTGTTTGTACTATCACGCGTATTGCATACTAATTGAATGAATTAATTAACTTGGCTAATTAATTTGTTAATTCATCACAATGAGTCAATGCTTTCTTGGCCTATCATGTTGAGATTAATGCCCTTAAATATTATTGTATGATGCTATGTATGATATTATGTATGACATTATGTTTGACATGATGTATGGCTTAATATTGTAATTAATAAAGTTGTTTTATTATTATCTAAAATAATGGTAACATGAATATTTGGACATTATCATATAGTCCATGAGATGCATAGTATGTGATTTATGTGACTTAGTCACAAAAGATATAAGTCACAAGTTCTTTGTAAACTCAGAATTTTAGTTCGTAGTCGGTAATGAAATTGGGCATTTCATCTGTAAAGACTATAACATATCAACTAAGATGATTTGTCTTGATCATGGAAGTGAAGACTTCTAGTTGATATGTTGATATGTTTTAAAAGTTTAGACATATTGAACTGGACCTCTGTGAGATTTATTATTCTCCTAACGACTGTCAATTGAATAATAAATCTCACGACTTATATTTACATGAACTCTTAATCCTGAGAGAATAATGGACCTGATCATGAAGTGTAGGTTGCTTTGATATATCAGGAGTGAGATCTAAAGTAACGGTCAAAACCTCAATATGTTGGGCAGCCACATTTAGTGTCGATAGAACATATATTCTCAAGATGGAATTCATAGTCTCTTAATGGAGATGTAAAATATTCCCTTGAGATAAATTTAATGGGTTCAGTTATTCAGAGAGTTAGGCCTAACCACTTTGGTAAGAAATTACAAAAGTATATATTTATGAAATTGGATTTCATAAATATATGGAAACTTAAAAGGATTAAACCGGGTACTCAAGGATTAAGATGTAGTAATTTACAAAGTGGCAGTCTATTTTCATGACTTTGTATTACTACGAATATTTCATGAAGGGGTTGCATGTACAATAAAGTCTTGGGATATAATTTATTAATTGCATGTACAATAAAGTCTTGGGATATAATTTATTAATAAGGCCTAGAATGCAATTATATTTATAAAAGGTATTAAATATAATTAATGGTAACTTTGGACTTGTCAAGAGTTGACAGAAAAGCCCAAGGCCCATTGGAGCTAGTGTCTTATTTGTTCCCTTTTGGTCCCACTCCAAGCCACATATTAGAGCCCAATTGGAAAGACCCAAAAGACTAGCCCAATTAGATAATCAGTTATTAGAAGAGAAACATACAGAATTTTATAACACACAACAAGTTTATGAAATGGTATGTATGTGAGTGTTGGACACTCTCTCATTCTCCCTTGGAAACTGATTGAGAGACCACACATCTTGGGCGTTAGTGGAATTGGAGTGAAGATTGAAAGTGTTCTTGAGAACTTCTGATCTTTGGTTTTGAAATTCACTGCACCAAGGTTCACTCTCTTGTTCTATATTCTAAAACTTACATAATGCATGTTATTAATTTTGAATGAAGTAGATCCATTAATTTTCCGCTGCGTACATGCATATTTCCAACATATCAAACTTAATGCTAAACTCATTACAAATAAATCCCACAAAATACAAGGAAATAAATTAATGCAATTACAGCTCTTTTTGTCATGGAATAAAGCCAACATAAATGTTATGTGAAAGAACATAACAGAGTATATTAGAGAGTATACCGGAGAGTATTGTCATTTCTATTTGACTTTTGTGCACATTCTCAGGAGGAGAAATTATATTTCTTGTGCACATTCTTAGGGGGAGAAAGTCTTAGGGGAGATGCATATACCAAGGGGGAAAAGACATTTTATACGAGGAAACCTTGTTTTGTTTGTTTTACATTATGTTTGTTTTCTTTTTTTTCGAATGGTGCTTTGAGTTATGTTTAGTATCTATGCTTTGTTGTTCTCATCGCATAGTGTTTGGGTGTTGGACATGCATACATCCTTATGCTATTGTGCTTTATTGATTGCATGCTCGAATGATCATTTGCTTTTCTAAGTGATCATTGTAGTCATTTCCATATGACTATCATGTGTTTGATTAAGTTGCTTATATGTTTTACTTGTTACTTTATACTTCTCCTTTATTACTTGCTTTGCCTTGAGGGTCTAATATGTTTTGTGCAAGTGTTTTAAGATGTAGGTACTTTGTTCCAAGTTCATCACATGTTTTAGATTTAGGTGTGAGTAAGTTTTGCCATTGTTCACAAACTCACATTTAAGCCTAGAGTTTGTTATACGGTGTTTTGTCACGAAATAGCCAAAGGGGGAGATTGTTATTTAATGGTTTTTCACATAACATTTGTTTTGGCTTTATTCCATGAGAAAAAGTTTTGTAATTGCATTAATTTTTTCCCTTTTATTTTGTGAGCTTTATCTGTAATGGGTTTAGTATTAAGTTGGTAAAGATTGCTCAAGAAGTTGATCTCACAACTTGTCTCACGAGTGGTGCAACTCGTGAAAGTCACATGAGAAGCACATGCAGGAAGCTGAAGAGTCAAGTGTTAGGCTACATTTCGTGAGTCACTTCACGACTTAGGCCAAGTGGTGATTGACCCGCGAAACTCTCTGCCTGGATGATTTTAAGTGTGACTCTTATATCTTTCACCCATACTATATATACCATCATTACCCATAAAAATGAAAGGAGGCTATTCAGATAGAAAACCCTAGAGAGGTTTCTACAACACACCCACCATTTTAGAAAAAGTTATTCATCCTTAAATGAGAATTCCTTTGTAGTCTCTTCTCCTGAGATTTGTACCCAAACACAACCCACACTTATTCAGAGTATAGAGAGTGTTATGGAACTTGGGAAGCATTTGGGCTTAGTGGATGCAATTGGGCGGTATTGTGGAATCCGGATAACTAGTGAAGACAAGACTCCAAGAAGTCTGTTGGTAGCTAGAGCTTGGAGGCTCAAGTGCATTGGGTAGATTAGGCTTGGAGGGTCTTTTTGATATTCATGTACTCCAACTTAATCACCAGAGGATCGATTTTGACTTGAAGGGTCACGAAGAGGTTTTTCATCAAGTTCTTCAGTTTCCTCTTCGATAACACATCGTCGTGTTATCCTGTGTATGCAACTCTCTTCCCTTATGCATTGTGCTTTACACTTACTGTTTATTGTACATGTTTATACACTAGAGTAGTTCTGGTTTTTTGCGCTTCATTTACTCATGTTCCGCACTTAAATAAGTTAGAGTAAAGGCAATTTAGCTGTAATTTAAAATTGGGGATCTAAACAAGCATTAGCATTTTCACACTAATTGAGCTTTCAATTATCATCAAACACAGAGAGAGAAAAAAGACCAGAGAAATCAATCCACAAAAGTTGCTGAGAGAGAGAGAGGTCGCCGCTGCGAAGGCTGGTGGAGATCATCCACTCACCGCCGCTGGTCCTCCTCCTCACCACCAAGTGCATGCAAACCTGGTTGGGCCAAATCAACTTCTGTCTCTTTTTTTCTTCATTCTTTTCTTGTTCTAATTAAATTTGTTATTACAATTTGTTTTATGAGAACCAGATTATGCTTTGTGTTTGATTATTTATCTTTAGTTAGAGACATTTGAGAGACGAAAACAAGAGAGAGAGAGACAGAGGGTGAGAGGAGAGAAAAATAGTGCTCTGAAGAAACAAAGAGAAAAAAGGAAGGGATGAGAGAGAAAGTATAATTTTTTATTGAGTTGGGTATTTTTTTAAGAAAGAATGTTGATTTGGAGTTACTATAGTGCTCTCCATGTCAAGAGAGCTGCTATAGCAACTCTAAAAAAATAATTTGGAGTTAGAGGGTTTTTTGTGTGTGATTTATCTCCAAAATTGGCTCCAAAGAACCTATTGGAGATGCTCGTACAACACTAGTAAAAGCTAGAGCAACACAATTACATCTTAAAGGAATAGTAACAAAGATTAAACTAACAAATTGTTCACGAACTAGTTTAATATCCTTCAAGATCCAACCACTTCTAAAGAACATATCCTATCCGAATAAGGAGTGACCATTAAGCAACCAAAGGTTCAGTAGAAACAAGGTTGATCTTATTGACCTCTATGAACTGCTAGTCTTGCCAGTTCACTATATTAAGAAGGCAAAATAAATTTCCTTTGGCTTCACCGATGTTGAGCACTAAATTGAAGTTTTAGGCGGTAAATTAGCTAAAAAAGCTATTTTACCACCATCAGTGGTGACGCTAAGGGGATGGTTTAGCTTCTATATTGCTATACCTATCCCCCATTTCTCTTTTCTTTGTAACATCATACATTATATATATGAAAGTTCTCTTTTTATTCATTGTCTCTCTACATTCTTGCCTTTAAATTCCTAGTTCTATATTTACCTTGTTGTTTATATTTGTCTCTTTACTTCCTTGTTCATATTTACTTATTTGTGTATATATTGTTATATTGTTGTTGTGGGTTTCCAAAATGGATAGTATACCATTACCTAGATGAGAATTACCCCTAGGGGGAAGAAATCTCACCACTTCTAAGTATCTAAGAACAATGTTTGTTGTTCCATTTATTTTGATGTTCATTCTATTTACCTAGTTCAGATATAGTTATTTATTCCTTGTTCTTACATTTTATTCATCCCCATCCCCTCTAGCCCTTGCTCTTACATTTTTTTTTATCCACATCCCCTTTAATCATTGTACTCTTTATTATTGGCTATATTGTTCTATATATATATATATATATATATATATTGTGATATATTGCTCTCTTCTCTCTCTCTCACCCAAAAAATATTTTCTACTCGTTTTTTCTAAATGGGTTCTAAACCTTGTTTTAAGCACAATATGGGTAGGTTGCCTTGGGGAATGGTGATGGCTTGAACTCCCATTTCTTTTTTTGGAAAAGGACCTATAAGGCTTGGGCAAGATTAGAACATATCTAGGAGAAATCCCTAAAAAAATATTTTAATTGTTCCAAGCCATTTACTTTCCTTGTCATGTAAGTTCCAAGTTATTTACTTTTCCTTGTCATTTAAATTTCAATCAATTTACTTTTCTTGTCATATAAATTCCAAGTTATTTACATTTTTTGTCATTTAAATTCCTAGCAATTTACTTTTACGCCTTGTATTTAAATTTCTTTACTTTTAATGCACTTTACTTTCTTTCCTTTTAATTTCTAGCACCTTTATTTATACTCGTTGCTCTTTATTCTTTCCCATTTACATTGTTGCCATAAAATAAAAGCTAGAGTAAACAAATCTGTAAAGTGTGTTTTTCTAAAAGAAAATTATTTCAAAAAAACTACTTCTTTTCCAAAAAAAGTTTCAAAAATAAAAGTCTTATTTTTTCTTTAAAAACCCTAAAATGATTTTTCTAAAAAAAACTCTTTTTCTTTTTTTCAAAAAATGATTTCCTTCTACTACATTAAACCACCCCCCCCCCCCCCCACCCCCCTTTTTTTTTTACAACAAAACTCTTTTGAATAGGAAAAGTTTTAAGTGGATAAGATTTTTTAAAAAAAAACTATAAAAATCATGGGATTTTTGAGATTTAAACTTCTTGTTCTAAAATAAAAACCCATGAAAACATTTTGAAATGTTCTTTACATAACCTCTTTTTGTTTAAAAATTTTTTCCTTATAAAAATGTTTTCAATACAAGCTTCCTTTCATCATAAAAAATCATGGGAATTTTTAAATCCAAACCCTCTTTCGTTAAGAAAAACCCATGAATCTTTTTTTCTTTTTTTTTGGAATCTTTTCCCAACACATATTCGGAATTAACCTCTTCTTACAAAAAAAAAAAAAAAAAAAAAAAATTAATAATAATAATAATAAAATAAAATTCAAAAAAAAATTCAAAACAAAAGTCCATCTTTTTAAAATTTTATCATCAAAATAAAAATCATGGGATTTTTAAATCCAAACCTTCCTTAAAAAAAAAAAAAAAAAAAAAAAAATACTCATGAAACTTTTCAATCAACGTTTTCCAAAACTCCCCTTTTCTTTGTTCCCTCAAAATTGGTATTTTGCAAAATGGTTTTCAAAACAAACTTTAAATGTCATGGAATTTTCGGATCCTCCTCCATTAAAAAAAAAAAAAAAAAGAAAGGCCCACGAACATTTCATTTCTCTAAATAAAATTCTTTTCCAAAAACCTTTTTTCACAAATAAAACTTGTTTTCATAAAGAAACTCCCTATTTAAAATTTTGCCTATACCAAATAATTATTTTTCTCTAAAAAAATAAAAATAGTTTTCTAAATCTTCTTCCATTTTACCAGAAATAATAAAAATAGCAACAAAATTTTTTCTCATAAAAAAATTATTTTTCCAAAACTTTATTTTCTATAAAAGTGAACGTTTTCAAAAACAAAGAAAAACCCGTTGTACAAAAAATGTGTAAACTTGTTTCTTCTTCAAACAAACTTTTTTTTTCTAAATCTTTTTTAAAATAATTCATGCATCTTCTATTTAGAATTGTTGTTTAAAACTTTTTCTTAAAAGTTTATCTTTAGAGATTGGTGCCTGTTGGTTTAATTTCATTGAACCATAGGCACAAATTTATTGTTGTTTAAAACTTTATCTTAGAAGTACATTTTTAGAAATTTGTGCATATTGTTCAATGAAATTGAACCAATAGGCACCAATCAAGCGTACATTATTCCTCCCCTCCTTGGCACTAATGTTTCTTTCTATCCTGATTTTTGTTTTTGCATGATAAAATGAGAAAAACATGGTGGATGACAAGGTACTATTCTTCCTACTTTCTCTCTTTTATTTTTACGTTGTATATATTCATGTTAGAATTTGTTGTAAAAATATTGTAAATTTAGTTTTTTCTTTTTTTACTTATACTTTATTCCCCCTAACTTGAAATTCTAAGTCTGTCTCTAGTTCTTTTAAATGATGAAGGATAAAAGTGTAATAATGGGTTTGGCCAACTTAGAACAGTGTATCGTATAGAATGCATTTTGTAGCTTGTGTTGATGTCTATTGAATCATCATGCTGTATATGGATGATGTTCCTTTTTTTTCTTTTTCTTTTCTTTTTTTTTCCTTTTTTATTTTTTTATTTTTTTCTTTTTTTGAGTTGAGTACATGGATGATGTTGAACAAACAAGATGTCACACTAAATTGTAGGATGGTAGAAACATGATAATAGTCTCATAATTTCTTTGTGTCATGAGTTGGGTAAAAAGGGCAAGTTCACATTTGCCTTGTATTTTAAAATATAATTCAAATTATAGAATTGATTTTGTATGCCTTTAAGACTCTGGATTAATTATAATTAGGTAGTTTGGATTGTTGATTTATCTTATACAAGTTTTAGTTTACATGTATAGTACTCTTCCGTTTTCCCAACTTTCATTCTCTCTTTTTTCCCCCTTTTTCACGTTCAACAAGGGGAGGGGTTCCAATCATAGTTCTCAGAACCGGACCGGACCGGGAGGTCGGACCGTGAAAACCGTGAACCGTGATGAAAACCGGTTTTTTAAGCATAAAGAACCGGGCATATGTGGCAATTCCGTGAACCCCTAAAACCGGGGTTGGACCGTATGAACCGGTCAAGAACCGTGCGGTCCAACCCCTTAGCAATTTTTTTTTTTTTTTTTTTGTAAAAACAACTTAACACAATTTTATTCTACTTAATTAAATTATCCATCTCTTACAAGGAATAAAAAAAAATTATAATTAAAATCCTTCAAAGATATTCAACTTTACTTCAAAAATTAATCAAAAATTTTAATGTTTTCATGGTTATTATTTTATTTTATTAACTTTCTTATTTAATTATTAAATATATACTTGAAAATCATTAAATTTCCCTCACATATATAAATATACTAGTCGCTAACCCGTGCATCTATTTTGTATAAAGATGAAACATTAAATTATTTAATGGAAAATAGAAATCAAACTTAAGTTTAAAATAAAATAAAGAATTAAATCTTAAATATCCTTAACTATCCATACAATGTATGAAACAAAAAATCTTAAGGCAGTTATTCATTGCCTTACCATATACTATCGTGTATGTACTACAATGACCAATCACCACTTACCAAGAGATGCAAATAAAACATTTGCTTTGACTTCATCACCGAATTGCAGGAAAAGAGCAGCACAGTAGGAACACACTACAGAATCTAAATAATGCCCAGCCAAGCGATAAACCGTTAGAGACAAAAGGGCTTAATATCATATAATATATTATAAGCCAACTGTATTTCAAAACCAAACAATGCAGCGCAGGCACAATACGCACAGACCAGTAAATATATAGACCAATGCTCAATCAAACAAAGATTCAAGAAGTCAAATATCTTAATATAATATAATTTAATTAATCCCACCACTACTGTCAAGCATCAAAACAACTTTATACAATGGTTGGAAAATATCTCAGACACAGAGCAAACACAGCAAATATTACAAAGGCAAAACACTTTATCGGCAATTGGTTTATTCTGCGCAAAAATATGAGAAAACAACATGTGGAAAAACATGCATCCATCAAACAAAACCAATACAACAGGTGGACAACCATGCATCCGTCAAATAAAACCAATACACACCAATACACACGTAGATAGAACCAATATCACTGCCAAAAACATAAGAAAATGACAGGTGGATAATCATGCATCCATCAAATAAATCCAAAACATATTAGAAAAGGAAAAAAAAAAACCCCAAATTATGAGAATATTTAACACCAACTATTCCTTTATCACCTATTTTGTAAGGTCACCTATTATTGTAAGAAAAGTTTAAATAATTTGTAACATAAGCTTCAATAGATTAAAGGACTTTTTGTTTCCTCTTTCTCTTTTGTCGATCTGCAATAGGTGTGAGCTGTACATCAGTTGCATCATTTGTAGGATTAGCATCTTCTTCACTTGGTAAGTTGTTGACAGATTCATTTGTAGCATCACTCATATAATACTGTTAAAAGAATATGGTGTAAATTATATTATGATATGAATAAGTAACATTAAAAATATCTAATTTTTTTAATTTAAATTTAATATAAAAGTACTCACATCAGTTATTTGATCAAGTTTAACTGAATTGTCAATGTGTATAACAGGATCAAAAAGTTTCTTCACAGTGTAGATCTCCCATCCCTGTTTGAGGTTATAGTCATTGAGTTCCAATTGGAAGACAAATGTTTTCCCAATAAGGTTCGCTATTTGCATAGGCAGGTCAAACTCTTCAGGTACCTTGTAGAAATAGTAGGACATAAACTGTAAGTTCAATTATATTAAAGAATATATTAAGAACTATTTGTGAATTTCAAATTCTCACCTGTGAACATTTATTTATAAGTTCCTTTGCTGATATGTGGAGTAATTTTTCAGCCGTAGAATCAAATAAAATGAATGTTGCCAATCCTGTGTCATCTTCAACTTTCAGTTCAATTCTATACCTGAAAGAAAGCATGGTAGATAAAATTTTAATTTAAATTTTTTTTCTCTTTTCTTTATATATATATTTATACTTTTATATTATACATACCTTGGGATTGGGAAGCCTGCCAGTTTGTTACAACGATCACACCATAAATGTTCACCTCTTGGTTTAACCTTTCTACGACATATTTCGCATGACATAAAATACCAACCAAAAGCTGTTTCAATTTTTGTAATCTTTCCATGGCAGGTGAAGATAGTCTCCTGGAATTTCAAATTTATTTGTAAAATTTAATATGTCACTGACAATTTCATTTTTGGAATTTTCTTTTGAAGAACTTTTCCCTTACCTTATTTTCAGAGTTCCAAACCATGTTTAAAATTTCAATTATGGTGCTTCTGTTATTGTTCATTTCTTCTTCAATTGTTCTCTGTGGCTTAAATTGTCTTGGCAACTCTTCTATAAGATGATCATTTTTCACTTCCCTATGATTGTAACATAAAGAAGTCAGTATAAGCTTGTGTATACTGTAAAATATTATATAACATATATTGCTAAAAGGATATAGATTACTTACTGATCCATAAACACAGAAGTCTCTGGAATCTCCAAATTTATATAAATTTTTGTTCCGCTTGTAGATGATAAGTTATATTCACCTACATTTATACGGAGAGATTTTTTAAAATGCACATATAATTTATTAATGTAGCTATAAATATGCAAATAAAAGAAACAATGTACTGACCTTTAAAAGTTTTCACAATTAGACATGTAGCAACTATAATAAAAGGTCCCGGATTCCTTTTGAAGAGGTTATCATCAATTTCATTTGCAACTGGTCCCCAAAGGGTAAGCTTTATTTTATTTCCTCTGTTCAAATATTGTTATTAATGTAAGTTTATATTATACATATTCAATGTATTGCAACTTGTAAGAATTAAAACGTACTGTATAGTCATGACAGTTATGTTCCTCATTGCAACATTTGATCCTTTAATGCTAGGATGTTCAATTGGACCGATAGCAACCACTTTTGCAATAATATCTATGCATCATAAAAATTCTAATGTTAGTTATTTTCATTTATGATAATGATATAATGTATTTCATATAACAACAATATAATGTAAGATTTTCTAACAATAATGGAATGCAAGATTTATATTCAATTAATTTAATACCTGATAGCTGGACATGGCTGTTAAGTCGTTGAGCGATGGTGTTGTAGTCAACAAATTCAAATTTATGATGAGGTATATTGACTTCAGTTTCTGTTAATTCTTGAATGTTGGTTGTTGGCAAGAATATAATCTTATGCTCATTTTGAATTGGCCTATAGAATTCATTGCAATCACCAACTTCAAAGTTTGATAGTGCATACAGTTGCCCTTCCTTCAGAAAAGGTTTAAGTTTTTTTGAAATATTCTTATGAATGGTAGCATGTATTGCATTATTCTGCAAATAAAAGATGTTAGTTGAAGGTATATAAAGTGAATAATATATATAATGTATAAGAAATGTTTTGATGTGTGTTTTTTAAAAAACTTATACAAACCTGTTCATCAATAAGAATCATATCTGAACTAATAATTTCTTGATTGTTTCTATATACAGCATCCCACATCCTTGATACTCTAATTCTGATCTTGAACTTGTCACTTTTGTTTGAAAGCTGATTAAGAAAACTGAACTCCATCATCTTTAAGTTTTTTGACCTTTGCCTGTATACATCATTCAATATAACAGTTAGCGAAATAAAGTGATGACATTTCGATAGTAATCAAACATTTAGTTTATAGTTTCATTTCTTTAGCAGTAAACTAAAAAGAAAGAGTTTTACCTTGTATGACCAACAACTTAAATAAGTTTGGTGAAAACTTCCTTGTACACAATATTTTTTGTTCCACAACTTTGATCAGTTTCATCATTAATTATGCGGAACTTCAACCCATCTCTGCTTGTTACTCTAGAAACTGCAACATACAATTACCCATGACTGAAAACTGGTTTAGGCAAATAAACCCCCACATGTTTCAATGACTGTCCTTGGCTCTTATTTATTGTCATTGCAAAACACACAGAAATTGGGAATTGTCTTCTCTTTAGAACAAAAGGCCATTTTGAATCACTTGGAGATAATGTTATCCTTGGAATGAACACGCATGTGCCTATATTAGTGCCAGTAATAATTTTTGCTTCTATAACCCATGTAGCCAGCTTTGTAATAATCAGTCTTGTTCCATTACAAAGCTATCGAGAGTTTTTTTTTTTTTTTTTTTTGAGAAGAAAAAGGGAAAAAACTGTTGAAAGTAGGAATAAACAGCTGCTGTGTTACTCTCCAGATTGTGACCATGACCAAACAGAGCAAACATAATAATAAAGATGCATGGACTAATCAAAAACATTAATCGAAGACAATTAGAGAATTAGTGGATTAACCACAAAAATATTTAAGCTCATCTGCTTTTTTTTTTTCTCTTTTTGAGGTAGGTAGATAATGAGGGAGGGAAGTGTAGGGTTTAATCTGATTTTAGGGTCCATAAAAATGCTATTATCACTTGAATGCCCGAAAATTTTTATCTTGGTTTTAAAGATTAATGAAACTCTATTTCAATAAAGAATCAGATTTCTTTTTTGAACTTCCAAGAACACCATCAATCTTAGCTTACTGTTAGCCTTGCAGAAACGATAATTGCCAACCTACTTAAATGGGTTTTCAAATATTAAGTAAACAACTTCATATGGTCTGAGTGCTAAAAGAATGCTAGGCCTAGGAGTTGCACAATGCACTGAACAGTCTTTTTTGTTTCTTCAGATAATGCAGTAACCAGGTATTCATACTGATATTTTCAATAGTTAGTTCTTTACTCTTTTTTTTTTTTTTTTTTTGAAAAAGTTTTGTTACTATCATTAGGTATATATTGTATAAGGAAATTTATTCGTCTTACAAAAGAAAAATAATATAGATAAGAATGATTTTAGAAACGGTCAAGAGGCAACATCTCAGTTAATACGAAAGGAAAAAAGTTGATTTTTTTAAAGGGAAAAAATTGAACTTAGTACTATTTATTAGGTGTTTTAAGTATTTTTCGTGTAATGAAATCTATTCATCTAACAGAGATAGAGACTCATTAAGCTTGAAGTTCACAATGTCTCCATAAAACATGTGTAAGATGCTCAAGAGAAGAGATACAAAACTGCCACTGTCAGTCAATAAGGACTATCATGGTTTGTGAGGGCTGGCCAGTTATGGTTAAAATATCAAACATGGATGAATTTTGTGCTCTATTAGGATTTGAGCACAGGATGGTCATTTAGTAGAACCATCATTTACATATTTATGGTATCTAAACAATGTCAACCCAAACCAAGTATCATACACAATAGAAATGAGTTTTGCAAGGGACTGAGATTGACTCGTGTTTTACAACATGCCCCTGCCACACACAAGTGCACACACATGCAGACACACACATGCATCTAATTATACTCTCGTGGCAATAGGGGCGATGCTCACCATAGAGACTCAGTTCTCTGATAACCACACCAGTAGTTCAATTCTGTTCAGTCCAATATATCACATAGCATTCCTAACTTGAAACCAATGCAGCACTGCTCTCATGATTGGTTCTCTATATTTTGAACTCCCTCTAAACAACAGTTTTCCATTTGGAGAACTTTGGGACTCTTTAAGTTATGGA
Organism: Quercus ilex subsp. ballota; assembly: GCA_032727855.1. Classification (NCBI taxonomy): domain Eukaryota; kingdom Viridiplantae; phylum Streptophyta; class Magnoliopsida; order Fagales; family Fagaceae; genus Quercus; species Quercus ilex. The sequence continues at coordinate 15,250,815 of CM064912.1, read as the reverse complement.
CTACAAATCACCCATTCACTCTTGCTTAGGTGGTAAATTGAATGATATTATTAGAAAGTCAGAATTGTTAGAAATTTATTGGAAATTTAGAATTTAATTTTAAAAAAATCACCTGAGAAGGAACCTGGAAAAAAAAAAATTTTAATTCAGAAAATTCAAAACATCATAAAGAAGTAAACATTGATAACCTCAACTTTAAAAATTTCAAACTAAATCCATGCAAATTTGTACCAGCCAAAATTTGATTAACAACTTCAATAGAAGAGAACAGATTGAATAAACCTCAATGTAATGGCAACTGGAAAAGAACTACACATGCAGGTATAAACTTCTTTCTGAAGAACAAAAATGCAAGCCTTATAGGAGCATTAAAATATTTTTGCAACCACATCAAACAAAACATTATAATTATCCTTTCAAAACTAACAAATCCCAGTAAAAATAAAAACCAAGAAAAGCACAAAGGCTTAAAAGAAAAAATTGACCTCTTGACAAAAACCACAAAACTGAAAATACAAACCCACTTTTGAGAAAGCTAAGAACTGTTTGATGAACTGGAACAATTAGGACATATGTCATGAAGAATCTTTCACTTCTAAACTATTGAATTCATTAAGCAGAAATATAAAACCTTACACACAAAAATTAAACACTTGTGGTCAATTGGATTTTGTGAATCCAACAAAAGGCCAAAATTTATATCAAGATAGGGAAAAGAAAAGATTGAATCAAAGGATTATGTACCAGTTGTCAAAGAGAAATTTCCTCAAACACATGACATGCAACATTTTTCAGAGACCTCCAATCATACCATTTTTTTTTCTCATCTTTCTAACTGCCTCAAACCAACCAGTAACAACTTAAACCAAGATGCATAAACTATAAAGTGGCTACAAACTAATGCAAGAGTAAGTAAGGCATTTTGTCAAACACACGGTGTTCACAGAAATTTTAAAAATTTAAAACAGAAATACACAGCCTGTTGACAAATTGAACAGTCTCCGTAATGCAACAAATAACGCAACAAACAGGTAGAACAAATAAATTGAAGAGTATTTGATATATGGAACTACAAAACTAATCAAATTCTGCCATGAATAATTTAAAGCCAGAAACCCAACCATCCCGTGGTTTTTATATTTCTTAGCCTATCTAACATTCGGCTTTTTCTATCGCCAAAGCAAACATGGTGTTACCCACAGAAACGGTGTGGGTTTGAAAGAGTTAGACCAATTAATGGAAGAGGAAGCAAGACCAACTAATGTTTGTGAAGAAAGTAATTACCAATAGGAGTAGCAGCAAGGACACTCCGTTCTTTTGCCCACGACGGTCGCTGTAAATGGTTACCCACTGAAACGGTGTGGGTTTGAAAGAGTTAGGCCAACTAATGCAAGAATTAGCAAGACCTACTAATATTTGTGAAGAAAGGAATTACCAAAAGCTGTAGCAGCAAGGACACTCTGTTTTTTGTCAACGACGTTCGCTGAGTTTGTTCTCGCAGCGGGGGAAAAAAAAACAGAAAACGGGAAAACGATAAGAAGAAAACAAAAAGTAAATAAGTAGTTATATGTTTTGAAGCAGTTACCAACGGAAACTAAATAAGGAAATCACCGAAAAAATACGTTGTTCTATTTTTTTAATGGCAGATGTGGCATTAATTTATGTAGCCATGTGGCGCAATTAGGTGCGGTCAACAAAAGGTCAAATGTTTCGGCTATTAGTTATTATATAGATTAGTCAATTTTACTAGTTTTATAAATTTAATATCTATATTTAGGCTTTAATTAATTATTAAATTAATTATGACGTCATCACGGTTCGACCCCGGTTCAACCTCGGTTCGACCTCAAAAACCTTGAACCTCTCCCTTTTACGGTTCAATGAACGGTCCGGGTCTGAAAACCTTGGTTCCAATGACGCGGGTTCAAAACTAGTACAAAATAACACTGTAGGTAAATACACAAAACCATCATTCAAAGGATATATGCAACAATATGTACAAAAATGCAAAAGATAAGACTTGCATAACAACATCCAGCGTTATAGTACAAATTTATTCATATCCATTCTAGGAATTCATAGAAAGGAAAGCAACAGAAAGATTGACTAGTCGCACTACTAGGCTGGCATTTGCTTCTAAAGTAACTAATTATTTTACAAGCCAGATTTATTAAGTGGGTGTTGGATTCAGACACTCGCAGCATTCCCAGGTGCGTGGGATCTATGGGATGGAAGACACCCGCCACATAGTGGAGCATTAGATAACTCCTCGAAAAGTACCCGTTTATGTGGCTGAAACCGAAAACCGGTAGATTGGACTATATCAACTAATAGTCGATACTTTAGCAACACAAATAATACTGGCACGAAAGTAAATACCACTAACAGAACAACAATCAATGGAAATCCATGATGATTGTGATATTTCGAACTGAAGGATGCACAAAATGCGACCATCATAGCAGCAATTGAGATGAAGAGTGACGTTACTCCAATTATCAACTTAATAGGTAACGATACAAGGAAGTCGTCATATAAATAACGCGAGGTAAGGATGGATAAGAACATTATAAGGGATGTTGATGAGCAAAATAATACTATTGCACTTGAAATTGAATAGACCAGAAGAAGATGAGGATTAAGTTTTAATTCATCCGTTGGTTGGCCACTAAACATTATAGTGCCGATTAGTGTAGCAACCACCATAGATGAGTTAGCTGTATTCCTCATCCACTCCTCTCCCTCCTTCCTTAACGTCTCGTGGCTCTTCTCAAATAAAACATAGGGTGTATCTCCCTCGTTATTTTTCATTTCTTTGAATGTAGGGCTTACAACCTTTTCCACCTCCTTCCATTGCAAATCATAGGAAATATCACATGGAGAGACTTGTTAGTCCAAAAGCAGAAGAATTTAAGTAGAAACTAAATCTATGTGGAAACATGCGTTAACATTCTATGAGATGGTTTAAAACCTACTACTCAAAGCATATGAATAAGTACCTTGAACCATAAAAGTTCACGTTGCATTTGAAGAGCTGCTCCTGATATTGCATTTAGCTTCTCTTGAGGAGCCATTCTTGCAACTAAATGCAACATGTTGTTTTCACCACCATCTTTTTTATCTGCTATTAGATCTTTAATTGGGCCTAACTCACAAAGTAAATTGAAGATGTTTTCATGGCGCTTCTCAACAGCAATATGAAATATCCTTTTATCATTTTTTTCTTCCCATAATAGACTAAAGTCAAAACGAATAAGCTTGACCAAGAACTCAACGTTGCCTACTTCTGTCGCAGCAAACAGAGCTTCTGGAATCTCTGGGAATTCTTCAAATTTCGTAACAACATCTTTGTAATACTGAAGACATTCTTTCAACAGTTTATTGGCTTGAGATTGTGTTGAGTTTTCCTGTTCTAAATTCAACCCTGAAATTGACAGTGAAAAAGAAAGTATACATACCTCAATGAAATTTAATTTATTAAAAGAATCAAATAATAGCTAGAGTATAAAGAGTGAATGTGTTTAGTACACTGTAATGGAATAGTTATTCTCTTTCCTTCTTGTGTGCTTTTACAAGGAATACATTTTCCTTATGAATGGATTATTAGGTTTTAGGTTGGCAAATTTCATGACATTGCAACTTTAACTGAGTCAGTATTGATTATCAAACATTCAAAATTAAGAGTCAAAGATGCAATTCAAAGAAGACAAATTTTCATAATTTAGATAGTCATTCGATCTGTTTTGATTATCAAACATTCAAGATTAAGAGTCAAAGATGCAACTCAGAGAAGACACATTTTCAGAATTAGATAGTCATTCGATCGACACTATTGAAATCGAGGCTTCAAAAGCCTTTCAATTGCATATCAATTAATCGATAGATGATTCTCAACTGATGACTGGCTGTATCTCAATCGATCAAAAGTCAAGAATTCAGTAAGTGACATATTTTAATAAAGTCGGTGCCGTGTGTTTTTCAACCCTAAGTGGAGCACCTGTATAAGGGCCTATTCTACAAGACTTCGTTGAGGTTACTGAGTCAAACTATAAAAATCTAATCAAAGATAAAATCCTAGCCTCAACTTTCTAATTTGTGTGTTATGAGAGTAAACAAAAATATCTCCTACGGTGTGTTGTTGCTGTCATAGTGTGAATCAAGGCTGATTCACAAAGCCTATCACAGTACGTTTTCAACGAAATTCAAATCTTCCAAGTTTGTCGGGGTACATCAGTAAGTTACCTACTAGGTAAAATCTTGAGTTGTGCATATATCTCAGATTGTAAAACTTCAATTCGATTTGTGGATTCATTTTTGGATTTAGGGTTAACCTTTGTAGTGGTATTTTCTTTAAATGCTATCCATCCGTTTTCCATTTCATCATCATATAGATGTGTCATTTATTTTACTATTTAGTGCTATGATATTGGTGACATACTTACTAACTTGTGGTGTTTTAACTTGTTCAAATTTGATCACGTGAGTGTTAATTGGCTTAATTTGTTTAATATGATGCATAATTAATCAAAAGGGTCAAAACATTTCTTTTTAATTGGTATCAAAGCAGGTTTACTTTGTGTAGCATTAATTTTTTGAGTGCGTGATCCTTGACTCCTATTTATCACGGATAAACTTCGGTGTCATAAAATATAGTAACATGACAACTCAAATCAAGATGTTTCTAATGAAGATGACGGCTTTCAACTGCATATAGTAAAATTCTTGGGGAATGTGTTAAGTATCATAAAAGTGCTAAGAAATCCCACGTTAGCCAATATTTAGCTCAGGAAAGGGATATGAGTATTGAAGAGGCTGAATTTGGGCCTGACGGTTATCTGCTGCAGTTCAGTAGAGGACGGGCCCGTTATTGCCAAGTGTATTGTTGAGAATCGAGTAGGAGGTGTCAGCGGGTCCGAGGCCCATGAGGAAGGCAGAAGGACCTTTTCATGTCATAATTGCGACACACTTCATAGAGTCCTATAAGGAAAGGATTCCGCCTTCCCCGCTCATAAGGACTCTGTTTGCCGCGTACATTAATGGAGGATCTTCTCTATAAGGAAGGAGACTTGTCCATCACGTTTGGGGTTCCTTAAAGAGAATCTCTAGAAGGAAAGACTTCGACTCCAAGTAGGAGAGGTCAACTTTCGACTACTATAAAAGCGCCAATACTCTCACAAATCAAGGTACGCGTAATTTACCCTCTCTAGCACTCTAGAGCTGTGAGAATATTTTCTGACTTAACCTTCGGAGGGTATTTGGCCGACACCACACCGGTGCTCTCTGTTAGGTTTCCCTTCTTTGTGATTGTGCAGGTTCACATTCGAGCGCGTAGCTATCGTGTGGCTCACTGGTGAATTCTTGACTTCATTAGTTGGCGCCGTCTGTGGGAAACATTAGTAGAGATCCAAAAAACCATACTATCGTTTTTCGGACTTAAGGGTTGCATGGTACTCACTCGCTCGATGGCAACCACCAACGACGTTCAAGGAGACGAACAACCCACTACTGCCCTCGAAAGACAAGTTCGAACTTTCGCTGCCGCGGTGGAACGTCTCACCAAACAAAATAACGACTTAGAAGAACAGCTGCGTCAGAAGGATGCAGAACAGAACGACTAGCAAGAAGAGGAAGAAGGGACCAGCGCTGCAAGGAGAAACCTGAAGGCAGCCATGCCCCAAGCAGGCAGGAGAGGCAGAACTTGACCATGCCATCCCTCACGAACGCGACACCACCACAGATTGCCGCAGAGATGCAGGCGATGAGGGAACAGATGAAAGTAATGATGAACGCGCTCAAGGGGCGGGTTTCCAGCGATCTGGACGATTTAGTCAACCGCACTGACTCGCCCTTCACTGCGGCCGTGAACACCTTCCCCCTGCCCCATAAATTTCGCATGCCTCATATAGATAGCTACGACGGAGTAAAGGATCGTCTGGACCATCTGGAGACGTTCAAGACCCTAATGCACCTCCAGGGGATAGCTGACGAGATATGGTGCAGGGCCTTCCCCACAATGCTCGAAGGCCTCGCGAGGATATGGTTCAGCCGACTAACGCCAAACTCCATCAGCACCTTCAAGGAGCTGAGTGCTCAGTTCACCACACATTTCATCGGAGGACACAGATACAAGAAGTCCACAGCTTACCTGATGAGTATTAAGCAACGGGAGGACGAGACGCTGAGGACCTATATAACGCACTTTAATAAGGAAGCGCTCTCAATAGACGAAGCAGACGACAAAATACTGGTTGCTGCCTTCACGAACAGGCTTCGGAAAGGCAAATTTCTGTTCTCTTTGTACAAAAACGACCCTAAAACCATGTCAGAAGTACTCTACAGGGCAACCAAATACATGAACGCAGAAGACGCATTGCAGGCTCGAGAGGATAAGCCGAGGAAGAGGGAACGACAGGAGGAAAGACAGAGGGATCAAGGGTCGAAGAGGCCAAGAGTAGACGACCGAAGAGTTGAGCGACGTTCTAAGCCACCCGAAGGGAGGTTCACGAGCTTCACCCCGTTAACGGCTCCGATAGATCAAGTTCTGATGCAAATCAAGGACGAGGGGGCTCTAACCTTTCCCGGGAAACTGAAATCAGATCCCAGCAAAAGATCAAGAGACAAATACTGCCGTTTCCATCGCGATCACGGCCACGACGCAGCAGAATGCTATGACTTGAAGCAGCAGATAAAAGCCCTTATTAGACAAGGGAAATTACAAAAGTTTGTGAGAAAGGAGAGGACAGACCAGCCACCTCAAGAGCATCAGCCCCGGAGGGATAATGAACGTCCCAGACCCCCAATCGGAGACATAAGGATGATTGTGGGGGGTACATCGACAACTGGGTCGTCCAAAAAAGCTCGAAAAACTTACCTCCGAATGGTTCAGAATGTTCAGCTGACGGGCTCGGTATCAAAGATAGCACGGAGAGACAGCCCAATCGTTGGGTTCTCAGAGGAAGATGCACGACGACTTCACCATCCACATGACGACGCATTAGTTGTCACCCTACGAGTGGGAGAATATAACGTACACCGAGTGCTGGTTGACAATGGCAGCTCGGCGAACATCCTATACTACCCTGTGTTCCAGCAAATGATGATTGATAGGGAACGGCTGATACCACCGAATGCCCCCTAGTGGGGTTTGGAGGAACGAGAGTATTCCCATTGGGTGCGGTCACACTAGCAGTGACAATGGGCGATTATCCTCAGCAGATCACTTGGGATGTAACATTCCTCGTAGTCAACTGCTCATCAGCATATAACGCTATCCTCGGACGGCCAACTCTCAACACCTGGAAGGCAGCTACCTCGACGTACCACCTGATGATTAAATTCCCCACGGAGTATGGGGTCGGCGAGTTACGAGGGAATCAGGTGGCCGCCCGCGAGTGCTACATAGCCATGCTGGAAATGGATGACCACCAGCACACCATGTGTATAGAAGAACAGCGGGTTGTCGCAGAACCAGTAGAAGAACTAGAAGAAGTAACTTTAGACGAGACAAAACCCGGACGGATAACTAGAATGGGGACATTGGCCAGTCAACCCACACGACAGGCCCTAACAACGTTCCTAAGGAATAATCAGGATGTTTTCGCTTGGAGCCACGAGGACATGCCGGGTATTGATCGCTCGGTTATAGTTCACAGGTTGAATGTGAACCCCACATTTTCGCCCGTGAGACAGAAAAAACGAGTATTCGCTGAAGAGCGAGACAAAGCAATAGCCGAGGAGGTTAGGAAGCTTCTCGAGGCGGATTTCATTCGGGGAGGTATATTACCCCGACTGGTTATCAAACGTAGTGATGGTCAAGAAAGCTACTGGAAAATGGCGAATGTGTGTCGACTTCACAGACCTCAACAAGGCTTGCCCGAAGGACAGCTTCCCATTGCCTCGAATCGATACACTCATAGATTCAACGGCAAGGCACCAACTCTTGAGCTTCATGGATGCCTTCTCCGGCTACAATCAGATCAAGATGGACGAGGTTGATCAGGAGAATACCTCCTTCATCACGAGTCAGGGACTTTTTTGCTACAAAGTAATGCCGTTTGGGCTAAAGAATGCGGGAGCAACCTACCAGAGGCTAATGAACAAAATGTTCGCGCACCAGAATGGGAGGAACGTGCAAGTATATGTTGACGACATGCTTGTAAAAAGCATTCTGGAACATGACCACCTGAAAGACCTACAAGAGACTTTCAACACTCTCCGGTCGTATAACATGAAGTTAAATCCGAACAAGTGCGCATTCGGAGTAACGGCAGGAAAGTTCTTGGGGTTCATGGTTTCCCATAGAGGTATAGAAGTTAACCCAGAGAAGGTTCGGGCCATCATGGAGTTAGAACCACCGAAAACAATCAAGGATGTGCAGAGATTGAACGGTAAAATTGTAGCCTTGAATAGGTTCGTCTCAAAGGCGACGGACAAGTGTCTTCCATTCTTCCATACGTTAAGAAAGTCGTTCGTATGGACGGACGAATGCCAGAAAGCGTTTGAGGACTTGAAGAAGTACCTGTCATCCCCACCGTTGCTCAGCCCATCTAACCGTGGGGAGGTACTCTACCTCTATTTGGCAGTCTCGCAAGCGGCAGTCAGCGCGGCCCTAATTAGGGAGGAGGATGGATCACAGAAACCCGTCTACTTTATAAGTAGGGCGTTCCGGGGAGCGGAAGAAAGGTATCCTCAAATGGAGAAGTTGGCCTTCGCACTAGTAACTGCGGCAAGAAAGCTCAAACCATACTTCCAGGCGCACATAATAGTGGTCCTAACGTACCAACCCCTACGGAGAGCCATGAGCAGCCCGGAGACGGCAGGATGCATGGCCCTATGGACAGTGGAACTAAGCGAATTTGATATACAGTATCGTCCATGAAATGCAGTTAAGGGACAAGCCATCGCCGACTTCATTGTAGAATTTTCTAGGTCAGAAGGCGTGGGGATAGACACAAAGGCTCAATGGAGCATCCACACGGACGGATCCTCTAACAGGCACGCAGGAGGTGTCGGTATAGTAATCCATACCCCTGACGGAGATAAAATCCAATGCATGATTCGGCTGGACTTCCTCACGACCAACAATGAGGCCGAGTATGAAGCTTTGGTAGCAGGACTAGACCTCGCGAAGGCAGCAGGTGCGGAATCCATGATCGTACATTGCGATTCCCAGGTAATAACAAGTCAAATCAATGGCATCTACGAATGCAAAAGTGAGAGGATGAGGAAGTACCTGGACGAAGTAAAGAACCGGATCGGTAATCTCACAGTAAGATTTTTTCAAATCCCAAGGGGTTAGAGAACGTATGTGCTGACCGTCTTACGAAGGCAGCCTCGGCAGAGCCCATGCTCATTCCCGAACAGGTATTGTCATTTGTACAACTCTCCTCACTTATTGATGACAGAACAAAAGTGCAAGAGTTGAATTCTGAAGATAGCTGGACTACGCCACTGATAGCATACCTAAAGATGTGTACACTACCCGATGGAAAAAACGATGCCAGGAAGCTGAAAGTCCGAGCCTCGCGATTTGTACTGATCAACGATATCTTATACAAAAGAGGGTTCTCACGTCCGTACCTGAGGTGCCTGGGTCAAGAGGAAGCCAATTACGTAATGAGGGAAGTGCATGAGGGCATCTGTGGAAACCATTCAAGGGCACGATCCTTAGTGAATAAACTGATTAGAGCAGGGTACTATTGGCCAACAATGCAAAAAGACGCACAAGCATACGTCAAAACCTGCGACAAATGTCAGAGGTTCAGTAACCTGATCAGGCAACCGACCGAGGAGCTGACGCCTATGACGGCCCCTTGGCCGTTCGCCCAATGGGCACTAGATATCATGGGCCCCTTCCTGATAGCAGCGAAACAGCTAAAATTTCTGGTAGTTGGCATCGACTACTTCACCAAATGGGTAGAAGCAGAGGCCCTGGCCACTATCACAGAGAAGAACATCTGGAGTTTCGTTTGGAGAAATATAATTTGCAGGTACAGGATACCCAGAGTACTCATCTCCGACAACGGAAAGCAATTCGATAAGGGAGCGTTCAGGAGTTTCTGTTCAGAACTGGGGATCAAAAATCACTATTCGTCACCCGCACACCCTCAAGCCAATGGACAAGTAGAAGTCACGAACCGGTCCTTGCTGAAGATCATCAAGACTCAGCTCGAGGGGGCAAAGGGCATCTGGCCTGACGAACTGCCGAGCATCTTGTGGGCATATCGTACTACGGCAAGAACACCAACTGGAGAAACACCGTTCAGACTGACGTACGAAAGTGATGCCGTCATTCCAGCAGAGGTCGGGCTCACAAGCTATCGGGTAGAGAACTACGACAAGGATCACAACGAAGAGGCCTTGCGGCTCCAGATGGATCTGATAGACGAGGTCCGGGCTACAACAGAGCAGAGGTTGGCTAGGTACCAAAACCTCATGGCAAAATACTACAACTCCAATGTCAAACACAGGGACTTCTAGATCGGAGATCTTGTGCTACGGAAGGTAATGGGAGCTGCCAGAGATCCGGCGCAAGGAAAGCTCGGCCCCAACTGGGAAGGACCATACAGGATCTCATCTTGGCAAAGGAAAGGGACCTACCACCTCGAAACCATGGACGAACAGAAGCTTCAACATCCATGGAACACAGAGCACCTACGGAGGTACTACCAGTAGGGGCGCCATGAAGATCATCGACTTTCCCCAGTTTCTAGTTCATTACTATGATTTACTATGTTTTTTATAAAGTTCTTACCTCAGACAATTTTTTGACTATTTAAGTTTTGCTCTCTACTTCGAACAAATTCCTCTACAAGTACCTTTTTTAGCCCATGGGGGCAGGTACATTTTCCTCAGCATTATTTTCTTTCAATAAAGAGAAGTATTCAGACTCTACATAAATAAAACAAAGTCCACAAGGTGGACGGATCATCCCAAAGGGATGAAAATATGAAGTCCACAAGCTGGACGGATATAAAACTAAGTCCACAAGGTGGACGGATCATCCCAAACGGATGAAAATATAAAGTCCACAAGCTGGACGGATATAAAACAAAATTCCACAAGGTGGACGAATCATCCCAAAGGATGAAAAATCCTAAGTCCCATAAAGGACGGATAACATTAAGTCCACAAAGTGGATGGATCATCCCAAGGGGATGAAAATCCCAAGTCCCATAGAGGATGGATAAAACTAAGTCCACAAAGTGGACGGATCATCCCAAAGGAATGAAAACCCAAAGTCCCATAGAGGACGGTTAAAACTAAGTCAACAAAGTGGACGAATCATCCCAAGCTAATGAAAATCCAATCCCATTGAGGACGGACAAAACTTAGTTCATGAAGGGATGGATCACCCCAAAAGGATGATAATTCAAAGTCCAGCAGAGGACGGATAATGAATTAGTCAACAAATTGAACAATGAAATAGTAATGGGTCCGCAAAATAAATTCAAACGGTTAGATAAACATTATATAACAACGACGGATCCTACAAAATCTATAAAGAAAACGAGGTTACGCAAATTTCCACATAGTGGACGGTTAGTACTATCCAAACATTGACGGACATTGGGTCCTTGACCTATATATTACACGACAGTTATAAATTAACAATCAAATCCAAAGGACAACACTCGTTTAAACCCGTCCATGTGAACGGAGTCATTCGAAAATCATATCCAAATATAAATGTTTGCAAGAGTTGAAGACATGACAGAGTATGTCAAGCCACTTTAAAATTAAAGGAAGCAAAAGTTTAATAAAAAACATACCCAAAAATAAGTGTTTACAAAAGTTGAAGACATGACGGAGTCATGTATTGTTCTCCAAATGTATTACAATAAGTATAAAAACTAAACAAAATTATTCTATGACGGGGGCTTGGTTCTCTTCAGTACGACGGGCCGAACCATCTTTTGGGTCATTGTCCACAACTGCCTGGTCAAGAGGGGCGTCAGGGGCAGCTTTCTCACCAAAGATTTCCTCCGTATCCTCAGATTGTGCAGGTTGGACGGACATTTGACCCGCGGCGTCTATACTGACGGATGACAAGTCCAGCTGAGGGTAAAGAGCTTTCACCTGACAGAGGGCCTCATCAAACCCGTCAGCATATGAAACTCCTAACTCCGTCAGGAGGGCGTCAGAGTCATGGTACTCAAGCATAGCAACCTCCTTGGCCTGACAGAGTGCTTCATCCTTCTTCTCAAGAGATTTCTTCATTTTCTCCGTCGCCTCAAGGTACTGGTCCTGCATCTCCTCGGCCATCTTGAGCTTCTTGTCTTGAATAACCTTCCAGGATTGAAGCTGGGCCAGCTCGCTCTCCGTCACCTTAGCCTTCTCCCTTATGCGGCCTAGGGTCGTTTCGTGATTCAAACACCGTCCAAATAGACCCTTCATCATTACCATGGCCTAAAGAACGGGGACAAATTAGTCTCAGGCAAATGCAAACAAGTATAGATGGACAAATAAATAGGAGGACTGTTACCTGAGTTATGCTAAAGAGACCCGTCTCACCCATCGCCTCCGTCGAGTGATTGCCCAGGTCTTCGTAGTCCTCGGAAGTCATGATTGATGAAAGTTTCTCCAAGGCGTACTTAGGGTCGTCCCTAAGAAGGGCAGGTGGCTTCTTCTCACTCGATGAAGGGCCCTTCATGAGCCCCTTACCAGCCTCATACTTGGCTAGGGTGACGGCTTTAGCACCCTCAGCCATAAGCCCCACGACGGGCTCCAACGGAATCTTCGGCTTCTTAGAAGGACGGTCTCCTTTAGTGGGTTGCCTTCTCTTTGCTAACAGGTTCTGGGTACCCGTCTCCTTGGGGTCAGCTTCACCCGTTCCCCTTTTCTTGGCAGCGTTTGCCCTGATAATGGACCTTCTTTTTGCATCGTCCATTTCTGCAAAAACAAAAGGACGAAGTTAATTTCTTTTAAGAATAACAATAAGTTGCCAATCACTTTTTAGAACGACGGACTTACGTTGACGGGTGCGATTTTCGTACTTAATTGCTTTTTCAGATGGTTTTGGACCGTCACAATACCAGTAGAGCGTGTTGAGGTTGACCAACTTCGCCCAAGTCCTTTCCTCCGATGTGGTTTTCTTGAAAATCCTCTCCAAAAAACTATACTCCTCAACATCAACTTGTGGACGCCGTCGTACTACAAAGAAAAGGACGGTCAAAACATATTAAGCTGAATGGATATTTAAATCTTTGTATATAAAGACGGAGACGTACCAGCTTGAGACAATATGCCCCAAGTAGTGTCGACGAGCATGTGATCCGTCTCCCCAGGACGACACATCCACTCGTCACCCTCTAAGAAAAAATATCGACTCTTCCAGTCTCTGTTGGAGTCTGGAGTCTCATATATTACCTTTAATAACCTACTCCTAGGTACAAAACTATATATCCCCCTAGACTTATCAATTTTGTCCGGACGGTAGCAATGAAGAAACTCCCTCACCATCAACCTCCTTGAACCGTCTAACATTGCCCCGTACAGGACCTCCATTGCTATAAAGACCCTCCAGGCATTGGGGGATATTTGATTAACGGATAGACCCAGATACTTGACTAATTCGCGATGGAGCGAACTCAGTGGAAATCTGAGGCCTGCCTTCAACATTTGCTCATACACTCCAAGACCTTGAGCGCCGTCATAGTAACACTTCTCTGATGAATAGGGGAGACAGATGGGGATATTATCTGGAATCTGGTAGTTAGCCCTAAGTGTGTTGAAGTGATTCTCCTTGATAGTGCATATAAAATTGTTCACCGTCCACTCTCTAAGCATGATGAACTCCCTTGGTCCACCAGCTTCTATGACGGGTCCTATTTGTTCCTCGCCACCAGAACCTTCCCCTGGTTCATCTAACTCCGTACCCTCATTTGTTGAGGACGGAGAAGAGGCGGACGTACTCCTCTCTTCGCTTTGACTCTCTTGGTCTTTATGACCTGACGGGTATACCTCCTCATAGTCTGCCCCGCCACGGACAATCGACTGATTACTCGACGCACTAGACATTGCCTATAATTGACGACAAAACCTAAGACTCTGACGGGTCTAAGAATGGATAACTGAAATAAAATTCTGAAACTGAAAAATTAATACGACGGGTGAGATATGTGAGTGTACTTACCAGTTAATGTGTGAACGGACGAAAGTTGATTGTGACGGGTGCTTCACTTAGACGGGTATTCTGACAAATATGACGGGTCGTGCTCTGACAATTGATTTTTAGATGAAAGTAAAAAATGAAAGTGGGATGTCTGATATTTATAGGAAAGGTGCACGGAAGACGAAGCGACATATCGATATCATACAATGGCCTCTAGGAAAGTGACGCGTGTCACGAGCATTAATGCATTCCAGATCTTGTTGACGGCGTTAAACGCCTGACGGGTTACCTTGTAGCCATCATCCTTAAAATTACTTGAAGATGACGACCACAGACCTCTCAACCGTCATCCCCATTAGATGATTACCGTTACCCCATGTATCCTCCCCTAAAGCATGACGGATCCATAGGGTGAAGGGGGCAACTGAAGAGGCCAAATTTGGGCCTGATATGGGCCTGACGATTATCTGCTGCAGTTCAGTAGAGGACGGGCCCGTTATTGCCAAGTGTATTGTTGAGAATCGAGTAGGAGGTGTCAACGGGTCCGAGGCCCATGAGGAAGGCAGAAGGACCTTTTCATGTCATAATTGCGACACACTTCATAGAGTCCTATAAGGAAAGGATTCCGCCTTCCCCGCTCATAAGGACTCTGTTTGCCGCGTACATTAATGGAGGATCTTCTCTATAAGGAAGGAGACTTGTCCATCACGTTTGGGGTTCCTTAAAGAGAATCTCTATAAGGAAAGACTTTGACTCCAAGTAGGAGAGGTCAACTTTCGACTACTATAAAAGTGCCAATACTTTCACAAATCAAGGTACGCGTAATTTACCCTCTCTAGCACTCTAGAGCTGTGAGAATATTTTCTGACTTAACCTTCAGAGGGTATTTGGCCGACACCACACCGGTGCTCTCTGTTAGGTTTCCCTTCTTTGTGATTGTGCAGGTTCACATTTGAGCGCGTAGCTATCGTGTGGCTCACTGGTGAATTCTTGACTTCATCAAGTATATTTGGTCCTTGAAGACTAGGCACAGTTTCTGTGGAAAATTTCAAATTAAAAGAGTCTAAGAAGTCTGGAGTAGATTGTAGAGTTATGTTTGTAAGTACTACCGGGTAAAAATTATAAATATGAGTATATTCAATTGTAAAACTTTAATTCTAATAATGAATTTTTTTAGGTTTAGGGTTTAATTATTGGATTTTTTTTTTTTTTTCTTTGGATGTGTTCATTTGTTTTTCATTTCGCTGTCAAATCACCTATGTTATTTATGTTATGCTTTATTGCTTTATTCTATGATTTTTTATGTTGTGGTAATTAACCAAAAATCATTTGGAATTTATGATCAATTAATGTGAAAAATTGATTTAATTCCACTTAAATCAATCAACGACTTGAACTTGTCTTTTCACTTTCCATATACAAAAGTATTTAACTCATATGTCTTTGTATGTCATACCACATGATCAAGGAATATATCACCGTGCAAGATTTAAGAATCTCAAAGTCAGAATAACTCACATGAAATACTGATGAGTGACATGAGTCTCCTTAACATTCCCGATTGACTTGTTCTATAAAATGCATAAGGCTTGCGAGCTAACACATGCAATACAGTCTCTTGCTGCCTCCCACCAGCTCTAGCTAAATTCGTTCTGTCCGCCATCATGCTCAAGGCTACTCCTGCATTTTTTTATACCAAAAACAAATTTTTCAAGCAAAAGTATTCATGGATGGAATTCTTTTTCTTCTTGGTGTGTTGTGGTATTTAGTTACGTTTTACAGCTAAAATAAAAATTTAAGAACGAACATGTTGAATATATTTCTTTCATAAAGATACACTAGGCAAAGCATGACATAATTATATGAAAAAGACATGCAACAGTTTCTTTTGACAACTATTTTTCCCTCACGTACCAGCTTTTCCCCTAACCAGATAGAAATCTATATATTATGAAGAAACCCATTCTTTCATAGATATATCTATGTAAAAGAAAAAAGAATATCACAATACTACTGTTAGGACATATGTGGAACTTGTTAGAACATATGTTATGTAGAATTGGCTAATCCTTTGACAAAACGCACTTTACTTATAATTAGGTTAATTTAGGACGTGTTTAATATTTTAAGGAACAAGAGTTCAAGTCTAGTATTGAAGCCATGCAAATCTGTCCAAGAATCAAGTGAAAAAGTGCATTTCATTAAAGCTCGATAGATAACTTGACAGATTTATCTATCGATATTTAATATATATTTCTCAATAGCTCTCGACAGAAGCTATATATATCGAGAATTACGAAATTCAGATTTCCAAATCTTATTTTCACACATATCCAAGTTATTTGTGTAGGGTTTCTTTTCTCACAACCCTAGGCATATATAAGGATTATTTTAAGGGCTGTCTAAGGTGATGCAACTTGATGCAAAGTGATTATTCACTCAAATTGTGACCGGAAACAATTTGCCCTAATTCATCTTTCTCTTGAAGCTACTGCGTTTGTGCGCCAAGGGTTTTGTAACTAAGGAGCTTCTTGATCTTCATTGCGTGGATGAACTGAAGAACTCTGCAGCCAACATCTCTCTCAAGTTGGTGTGTTAGTCACGTACTGGGATCCATGTATCGATTGGTTAGTCACGTACTTAGAGCCATGCATTGAAATGAGAGATTGTCATTACATTACAAGTCCAATTGTGTATTGGGGTAAGGGTTCAATTGTAGGTTGGTATAAGGTACTGGAATTCCTTTACTTATAATCGCTTGTTTTGATAATAGTGGATTCTCAAGAGTGATGACCTTAAATTCACCCAGTGGGGTTTTGCCTCGGTGGTTTTCTCCATTCGTAAACAAATCACCCGTGTCAAATTTAATTTCCACTGTATTTAGTTTTTTGGTGATTTGTTTGTACTACCACGCATATTGCCTGTAATTGAATCTAATTAATTTACTTAGCTTAATTAATTGATTTAATTCACCAAATGGGTCAATATATTCTTGGCCTATCAACTACAAATTATTGGTACTATAGTTTCAAGCCTAAAAAAATTGAAAAGAGCATCAAAACTATAAATTTAAGCTATTAGGTGATAATGACAGATCAGTAGAAAGATCCGTACCAAAATCTCCAGTCCATCAATATTTTGATACCTTATTTAGAAAATGAGTGAACGGCGTAACTTGTCCTTATTTAGAAAATGAGTAGCTTAGGCCATGATTATTCTTTGAACTTCAGACCACTTTAAATGTTACATTGTGTTAACTTGTCAGACCACTTTAAATGTTTAAGCCACCATTATTTTTTGAACTTCATATCAAATCTAGAATGACGAAATCTATTAAGGGCATATTTTATATAGTTAGCTAATCCTTTAATAAAATACACTTTACTTATAATTGGATAGATCTATAATGGGTTTAGTACTTCAAGAAACAAGATTTCAAGTCAAGTATTAAAGCCATGGAGATTGGACCATGAAAAAATTGAAGAAAAGCTATTCATTAAAGCTCGACAAATACCTCGACAGGAACGGTATCTATCGAGATTTAAGAATGAAGCTCGACAGAAGCTGAATCTGTCAAGATCTACGAAATCAAAATTTCCAAATCTGATTTTTGGCCCTCGTTGACATGTATGTGTAGGGATTTTTTTTTCACAACCTTAGACATATATAAGGCTTAGTTTATAAGCCGTTATACATGGAGAAAACATGTATTAATGTGACTTAGTGCCTTATTCTCTCTGCAAGAAGTTATTATGTCTTTTGCTCCTTAGGGTTTCGTAACTAAGTACTTCTTGATCTTCATTGTTGATGAAGTGAAGAACTTTTCAATCAATAACATCTTCAAGTTCCTAGAGTTAGTCACATATTGGGATCCGTGCAAAAGGGTGGCGTTCATATATTAAAGAGTTCAGAGGTTCTGAAGCAATAGAAGGTTTTCGCTGTAAGTTCATCTACGAGGATTGTAGAGTCTAGGAACAAAAGTTTTGTACTAGATCTGAAACTTCTCATTACTATAGTGAATTGCTTTTCGGGAAGGTTTTCCCCGAGGTTTTTTTATTGTGAAACTAGTTTGTTTCATTGGTTTTCTTGGGTCATCATATCTTTTTTTTTTTTTTTTACTATTCCACTGTGCATGATACTAACATAATATTGATGTTTGTTTGTTTTAACAAGGTTTATTCATAATAAATCTAATTAACAACTTGAGTTTAAAACTTGTTAATTCTATCAATCGATGTCTAAATTTCCCAACAAGTGGTATTAGAGCAGGTTCACTCTAAATGGAATAATTTCCTGAGTGTGATCCTTGGCCCCCGTTGTCATGGATCGGGGACAATCTCTTTTGATTCCTCTTTTATTTGATGACACTAATTATGCGTACTAGAAAGTTCATATGAAAGTTTTTTTGCAGGCTCTATGTGAAAAAGTATGGCAAGCTGTTGAAGTTGGCTGGATTAAGCCAAATGAAATGCTGGTGAATTGGGATGAAGCAACAATCAAAGCGGCAAATTTCAATAGTAGGGCCTTGAATGCTTTGTTTAGTGGGGTGACCAATGAGGAATTCAAGAAAATATCATCCACGAAAGTTACCAAGGAAGCATGGATCATTCTTGAGACCACCTATGAAGGAACCAAGGCAGTAAAGAATGTGAAGCTTCAAAGACTCACAAGTAATTTTGAAGAAATAAGGATGGAGGAGAATGAGACTTTTGATGAGTTCTATGCTAAACTCAAGGATATTATGAATTTTGCCTTCAACCTTGGAGAATCTATAGCAGAATCCAAAATTGTTAGGAAAATCCTTAGGTCCTTACTAGAAAGATTCCATGCCAAGATCACTGCCATTGAAGAAGTGAAGGACATTGATCAAATTCCTTTGACTGAACTTGTAGGGAACCTTCAAATCTATGGGATGGGATTAGGTTTAATGGGAAAATGTGGAAAGAGTAGAAACTTGGCTCTTAAGGGTATAGAGGAAGAGATTGATAACTCTGAAGATGAAGATGAAAGCGAAGATGAAGATGAAGATGATGATAAGGATGAGGATGAGGATATAACCTTCATAGCTAATGAGATTATCAAGCTTTTTCAATATAAGAAAAAGGATAAGGACAAACCTTCTAGGAAATCTGAATCCTCTAGGAAATGTAAGAGTGACAAACCCCTTATCCAGTCTCATGAGTGTAAAGGTTTTGGTCATATGAGGATAGAATGTCCAAACTACCTTATGAAGGAAAAGACCAAGAAGTCAAAAGATAAAGGGTTGGTTGCTACCTTAAGTGATACTGAGAATGACTCTTCTGATGAGTATATGGACGAATGTGGTCACTTTATGGCTTTTGCTACCACAACCGATAAGGTGATTGTGAAGAGTGCTAGTGACAGTGAAGATTCTTCGGATGATGAAGTACCCAAGAAGTTGAACCTTCAGGAAGCCTATGATAAGCTATCCACTAAGTTTATAAAATCTGAAAAGGCTTTACATCTTTGTAGAAAAGAGCTTAATGAGGTAAAAATTGAAAAAAGCTGATCTATTAGTCAAATTAGATAAGACTACCAGGTTGGTTGAGACTCTTGTTGTGGAGAACACCTCATTAGATGAGAAGGTCAAGAATCTTTAGGTAAAACTTAGTCAGGCTAAAACTCAAATAGAGAGGATGTCTAGTGCAAAGCTTGATGAGATATTGAGTGCTCAAAAGCCTAGTTCTGATAAGTTTGGCTTAGGAAATGTTGACTCCTCCGATCCCTTGTCTTCCACGACTTCTGGATTAAAGACTGTCTTTGTGCCCCAATCTGAGAAAGGTGATAAAGGTACGAAATCCATAACTGATTTGTCTAATTCTAAATCCTTTTTTAGTGTAAGGTTGAATTTAACCAACCATCTTGTTGGCTTTATTCCGTGCCAATTTGCTTGTAATTCAGCACTTAGAAACCCTGTATTTAGGTGGTAATCATGTAAGGGTAGTGTGTGACAGAGTGTAAAGAAATGCTCAAGAATGTGCAATGAAGCAAGGACTCGCGACTGGATCTCGTGGGTGACTCGCGACTGGTAAGCCGCCAAATGATGCACACAAGTGAAGCATGCAAAGAAGTTGAATCGTTATGCCAACTATTGCACTATAGGACAAAAAATCTAGACTGGTCATTCAGTTAGCTCGCAGCTTGAACTCGTGACTTAGTCAAGTTGCGAGGCCAAGTCGCCAGCTAGCTCTGTTTTGGAAAAACTGACTCTTTGCATTCCTTTCTCATCCTAGTATAAATACTCCTTATACCCACGAAATGTAGAGAGCTTCTAGAGAGAATTTAAGAGAGAAACCTTAGAGAAAAACAAGATTGACTTATCCACAATCTTTACATAGAGACTCTTCAAATTCATCTACTTTCACCCTCTCCATTGTTACATCTTTGAGAGGTTCATTACCCAAATCATTTTCTCACCATACCCATATATGTGAGAAGGCTATTTGGTACTTTGGGAAATAGTTTGGAAGGGACCAATGGTTATTAGTTGATGCTATGGGTTATAGCGGAATCTGGTAAGCTAAAGAAGACAAAGGTTCGATGCAACCTCGTTTGAGCAAGAAGCTTGGAGGGCTTAGGTACATTAAGTAGATTAGGCTTGGAGGGTCTTCTACTGTTCATGTATCCCAACTTCATTCTTTAGTGGATTACTGACCGCTTAGAGGGCGGTGAAGAGGTTTTACACTGAGGGCTTCGGTTTTCTCTTCGATAACACATCGCTGTGTTGTCCTTGTGTTTGCATCTCTCTTCCCTTGATCTTTGCCATTTAATTTCTACTGTGGATGTGATTTTAATTGGTTTAGATTGTTTATTGATTCTGTTATTAGCTTATGTTCATTTTCCGCATATATATTGTTTGACATTAAGCTTGAATTGATAATATTGTAATTGGGGGTCTAAACATTCATATTGTTTTATACGCTATTTGAACATTCAGTTAGATCTCACTCTAGGAAGTCTAGTAGCCCTAAAACTGCTCATGTTTGTTACCATTGTGGTGTTTTTGGACACATTCATTCTAATTGCTTTAAGTTGTATCCTCAAAAGCAAGTGTTCAAATGGTCACAAGTTCCTCTCAAGGAACTACACCTTTGTTTGGAGAGTTATTAAAAGTCTTGAGTTTCTTAACTCTGTAGACACTTAATTTTGCACCCATGATTTAATCAAGGAGAATAACTTGAATGACCAATCCATGTACCTCAAAAATCATGATTGCATTACATGCATCAATAATCTCTTACATTACATGTATCATTTTGTTTTTGCGTTACATGTATCAATTTATTCATTGCATATCATAAAAATGAGTTAAGTAATTTAAGATTTCTCTCATGATTACTTTTTTTGTTGTGGTTTTGTCACGGATTGCCAAAGGGGAAGATTGTTAAGGACATATTTTATGTAATTGACTAATCCTTTGACAAAATGCACTTTATTTGTAAATGGGTAGATCTATGATGAATTTAGTACTTCAAGAAACAAGAGTTCAAGTTAAGTATTAAAGCCATGGAGATTGGACCAAGAAACAAGTGAAGAAAAGTTGTTCATTAAAACTCGATAGATACCTTGACAAACAGTATCTACCAAGATTTAAGAACGAAGCTCGACAGAAGCTGAATCTGTCGAGATCTACGAAATCAAAATTTTTAGATCTGATTTTTGGCCCTAGCTAACATGTATGTGTACGTTTTCTTTTCTCACAACCCTAAACATATATAAGGCTTAGTTTAAAGGCCGTTATACATGGAGAACACATGCAAAAAGTGACCTAGTGCCTTATTCTCTCTGCAAGAAGTTACTGCGTCTTTTGCGCCTTAGGGTTTTGTAACCAAGTACTTCTTGATCTTCATTGTTGATGAAGTGAAGAACTTTACACCAACAACATCTTCAAGTTGCTGGAGTTAGTCACGTACTGGGATCCATGCAAAAGGGTGGCGTTCATATATTGAAGAATTCAGAGGTTCTAAAGTGGTAGAAGGTTTCTGCTGTAAGTTCATCTACGGAGATTGTAGAGTCTAGGGACTAAGGTTTTATACTAGATCTGAAACTTCTTATTATTATAGAGAATTACTTTTTGGGAAGGTTTCCCCCCAGGTTTCTTTTACTGTGAAACTAGTTTGTTTCATTGGTTTTCCTAGATCATCATATCTTTTTTTTTTTTTTTTTAACTATTCTGTTGTGCATGATATTGACATGATATTGATGTTTGTTTATTTTCACAAGGTTTATTCATAATAAATCTAATTAACAACTTGAGTTTAAAACTTGTTAATTCTATCAACTGGGGTCTAAATTTCCCAATAAAATCAAACCGTGAAGACCCAAAAAAAAAAGAAAAAAAAAGAAAAGCAAGAAACATTGTAATTACTTATGCTTACCATATATGTCATTCTTGACACAAGTGATAAATAATTTTTCTAGTTTAGTTTCTGCCCACTCACAAACCGCAGTCTTAGAATAAAGAAACTCCACCATTTGACTGTGTCCTGATAAAGCAGCCATATAGAGTGGACTAATCCCATTAACTGGGTTTGCCAGGCTTTCATTCTTCTTCATTATCACCTTGGCAATCTTCACATTTCCGGTTGCAGCAGCATAGACCAAGACATTGTTCTGCGTATTGTTTACTGCTGTTAGGTCTTCACTGTTCAATCTATTCAATAAATTCTCCACAAAGTCTTCCTGGCTTACTGCAGCAGCAATATGAAGAGCGGTTTCTTGTTGGTCACTAATTTCTCTTGGAATGATTGGCATGGTCTCAATAGATTTCCAGTCACCTTTCAACACATCCAAATAAAGCCTCCCACGGTCCGTAATGACTATTTCATGTGTAAGAGGAAATTCTTCTGACTTGTTACTAAAAATCGGAGTGCAAGTATTTCATACAATAAAAATATTGTCTTATTCTTATTCTTAGTCTTCCATTTTATACTCTAATATATTTATATATATATATATATATATATAGAGAGAGAGAGAGAGAGAGAGAGAGAGAGAGAGAGATGGGTTCAAGTTACACCTGGTGTAACTCTAAACTTTTTTAAACCGTTGGATTTAAGTAGATCTAACAGTTAAAAAAAGACCCTCATTATTACAAATATTCTTATTAGGATCTTGTAAAGTTGTAATTTACAACTATGTGTTTTGTTCGGTTTAATTCTGTGCCAAATTTGATTGTAATTTTATTCAATCTTTTGTACCCTATATTTATTGTGGAATTTGATTGTAAGGGTGGTGTGATAGAGAGAGAGAGAGCGTGTGAAGACTCAAGCTATTGAAGACTGAAGAGGTTTTCGCGGGTAGCTTGCGACTTAGCATCCTGCGAAGTGATCCATGTGACTTGCACATGTTGGAATGCAAAGAATCAGTACAAATGAAGACAGTTGTGTTTTGCGAGTAGCTCGCGGGTAAAGCCTTCTGGCGAGACACCCGTGAAACATTCTCTTTTGCCAGACTGTGTTATCTAATACACACTTTCTGTACCTACACTATATATACCCACATTACCCACAAATGTTAAGGAGTGCTTCAAAGAGAAAACCCTAACCACAAACCTTAAGAGTTAGAGATTGTTATACCCCCAATCTTCTACACAATTTTTTGTGGATTTTCCTCAACTCCTACCTCTCCATTTCCATACCAATGAGAGGTTGATAGCCCAAATACTTACCACACCTTTTCAGAGTGTCAAGTGAGATTTTTGTACTGCTGGGAAGCATTGGAAGATGCCAAGGATGGCAGATGCAACATGGAGCTTATTGCGGGATCCGGAGAGCCAGACAAGACACGATTCCGAGAAGCCTTGTTAGAGTAAGAGCTTGGAGGGCTTAGGTACATCGGGTAGACTAGGCTTGGAAAGTCTCTTGCTAATCTATGTATTCCAACTGATTGTCTAGTGGATTGATTACCTCTTGGAGGGCGACGGAGAGGTTTTTCGCCGAGTTCTTCGGTTTCCTCTTTGATAACACATCGGCGTATTATCTTGTGTTTGCATTTCTCTTCCCTACTCTTTTACATTCCATTTTATTGCTGTGTATTCTTGTTTATTGATTAGATTAGCTTGTTTCTTTATCCGCTCGCATTTATACTATTCCGCACTTAATATTAAGTTAGTGTAAAATCTATCGAGCCGTAACTTTAATTTGGGGGTCTAAACAGCTCTTGTTTTCAACACGTTTTCAAACTTTCAGATCTCATTAATTACCCTCATTTATCACATTCTAGACCTATCTCTAAACCCAAAAACTTTTGACACCTGACTGTCTCTCTCTCTCTCTCTCTCTCTCTACATTTATCATATGATTATTTTGTATTCAATGATTTGGATTCTCAAATCTCAATGTCTAAATCTCATGTTTCATCTCTTGAGTGTTGAATTTTCTTGGTCAAAATAAGAAGTGGCTTACAAAATCATCTCATCTATTGTTCAAAGAGTTTCTTAGCTGGCCAATCTCTATGTATATTTCCACCCTAGCTAGGCGATTCAAGTAAAAACTCAGCACTCACAAACCTCTATTGTTAGTGTCCACCTTGGTTTTTATTTTTATTTTTATTTTTTATTTTTTTCCTTCTACTGGCAACCTGTAGAGGTGGAAAAATGGTGGAGGAGCAATGGTGGAGGAGCAATGGTAGAGGAGACAGAGAGAGAAACGGAGAGAGAGAGAGTCAGACGTCAAACGTTTTTGGGTAATTAATGAGATCCTAATAAGAATATTTGTAATAATGAGAGTCTTTTTTAACTATTGAATCTACTTAAATTCAACGGTTTAAAAAATATGTAACTTGAACCCATCTCATATATATATATATATATATATATATATAGTTTGAATGTAAATTAAGAATGCATCCTTAATAAAATGAATGATTGCTGACTTTGGTGATATCTTAGTCAGACATATTAATTTCGTTAAGAACTCATTGAATACCTACGCTATTAAGTGGTTGGAAAGTTAAAGATTTACCGTCGTCTGAATAATTGACTCCATTTGTTGCCATTGCAAACTATCAATTGTGAACCTGAAAAGAAAGATTTCAGTATTACATATAAATTGTGTGATGCATGATGTGCAAGTTCTTTACAATTTACATAGGCCAAATTAGCAAGACAAGCACAAAAAGATAATTCTTATTTGCCAAAAAGGACAAACCCTATAATTATAATGGTTAGTACTTTTGCCCAACCAGAGTTTTTTTTTTTTTTTTTTGGATCTAAGACTCTCGGGCCTTTTTTGCTTAATAATGTTCTTTGGAGAATTATTTGTCAAAATAGCATTGTTTGAAAGTTAACTGAAAAATAGCTTGTTTTTTAAAACTCATCTCTTCTAGGTTCAAAATGAAACTCGTATTTTGAAGAGACAAGTTTCATGTTAATCGGCTAATTTGGTTGATGTTAAGATCAAGGTTGTCAAAATCAGAATTCTCCATAGGATCGTGGGGGATAGGTGTGATCGTGGATCATAGATCGTAAGATCCTACGTATTTTTATATTTAAAGCAAAAAACATATTGATAATGACTGTATGTTGAATAACCACGTAAATGGAAACTAGCTAACTACAATATAAAATCCAAAAGTAAGATGAATATCAAAGTGAAGTAAACATTTAATTATTCTCATTTTAAGATTCTTATAAGTTATAATCACTGTCTTAATCATCATCATCCATTTCATCATTTATGTAAACATTGTATATTTGTATACTAGAGCTGCAAAAGACATCAAGATACAACTTTACATTCAATTATTCAAGTTATACTACTCAACAACAATTACAGAGCTTGTTAAAAAAAAAAAATCAACTAATCAATATAAAAATACAAGCATAACTAATAAAATTATATATATAAAAAAAACATTTTAGTAATATTAGAACACAAATTAGTATATTGATCAAACAAATTTAACAACATTATAGCTTAAAAGGCAGCAAAGCCAACATTAAATTCTTCATTCAGAAATGATTAAGCATTCCTTCATTTTGATTACAAGTGGACTAGAAACTAGAAAACATTTGTTTAGGTTAACATAATTTTTTTTTTTATTATTAAAAAGTCATACAATCAGAACATAAAAAAATAAAAGCCCTTAAAGTTTCATCAAAACCAAAAATTTATCCCTTTAAAAAAAATAAAAAATAAATAAATAAAACCAAAAATTTATGTTTTGGTAGGATCGGTAGAATCTCCTACGATCCTATACAATCCTACCATTTTTGCGATCCTAAAAGTTTTGGTAAGGTGGGTCGTAAAATCGTACAATCCTACTGTCCAGATTATAATTTTGACAATCATAATTAAGATGTAGTGTTTTTTTTTTTTTTTTTTTTTTTAAATGGTCCACCCGGATCTCATCTTTTGAAGAGGCAAGTTCCATTTATTATTGAGACAAAAGCATTAACAGATATCTCAGTTAAGACAGCATCCCATATTTTTTAGAATGGCACGTATTGGCGTTTCAGGGCGTGTGTTTAATTATTAAGTTTGAGTCTTAATTGGAAAATTAAGTTATCTTACACAACCTTTTTCATAATAACTGATGTGACGAACTGTGAATAAGAGATTATGAAGAGACGTTAGTGAGGAATCATGTGGAAATCAACATCCTGTTCACTTTAGAAGGTTTTATAAAAAGTTATGAAAAAATGTTAATGCCTATAGTATTTTATTTTATTTTTTTTTTCAAATTCATGTCACCTGAACTGTACGTAGTACAAAGTAAATGAAATTTTAGGAAGATTAATCCTTTGTTATCAAATTCCTTTGTTATCTAATCATTTTAAAATTTCAATTCATCATGAAATGAAAAGAATCTCATGTTCAAAACCAACACATATATTAGTACAACGTAACAGTTACTCTATGATCATACCATTGGCTCTAATTTTTAAATGATAGACAATTACTTTCAAATGGACTAGATCATTTTTTTTTTCAGCACTCACAGTTGATTACATTAGAATTGTGCAAAAATTGGGTCCTTAGACTTTCTCTTAATCAATACAAACAATAACTTTAAGTACTTACATTTTTCCACAACCAGTGACACAACATGTTCTTATTAGTGTATAATAAAGGTTGTGTTAGTTGTAGAACCTAACAAAATGATGTCTCTATAATAATCACAACAGACCAGCAATTATTAAAAACATAGTATATCTCTAACATTACTCAGACCAAATAGTACTCTAGATTCTGGTCATGGTCCAAAAGCTTACCGGGTCAATATAGATCCACCCAGTCTCTCCCTTTGAGCTATCGGCCGAAATATCAAACCCAAGCGGAAAGGTGAAACTCTGTATAGACCAAGGGGAAACTTTAGAAATTTCTTAATAGTGCATTATTAATTGATAAGATTTGAAATACTCGTTTAAAAAATTCATTTCTCCCCCAAAAATTGAAAACTTTCCCACTAATACAATTGCTTCTTCTTAGCCAAACTCTGCATCCCCAAGATGCACATGAATTTTTCTAGAATTGATAATGTTTGTTTGTTTTTTGGAAAAAAGAGAAAAAGAGTACTATTCGTAAGACTTCAAATCATGAAAAACTACTTTTGAAAATGGCAATTCATGGTTATGAGCATAAACTAATATGACATTTGGAGTTCCAAAAATAACAAAACTAGTAAGGACCCAAAAAAAAAAAAAAAAAAAAATCTTAACAATTTCCATTTAAAGTTGTACTTGTCTTGTGCTTACTCAATTTCTACTCTAACAGTGAAATGAAAATTTTCAATTATGAATATTGCCAAAATTATATTTCAATATAAAATGGAATTTGATATTCTAACGAGCTCTTTAATTTTATATATATAATGAAAATGTAGATTTGCAACAGAATTTAGTACAATATCAATCATAAATTATTTTTAGTTTCTAAATGAACATCAAGTTTCATTTTGATAAATAATATATGTTTAGTAGAAATATATAAATATTATTATCCAGTACTTTGTTTTTTTTTTTTTTTTATAAATACTAAAATAGATGTTAGTTTATATTCTTATTTTATAACTGTTATTTTTTTATATTTTATTTTTTTATAATTAATTTTTAATTTTATTATATTTCTTATTCTTAGGTGGTCTAGTTTTTTTTTTATTAGTTTTGGCCCCCAAAAATTAAATTATGGTCCCATCCTAATGGCAATTCCTGAATTGCAAAAACAGAAAATAATAATAATAAAATTAAAAAGAAATACACTATTAATTTTAAATTAACATGTTTTGTCTACTTTAATAGAAATATTGAACACCCTAATTTGAGAGTCTATAGAATTTAGGTTTAACAAAAATAAGAGTAATGCTAAGTACATAAAAATAAAAAATAAAAAATCAGCAATTACGTAACATTCCTAAATTAGCATGCTAGCTCACACATTGACCCACCACATTCTCCAATTTATTTATTTTTAATGATATGGAATACTAATTTGAGAATGTTGTGAACATGTTGTAACTTTTTTTTTGTATTTATAGCATTACTCCAAACAAATCTTGACCCCCTAAACATACTCATTGCAACCCCTTTAAAATAAAAAAAGTAGCCCAAATAACCTAAAAAATTACGCTAAACAACAAGGAGATTAGGCGAAACAACAACAAATGAACAAAATATTTAATAAAAAGCTCATTTAAAAAAAATAAAATAAGAACTCCTAATAATTCAGATTTGTAATTTGTTTAACCCATTACATAAAAATAATCCATGATTATTAGGATTTTCTAAAACATGATAATAAGATAGATAATATGGTCGTGAGTTCTCCTAGGTGGTGCTGGCGGCTTTGCTTTCTTTGACTTTGTGTTCATAGCATTGAAAATGAAAAAGCTATCATGCTATGATTTCAAATATGAAAAATCACATAAGAAAATTGTAAAACTTTATGTATGAGTGTACATAAATTTTATATTTTTTGTGATATTAATATATTCAAATTCACTTTTTATTATATTTTGTATAATTTAAGTTTGATAATGATTTCATAAAAAGAGTGTCATAACAGGTACCATAAAAAATTTGATAAAGCTGCCACTGTCCCATTCCTATACCAACAGAGCATTGATGAAAGCATAGGGTTCAATATTCTGGAATAAACTGCACGCTTTTGGTTTGCATATGCTTTTACGTTTGTATTTTTTTTTTGAGAAATTTTATGTTTGTACTTGATTAACAAACGTATATTGAAATAAAAAGTAGGCGCACGAAATAGCCAAAACATATATTAGATAATATATGAAAGAACCTTACTATTTTCGCCAAACAAAACATGAAAGAAGAATGACATCAGTGATCAGAAGAAACAAAAGAAGTTATATCTACCTGAAGAATGATTAAGTTCAAGTGGATTAAGGAGCTTCCCTCTGGATAGACCACCAAATGTTGTTAGTACTTGAAGGCAATTCCTCTAAACTAGAATTGTGGAATTTTGTTGAAGAGAAGAAAGGTTTGAGAATCAATGGAATGGCGGATGATTCCAATGCCCAAGTGTGCTTAAATATTAATCAGCCTGTCAAAAAGAGTGAAAAAGTCGCATTAAAATTTATGAAAGTATCCCAAAAGCTAGATAAAGCAATAGTATTCATATTTTTTTTTTCTTCTAAATCACACAAAACGCTATTTTAGCGCCCAAATACCACCAAGAAAAAAAAAAAAAAAAAAAAAAAAAAAAAAAGCCTCCATTGTGTGTGCTATTTACAAGGGTGGGAGCTAGGATTTTTTGGTTGGGAGGCCAAATTTTGGCATTAATATATTAGTTTCGAGTCAAGATAAGCTATCGTACACATGCGTAAATGTACATAAACAAATATAAACATTAATATTTTGATACTCGAATAGGTTATAATTTATAAATATATTGTATATAAAATTAACAACTTTCAAATGTGTATATTCACAAGATAATTTTTTAAGGGAACTTATCATCTTTTAAACTCCATTGAGTATACAACAGCTGTCTAGTTTGATATTAAATATGTACAAAAAATGAATTAGAAAAAACAAAAACTACCTTATCTCTATAATTACCAGACCAATTGACAAATTTTATTGGTTTTTAAGAGCATTATTGGATTAACTCAAACGTTTGAGGGGGCCAAGTTCTATTTTTGTAGCTAAATATTTAACGTTTTAATACTTATACATAATATAAAATAATTTTTTAAATTTGGGTTACGGCATGGCCCCCCAAGCCATGCTATAGCTCCGCCCCTAGCTATTTACAAATATTTTGTAAATTTTTTTAGCACTTGCTGGAGTAGTGGCACTTTATTGTAGTAAGTACTGCTAATTTTTTTTTTATCATTTTTCTCTCTTCTATGTTGGCTAATTAATATTATATTATTATGTTGAATGATATAGATAAAATATATTTTTTTGGGTGCTAAATGAGATTTTTTTTTTCGTTATTTGTAATTGATATTGGCAACTTCTTTGTAAGTCATTTGGAAAGACTTCGTTTCCCCACAGTAACTTCACTATAGTTGATTACACAATCTTATTTTTTCCAAAAGTAATTAAATTTAATTGAAGAATCTAATATACTAGAACTAAAATACTTAACCTAAATTTTACCCCATTTTCTCATCTAATTCTTGTTACGTGTAATAATATCTCTAACATGGAAAACACTAAGGACACTGCAAATTTTATAATATAACTTTTACAAATTAGTATGATAATGAATATGATAATGATGACACATCAGTTTGTAATAGCAATGTATTAAAATATGTTGTATCCCCAACATAGATCAAGATCCTTTAAAGTTCTTAGAGTCCTCTAACATAGAGTTATTTTAATTTTAACCATTCATTGATGATAAATGTTTATGTCATGTTATCTTCCACTAACAAATTCTCTAAAATAATGGGTTTTAAAAATAACTATAAATAAATAAAATCTTAAGAGGGAGGAGAATACACCTTGTTCCAGATAACAACAAAAATAGCCTAAACAACAATAAGACTAGGCCAAACAACAAAAGAACAAAATATTTAAAAAATTAAAAACTCCTAATTATTCAGATTGGTAACCTATTCTATAAAAATAAGCTCTAATTTCTTTTCTTTTTTTCTAAGAAACGGTACCAAGAAAGATACTATGGTAGTAAGTTCTATTGGCTGCACAATATCTGCTTTCCTCGGTTTTCCTTCTTAATAGCTTTGCTCTCCTCTACAACTCCGCAAGCAGGCGCAACATGTATCATCTATTACTCTTTATCATTGTTTCAAGCACCCTCTTACTTTATTACTTTCATCTCAGCTGTTCATTTTTAGATCCCTATAAACTAGATTATTTAACCTAATAAATTAACCAAGTGAATACTTAGGTTTATTATTCAGATCTAGGTTAAAACAATAACAATCAAATCATGTAAAGCAGCGGAAAATAAAGAACACAAAGATCTGATGACCTAAGAAAACCAAACTGGTAAAAAACCTGGGGAGGATTTAACCTAGCTATTCTCAAGGTAAAACAGATCCACTATGAAAGAATTGAAGTTTGTACAATAGAACTTAGACCATTAACATTCTATTGCTACCTCGAGTTCTTACTTTATTTCTTATCAGACATTATTTTGCTTTTTAATTTTGTTAGTAGAAGGAAAATATATAACTTCATGCATTTGGTTTTTTTTTTTTTTTTTTTTTTTGGTATAATTTAAATTTCTTAATGACTAACCTAGGAAAAATATTGGAATCATCACCGATAATTCTAGAGGATCTTGAACCTTTGGTTAGGGCTATAAGTGAACAAAGCTATTCATAAACAACTCGGGCTCAATTAGATAAATTTTTTT
This sequence comes from Quercus ilex subsp. ballota, assembly GCA_032727855.1. Classification (NCBI taxonomy): domain Eukaryota; kingdom Viridiplantae; phylum Streptophyta; class Magnoliopsida; order Fagales; family Fagaceae; genus Quercus; species Quercus ilex. Next base: position 15,218,880 of record CM064912.1, on the reverse strand, counting down.
TTCATGTTTGTTTGTTTATAAATAAGCTAAGTTTGAGCCTTAGCTTTATGCTTATTTAATAAACAAGCTGAGCTCAACCAAAAAATTTTCTTTGTAAACAAGCTTGTAAACTATAAGACTCAACACAAAACAAGTTGGGCATAGATTCATTTATAGGCTTGATATGTGTTTGCTAAATAAACGTATTACAAATATCTTAATAATGACTTGACCAATATGGGACTACTATCCATTACCTTAATTTTTCCCTTCATTTTAAATTGACCTAGCAATATTTTAGACTTTAATTACATTTTTCTTTTCTTTAAATTTAAGTGGGCCACATATGGTCCTTCTTCATCAAGCATCTAATGTAAAATTATTAAATATGTTAGTCATTTTCCATTCATAATAGATACAAACAATTTCTTTTTCTAATTCTTCACTATCTAACATGGACGTAAAATTTGTGTTTTGAACAATTGTTGAAGTTATAGACAAGGAATGATAAATGGATGGATTTAATTATGTAAAGTTGTAAATCGAACAATAGCTAATCATAGGTGGGACTAGAAGCATAATAAAAATGAGTACGTTTTTTTTTTTTTTTTTTTCACTTGATTTTTGAAGATATAAGAATTTGATAATGTAATTTTGTTAGTTCTCAAGCTCAAAAACTTGACCTGAGCTTGAGCTCGTGCTTGGTTTGACTAATTAATCAAGCCAAGCCAAGCTCCAACTTTTTAGCTTTCCATGAGTTTAAGCTCAAACATTATTTTAAGCTTGTCATGAGCTCAAGCCAAGCTTGAGCTTTTGACTTTTACTGACGAGCCAAGATCAAACATGCACTAATCGACAAAACTTAGCTCATTTACAGCCCTACTTGGTAAGCCAATTGGTACTACTCTTTGGTTCAATCCCTATTGATAGTCATGATACATCACATTGAAAACTATTTTATGGAATAATTTTGTGATTCACTTTATACTCCACTAATAATAATTTATCACGTATTTGATTTTTTCTTTTTCACTTTAAATGTTAATACTTATATATATATATATATATATATATATATATTAAATTGTTTATTTGTTTAGACCCCTTAAATCAGATTGTTTAACCTAATATATTAGCCAAGTGATTATTTAGGTTAATTATGAGATCTAGGTTAAACAAGGACAAATCATATCATGCAAAGAAACAGAAAAATAAAGAACACACTGATATGATGACTCAGGAAAACCAATGAAACCAACAGTTTGAAGGTAAAAACCTGGGGAGGATTTGACCTAGCTATCCTCAAGGTAAAACAAATCCACTATTAAAAAAATTGAAGTTTTTACAATAAGATTTAACCCTAAATCTATTGCTACCTCCAATAGTAAATTACAAACACAACCATGTGCAAGCTTCGTGTAAGGTTGAATTTATTCAACCATGTATTGGCTTTATTCTGTGCCAAATTTGCTTGTAATTTCTTCAATTAGATACCCTGTATCTAGGTTAAACAAGGACAAATCACTTGAGTTTATTCTTGGTTCATATCCCCTAAGTGACTGATCTTCCACAAAGCAAAGACATCACATTATCTATTGGAGGAGACTTAATGTATGGAAAAGTAGGTCTATCAACTAGAGGTACACCTAGAGCTTCAGAGACTATACGTTTGGTTATCTTAAACTCTTTACCTCTAATCCAAGTAGTCAAGTAATGACCACCTGATATTCGAGTAGAATTCCCTGATCAAGGTAGCAGTAGGGGGATGAGAAACATCACAAAAGGTAACCCAGTTTCTAGACACTATTCTCCTACGATGGAAGGATCTAACTCAAAATAGACCTATATTTTGTTAAAGTTTCAAAAATTTGCTCAGTTTTGGCTGTAGGAAATCTAACCCTATCAACTAGAGCAGAAGTAGATGAGGATCCTAAGTTCCTATTGGCTTTGATTTTATACTTTTTACCAACCTTAGGAGCCATGTCTAAGAGTTAAAGAAAGAGGAAAAACCAAAACAAAAACAAAAACCAAGAGCAAACTGCATCAGATAGAGTTAGAGCACAATAGAGAAGGAATTTTCAAAAACTATATGATGCATGATGCAAAGTCACACTCAAAATCCTCTAGGCAGAATGATTCGCGGGTATCTCGCAGGTTGGCCCTTGTCGCAAGACACTAGCGAAACTGACAACCTGACACGACTTTTTAGCTTCCAGCATGTTCTTCTCATGTGGCTTTTTCGCGGGTAGGCTTTTCGTGAGACACTAGCGAAATCCACTTGTTCATCCAATGCATGCTCGATTCTTCACTAACTTAATACTAAAACTAATACAATAAAATCCCACAAAATAAAGCAATTACAACACTTTTTATCATGAAATAAAGCTAACATAAAACATAGTTATAAATCATAACTTTAAAATCTCCCACTTTGGCTATTTCGTGACAAAACACCCTATAACAAATCTAGACTTAAATGTGAGTTTAGGAACAATCGCAAAAGTCACTCACACCTAAATCTAAAACCTATGATGAACATGGAACACAATACCTGTAACTTGAAACACTTGCACAAAATGCATTAGATCCTTAAGGTAAAGCAAGTAATAAAAGGACAAGTATAGTGTAACAAGTAAAAGAGCGATCAAGTTAACAAGCTATGAAAAATATGAGCAACTTGATCAAACACATGACAGTAATATGAAAATGACTACAATGATCATATAGCTAAGCAAATGATCATCCGAACATGCAACCAACAAAGCACAATGACATAAGGATGTATACATGTCCAACACATAAGCACGATGTGATGAGAGCAGCAAAGCATAGATACTAAACTTAACTCAAAGCACCATAAAACAACGAGAAAACAAGCATAAGGTAAGACAAAGCAAAAACAAAGTTTTCTCATAAAAGATATATTCTCCCACTTGGAATATGCATCTCCCCTGTGGCTTTCTCCCCCTACAAACGTGCACGAGGTAGAATTTCTCCCCATAAGAATGTGCACATGAGTCATTTAGAAATGATGATACATTCCGATATACTCTCTAGTATACTCTCCCCCTTTTTGTCATGAATAGACAAATGAATCAAGAGGAAGGAGGGAAAGAAAAGAAGATATGAACAAGGGTAAAAAGATGCATGAGGGGTGCAAGATAAATGAGAAAATGAAGCTCAAACGAAGGACAAAATAAATAAATAAAAAATGCTACAAAGCATAAAGTAAACATGACATGCTAAGGATGATGGAACATGATATAGACCTAGGCCTGACATAGACACAAGAATATGTTATATGTGCTAAAAAGTCCAAAAAGACTTAACTAGCATGAGTGAATGCAAAACATATCAAGTGTTAAAGTGTGTGCATCAAAGGTGCAACTAGTGTGCATGTGAGATGCATGACCAACGCATGAGCAAGCACTCACGGGAAAAAGTGTGTAAAACACACAACCAATGATCAAAACATGATAAACATGCATAATCATGGTAATACCCAAAAATTGGTACTCATCGGATTCCAAAACAACGAGAAAATGCCATTTGGGCATTTTATTAAACACTTAGAGTGCACACATTACACATGTATGTTAAACAATGCATGAACATATGAAAATCTTGCCTAAATACATGTTATTTTCGCCACAAGGGGCCAACATCTAAAGCAAATAAATATTTAAAACAAAACCCAATCAAAAAGATTGACAAAAATTAAGTTTTCCAACCCCCATTTGAGAAAAATCCCAATTATGAACATAAAACCCCCCAAAAACATAATCTAAGGATCAAAAACAATTAAAAGAGTTAAAGATTACTTTAGAGATGTTAAAGGAAAGAAAAACACTTGAATTTAGATGAGTTTTGATGGAGAAACATTTAACTAGGGGTTTGGAAGAAGTTGGGAGAAGTTTAAAACACATGTCCCACGAAATGCCCTTTAAAAGGCTAATATGGAAATTTTCGTGGGAAGCTGGTAATTTTCACTGGTAACTCGCTGGTAAGCCTTGCTCACAAAATACTAGCGAAATACTTGCGAAACTTTCTGTCCATAGTTGAAAAACTTGAGAATTGGACCATTTAAACTCGCAACTGAACTTACTTATGAAATAAGTCACGAAAACACCCAGAAAACACGTTTTTCACACAAAAACAACTTGAAAAAAAATTGAAAAGCATGGGTGATACAGATCACTTCCAAAAGAAAATAAAAAGAACAAAAATTTTTTGATTTGATCCACATATGGTTGAGCACACACACATCACATTTGAACATTTACAATCACACAAATGGAATAAGCTTTCATTGAATATTAGACTTGTGTGTTGTATGTGAGGATCAAGTATGAACTAGTATATAGCTTAGTATGAAGCTTCAATGATCAATTCAATCAAGTCATACATGACTAGTACGAAATCAAGTGACCTATCTAACTTGTAGAAATGAACATATATGACCCCTCACCAATGTGATTACAAATGATTGAAAGTTTTTTATTTGGCTTCCATTTTACATACTTGAGATAGAAAACAACTCAATTTTTTGGGAAGCGATGTTATTTGGCAATTTAGCCTTTGGCTTTGGCACCATACATTTTCATACAAATTTGCTCCACCTTTTCCTAGTCAAACTAGTTGTCGAAGCAAGACATTTTCAACTCTTTTCTCTCTTTTAGAGATAGAAATTTGTAGAGCTCTTTGAAAAAGAAAAAAAAATGTGAAGAGATATAAAAGCACAAGTCTACACATGTATCTAGATCAAACAAGACTATTGACCAATCATTCATGACAAGTTTGAAGATCTATTTACAACAATCAAAATGTAGATTTCTAGATCTCGCTCACACTTAGAAAATGTGCATACATAACAAGCTAAGCTCGTAAATGCACTACGTCATTTAGTAAAGAGGTACTAGGCCAAACTCACATGTGAAATGTGCTTAAACATATACGATCAAACTTTTTGAATTTTTCACTTTTTATGTGTTTTTGGATTTTTACACACACAAAAATAAAAGCATAAAAGCAAGATCAAATACGAAAAAAAAATGCATATAAAGAGATGTATGATGCACAAATGCATGACAATGAAGCATCTAATGCATAAAGGGTCCTACGAAGATTGAAAGAATTAAATCAATGACCAAAAAAGCATAAGTTCAACCATAGGAACCCTTCCTCATCCAAACGGAATGATTGTTTGAAATGAGTGTCTCATGAGAAGTGAGACGAGGATTGGATGAATGAGAACCAGAGATGCACATAGACAAGGAGGTAAGAACATCAAAAACTTTCTTCAATAACTTACCATTTTCTCCCAAATTTGGTTTAGTTTGCAAAGCACAACTTCCAAGAAGCTCAAGTTTCTCTTTTCTTTTTGTTAGGTTCTAAAGATTTAGAAATTTATGTATTTAGAACTCTAAATTGTATTATTGGCAAACCATGATCAAAACAGGTTGTTTAGTCTTGTTTTAGGCTTGCTCAAAGTTGTGCGTTTATGTAAAGTTGGAATCGACTGGCTGTAGAAAGTAATAATGACTTTCGGCCTAGCTCGATCGATCGAAACTTAGACTTGATCGATCGAATATCGGGCAGAACGTGTATTTTTACAGATTTCCAACTCAGCCCTAATTCCTAAAATGTTTAGGGTTTTATGTTTTTGCCCTAGGTATAAAAGATAAACCCTAGCCATGTTTTCGAGGTTGCTCATATTGCTGTTTTGTGTAAATCTCTTGTGAGATCTAAAGGAGCTTTCCTTTACACAAAGCTTAGGGTTTTCAAGGAGGAGATGTTATCTACACCTTAATGATCAACTCAGTTGCTGCCATTGAAGTTTAAAGAAAAACAAAGCGTGGGTGCTTGTACTTGCTGGAGAATTCGAGAAAGAAGGAGTCCGTGGATTCAGAGCTTGCACGTGGTCGTGTCAGTAAGTTCTACTGGTGGGTAGCAATAAGAAGTTGAGTGTGGGGGCTTGTAAGTCTTATTGTATGAACTTCGATTCTTTCAAGATAATGGATTCAAGTTTACCTTGAGGATAGCTAGGTCAAATCCTCCCCAGGTTTTTACTGTGTGGTTTTCTAGGTCATCATATCTTTGTGTTATTTACTTTTCCGCTACTTTATATTCTTGATATGATTATTTGATTGTGATAATTTAGATTTGCATAATTTGACTAAGTTAATCACTTGGCTAATTAACTAGGTTAATCTGGTTGGGTTAAGGGGTCTAAAAACTATTCAAGTGGTATCAGAGCAGGTAGCTCTCTTGTTTTAGATCTTTTGATCTAAGAGCTGATCCTTGACCCCTGTTGTCATGGATAATTTGAAGTGTCTTTCTGATCATGTTTCTACTCATGCTTCTGTTGATTTTATTGATGCCTATGAAACTCTTTACAAGGAATTATTGAAATCTATGAAAATTGCTAAGAAATTCAAGGAAGAGTTAAAATTAGCTAATCTTGAAAAAGAGGAATTGATTGTTAGATTAGATGAATCTAATAAAAAGAATGAATTGATGAGAAATCAAATTTCCTCTCAAGATGAGAACCTGAAAAGCTTGGAACAAGAGTTAGTTGAATCTAAAGCTAAAATTGAAAATTTGACTAGTACCAAGCCTGCTGATGATAACAGAAGTGTTTCTGTTTCTCTTAAGCCTAAAGCTGAGAAAGTTTATATCCCTCATTTCAAGAAGAATAATAAAGAAAATGCTTATTTTGCTAGGTTAGACAAAGGTAAAAGTTCTGATGTAGACACTGAAGTTTCTAAACCTATGTCTAAACCTACTGCTAGTGTGCAAAAGAAATTTGTTTTTGTGCCTACTTGTCACCTTTGTGGCGTTGTTGGTCATATTAGACTAAATTGTTCTTTGTTAAGGAAAAACCAAAATCTAAGAATAGATTTGCTACTAGGAATACTGATGTTCCTAAATTTATTCATGTCTGCCACTTTTGTGTTGTCCATAGTCACATTCGTCCTAATTGTCATAAATTGAAATTTAAGCATTCTGTGTTTCAATCTAGGATATATGATGATATTTCTCCTGCCATAAGTCCATATAAATTGTTTCATATGTTTTTGAAAAATTTGAGTTTGTTGGCTTGTGAAAGGAATTTGCAGGATTTTAGTCTTTCTTAGAAGATTGTTATAAACCCTCAAATACACTCTGCTTCTCATGAATTTTCACCTACAAAGCCGAAGACTCGTACTATATGGGTGAGAAAAGATTCTCTAAGGTGAGTGTTACTGACTTGTCCCTGATTTAATTCTTTCAATTGTTTATGGACATGTCTTATTTCTGTTTTTGGTTGTTTTATATTTTAATTTTTTTTATTTAAAAAAAAAATCCAAAAACATTGAAAATTTTTCAAAAAGAAAAAAATATTTTATTTTGAGTCTTGTTTTATTCTTCTTGAGGATTACATGAGTTAGAATATCTCTCTCTTGATTTTGAACATACTTGACATTGTGGAGAAACTTGAATAGTATGTGTTATATAAGTGTTAAGCTATTTCTGATTTTGTGTGAGTATGTATTAATTTGTACATGTACTCAAGGGTTAATTAAGAAATTGATATTTCTTATTTGTGTACCCTCTATAGCTTAGTTAAGCACTGTCATGCATTGCATTTGCTTTGTTCATTTGGCATAATATGTGCCTTTTTGATTTTGGTCATATAGCTTTTAAAACCAAAAATATTTTTGTGTTTTGTATTTCACATCTTGGAATTATAATCAAGGATTGACCATATTATCTTTACATAACAAGTTTATGTACCTTGTTTAGCTTTGATGAGCTTATTTATTGCACTTGACTAGTTAAAGCCTTGTAGTGCATGTTGTGTGGGAAAGATGTTTATGGTGTTTATCACTTTATCTTAATCTTGAAGTCACATGTTATTTGACTGTCGGACTTGATCCTTTTGAGAAAGGCATAAATAACCATCTCACCACTAATCTCTAGCCAATCATGAACACCTTAGTGCATATCGTAAGATTTTATGCTCGAGAAAGTGTAGCACATGCACAAAAAGAACATAAGGTGTAGCCTAGGTTAAATTGCTTAATACTTAAAATTGGTGTGTACTATTAGACTTGATGCCAAATCAAATAATTAAAATTGGTGTGTACATTATCTTGACTTTTTAATAAGTTTCTGAATAAATTAAAATTGGTGTATATATTATGAGGCAAAATTCAAGAAACTTACATGATTGCAAGCTTATGTTTTAGGAGATGTGAGAGTTATATGATGTATCTCTTTAGGTGATAGTCTCTTTTAAATTCTATGTGATGAATTTTGTAGACTTTTTATTTGATTTCTATTCACATATTACCTCACATGTATCTCAAGCTTTTACTAGTTGCACACACTACACAAGTTACTCTTTGCTAAACTTGGTACATTTTATTTTGTGTGATCTTGTTGTGGCCATCCAAGATTAAAAGTTCCTTGATTTTTATGCAAAATGTGTTTAAAGTTTGAAAAATTAAAATTTCTATTGAATCCGATTTGGGGATTTTGTTCAATTGGGTTAAATTTGATGAAATTGGCTTGTTGGATTGATGTAATTGATCTTTCTAATCTGTTTTCAAACTTGTGTGATAATCAATTCGTCAATTTATTTCAAAACATTCAAGTGGTTTTTCAATTTTTTTTTGGGTTTTTGTTAGAAACTCTATGCTCAAGCCAATTTTGTGAATTTGAACTTATATTGAACTTAGTTTCACTGCTTCATGTATGTCTAGGATTTACATGCATTGCATTGTTTTTTGTATCCATCTTGCAGTTTTGCAGTCATATCTTTCATTATTTTCACACATGCATACACTTTACTAAATTGGGCACTCAACTTGATTTAAAAATTGATTGATTAATTGTTGAGTTATGTACTTTTTAGTATATGCTATTTTTTATGTGTGAATTGTAGAAAATATTTTTCTCAAGAGATATGATGGATAATCAATGTGCAACTTTTTTCTCTACTCTTGCAACTGTTTATGGGTCACATAGTGTCAAGTTTGCATTTATTGAAAGAGAGAATATTTTCTTCATGTGTATCCTCACCTTAGTTTTTATCTTTGGTTTGTGTGTTTCCCCCCTTTTTCTCCAAAAACTGTTTTTCCCAAAACTTGTTTTATTTTTCTTATTTTTATAGGGGGAGAAGCTTGTTTTTACCCTTCGCTGTTCCTAGGGGGAGTTGTCTCTATTTTCTATAGAGTTGAATTGTTTTGTGTTCCCTTGATTGTTTTTTTTTTTTTTTTCTCTTGACCTTTGTTACTCTTTGTTTGAGTTCTCTTTGTCAATTCGTGACAAAAATGGGGAGATTTAGATAAAATGTGGGAATATGTGTGGAAAATACAAGAATGTTCTGTTTAGGGGGAGTTAACATTGTCTTTGATGTATCTAACTTAGGGGGAGAGTTAGTTTGCATATTTGTTGATTTACTGTTTTTCTGTCATACATGCGTTTATGCGTTTGTTAAGTATTTCAGGAAATATAGGTTGATTCAATTGAGCTGCTGTCTACACTTACAACTGATGGATAGTAGTTAGGATTTGATTTGTTTTGTAAAGGGCTATTTTATTTGTAAACTTTGAGCTTTAGTTTGTGTTTTGTCACGGATAGCCAAATGGGGAGTTTGTTAGGTTCTAAAGATTTAGGAATTTATGTATTTAGAACTCTAATTTGTATTGTTGGCAAACCATGATCAAAATAGGTTGTTTATTTTAGGCTTGCTCAAAGTTATGCGTTTATGTAAAGTTGGAATCGAGTGGCTGCAGAAAGTATTAGTGACTTTCGGCCTGGTTTGATCGATCGAAGTTTAGACTCGATTGATCGAATATCGGGCAGAACGTGTTTTTCTGCAGATTTCCAACTCAGCCCTAACTCCTAAAACATTTAGGGCTTTATGTTTTTTCCCTAGGTATATAAGGCAAACCCTAGTCACGTTTTGGAGGTTGCTCATATTGCTGTTTTGTGTAAATCTCTTGTGAGATCTAGAGGAGCTTTCCTTTACACAAAGCTTAGGGTTTTCAAGGAGGAGATGTTATTTACACCTTGATGATCAACGCAGTTGCTACCATTGAAGCTTAAAGAAAAACAAGCATGGATGCTTGTACTTACTAGAGAATCCAAGAAAGAAGAAGTCCGTGGATTCGGAGTTTACACATGGTCGTGTTAGTAAGTTCTACTAGTGGGTAGCAATAAGAAGTCGAGCATGAGGGCTTGTAAGTCTTATTGTATGAACTTCGATTCTTTCAAGATAGTGGATTTAAGTTTACCTTGAGGATAGCTAGGTCAAATCCTCCCCAGGTTTTTATCGTGTGGTTTCCTAGGTCATCATATTTTTGTGTTATTTACTTTTCTGCTACTTTATATTCTTGATATGATTGTTTGATTGTGATAACCTAGATTTGCATAATTTGATTAAGTTAATCACTGGCTAATTAACTAGGTTAATCTGGTTGGGTTAAGGGGTCTAAAAACTATTCACTTTTGATTCTTTTAAGAGTTTGAAACTTAGAGCAATGAGGTCTTAGATGACCAAAGGCACAACAGTGGTAACAAACAATGGGTTTAGGTCCACTAGGCTTTTTAGGGAGGGATCTAGCAACATGGTTTTGTTCACTCTTCAACATGGGGCATTGAGGTCTTATATGACTGATCACACCGCAATGGTGGCAAGTAGGAATAAACTTAGATTCATTCAAATCCGTAGCAATCAAACACTTGGCATGCATCTTAAGAGATTCATTTTCACATTTAAAATGTCACATCATCTAATATGTTATCAATCAATTTGCATGTAGAATTTGAAGTGTGTGCATGTGATAAACCCTAATTCAATTTATTAAGCACTTCATTTGGATTGAAAAATAAAATTATGGTGAATGTGTATGGATGGTGATAACCTAGATTCAAGGATTTGAAAGAATTATGAAACAAACATGTTTTTCATATTTTTGATGTAGATTTAAGATTAAAACTAGTGATATGCATGAACATGTGATAAACAACCAAGAATATGTGAAGAACATATAAGAACAATTAAGAACATTCAAATATATTCAAGGGAATTTAAATGATTACTATCATGCTTTAATCTTAAACCCTTATCATGGTAAAACAAAAAACAATTAGGGAAAGAGATTATACCTTCATGCAAGATCCATATGGTGAAGGAGGAGACTTTTGAGGGAGATCCTAAGGGTGGAGGAAAAGAAAAACTAGGAGAAGGAGAGTGAGTCTCACTCAATACCTTGAGTCTCAGGAAGACCAAGATATGACAAGACTACTTAACTTCACTAGAACTCAAGAAAGGAGAAGAGAGGGGGTTTTTGTGTGTCGTCTGGAATGAAGGAGAGGGAGAGTTTATATAGTAGTAGTTGAAGAAATATGAATAGAAGGCCATTTAATGAGGGTTGACAAAAAATCATGAACCTAGACCTCATTTTAGCCTTGGGGAAAATCTAGTGCATTAAATGGAAAGATTGGTGGGAGTGAGGAGCAAGCCAAAATCCGGTTTTCCCGTAGCTGCTATAACAGCCTGTAGAGCCAACTTTGAAAAATCATATCTGACTCAATTCTGATCGGAATTGTCTCGTTCTTATGCTCAAATTGAAGCTCCGGATGTCTAGTTTCTGGAACAATTAACCTCATTCATAGATTCAAAATATTCTGAGAGATATCGATGAAATGGTGAGCAGAGGTCATTTGTTAGAACATGGTTTCAGCACAATTAACATTAATATGTCCCAAATTAGCTCCCAATTAACATTAAATAGCTCCAATCACTCCCATTTCAGAATTAATTGGTTCCAAATTTACTCTAATTAAAAGATAATTACACAAATTACTCATAAAAGAATTAATGTTTAACTATCTAATTAATTAGGTGTATGAACCTCACCATAAAATGTAGTCCTAACCAATCAAATTATGACACATCATTGATCTCCAATTGATTACACTTATAACCAATTGAAATCAATTGTTCATAATCACATATAGTCAGACTTAATTTGTGATAGTGCATCTCAGCCATTAAAACTTGATTTGATGATAACTTTCAATCTGGTTGTCCGATTAGGGCTTATGACCAGTCTATTTGATCGTTACAATATCAAGATCATTTTGGTGAAATGAGATTAAGGATCTAATAACTATATTCAAGATGCATATTTCCAAGGCAAAATTACCTTTTTACCCTCCATGTGAGGTTAAATGTTGGTTGCAAAATAGGGTGTCAACAGAATGCCCCTCATTGGCAGAGCTTGAAAAGCGAATGTCAATGTATGAAAGAGACACCTAACTTTGCATTCAGTATTTAACCGTGGTGAATGTATGATGCATGTAGATAAAAATGCAAACGGTCATGTTGTGGATCAAAATATGGACCGAATCTCAGGGGAGATTGCCTACATATCTCTTGGTGAGAGGATTAGGTCCAAAAGTAGTTCATACATGCAGCTTTTTTTTCTTTGAAAAAAAAATGAGTACAAGACATGCTTACTAGTGGTCACGACAAAATGAGGATTTCAGTCGTGCTTTCCAGAGGACCAACGATTTTGAATTTTGGACGTGCTTCCCAGAGGTCCAAGGATTGGAATTTTGGACGTGTTTCTCAGAGGTCCATTGAAATTGAATTTTGGATATGCTTCCCAGATTTCCAAGGATTTGAAGTTTGGACGTGCTTCGCAGAGGTCTGATGGATTTGAAGTTTGGACGTGCTTCCCAGAGGTCCGATAGATTTGTGGAAGGTGATATTTGTGCCAATGTGTATGAGTCCTTTACCCTAGTTCTTGTTGTTGTGACCACTAGAGAATATGGAAGGAGATCGCAATCTGCCATTTGTTTTGGAGATCTTTCATTTGAAGCTATGCTCAAGAGATTTATCCTTTGAAGCTTTGACTCTGGAGATTTTTCCATTGAAGTTTTCAAAATTTTTAATGAAGATTTGTTCATTGGAGATTTTTCCTATGAAGATTTATTCATTGGAGTTTTTTCCTTGAAAATTTGAGATTTTTTTTTTTTTTTTTGAAGAGTTATCTTGAAGATTTATCCTTTAAACATTTGAAAATTTTTAAAAAAAGATTTATTCATGGAGATTTTTCCTTTGAAATATGGAGATTTTTCCTTGAAGATTCATTCTGGAGATTTTTCCATTGTAATTTTGAAAAACTCTAATGAAGATTTGTTCATAGGAGATTTTTCCTTGAAAAATAGTTTTGGAGATTTTTCCTTTGATGATTTGAAAATTTTTAATGAAGATTTATTCATTGGAGATTTTTCCTTTTGAAGATTTGTTCATGGAGATTTTTCCTTGAAGATTTATTCGGGAGATTTTTCCATTGGATTTTTGAAAATTTTTTAAGAAGATTTGTTCATGGAGATTTTTCCTTTGGAATATGGTTTTGGAGATTTTTCCTTTGAAAAATGGAGATTTTTCCTTTTGAAGATTTGTTCGTGGAGATTTTTCCTTAAAGATTTATTCTGGAGATTTTTCCATTGAATTTTTGAAAATTTTTAAGAAGATTTGTTCATGGAGATTTTTCCTTTGGAATATGGTTTTGGAGAGTTTTCCTTTTAAAGATTTGTTCGTGGAGAATTTTCCTTGAAGATTTATTCTGGAGATTTTTCCATTGAATTTTTGAAACTTTTCAAGAAGATTTGTTCATGGAGATTTTTCCTTTGGAATATGGTTTTGGATATTTTTCCTTTGAGAAATGGAGATTTTTCCTTTGAAAATGGAGATTTGTTTATGATCAAAAATTGAAGAAGATGAAGATGGACTAGAAATGATGAAGATTTATTCATGATGATTTTTTTTTTTTTTTTGAAAAACCTATCCTTTGAATGAGAACAACTTTGACTGGAAGTTGATGTGGATTGTTGGATAAGTCCTTGCTTAATTCCTGCAAAAAGATAATTTCAATTAGCAATGGATTTGTTCATTGATGTGAATTGGAAGTACTTGCCCAATGCCCCTAGTTTGGGGCATATTCCATGCTTAGATTGAAGCTGAATTTATTTGATGTTGTGACCATTGGGGTACATGAAAGAAGATTATGGTCCGCCATCCTTGGTTCCTGCAAAAAGGCTTTCTTCATCTAGCTTGTTAGAAACCAATTATCGTGAAAACTTGCACACAATATAAATAGGCTAATGCTCCAAGTTAAAACATGCTTAATGTAAACAAATGGGCTTAACCTAACATGCACCCAAACAATTTTGTCACATTGTTTTGGCTTTGTTCTCTAAGGTTGTTTGGGTGATTGGGACCGGGCCTCTGCAAGGCTGCCTACGTACTTCTCTCATAGAGGATCAGGTCAAGACGTAGTTCAAGAGAACTGGATTTTGGAAAAGAATGTTTTTTTTTTTTTGAACAAGAAGTGATCCTCTGAACAACCATTTTGGAAAATCAAAGTGTTTAAGAATCAAAAAAATCTCTTTGATTAAGAAGGATAAAGATCATTAAACTCATGTAATCAAATTTGCTTCATCCTTTTGAACATCGTCAGATTAAGTCTCCAAAGGCAATCAAGAAATGAAATGTGATAATATTTATGAATCACATTGTTGGGTGCAAACAATGAGAGTGCTCCAGGTTTGGAAGTTCTTTTGAGTCATTTTGAGGATTTGAGAATTTGAGAAATTTTGTCCTCGGACATATCATCCTGTGGGGTTTGACAATTTTAAGCATTTTCCCTTTTTAATTCAAGAGAAAGATATTATTGGAGCTTAAGATGTGCCTACAATTAGCAAGACTTCAAAGAGGTCTTATTCATGGGTTGTAATGTAGGCTAGGTTTAGGTTATGAAATGAATGATATAAAAAGGCTTAACATTCCCTATGATGTTCCCTCAAGTATGCATTACTCAAAAATCAAGTATTGGATAAATTTTCTCATTTCTTCTTTGCCATCTTCTCACTAGTCTTCATTGATCACTTGTATCAACATTTGTTTTTATGCTCATCCCCTTGAATCATACCTCTAGACTTTCATCTTGTAAAGTCCCCTTTTTTTTTAGGTTACATCTTGAAGTTTTCAATTTGCTAGGATTTTTTTTTTTTTTTTTTGGCCCTAACTTTTGCATAGACCGCCCTTTTGGGTTTTCAGCCTAGCGGGCTTTCTCTTTTTTTTTTTTTTTTTTTTTTTGGCCCTAGCTTTTGCCTAGACTTCCCTTTTGGGTTTTCAGCCTAGCGGGTTTTTTTATTTTTTATTTTTTTTGTCTTTCATCTCTTGATTGAATGAACTTTTGGGGACATTTTGCCCTCCTTGTTTTTCTCAGATTAATGATTTTTGATGTACTCTCTATACATCTTTCTTGCCTCAATGCACTTGCACATTTCTATGCTTGATGAATCTTTCCTTTTTTAATGAAATCTCTTTTGGATGAATCTTGTATTCCTCTTGGCATGATGAATTTTAGGCTCTTCAAACTTGATGAACACTTTTTTTTTTCTCTCACATTGATGGAATTTCATTTCTCTTTTCTTGATTGAGTGAAAGCTCATTTTCCTTTGATGATCTCTTATCTTTAGCTTAATGAATTCTCTTCTTGTCTTTCATGTCCTCTAGGAGAGCTTTATCAATTAGCTTCAAAGCTCAAGGTCGACTCCTCCTTAACATGAGATTTAAGCATACATACTTTGAATTTTCCCACCCTAGGTTTAGATTTTAGTGGGTTCATGCAAAAAAGAGGCTAAGTGTTTAAAAGCTCAAATGGGCTAGCAATGGATAATGATCATCTAGGTATTAAGGTATAATCTTGTTTTACCAAAGACGGCCTCCTATCCCTAGCAATGCTTGCTTGTAGGCACAATGACTTAAGCTCTTTTAATAAATTCACCTTAAAAGAAAAAGTATGATACTCTAATGATGTGAAACAAAAGATCTTTGAAAATTGGTTTGAGTGCATGGTTTCTTGGGATTTTTTGATAGATGGATTCTTTTTTATTGCCTTTTAAGACCATTTCTTCTTATATTCTAAGTCAAGTAGCAAAAGTCTTTACATGGATTAAATGAAATTAGTCATTCGTTGGTACAATTTGATTGCTCAAGCCTTTAAACATCAAGATTTAGAAAATGTTTTGTCCAAGGGATCCTCATGTACCATTTTGAAAAGAAGACTTCAAAGAATCTTGAAATCTTTGAAAGAAAAAAAAAGGGCCTTTTTGAAAAAGTCACTAGGAAGTCCAATGCCCCTAGTTCAAAGATTTTTTTTTTTTATAAATGACTTAAGGGCTCAATGCCCCTAGTCCAAAGACTTTTTTCATTTGAATTTTTTTTTTTTTTTAAGGAAAGATTTGGAAATCTTGAATTTCTTTTTTTTTTTTTTTGAAATTTTTTAAAATATATACATGAACAAAGTACATCAAATGCTACATGAATTTTTAGAATTCAAAGAAACATAGAAACATGGAATAAACAAACAAACTTTAAGCTTAACCATGATGTTGCAAACCAAATGTGGAGTGAGACAAAGTTGGGCAACTTGCTTCTTCTTGGTCCATTTAGGATGCTTGAGGCTTGGTGTGCTTGAACCTTGATTATGATGAAATGGCTTGGGCTTGCACTTGGAAGGCTTGAACTTTGATTATGATCTTTTGATATTTGCTTGAAATGTCTTGGGCTTGCACTTGAAATGCATGCATCTTGTGAGCTTTTGGCTTTTGATGTTGATCATGCGTATACACCTTCAATGGGCTCAAGTATTGGGCTTAGAATTATTCAAGAAACAATTTTCGGTTTCCATACCAAGTAGAGTTCAATCACAAGCCTTTGGGCTTGAGCTCATTCATATCATACAAGGTTCAAACAATTATGATGGGCTCAAGCATTGGACCTGGGCTCATCATGGTTCAAAAAACGGCCAAACAAATGCGTAATGAAATGCAATTTACATGGACCGACCTAAAGGTTGGTTCTATGGGTCATTACAACATGGGTAGAAAGTAGGTCAAAGGTTCCCACAAGCTAAGACGTCGTACCTCCCAACTTGTGATGCCAGGAGCACCGCATTGGTCCGAACGGTACAATTTGTCCTTATGAACCACCATGGCATAACCATGATGATCCTTGTCGCGGTGGGTGGTAGGTTCACCGCTGGGTATGTGAGTCTCAGGAAGACCACAATCCACGACTAATACTACCGGGCTTCCGAGCTAGCACACAAATAAAATAATTTTCATTCAAGCAAATGATGCATGACATGCAATATAATGACATATTAGACATATTATATACAAAAAGCAATAAACAAACAATGACATGGTTGGCCACCATAACCTAATTGAAGCCTAGCCCTCAATATCCCCAGTGGAGTCGCCATTGTGAGAGACCACGCCCCCGGCCCGTTCTTTTAGGAATGTTGGGCCAAACCCACGTGAATGGGTGGAGTCGTGTTATTGCCTCTCAAAATGGAGGTTCGACTAGTTATATTTTTCCCTTTAGATTAAGGGTTTTACAATAGAGTCGCCACTTATTTAATTGTTGGAATAAATAAGAAAACCATAATTGAAAAATTCATCATTTTATTAATTTGAAATTGAATTTACATTGAACATAGGAAATTACATGGCTTTGGTCCTAGATACAATCTAAGATAAAGTACATGGCTTTACTTTCTAGTTACAATCTAGAAATTGAAAATTACAAGGATAAGCATTTGATCTACTAACCCTTGATCTAAGTTCGGAGGCTATGTTACAAGGTGGGAAGGTGTTAGGCACCCATCTTGCCCGGTGAAACAGGTCTTCTAGACTATGGTGGCCAACAATCATGTCACATCATCCAATATGTTATCAATCAATTTGCATGTAGAATTTGAAGTGTGTGCATGTGATAAACTCTAATTCAATTTATTAGGCATTGCATTTGGATTGAGAAATAAATTCTAGTGAATGTGTGTGTATGGTGACATCCTAGATTCAAGGACTTGAAAGAATTATTAAACAAACATGTTTTTCATATTTTTGATGTGGATTTAAGATTAAAACTAGTGATATGCATGAACATGTGATGAACAACCAAGAACATGTGAAGAACATATAAGAGCAATTAAGAACATTCAAACATATTCGAGGGAATTTAAATAGTTACTATCTTGCTTTAATCTTAAACTCTCATCATGGCAACACAAAAAACAAGTTAGGGAAAGGGATTATACCTTCATGCAAGATCCATACGGTGGAGGAGGAGATTCTTGGTGGAGGTCCTAAGGGTGGAGGAAAGAAGAAGAACTAGGAGAGGGAGAGTGAGTCTCACTCAATACCTTGAGTCTCAGGAAGACCAAGATATGACAAGACTACTCTAGTTCACTAGAACTCAAGAGAGGAGAAGAGATGGGGTTTTTTTTGTGTCTTGGAATGAAGGAGGGGGAGGGTTTATATAGTAGTAGTGGAATGAATATGAATGGAATGTTATTTAATGAGGGTTGACAAGGATTATGAACCTAGACCTCATTTTAGCCTTGGGGAAAATCTAGTGTGTTAAATGGAGAGATTGGTGGGAGTGGGGAGCAAGCCAAAATTCGGTTTTCCCGTATCTGTTGTAACAGCTTGTAGAGCCAATTTCGAAAAATCATATCTAACCCAATTCTGACCAGAATTGTCTCATTCTTGTTCTCAAATTGAAGCCCCGGATGTCTAGTTTCTGGGAAAATTAACTTCATTCACATATTCAAAATATTCTGAGAGATATTGATGAAATGGTGAGCAAAGGTCATTTGTTAGAAAATGGTTTCAGCACAATTAACATTAATAGGTCCCAAATTAGCTCCCAGTTAACATTAAATGGCTCCAATCACTCCCATTTCAGAATTAATTGGTTCCAAATTTACTCTAATTAAAAGATAATTACATAAATTACTCATTGAATAATTAATGTTTAACTATCAAATTAATTAGGTGTATGCAACCTTACCATAAAATGTAGTCCTAACCAATTAAATTATGACACATCATTGATCTCAAATTGATCACTCCTATAACCAATTGAAATCAATTGTTCATAATCATATATAGTCGGACTCAATTTGTGATAGTACATCTTAGCCATTAAAACTTGATTTGATGATAACTTTCAATCTGGTGGTCTGATTAGGGTTTATGCCCAGTCGATTTGATCGTTACAATATCAAGATTGTTTTGGTGAAATGAGTCCGAGGATCTAATGGCTAGAATCAAGATGCATATTTCCAAGGCAAAATTACCCTTTTACCCTCCATGCGTGGTTAAATACGGGTTGCAAAATGTGGTGTCAACACCTTACCCGCGAGATACTCGTGAGACACAACTGTCTCCATCTGGACTGACTCTTTGCATTCCAGCATGTGCAAGGCACATGAGATACTTCGCGGGATGCTAAGTCGAGAGCTAACCGCGAAAACTTCTTTAGTCTTCAAATGCTTGAATCTTCACACCACTCTCTCTATCACACAACCCTTATAATGAAATCCCACAATAAATACAGGGTACATACAATTGAATAAAATTTCAATCAAATTTGGCACGGAATAAAAGCCAATAAAACATATAGTTGTAAATAACAACTTTACAGTTTCAAATATTTTTTAACAATTGTGGATGATTTTACAAGGTGTACTTGGGTTTATCTTGTTAAGCAAAATACTCAATATTTACTTCCTCACTTTGCTAACATGGTTAAAAGTCAATTCAATGCCAAAATTAAAACCATTAGAAGTGACAATGGTACTGAGTTTTACCTTAGATACTTTTTCCATACTATATGTTTTTAGACCCCCCAAACATAACCAGATTAACCTAGTTATTTAGCCAAGTGATTAACTTAGGTAAATTATTCAATTCTAGGTTAACACATATAAATCATATCATTGAATAGTGCGGAAAATAAATAACACAACGATATGATAACCCAGGAAAACCAAACCGGTAAAAAACCTGGGGGAGATTTAACCTAGCTATCCTCAAGGTAAAACAGATCCACTATGAAAGAATTGAAATTTACACAATAGAGACTTAGACCACTAACATCCTATTGCTACTGTAAAGTTGTGATTTACAACTAAGTTTTATATTGGCTTTATTCCATGACAAAATGTGTTGTGATTACTTTATTTTATTTCCTTGTATTTTGTGGGATTTAATTGTATTGGGTTTAGTATCAAGTTGGTGAAGACTCAAGCTTTATTGAAGATCAGTGGATCTCGCGGGTGTGTCGCTGGAAGCTAAGCCGCGAAAGAGCCATGTGAGAAGCACATGACTGGAAGCTGAAGAATCATGCCAGGCTATCGTTTTCGCGAGTGTCTCGCGGGTAAGGCCTTCCCGCGAGACAGTCGCGAAACATTCTGCCTGGAGGTTTTTTTAAGAGTGACTTTCTTACCCTTCACCCATACTATATATACCCTCATTACCCACAAATGTAGTACAGGCTATTCAGAGAGAAAAACCCTAGATAGGTTTTCTACAACACACACACCCATCTTTTTAGAGAGAGCTACTCCTCCTTAGTGAGAAATCATAGTAGTCTCTTCTCCATCCCTCTCCCATTATCATAGCTTGAGAGGAGATTTGTACCCAAACACAACCCACACCCATTTAGAGTGTAGAGAGTGTTTTGGAGTTGCTGGGAAGCATTGGAAGAAGCCAAGGATGGCAGATGCAACATGGAGCTTGTTGCGGGATCCGGAGAACTAAGACAAGACAATGTTCCGAGAAGCCTTGTTGGAGTAGGAGCTTGGAGGGCTTAGGTACATCGGGTAGATTAGGCTTGGAGGGTTTCTTGCTTACTCATGTATTCCAACTGATTGTCTAGTGGATCGATTTCCGCTTGGAGGGCGGCGGAGAGGTTTTTCGCTGAGTTCTTCGGTTTCCTCTTCGAAAACACGTCTTGGTGTTTTCTGTGTTTGCATCTCTCTTCCCTACTCTTTTATATTCCATTACACTGCTGTGTTGTTTAGTTTATGGATTAGAGTAGCTATATTGTTCATCCGCTCGCTTTTACACTATTCTGCACTTTATATTAAAGTTGTGTAAAATCTATCGAGCCGTAATTTTTATCAGGGGTCTAAACAGCTCTTGTGTTTTTCAACACGTTTTCGAGCTTTCAATTGGTATCAAAGCGGGTACACTTGCTGTGGTTTTAATACCTAAGTGTGATCCGTGACCCCTTGTATGTTTTGCCATGGATAATGCTTTACATGCTTGTATGGATGTTGTTGATTGTAACATGCCATGTGTTTGTGAAAATGCCTCTATGAGTGTTTATCCTCATGATTGTGATGCCATGTTATATGAATCCATGGGTGTTGTTGACAAACTCTTGAAGAAAGAAGCTAAGAAGTTTCAAAAGAATTTGAGCAAGTTCATTTGTGAAAAGGATGATTTGATTGCTAAGCTAAATGAATCCAATAAATTGGTTGAAAAATATAAAAAGCTTGCTAAAAATTCTCTTGAAAAGCTGAAAGAGTTTGAGTGTTTGAATATGGACTTAAACTTGTTTTGTCTAACAAACTTGTTGATGATCTTAAATCTGAAAATGAATCTCTTAAGATGCATGCCAAGTGTTTGATTGCTGAACCTATTGTCAAAAATGATGAAAATATATGTTGCAATCATGTTGTGGTACCCGATTTTGTGTCTAATGTGTGTTTTGCCTCAAAGGACAAATCGGTGTACATTCCTCCACATAAAAGAAATCAAAAAGTGGAGAGAAAGACTCTTAAGCCTAAGCCTCTGTTTAGGTCCAATCCTAGGGAATTGAGTGGATCTAAGTTTGTTCCAACTTGCCACCATTGCGGTGTGATTGGTCATATAAGGCCTCAATGTTCTAAGTTGAAGAGAGAACAAACCCAAGTTGCTAGATCCATTCCCAAAAAGCCTAATGGACCTAAATACATTGTTTGTCACCATTGTGGTGCCCTTGGTCATCTTAGACCTCATTGCTCTCAGTTTCAAGCTTTTAAAAGAATCAAAAGAAAAGAGAAACTTGAGCTTCTTGCAAGTTGTGCTAAAAATGATAAACTGGATTTGAGTGAAAATAGCATGTTGTTAAAGAAAGTGTTTAATGCTCTTAACTCCTTGACTATGTGCATCTCCGGTTCTCATTCTTCCAACCCTCGTCTCACTTCTCTTGAGACACTCATTCCAAGCAATCATTCCGTTTGGATGAGGAAGGGTTCCTATGGTTGAGCTTTTGCTCATTTGGTCCTTGATCTAATTCTTTCGATCTTTGTAGGACCCTTCATGCATTGAATGTCATATCTTCATGCATTTGTGCTTTTTGCATTTATTTGTATGCATTGCTTTTGTTTTGATCTTACTTTTATGTCTTTGTTTTGTGTGAGTAAAAAATCCAAAACCACATAAAAAGTGAAAAATTCAAAAAGTTTGATCGTATATGTTTGAGCACATATCTCATGTGAGTTTGGCCTAGTACCTTCGTACTAATGGCGTAGTGCATTTACGAGCTTAGCTTGTTGTGTATGCACCTAGTTCATTGTGGGAGAAATCTTGAAAACTATGTGTGACTGTTGTAAATAGATCTTCAAGCTTATCATGAATGATTGGTCAATAGTCTTGTTGGTCTTGATACTTGCATAGACTTGTGTCTATATCTCTTCCCACTTTATTCTTTTTTGCAAATTGAGCTCACCAAATGTAAATCTCCAAATGAAAAGAGATATTGAGCTACAAAAGCCTGTCGCACATACTAGTATTCAACTAGGAAAAAGGGAAAGCGACTCTGTTAATGTGATTTGTATGGTGCTCAAAAAGCCAAAGGCTAATCATCAATGTTGAAATATCATAAATTTCATGCACCAATCTCAAAATGAGATGTTTTTGTCCAAACAAAATAAAATGGACCAATTGTTATGCCTTATATAGAAGCCAAATGAAAAGCTTCTGAAGTTCTGTATTCAATGTGTGGGAGGTCATATATACTCATTTCTATAATGGAGATAGTCCACTTGATTTCGTATCAGTTGTGTATGACTCGATTGAATTGATCATTAAAGCTTCACTCTAGTCTAAGGACTATTCCACACTTGATTCCCACACACAACACACAAGTTTAATGTTCAATGAATGCCTATTTCATTTGTGTGTTTGTACATGTTCAAATGTGATGTGTGTGTGCTCAACCATATGTGGTTCAAACCAAAAAGATTTTTGTTCTTTTTGTTTGCTTTTGGAAGTGATTTGTATCACCTATGTTTTTCAAAGTTTTTAAAGTGTTTTTGTGTGAAAAACATGTTTTTTGGGTGTTTTTGTGACCTATTTCATGTATAGGCTCAACTGGAGTTAAATGGTCCAATTTTAAAGCTTTTTCAGCTTTGGACAGAGAGTTTTGCGACTGTTTCGCGAGTAGCTCGCGAGTAAGGCTTACCCGCGAAAATTTTAGTGAGTACTTTCGCGAGTAAGGCTTACACGCGAAAATTTCGCAAGTACTTTCGCGAGTCAGCTTCCCGCGAAAATTTCCAGATCAGCTTTTTAAAGGGCATTTCGTGGGTCTTTTGTTTTAAACTTCTCCCATCTTCTCCCAAACACTTATTTTCATGTTTCTACATCAAAACCCAACTAATTTTAAGTGTTTTACATTCCATAAACATCTCTAAGGTAATCTTTAACTCTTTTCATTGATTTTGATCCCTAGATTACGTTTTTGGGGTTTTTATGTTCATAGTTGGGATTTTCTCAAATGGGAGTTGGAAAACTTATTTTCAGTCAATCTTTTTGATTGGGCTTTGTTTAAAATGATGCTTTGCTTTGGTTGTTGGCCCCTTGTGGCAAATATAACATGTATTTAGGCAAGTTTTTCATATGTTCTTGCACTGTTCATCATACATGTGTAGTGTGTGCACTCTAAGTGTTTGATAAAATGTCTAAATGGCATTTTCTCGTTGTTTTGGACTCCGATGAGTACCAAATTTTGGGGATCACCATAATTATTCATGTTTATCATGTTTTGATCATTGGTGGTGTGTTTTGTATACTTTG
The DNA here is from genome assembly GCA_032727855.1 of Quercus ilex subsp. ballota. Lineage (NCBI taxonomy): Eukaryota > Viridiplantae > Streptophyta > Magnoliopsida > Fagales > Fagaceae > Quercus > Quercus ilex. Next base: position 15,194,916 of record CM064912.1, on the reverse strand, counting down.
CCCCTTGAGTGCCTTGCTCATGCATTGGTCATGCATCTCACATGCACACTAGATGCACACTAGTTGCATTTTTGCTGCACACACCTAAACACTTGACATGTTTTTGCATTCACTCATGCTTGTTAAGTCTTTTTAGACCTTCTAACACGTTTAACATGTTCTTGTGTCTATGTCATGCCTAGGTCCACATCATGTTCCATTATCCTTAACATGTCATGTTCTTTATGCTTTGTAGCATTGTTTTAAAATGTTTTTGTCTAATGTTTGAGTTTCATTTTCTCATTCATCTTGCACCCTTCATGCATCATCTTCATATTTTCTTCTTTCCCTCCTTCCTCTTGATTCGTTTGTCTATTCGTGACAAAAAGGGGGAGAATATTCCGGAGAGTATACCGGTGTGTTTCGCCATTTCTATGTGACTCATATGCACACTCTTAGGGGGAGAAATTCTACCTTGTGCACATTCGTAGGGGGAGAAAGCCATAGGAGAGATGCATATACCAAGGGGGAGAAGACATTTTTTTTTAGAAAACCTTGATCTACTTTATGCTTGTTTTCTCGTTACTTTATGGTGCTTTGATTTGCTTTATTGCTCTCATTGCATCATGCTTATGTGTTGGACATGCTTTTACCCTTATGCTATTGTGCTTTATTGGTTGCATGTTTGGATGATCATTTGCTTTGCTATATGATCATTGTAGTCATTTCCATATGACTATCTTGTGTTTGATCAAGTTGCTCATATGTTTCACAACATGTTTACTTGATCGCATTTTACTTGTTACATTATACTTGTTTCTTTATCACCTGATTTACCTTGAGGGTCTAATGTGGTTTGTGCAAGTGTTTCAGGTTACAGGTATATATGTTCCAAGTTCATCACAGCTCCTATGATTCATGATAGGGGGAGTGATATGATAGGGAAGTACTTTATATTATGTACCCATGTTGTTTTTGTAAGCTTTAAGGGTTTGTTTCATTGCATAGTTTGTAGGCTTTTATGGTTTGTGCCATGCATATGCAGTACTTTGTTTATGCAGCCTTTTTGCTTGTGTTCTTGAAGTTTAATGTCATACATTTTACTTTAGTATATCACTCTTGTGCCCGTGTAGGATTGTTCCTAGATGCATATACTTCAAGTATTTTGCATTGGTTGAGTGTTGGACTTGCAAATGATACTCTTCAAATGAGCTTATCATCTTGCATGTCCGGATGTTCATTCCTTGTGTGAATGAGCATAGTGATTACTTTTGTTTAAGTGATTGCTTGTTTGATCTTGCCATGGTCTATTGTTTTTTATTCCATGTTGCTTGATCACATTATATTTGCTCCATATGCATTTCAAGTTTTCTGCATACAATGATATTATTGTGTTGTTGTGTTTCAGGAGTTACTTGTTCATATGTCCAAGAGCTTATCAGAATCTAGAATTAGGTGTGAGTGAGTTCTGCCTTTGTTCCCAAACTCACGTTTAAGTCTAGAGTCTGTTATAGGGTGTTTTGTCACGGAATAGCCAAAGGGGGAGATTATAAAGTTGTGATTTACAACTATGTTTTATATTGGCTTTATTCCATGACAAAATGTGTTGTAATTACTTTATTTTATTTCCTTGTATTTTGTATTGGGTTTAGTATCAAGTTGGTGAAGACTCAAGCTTTATTGAAGATCAGTGGATCTCGCGGGTGTGTCGTTGGAAGCTAAGCCGCGAAAGAGCCATGTGAGAAGCACATGACTGGAAGCTGAAGAGTCATGCCAGGCTATCGTTTTCGCGAGTGTCACGCAGGTAAGGCCTTCCCGCGAGACAGTCGCGAAACATTCTGCCTGGAGGTTTTTTTAAGAGTGACTTTCTTACCTTTCACCCATACTATATATACCCTCATTACCCACAAATGTAGTACAGGCTATTCAGAGAGAAAAATCCTAGATAGGTTTTCTACAACACACACACCCATCTTTTTAGAGAGAGCTACTCCTCCTTAGTGAGAAATCATAGTAGTCTCTTCTCCATCCCTCTCCCATTATCATAGCTTGAGAGGAGATTTGTACCCAAACACAACCCACACCCATTTAGAGTGTAAATAGTGTTTTGGAGTTGTTGGGAAGCATTGGAAGAAGCCAAGGATGGCAGATGCAACATGGAGCTTGTTGCGGGATTCGGAGAACTAAGACAAGACACGGTTCCGAGAAGCCTTGTTGGAGTAGGAGCTTGGAGGGCTTAGGTACATCGGGTAGATTAGGCTTGGAGGGTCTCTTGCTTACTCATGTATCCCAACTGATTGTCTAGTGGATCGATTTCCGCTTGGAGGGCGGCGGAGAGGTTTTTCGCCGAGTTCTTCGGTTTCCTCTTCGAAATCACGTCTTGGTGTTTTCTGTGTTTGCATCTCTCTTCCCTACTCTTTTATATTCCATTACACTGCTGTGTTGTTTAGTTTATGGATTAGAGTAGCTATATTGTTCATCCGCTCGCTTTTACACTATTCCGCACTTTATATTAAAGTTGTGTAAAATCTATCGAGCCGTAATTTTTATCGGGGGTCTAAACAGCTCTTGTGTTTTTCAACACGTTTTCGAGCTTTCAGCTACCTCGAGTAGGAAACTTACTACCACAACCACATGATAGTTCCGAGTCCACGAACTACTTCTTTCTTGGAATCACAGCATCCACATGTACTCCCACTTGTGTTTTCTTTAAGCTCTTTATGCAGCAACTAAAGCGATGACCAAGCTCTCAACATAATCTTGATTCTTGATAACCCTAAGTATATGTGAAGGCAAACACCTCGAGATCTCACAAGAGATTCACATACACAGCATAAACAACAACTACAAAACATGGCTAGGGTTTTTCCTTTTATACCTAAGGCAAACCATAAAACCCTACACGTCATATGGGCTTAGGCTGAGTTGGAAAATTCTGCAGAAAAATAATCTGCACGAGCTTCGATTGATAGCATCTAATTTTCGATCGATCGAGCTAGGCAGATTTACACAATAAATCCTGCAGTACACTCGATTCCAACTTTACACATAAACACACTTTGAGCAAGTCTAAAACAAGACTAAACGTTTTGATCATGGTTTGCCAACATTACAAAATAAAGTTCTAATACATTTAAACCTAAAGTCTTAGAATCCAACAAACTCCCCATTTGGCAATCTGTGACAAAACACATAATAAACAAAATGCTCAAAGTTACATAAATAGCCCAACCATAAACAATTCATCCTAACTACTATCTATCAGTTGCAAGTGTAGACAACAGTATGATTGAATCAACCTATATATTCCTGTAACACTTAACAAACACATAAACACATGTGTGGAAAATACAAGTAAAACAAAATAAATTCTTGATTTCACATAACATAAACTACAAGACATATATCATGAATAACCTCATAAATATAAATCAATAATCAATGTAGCACAATGTGAAATAAGAAACATAAATAAAAAACAAGATGTCCCCCCCTATCATATACATGAGCCAAAATAAGTACAAAGTGAAGCACCTAGATGCAATCTAAAGCTCCAAAGCTCCAAAACAACAAAAATCTACCCCTAACTCCAATCATTTGTACTCCTCCTTTTTGTGATGAATTGCCAAATGGCAAACAAGACTCATCATCAAAAGGAGGTGGTGGAGGTGACTGTCTAAAACTCACCAACTGTGCATGCAAAGCTTGAAGCTCCATGAGAACGTCCACCAAAAGCTGACCATGAGCTGCCTGAACGGTCATGACAGTGTCCAACATATGACGAATGTTGGAATCATTCGAAGTAGAAGGTGGAGGAGTAGTAGTAGCAGTCAGATCCACAAATGCATCAGCAACCGGATCACTTGTAGAAGGAGGAGGAGGAGGAGGTGCAACACCCGAAGAGGAAGAATCTACTCTAGGGCGTTTAAAGCTAGCTAGCATCTGAGCAGCCCTTTGCCTAAGAAAGGTGGCACCTATAGGAGCAATGATATGTACGGGCTCAGAAGCTGGAAACTCATCTAATCCTAGATGCAACAAAATACAATGGATAAAAACTGGAAAGAAAAGAGCATGAGCAGAAGAAATACTCCTATGAACCTCAACCAAAGAACGAATGAAAAGATGAGGAAAACTCCTAGGAGCATCTGTGACAAAAGCATACAAAAATGCACATCTCTCGATAGGAATAGTATGAAAATGAGAGATGGGCCAGATAGAATGGCAAGAAATTCGGAAGAAAAGATAGTGAATCTCGGTCAACTCGTGAGAAGCAATTCGAGGATCAAAACCCCAATAGATAGAAGTACCAGTAAGATATTACATAATGTCATCTAGGGGCGGAAACTTATCATAAGGATAAACGGGATGACGTACCAAAGGTACCCCAAGGGCAGAAGCCACTACTGAAGGAGTAATGGTATACCCTTCACCCCTTATTTAACACACAACATATTGTTCATTGGAATCATTGGAATTGACAGAGAGGTTCGAATAGAACTCTCTAATCAAGGCAGTCAGAGGAGGATGGTTAACACCTAACAAAGGCAACCAGCCCCTACGCTCAAAGTTTCTCCTAATTTTTGGGTTAAACTCATCTAAAACTACCTTTCTCTCAGCCTACACATTCCAAAGAATGTTCAGCTTCTCATACGTCTCTTGGTTTTTCTCACTCAAAAACCTCTCACTATTAAAGGATGGAGTAGAAGAAGAGGTGGATGTCCTATGAGCTCTAGTCTTCCAAACCATGATGCTAAAGAGCAGAGAGGATAGACAGAAAAGAGACAAAAGAAAAAACAAAAGAAAAACCCAAGGGCAGACTACATCAAACACAGTTAGAGCAAAAACAATATAGAAAATAACAATCTATATGATGCATGAACAATATTAACACATGATGCATGCTCTAATGCCGTGAGAAAAGTTCAATTATACTTTAAAAATCATAGAATTGGCTGATGGTACAATTGAGAGGTACAAGGCATGCTTGGTTGCCAAAGGGTTCACTTAACAACATGGCCTAGACTATTTAGAAACATTCTCACTTGTTGCTAAATCAGTTTCTATGAGGATTGTTCTCTCCTTAGCTGCTGTGAAAGGATGGTTCTTGCATCAGATGGATGTTAATAACACATTCCTCCATGGTGATTTGATTGAAGATGTTTATATGTCTCTTTCACCTGGCTTTCACAGCAAGGGGGAGAATCTTGTATGCAAACTAAATAAAAGTCTCTATGGCCTCAAGCAGGCATCCAAGCAATGGTTTGAGAAGTTCTCTACCACCATTTTGCAAATGGGGTTTGTTCAATCAAGATCTAACTACTCTTTGTTTACACATATATCTGGTACTTCCTTTACAGTGTTGTTAGCATATGTTGATGACATATTGCTCACTGGAAACAATCCATCCTGTGTTAAGTACTTTTTGGGACTTGAAGTAGCTAGAATAGATGAAAGGATTAGTTTGAATCAAAGTGAAAGTTCAAATAGCGTTGAAAACACTATGAATGTTTAGACCCCCAACAACAAATTACCAATTCAAGCTTATTATCAAACAATTAATGTGCGAAACATGAGCATAAACTAAACACAGAATTGATAAATGATCTAAGCCAAATATAATCACATCCACAACAGAAAATAAAAGGCAAAGATAAAGGGAAGAGAGATGAAAACACAAGGACAACACGCGATGTGTTATCGAAGAGGAAACCGAAACCCTCGGCGTAAAACCTCTCTGCCGCCCTCCAAGCGGTCAATAATCCACTAGAAAATGTAGTTGGGATACATGAACAGCAATAAACCCTCCAAGCCTAATCCGCCCAGGTACCTAAGCCCTCCAAGCTTCTTGCTCCAACAAGGTTGCGCCGAACCTTTTTCTTCTCTAGCTTATCGGATTCCGCTATAGCCCATAGCATCAACCAATAACCATTGGTCCCTTCCAAACTGCTTCCCTTAGCACCAAAAGAACCTTCTCACAAACGTGGGTGTGGTGAAAAAAGAATTTGGCCAAGAACCTCTCAAGGATGTATCAATGGAGAGGAAGAGAGTAGAGGAATTTGAAGAGTCTCTTAGATGAAGATTGTGGATGAGGGAATCTTGTTTTTCTCTAGGGTTTCTCTCTCAAAATTCTCTCTGGAAGCTCTCTACATTTCGTGGGTATAAGGGTCTATATATAGTAGTGTGTATTTGGAATACGAAGAGACAGTTTTTCCCAAACAAGGCAAGTTGGCAGCTTAGCCTCGCGACTGGTCTAAGTCGTGAGTTCAAGCCGCGAGTTAACGGTCTAGGCAGCCTGGGACTTTTGTCTTGTAATGCGACAGCTGGCATGACCCTTCACCACCCTACATGCTTCTCACGTGTGCTACAGTTGGCGGCTTGCAAGTCGTGAGTCAGCCACAAGTCCTAGCCGCGAGTCCCTGCTTCTTTGCACAATATTGAGCATTTCTTCACACTCTCTCACACACTACCCTTACATGAATCCCACCTAAATACAGAGTTACTAAGTGCTAAATTACAAGCAAATTGGCATGGAATAAAGCCAACAAGATGGTTGATAAAATTCAACCTTACAATCTCCCACTTTGGCTATTCTGTGACAAAACCCTATAACAAAATCTAGACTTAATGCATGAGTTGGGAACAGTTGGAAAACTCACTCACACCTAACTCTAGAATCTGTGTAGCTCTTGAACCATAAGAACAAGTATCTCCTGAAACACAATAACACAATAAGTTCATTGTATGCAGAAAACTTGTAATGCATATGGAGCAAGCACAATGCAATCAAGCAAAATGGAATATAGTAATAGACCATGGCAAGACCTAAACAGGCAATCACTACATACAAGTGATCACAATGCTCATTCACACTTGGAATGAACATCCGGACATTCAAGAAGATAAACACAACGCAAATCACTTGAATGACCAACACTCAACCAATGCACAGTACATATAGTATATGCATCTAGGAATAAAATCCTATAGGGCACAAGAGTGAGAGTACTTAAAGAAAATGCATAACATTTAGCTAGAAGTACAATGCAACAAAGAAACAAACCCTAAAAGCTTACAAAAGCAACATGGGTACAAAATAAGAACCTTAAAAAACTACAAAGGTAATAGGTACAAACCAAAGACTTAAAGAGCTAAAGAAACATCATTATTTATAAATAAATACCACCAAAGTTTCAAAAACATCCAAGAGTTATGAGTTTAAGCCAAACATAAACCAAAACCACAGTTTATCAAACCAATAATAACAACACTTATCCAAAGCATAGTATCAAAGCTATAAACATAACAGCATAAGATAATGAAAGCTCTCCCTCAAACAAGCACTCCCCCTCAAATGCTGCCCCAAAAATTGTCCCACTTTTTTACCAGAATGGCCAAAGGGTCACTACTCTTGGTTGGTGTAGATGTTGTCAAACTTAGCTGAAAGTTCATCAAGCTGATCCTGCATTGCTGTCATCCTTTCAGTATGCTGATTTTGAACCTCTCTGAGTCCATCAAGCCTCTCCAGGATGATCTGAAATGCATCAGGACGTACAGCTGATGAAGTAGAAGCCCTGCTCCTCTTGGCTCTACTACTGGGTGTGGAAATCTGTCTTGTAGCCTCTGCTTCAGTTTCCATAGGATCACCTTCTCCTTGGTCACCCTCCTCTTCATCTCCTAGAAGATGAACTTGTATCCTTGTGAGGGTGAATTTGTTTATGGCTGATAGAGGAGTCATGGGACTGATATCTTAAGGGATTGTAACACCCTTTGCTCTTAAAATCCTCATGAGAAGACTAGGAAATATCAGCTTGGGTCTTAAGGTGGTTCTAGTCTCATCCACAATTGTGTCATATATGTGAGAACTTATGTCAATGAAGGTATTCTCCTTGAGCTCCACGAGGAAGATAGCTCTAGCATTAGTAAGGGTAGTCATCTTTCTTATAGGATATAAATTGAACATCATGATTGTGGTCAGACACCTTATGCCAACTGGGAAGGCATTAGTGTTGAGGCATCTTCCTTCTTTAACTCCACCAATCCTGGTCTAGACAGTGTCTAGAGAGAGCATTCTGTCCTTGTAATTATTGAATTCATAATCCTCTAAACCCTCAAGCCCTAGAACCTCATCAATGTCATGAGCATCTAAGGTGAACTCACGACCTCTGACCCAACAGTTCAACTCATCCTCCGTTATGCTTGCATTTGCATAAAATTCCCTTATTAAAGGTTCACATACAAGAGGTAGGTCACCTAGTAACTTCTCCCATCCTCTGCCTTCAAAGCATTTTGGAATGAAGGTATCTTTTAGATCATTTAGATCCATAAACCTCTCCTGGGTAATTGTTCCCTTTATGAAAAAATCTTTGTATCTCTCAAAGTGTTGAACAGACCTAAACAGGTTGTGGTCCATTTTCAGTCTTTTGTCAGCCATCTTAGCAGGAGTCTTCTTCTTTGAAGGAGTAGGAGACATCTGTAAACAAGCAAAAGAGGGCACAACAAGAGCAAAACACAACATGTGAAAATGCACACATATTAGTAACAAGTTAGTTACAAAGAGAGTAACAGAGTGTCAAGTCAGCACACAGACCAAGCACAGTTGATAACCAAAAGATGGATAGATCAAATCAGAACTTCATCAAATCAAACAAGTTTATTTTGTATAGATGCAGCCAGGAGCAAGCATTAAATAACTAGAAATGGACAATGTAAATCACATTCAAACAGATGAGAGCATATGTCAATGAAACATGACATAATGAATATGAAATGTGCAAGAAAAACCCCAAGGTAGCAGCACACACAAGATATTGTGATTTAAAATCAAGTCAATGCTTGCCACATACTCCAAAAACTCATACATTTTGATAAACCCAAAACCACATTCAGAGTGAAACACAGAAAACCCCAAACCCATATGCCCAATGAGTAAAAAAAATCTATCAAATATGGCATACTGATGCAAAAACATGACACTAAATAAACTCAGCAACAAGAGAAATCAACCCCAAACAATCATACCCAACATTTTAGGCAAACCCATGTTCGAACACATTATTTCGCAGAACACAGTTGCATCTCACAAAACAAGAAAATAAAGATCAAATCAGTAAGTATGAAGTGAGATATAGAAAACCCATACCTTTTTCTTGAAGATTTGAGAAAAAAAAATGCAGAAATTGAGGATTTTGAAGAGTGACACGGTGAGTTTGAAAGAGTGAAATGGGGAAGACAGTGAACAGTCACAAAAGTACGAGGGAAAAACTGAAAAACAATTTAAAAACTATCTTTAAAACGCAAAACACGCACTTTTCACGACTGGATTAAGTCGCCAGTTAGTCGCTAGGTAAGCCGCGAAACACATAGAAGTTAAGATTTCTAAAAAAATTTCTAAGTGTTTTTCGCGAGTGGAAGGTCTACCCGCGAGAGAGTCGTGAGGTGAGTCGCGAAAATCTCTGAGTATCCCTCACGACTGGACCCTCCACCCGCAAACAAATCGCCACACTGAGCCGTGTAAATCACCAAAACTCAAATTTTGAAAAATTTTCTAAGTATTTTTCTCGACTGAGACCTCGACTCGCTAGTAAACCGTGGAAACTGGGGCATGCAACTGGGACAACCCGCGACTGAGTTGCCAAAACAGGGCAACAATGTTTTTGAAATTTTTGACAATTTTATAAAAACAAAATACTTTCCAAAAACAAGCTAAAACACTCAAAAATCTTTTTGTGTTTGATCAACAGAGACTGAGCATGTGAAAACACATTTAAACAAGTACAATCAGATAAATGACTATGGCATTCATTGAACATAAACTTGTGTGAAGTGTGTGAATATCAAAAATGAGATAGTCCTTAGTCTAATATGAAGTTTCAATGATCAATTCAATCAAGGCATACACAACTAGCACTAGATAATGTGACATATCTCAATTATAGAAGAATGCATATATGACCTCCCACATAAACTTGAGTACATTTCTTTGAAGCTTTTCATTTGGCTCCAAATACATCATATCATTTGATCTTTTTGAATCAACACATCTCATTGTGAAATCGATACCTGAAATTTTTAATATTTCAATTTGATGAGTTAGCCTTTGGCTTTTTGGGCATCATACATTTTATTTTGGTCGCTTTCCCTTTTTCCTAGTCAAATACTAGTACGTGCGACAGGCTTTTACAGCTCAATATCTCTTTTTATTTGGAGATTTATATTTGGTGAGCTCTTTGAGTAAAGCAATAAAATAAAAGTGGGAAGATATGTAGGCACAAGTCTATGCGTGTCTCAAGATCAACAAAATCATTCACTAATCATTCACGACAAGGTTGAAGATCTATTTACAATAGTCACATAGATTTCAGAATTTCTTCCACAATGATATGAGTGCATAAGAAACAAGCTCAGCTCGTAGATGCACAAGGTCATTGGTACAAAGGTACAAGGCAAAACATGCATTGAGACAAAACTCAACAATGCCGATCAAACTTTTTAGGATTTTCTACTTTTTATGTGTTTTTGGATTTTTGACACAAAAGCAGTAAAAGATTTAACAAAAGCAATACAAATAACAATGTAAAAACATTTGAACCAAAGACAAACACACAAACAATAAGACAACTTAAAAACTCGTAAGAAGCACACAACCAAGCATATTCACAAACATGAGAAGTATTAATGCATGGACATGTTGTAATGCTTATGCATGAGTACCCTTCATCACCCACATGTCACATGCGTTTGGGGTGATATCCTTGACGGATTGGGTACGAGAGTTAGGACTTTCAAACCTTCTTGTGAAGCTTTCCAAGCAATTGGTGAAGGCACCGATCATCTTCATCACATCCATCATTCCGGGATCATGATTTTGATTTCTTGGTTGCTCACCACCCCAAGACATCTTGTCATTTCTTCTTCTCTGTGATTGAGGAGCGCTTGCATTGTTTAACGCTCTTAGCTTATGAAATTTGGGTTTGGTATGCCCTTGCAATCCATAAAAGTAACAGAAATTATTTGTTCTAGGACCCCGTTGTGATCTTGGAAGTGATCTTCCTCTAGCTTCAACTCTGGTTTCTGATTGATTACAGGACTTATTTAACACCCGTTGATCAGCCACATTCTTCTTCTTCTCAGCCTTAACTTTCTCAGAAATAGATTTATCCACAGTCGTCTCTTTGGCCTTCACAAACTTCACTTCTTTGGTGACATTGGCTGATGAGCTACTCCCTCCGATATATCCCAACCTAGACTTGTCCGAGAAAGGTTTTTGAGATTAAATAACATCTTCTAACTTCTTGGATAAGACCCTCTCTATCTTGGCATGAGTTTGCACTACCTCTTGCTCAAGAAATCTCACTTTTGTGTAAGCTTCTGATAGTTCACCATTAATTGTTTCAATCTCACACTTCGCCTCCTTGTATCGTACCAAAAGACTTTTGTAATCTTCCTCGGCTTTCTTCATCTTCGTCACAGCCGCCTTTGCCACCCTTGCATACTCACCTGATTTCTCAAGAAGTAAGGTGTAATTCTCTTGAATACCAGATGTATCTTCATCCTCTTCAGCCTCCGATTCTTCAACAATCCCAATAGACTCCAAATCAGAATGCTCACCAAGCTCCTTCACAAGTGTACTCAAATCATCTGAGGATTCCACATGTGCAATGGTCATGAATGCGGAGTAATTTCCTTCTCCGTCACAGCTATCCTCAGAATTAGAATTTGACGAATCCGAGTCACTTAGAGTAGTAGCATAGACCTTGCCCTTTGACTTCAAATAGTTGGGACATTCCTTTTTGAAGTGTCCATGTCTATTACACTCGAAGCAAGTGATTCCTTGCTAAGATTGGGATTCCCTACCCTCTTTCTTTCTGAATTCCCTTTTCTCCTTCCCAGAATTCTGAAATTTTCCTTTGTCACCAAATTTCCCACCATTCTTGAGTTTCAAGAATTTCCGGAAGTTCTTTACAAGGTACGCCACATCTTTATCTACTGCATCCTTTTCTGAAGAGTTAGGAGGTACCACTTTCTCATCAATTTTTTTAAGAGCAAGAGATTTGCTCTTCTTCTGTCTTCTGTGTGGGCAGTGACAATTCATACATTTGCAATGAAACGACTAGCTCTTGAACTTTAATGTCATCAAGATCCTTGCTCTCTTCAATAGCTGTTAATTTGGCACGAAAGCTTTCCGACAGTGACCGAAGGATCTTCCTTACAATTTTAGAATCCTCCGTCTTTTCCCGCAAATTGAATTTGCCGACAACCACCTCGTTCAGCTTACTATAGAAAGAGTCAAAAGACTCATCCTCACTCATCTTGAGCTCCTCAAAGCGAGTGGTCAACATCTGTAGCTTGGTGTCTTTTACTTTCTTTGTTCCTTCATAAGTAGTCTCCAGAATGTCCCATGCTTCCTTAACAACAGTAATATGTGAAATCCTGTGAAATTCTTCTGGAGAGACACCACAAAAAATAGCATTCAATGCTTTACTGTTAGCATTAGCCGCCGCAAGAGCTGCCTTATCCCAAGTGGATTTGGTAGCCTCCGGTCTAGTCCAACCCACTTCAATTGCATCCCACACAGCATCATCAATAGAACACAAAAATGCCCTCATTCAGACTTTCCAAAATGCATAATTATTACCATAAAAAAATGGTGGCACATTTAGAGATTGAGACCTATCCATCTCAATGTGGGGTCAAGGATCGCACTAGGGTGTTTAAACCACAACAAGTGCACCCGCTCTGATACCTATTGAAAGTTCAAATAGCGTTGAAAACACTATAAATGTTTAGACCTCCAACAACAAATTACTAATTCAAGCTTATTATCAAACAATTAATGTGCGGAACATGAACATAAACTAAACACAGAATTGATAAACGATCTAAGCCAAATATAATCACATCCACAACAGAAAATAAAAGGCAAAGATAAAGGGAAGAGAGATGCAAACACAAGGACAACACACGATGTGTTATCGAAGAGGAAACCGAAGCCCTCGACATAAAACCTCTCTGCCGCCCTCCAAGCGGTCAATAATCCACTAGAAAATGTAGTTGGGATACATAAACAGCAATAGACCCTCCAAGCCTAATCTACCCAGGTACCTAAGCCCTCCAAGCTTCTTGCTCCAACAAGGTTGTGCCGAACCTTTTTCTTCTCTAATTTACCGGATTTCTCTATAGCCCATAGCATCAACCAATAACCATTGGTCCCTTCCAAACTGCTTCCCTTAGCACCAAAAGAACCTTCTCACAGACATGGGTGTGGTGAGAAAAGGATTTGGTCAATATCCTCTCAAGGATGTATCAATGGAGAGGAAGAGAGTAGAGGAATTTGAAGAGTCTCTTAGATGAAGATTGTGGATGAGCCAATCCTGTTTTTTTTTAGGGTTTCTCTCTCAAAATTGTCTCTAAAAGCTCACTAAATTTTGTGGGTATAAAGGTCTATATATAGTGGTGTGTGTTTGGAATACGAAGAGACAGTTTTTCCCAAACAGGGCAAGTTGGCGGCTTGGCCTCGCGACTGGTCTAAGTCGCGAGTTCAAGCCGCGAGTTAATGGCCTGGCCAGCCTGGGACTTTTGTCCTGTAGTGCAATAGCTGGCATGACCCTTCACCTCCCCGCATGCTTCTCACGTGTGCTGTAGTTGGTGGCTTGCAAGTCGTGAGTCAGCCGCAAGTCCTAGCCACGAGTCCCTGCTTCTTTGCACAATATTGGGCATTTCTTCACACTCTCTCACACACTGCCTTTACATGAATTCCACCTAAATACAGGGTTACTAAGTGCTAAATTACAAGCGAATTGGCACGGAATAAAGCCAACAAGATGGTTGATAAAATTCAACCTTACACAAAGGAATTACTTGTGTTGAGAGTTTGAAGCAATTACTTGATGCCAAGTTTGGTTTGAAAGATCTTGGCTCCCTAAGGTACTTTTTGGGACTTGAAGTAGCTAGAACAAATGAAGGGATTAGTTTAAATCAAAGGAAGTACGCCCTAGAAATCTTAAAAGATTCAGGTTTCATTGGTAGCAAACTAGTAAAGTTCCCTATGGAGCAAAATCTAAGGTTATCCAAGTATGAAGGTAAACCACTTGCTAATCCTGGCCAATACAAAATATTAATTGGGAGGTTGTTGTACTTGACATTGACTAGGCCAGATATCACCTTTGCTTTGCATAGGTTAAGCCAATTTGTGTCACAGCCTAAGGAACCTCATCAACTTGCAGCTAATAGGGTGCTTTAGTACATCAAAAGTTCACTAGGCAAAGGTATCTTCTTTCCAAGCAATTCAAAACTGCATATCAAGTCCTTTTGTGATGCAAACTAGGTTGGTTGTCTAGTCACAAGAAGATCATTGACTGCTTATGTAGTTACTTGGGTGATTCACTGATATCTTGGAGATCTAAGAAGCAGGGAGTGGTTTCAAGGTCCTCGGCTGAAGCTGAATATAGGGCCATGGCAAGTGTAGCTTGTGAGATCACATGGGTGTTACAATTGCTCAAGGATTTGAAGGTTGAACATCCCAAGCCAGCAATGTTGTTTTGTGACAATCAAGTAGCATTATATATAGCTGCTAATCCTGTTTTTCATGAAAGGACAAAACACATTGAAGTGGAATGTCACTTAGTGAGAGACAAATTATGGAAGGCGTGATCAAAACCTTTCACGTTGCAACAAACTCTTAGGTAGTTCACAAGGCTATTAGAGAAGTTGGGGTTAAAGGATATTTTTGGATCAAAGCAGAGCAAGCCAATTACTTCAATTCAAGTCACAAATCTCCAAGATTGTGACTTGAGGGGGAGTGTTGAGATTACTGCAGAAACTAAACGACAAGAGACTGAAGGTAAAACGACTTGTAGCAAGTCCACAAGCAATAAAGCAAAGCAGTCAGCGCGTGTGAAAGGAAAGGGAGTTAGTTAATTAGTTCATAGCAAGTGTGAAAGGATGAAATGAGTTAGTTAGTTAGTTTTAGTTTTAGGCGCCAAAAGCTTTCTGTGCTTGTGTATATATATATATATATTGATATTGCTTTGTAAATTTATTTAGTTGAATGTAATGAAAGATTCACAGCAATAATTGCTCTCTTCATCTTTCTAGATTCTTCTTTCTTTACATAAAGGCATTAATTAACATCTTCACTTACTCTTGTTAATATCATACTCAATTATCAAAATTCTCTCATCTTCGCAGGCAAGGCAATAGGCCTATCCATCTCTTAGCTAAACATGTTTTAGGTATTGTTTACTATTATGCCTAGATTGAAAAGAGGCTTGTTTTCTAGAACAAGCTCTTCTCTATGATGTATCTTCTTCTGTTTGTGTTTAATGCCATTACTGATTTTCTATAAATATATAAAATTTAAGGCATTAAAAAAGAGCTTCATTTCTTATTCTAAACAATTTTATAATCTTCTTCTCAAAAAAATTATTTTAATAATCTCATTATAATAATATATTAATTTTATGCGACGAGTGGTTACACTACTCTTCTCACAAAAAGTGGATGCCCTTTATTAAAAATTTAAATTATTACATAAGTCTCCTTTTATTAATTTTGGATAGATTTGAACAAACCCTAAATGCTAAATAGTTTTTAATTAAACCATGAAAGTTTTATAGTTTTTTTTTTTTCTATTTTCACTCTTAATTAACTAGAAGTAACATAAATTCACACAATTTGTCACTAAAACGTATTTAAATATAAAACATGATTCCACATGAAACTATAAAACTATTGATACACTATATGAGAATTGTGAAATTATAGAATATATATTATTTAGTAATTTTCACTAAAATAATTCTAATAGTAATAAATAATATATAAGTTTATATCCAAATCATATTGAATTATATGCTATTTCGATAATTAAAAAAAAAAAAAAAAGTGTGGATGAACTCCAAGAATTTATTGCCAAGTGAACCCCTATTATGATTATTGTCACTGTTTCAAAAAGTTTTGAAAATATTATTCCAATTAAAATTTTATTGCCAAGAATGTTTTAAAATTTTCGAAAAAATTAATTAGTTTTTAAATTTCTTTAGTAATCTTCCATACTTTTTATTTTAACAAGAAAAGTTGTTTAATATACTTTGTGTTTGGAGCATATAATTCTTTGTAAGTACCCTTACGAGAGTCATTATATGTGTATCAGTGTATATATATTAAAATTAGGCAAAAATACCTCTGGCATCGACGATGGGTCTATGATCACATTAGGGGTGGCAAAGTAAGCTCAAACCCATTTGCCCACCCAAACCCACCCACTCTAATTGAACTCAAACCCACCCAATTATTAGTTGGGTTAAATGGGCATCAACCCAATTAGACCCAGTGATTATTGGGTTTTAACTAAAAACCCTTTGAGACCCATTTAACCCAAAAACAATATACCCAAATTCAACCCAGCCCTTCCCATAATAAAAGAAAAAGGAAAAAAAAAAAGAAAAAAGAAAAGAAAGCAGTATATGAACAATCAAAGTATAAACAATTAAGTAAACAACAACGAAATTGAGCCTCCTTCTTCTTGATCTCCATTTTCTCAGCCACCAAACAGACCATAATTTTAACACACACAAAAAAAAAAAAAAAAGGTTTTTTGTTTTTTGGCAATGACAATTCTCATTGATCATTCAAATCCACTGACCTACATTTCAAAACAATAATAACAACAACAACAACAAATTGGCCATCGAATCTGTATGAAGCCCGAAGATTTGAAGAAATGCGAGATGTACGGATGAAATGTGGATTGAAGATACGAAAATGGAGGATTCATAGTACGATTGTGTGGGAAAATGAGGTTGAGATCTCTTTCGGCAAATCACAGAGCTCTAAGAGAGAGATCGAGAGAGAGAGATATAGAGAGACAGATCAGAGCTCTGAGTAATGGCGTTTCATTTCGGACCAATCCGTTACAGAAAAAGAAAGGCCAAAATTTCTAATCGTTAAATGCCAAAACTCTTGCGCGAGATTTTGGAGATCAGAGCGATGAGAGAGGAGAGAGAGAGTTTGTTGGATTTTTAGTTTTTTTCTTTTCTTTTCTTTTTTTCTTTTTTTCTTTTCAGTGAAGATAGAGAGAAACGTTGGGAAATGTCGATGATGGCGACGTGATTTATTTTATTTATTTTAAATTTGGGTAATTTAAGAATGGAGTAATTGATAAGCATGTGTTCATTTTTCTCTTTTTTTGGTTCAAAAGAATTTCTATTTGTTTCAAGGAGAGTTGCTTTCGAAATTCCAGGAAAGTTTTGAGCTTGAAATGACATTTCTTTGTATTTGTTGCACTGTTTGGTTGCCAAGAAAGTGAGAGAAAATAGAAAAGAAAAGAAAATATTTTTTTATTTGGATTTTTAATATAATTGTTAATGTGGATGTGCTTATGTGGAATTTTTTAATCCCAAGAAAGGAGGCTAGAGAGAGTGGAAAAGGGAATCCAAGGAAGTGTTAGGGTTTTCAATTTAATGGCATTTTGGTAATTTTGATAATTGGGTAATTGGGTGAGTTGGGGTTTACCCATAATAATTGGGTTTGGTTGGATTTGGGTTAGAAGCAATTAGTTATATAGGTTTTAATTGGTAAATGAGTTTTATATACCCAACCCAATTATGTCCACCCCAAACCCACCCATTTGACATGCCTAGATCACATGTAGGTGGTCCGGACTCTCATTGTTGATGCCACAAAGGCAAAAACCGTAAGCAGCAGCTACTCTTTTAAGAAATTAACCATGTCGGGTGATTAATTTACACCTATGCATGACATGGATAGCCACAAGAATTACAATACAAATGAAGAAGTACTACAAGTGAGCTCCTTGTTTTATAATAGAGCATGATAACAATTAGCTTCCATTTGAAATGAAATGAAAAATGAAAAATATTTTACTATTCAACTTACTTTTGCTATTATTCATGGGCCCCACTATAGTTTTTGATACTATTCATGGGTTCCATTGTTCTATTTCAACTAACTTTTACTTTTATTTACAGTACTTTCAGCAAAAAGTTTTCAGTTTCAGCAAAATAAGTGGTTCCCAAACAGACCCTTATTCATAACCAAACATGCACATACATATAAGTATAATCAATACTACTACAAAAGGTTTCTATAGAAATTGAGTACATCTAATGATGTGTACGTCTTGTCAGCCCTTTTAGGGTATTTAAAGCAAAATAATAACACCAGTACGTACGGTCCTCAATCGAGTTGAGGCAACGTTGCCACCAATGATGATTAATATAAAGAACACTAGCTATACTCAAAAAGAAAATATGTAAGATATCCAAAAACTTGTAGAAAAGACTAGAAGATCAACTTCATACCATTTTTCGTCACTTGCCTTTAAAGATTTTTGTGGTGACAGAGGTGATTCACCTATTTTTGGTGCAACTTTTCTCTAGTGGTAAACAGCAAAGAAAATGATTTCCTTCGTAGCAACTCTTTTCAAATGTTCCAAATTGTGCTCTAAAGTCTAGGAGTTTACCTAATAAGTTGTTGTGAGCCACATTGAAAACTAATAGAAACATCAGACCAGTCAATATTTGATAGGCCAAAAATGTATTGACCCCTTATGATTAAATTAATTGATTAATTAGCCAAGTTATTAATTAATCAAATTAACATGCAAAGCGCGTGGTAGCACAAATAAATCACCAATAACTAAAGTATGCAGCGGAAAATAAATTGACACAATGATTTGTTTATGAATGGGAAAAACTTATACGGCAAAAACTCCACCGGGTGATTTTAAGGTCACCACTCCCGAAATTCCACTATTATCACAACAAGCAATTACAAGTAAAGGAATCCTAGTACCTTATACCAACCTACAGTTGAACCCTTACCCCAATACCTGATTGGACTTGTTCTATAGTGACAATTTCTTCTTTTGATGCACGGCTCCCAGTCTGTGACTAACCAATTGCGCGGATCCCAGTACGCAACTTCAATCACCAACTAGAGAAGGTTGTTGGCTGCAAATTTTTTCAGTTCATCCCACGATGAAGATCAAGAAGATGCTTGGTCACAAAACCCTATGGTGTACAAACACAGCAACTTCTTCACAAGAATGATGAACTAGGGCAAAACTCTGTCTTTGGTCACAATTTGCTTAAACAGACTTTGCTTAATGCTTGTGCAACTTGTGAACACTTTGACGGCCCTTAAAATAATCCTTTTATATGTCTAGGGTTAAGAGAAAAGAAGGCCCAAAGACACATTCATGGATCCCAAGAAAACAGAAAAGAAAAATCTATTTTTCTTAAATCTCGACAGATAGGAGTTGTCGAGAAGCTGTCAAGCACACGGTCTAAGACAGCTTTCTTAAGCTCGATAGATGCAACTGTCGAGCCAGCTATCGAACTTTAATGAATTTGCACTATTCAGCTTGTTTCATGGATAGACTTGAATGGCTTTAACACTTAATCTTGAAATCTTGTTTCTTGAAGTATTAAAAACACCTAGATCTACCCAAATACAAGTAAAGTGCGTTTTGTCAAAGAATTAGCCAATTACATAAAAGAATGACATATGTTCTTAACAAGTGAAACACATATGTCCTTGTAGACGACTAAATTTCTCGGTTTGAAATAAATCAAACAAGTAAAATAGTTTCACAAATGCGAATTTGTATTGATGATTGTGTGGTACAATTCTCTGTGATTACAAAAGAGTGATCCTCTGATTCAATCTCCTTGCAAGACTTATTGATTTGGATTTATGGTAATGTGGTTGTGACTTGAACACAAAATATCCTTCAATTTGGTTGAGGGATGGATCGAAGATTGCTAAAACGAAATTACAATGAATCTCTAGCTATGAGCTTGTTAGAAATCCTTTGTTCTTCACGTTCTTCGTGTTCTTCGTGTGTTCTTTGTCTTCGAAGATTTGTGGTGGAAGTTCTTCGGAGCTTTAGAAGCTTGAATCCATAGAGCTTCACTGATTTGTGATTTGTTGATGTTTTCGGACACTTTAGGCTCGATTCTCGCAAACTTTTGGATATAGGCAGATGATTTGGATGATTTCTCTTCGAATGTTCTTCGTATTTGAAGGTTGAAGTTCTTGAAGTTCTTAGAGGCTTTAGAGCTTGGTTCCGGTAGAGGTTCTGTACTTCTGATGCTTCTGAATCTTCTCTGATGCTGCCTGTGCTTCAGATGGCTTGATGTCCTCCTAAATGTCTCAAGAATGCTTCTATTTATAGGAGTTTTAGGGTGGATGAGCGACACGTGGCGGAGTCTGATTGATGACACATGTCATAATCTAATTGGTCCGCTTACGTCATCGCTTACACGTGTAAGGTTGCTTAGGTCATCGCTTACACGTGCGAGACTGCTTATGTCATTGCTTGCACTAGCTGATGCATGATTGGTTCTTGCATGACACTTGGCAAATTTCTGTTGGCTTCTGAATAGTGATAGTAAAACCTAGCAGCAGTATGTGGTGCTTTGTAATTGGCTGTATTTTGTGGACTTGGTAGTGTGACGTGTCAGCTTGTGATAGGTCAGGAATTTTCCTTCTCTACAAATGCCCCCTCCAGACTCGTTCACGCACACAATTTCAGAGTGTGGTGTGAGAATGAGTTTCGAAAAGAGATTTTTACACTTGGCTCTTCAAATGAAGTAATTGAAGATGGTGGAGCTTTTAGTAGGATGAAATAATTTTTGAGGAGTAGACCCACCCATATGAAAGGTTTTGATGAGACCGAAAAGAGGTCTGCGAGTATTTGAATGTACTTGCGTGACCGAGTCTTCTCAGGAGAGGTTAAGTTGAAGTAACTTCAGAAGAGTGTTTTTGGATCGTTAGCGACGATTACAGGGTGTAGAAGATGGGGAAGATGCAAGGATGGTGGCTGGGTACAGCATGCAGAGTCATGGGACTAGCCTCGTGTTTCTGAGAACCACTAGTGAAGTCATCTCAGAAGAGTATACTTCAGATTACGGCGAGGCCATGTGGGAAAGTGGTTGAGTGCGCATGCGTCATCGTTTTACTTAGGTTAAGTTGAGGTAATTTCAGAAGCTTATGGATTCTGGGGACGATGATGTTGGTGGTGAAGAAGACGGGGATGAAGCAAAGCGAATGGGTGAAACATACGCCACCATAGTACTGGCCCTGTATGTTGGGGACCTTCTGGTGTAGATGTTTCTATGAAGTACACCTTTGAATATGGGACTGACTGTATGTTTGCATGGGGTCTGACAGCAAGTCATAGAATGTGCATGCGTGATGGGACTATGCTGACAGACGTTAAGTTAAAGTAATTTCAGAAGAGTACCTTCTAAAATACTTCAAGCTAAATTTAAGTTGGAGTAATTCCAGAAAGTGTGTTTTGAGGTACCAGCAACGATGACCTTTGAGTCCCATAGTGGTGGGGACATGGAATAAGGCTCTGGTAACCATTTACTATCCCCAAAGGCTGAACTCTAATGAGCTGGTGCCTTGAAGGTTGTTTCAAGTGTTGGATGAAAGACAATTTGTAGGATACCCCAACACTTTTTACCATCTTCACTTACTGCTTCTTGTTGGAAAAGCATAAAAAAATGAAAGATGGAGCTAACTTGTGATTCTGGTCTTAGAAACCAGGTTAGGAATAGGTGTCTCTGCTGGACTTAGACTTCCTGGCCAACCAAATCCACAGAAGCATGGAAGGACGATACAGACCTTGTTATGAATAATTTTATGGACAAAGGTGGTCATTAAGTGGAGAAACAAAATTTGTTTGGATCTCAAAACTACAATGATGTTGTGAAGAGGGTTTCTACCGAACCATGAGAGGGTTGATTTAAAATTGATTATGAAGTAATATTGGTTTCTAAGTGTTGAGAATGATGAAGTCATAGTGAGAAATGGCTGTGAGAATGAGGACTTGAAAATTTGAAAGAAGCAAATCTTCATTTTATGACTCAGTGTATTTTTCTTGATGAGTTCTTGATAAATCTGGCCCTTCTATTTATAGTGGAGAGACGAAGAATGGTGGATAGGTAGTTGAGAATGACGGTTGGTGAATTTTTGGTGAGACCGGTGGATGAGAATGGTAAGTTGGAGATTGGTAGGGAACGAGAATGGTAGGTGGGAGACCGGTAGGCAGCGAACGGTAGGTGGGAATGTTTGGCACTGAAAAGGGGATGATAGGTTGGACGGGTGACCCGATGTAATTTCAAGTTTAAGATACACTTGTGAAAGTTTATCTGTACTTTGAAAGGGAAGCCTTGATGGAGTCTGGAGAATAACCTTGAGGGGATCCAAACTAAATGGATGAAACTCAAGTTTCGATCTTGGGAGCTTAAGCTTTGGACATTGCTAGTTCTTCGGAGAAGTGGGTCACATAGGTGGTTTCCAAGTCCAAAACAAATAAGCGGATTTCAAAATCAGAATCTATGTGAAAATCTGAATAGGACAAGCTTTGCTTGGACGTCTTAATTCTTGGTCAAAGTTCATATTAAAGCCAACAGCTATAGAATCTCACTATTTGAGCAATTTCGGATTCTCAAATGAAGAAATAGACCCCAAAATCGAAATCTACGCGAAAAATTAGGCAAGACAGGTCCTTCTTGAAAATTTTGACTTTTGGTCCGAATTTGTACAAAAGTCAACTTTCTGGAAATTGGACAGTTTGCACAATTTTCAAGTCTCAGACAAAGAAACGGATTCCAAAATTGGAATGTACACGAAAAACTGAGTGGGACAGGTCCCTTTTGGAAATTTTGACTTTTTGGTCAAACTTGGTCAAAGATTTTTCTTTTTCTTTTTCTATTTTTTTTTTTTTTAGCTGTTCGGACCAGGTCAGATTTCCAGGTCGGTCTGGGTCAAACCGGGTCAGTTGAACAAACAGGTCAAGTCAGTGGGTGGTGACGTCAGCCATGGCGTCAGAGAGCTGAGGGTGTGTGGCACGTGTGGCGCATGTACGCACGTGAGAGAGACCCGGCGTGTGTGAATGCGTAGAAGTAAGGGGAGGCGCGTGCAAGCGCGTGTGGCAGAAGGAATTGACGCTGGATCTTCTGGTGGCGCGTGGGAGCTCTTTTGATCCCAAAATTTTTGGGTTTTGTCGATCTAAGGCTGTAAAATCTCCTGATATGGTATGTTTTCTAAAATTATGGGCAGATTTGCGCAGATTTGAAGGACTAGGCCGCGGTTCATTGAGAGATTGTGGCGGTGCGTGGTAACGCGTGGTGGCTCTGTTGATGATGATCTTTTTGGGTTTTGTACATCGTGGGCCGATGGATCTAGTGGTGGCACTGATTTTGTAAAAATTGTCTCAGATTTGTGCAGATTTGAATGAGAAATTCGCGAGACGTGGGACGTCGTGGCGGCACGTTATGGCTCCACTGTGGACGGCCTTTTTTGGTCTTGTTGTTCGAAGTCCTTAGAAGATTTCTGTGGGTTGATTTTTGTGAAATCTTGTCAGAAGTTTTAGAAATCTGGAAGAGGAGATGACTGGCATTGCTGGAATTGTTGCCATTTTGGTCTACTTTGGCGGTGGCCATTCTGACATTGTTTGACAACCTAGGCAGGGAATGGTTCTAGGTAATTACTGAGCGTCTCTGCTGTTCTCAAGGGTTGGTGACACAGTATAACAAGATACTCCACTTTTTCGGGCAAGGACCTTATCCAATAGTCAGTGCCATAGTTTTTCCTAGGACATGTTACCTTCTACAGACCCATAGGTTCTTCTTGAAGTCTGGTGTGACAATTTCTTTCTGAAAACGCGGTCCTTTTATGGAAATTTACTCGCAGTATTCTTTGAAAATCCTTTTAACCATTTTCACACTTCTTTCCTTTTGTCTATTAGCTTCCAGGGATCCCTATATAAAGCCATCTGGGGCATGCACTAAATTGTATAAGCATAATACTCTGTGTAAAGAAACCATGCCCCTTTTTATTTATTTATTTATTTATTTAATTCCTAATTATTTTTTTTTCTATTATTTAATTTAATAATAACAATAATAATAATAATAATAATAATAATTTTTTTTTTCACACAGCTATCATGATGTTCTTCTTCAAGGATTCGAAGATTGGTCGAGAACCAGCTTTGTTCATTTTTAAGGAGAAAGATGACAAGGATGCAAAGGCTACAACTTTGATTGTTCGTTCACCCATAATTGGAAGATTTTCAGAGAGATGGGGCTGTAATTCTTATCCTCTCAATTTGCCGAAATGGTCACAGATTGTTCCTTCTAATGGCAGCTTTAACTTGGAGACAACTATCCTTCTTGCTTCGCATCACAAAAATGTTGCTAAATCAAAGCAGTACAACACTTTGGGACGAGAGATAATTGCAAAACACGCCAATTGGGATTCTTCTTTCAGCGTGAACAGAGGGTTTTCCTACTTCTGCCTTTATTGGGATTGGTTGGAAGATGCTCTTGGTCGGTGTAAGCACCTTCTTGATGCAACCCACCTCTACAATGCTGTCTTTGCCTCCTTGTTCACATATGATTATGATGAGAATCTCATGAAAGTATTTTGTGAGTGTTGGAGTCCGTCGACCAATACTCTTCATACCTCAGTTGGGGAAATTTCCATCACACCGTGGGATCTTTCCATTCTTGGTGGACTTCCTTGCACAGGCGCATTTTATGACGAAGTAGTACCTAATGCGCAAGAGCTAGATGGCACCAACGACCAAAGACGTCCCTACTTGCCGCGTAGCTGTTGCTACCTTTTCATGGCGTATCATCACCTTCAAAACCGGCTGAAGAGACAAGGGAAAGTGAGTGTTCGTGACTGGATTACTTTTTGGTATAGAGGCAATGGCTTATACCTGGCTCCTAGAAAATCAGCGAGACAGACAACCATTCCCAAGTGTAGTCAGAATCCTTTGGGCAAGATAAACAAGCATGGACCATGGTCTGATAAAGAACACGGGGTCTTTGCGGATCTTTAAGTTGAGGGTGACTTAAAGGAGGAGACTTACTTATCGGCCCTTCTTTCATGTTGGCTATGCATATTTGTCTTTCCTATCAAGGATCATAATAGCATCAGTCCAGGCACTTTCAAGATCACCAATTCCATGGCCAATGGTCGTTCATTTGGCCTTGCTTCCTCAGTATTGGCTAGCATTTATCGCGGACTTAACACCATTTCTTCCTCTCCTACTCCAAGTAAGTCAGGGGCTTGTTTTGCCATTCATTATGTTTACGCCTAGGTAGGTCACCTCTTCAGAAGCAATCACCTCACCCATGACAATCTATCTGATCCTTTGATGACTAAGTACTCCGGTGTAGGCTATGCTTCTCCGTTCAGCGAATCCTCCGCACGAGAGCACATACAAACTGCCACCGACTTCCTTTGGCATGGGACTGCTTTCAAGAAAAGTTATGACCAAACATTCATTAACAACGATCATTTATCCATTCAGAAGTTTGACTACTTTATGAGCCTTCGCTCAGGCTACTTCTCACTTCGATGTGAAGACCACCATATTGTAGAAGCATACAGTCCTCACAGATTTAGCCGGCGCTTTGGATTTCATCAAGACATTCCAAGTGACTTGAAGGAAGAAATTCATACAGGCTCTTTAAAAGATCTATACCACTTCTATCAATCTTTCACTTGCTGCAACACAAATTCCAAGGTGCTTATTTCGGCTTTTGCCACAGACTTCGGAAGTCGGGTCAGACATAGCTACAAACAATGGTGGGAAGCAGTTTGTGGAGATGATTTTACCAAAGGAATAGATTTTCTAGCTGACATCGCCTCCTGCCATGTTAAGTCACTAACATCCAACAAATCTCAGAAGGGAAAAAAGGAACTACAAGACCCTTACATTCAACAATTCTTGTCAGAGTCTGCACGCCGTCGTCTTGAAGATGACTGTCATTCAAAAGACTCATCTCTAGATGTTGGAGTTGCTCGAAGTCAAGGCATCAAAGGTTTGCTTGTTGCACCAGCTAAGGATGCCATTAAGATTTTTGAAGAGGAGGTGCGTAACGACTTTGACCACAACTGAAAACATTTGAAGAATCCAATGAAAGGTGTTGATGCGGGGACTTCTACTGATCATGCGCATCTTCTTACAAATAGTGAGTCTTCTATCTCAAAGCCATCTGTGAAGAGTTCGGATCTTAAGAGGCGTAAGCTTGCCGCTGTTGGTATGTCATCCCAATTTTCGATGGAGACAGGAAGGGTACCTCTCTCATTCTTGCAACCGACTAACCTTCCGGAAGTCTCAATATTTCAGGCCAAGGCGCATATTTCTTCTGTGCGTAGAAAAGGCGCTTCTATGCTAGGTGATGTTTAGAGTGGGGTTGAAAGTTTTGGAATGGACCCTCAACACTTGCGTGAAAATGTTGACAAATATTGCAAGGGTGTCGCGGATTATTTGAAGATGAAAGAATCTCTAAACAACCGACCAAGTGCTACTATCTTAATTCAACGTGAGGCTGAAGTTGAATCCCTCCTTTCTGAAGCATCGCACAAGAAAGCATCTTTGAAAACTGAGGTTGATACTGTTAGATTGAGGATGGCTGACCTGCAAACCAAGCTCATCCAACTAGAGCAATCACTGTCTCAGATTGAAACTTATCAAGTCGAACAAGACAATGTTATGCAAGCCTTAGAAGAACAACTTGAAGAAGTCAAATCTACCCCCGTTCTTGAAGAGCAAGACATGGAGGCTTTCGAGAAGATACGAGCCCTTTTGGAAGATAATCGCTCTAGCTTGAAAGACTTAAAATGGATGTTGTAATCTTTTTGTTTTAATTCCCTTCATATGTGTCATCATGCTTTTCCTTTTGTCGATCAATAAAGAAGACTTTATTCTCTGCTTCTACATCATTTTTTTTTTTCATAATTTGATAATAATAATAATAAATTTTTTTTTTTTTTTAGTGTGAGACTGAACTTAGCAAAAAGCTAAGTTGCCTACGTACCCTTGAGAGGGATCAAGTCATCACGTAGTTCAAAAGATTTTTTTTTTTTTTTGATAACTTTTTTTTTTGTTATTGTTGTTGTTGTTTTTTTTTTTTTTTTTTGCAAAAAGGGGGGCTCAGTGTGTAATAATGGGTATCACCACTAATCGAACCCGAGACCCCTCAAGGGTGACATTGGCATCCAACCACTACGCCACACTAGCAATTGGTGACAAAGAGTGAGATTAATTTCTTCTTATTGGTACGCTTTCAGAGGTAATGGGAAGACATCATGTACTCTTGCAGCGCTATAGTGGGCAGTTTAAACTCTTACCAAGGAGCAATCCTCGATTTTCAAGCATAAAAGCGTTTGAGGAACTTCCCATTGATGGGGCCGATCCTTACACCATCATTATCAATCAACTTGTAAGCTCCATTGGTGTAGACTTCTTGCACAACATAAGGTCCATCTCATTTTGAAGTGAACTTATTGCCTGTACGATGAGTTGTGATGATAGGTCTTCGAACGGCAAGGAATAAGTCACCAACTTGGAATGATCGTGGTTTAACTCTTTTATTAAAGGCACTTGAAAGACGAGCTTGATAGCACTCAAGGCGTTGTTGGGCCTCGAGCCTTTTCTCATCAAGTGCCTCTAATTCTTGCAATCTGAGCTTGACATTTTCTTCTCCAGTCAATCCTTCTTGAATGGCAATCCGTAATGATGGGATTTGACGTTCCAAAGGAAGGACGGCTTCCACTCCATAGACAAGAGAATATGGCATCGCTTGAGTAGGTGTTCGAAATGTTATTCGATATGCCCATAATGCTTCTCCGATTCTTTCGTGCCAGTCTCGTTTTGTTTTGGATACCACCTTCTTTAACAAACTGCCAAGCGTTTTGTTAAATGCTTCAGCTAGTCCATTTGCTGGGGCATTGTACATGGAGGAGTTGTATTGTTTAAACTCAAACTTCTCGCATAATTCCGTCATCAACCTATTGTAGAACGGCTTTCCATTATCAGTTATGATATACTGAGGGACACCATAC
The DNA here is from genome assembly GCA_032727855.1 of Quercus ilex subsp. ballota. Lineage (NCBI taxonomy): Eukaryota > Viridiplantae > Streptophyta > Magnoliopsida > Fagales > Fagaceae > Quercus > Quercus ilex. The sequence continues at coordinate 15,167,040 of CM064912.1, read as the reverse complement.
CGATAGATCAAATGAGTTCGAATGAAATTGACCACCGTCTCTTTTTTCACTTCCCTAAGGGGCACAACTTCCGCCCATTTTGAAAAGTAATCAGTTGCAGCCAAGATGTATAAATGGCCACCGAATGACTTTGGTAATGGTCCAATTGCGTCAAGCCCCCATGCATCAAAAGGCCAAGAAGCTACAGTTGGGTGTAGAGGTTCTGGCGGCTGGTGGATGAAGTTCGCATGATACTGACAAGCTTTGCATTTCTTAGCGCACTCCATGGAATCTTGCACCATTGTAGGCCAATAGTAACCCATTCGTTTGATCCTATAGTGTAACTTAGGACCTGACTGATGTGCGCCGCATATTCCAGAGTGAGCCTCCTCTAAGGCTTGTTTAGCCTCCTCCTCTCCTAAGCAACGGAGAAACAATCTATCAAATGAATGGCAAAAGAGAGTGTCTTTATAGTAAATGAATCGAGCAGCCCTTCGCCGAACTTCAGTCTTATGGCGTTTATCATCCGAGAGTCTTCCATGTTGAAGGTATTCAATGATTGCTTGTCGCCAATCTTCTTTTTCAACAAGGCATACCGAAATGATGTTGGCTTGCTCTTTTTCTTCTTCTTCAATCACGAGAGGTACCACCCACCTTTGGGAAATAGCAACTTTGGTGGTCTCTTCTTGGGATAATGCCAAGGCAGTAGCCAAATTAGCTAAAGCATCGGCCTGTCTATTCTTCTTCCTTGGTATATGCTCCAATGTGATGGCCTCAAAATTTGCTAGTAGCTTCTTCGCATATTTGCAATAGGGGATGGGGTCTTCCTTCTTGACGTCATATTGCTCCAAGATTTGGTTGATAATTAATTTGGAATCCCCAAAGATCTCAAGTTATGATATGCTAATCTCAATGGCCATTTGTAGACCAATAATCAATACTTGATATTCGGCTACGTTGTTAGAGCAAAGTTCGCTTAATGAGAACAAGTACACAAGTATTTGCCGTTGTGGAGAAACAAACACTACACCTGCCCCCGCTCCTTCTCGACGTGCAGCCCTATCGAAAAACATCATCCATGGTGTCATTATCTCAATGTAAAACACGTCTTTATCCAGAAAATCATCGGAAAATTCCCAATTAGATGGAACTGGGTGGTCAGCTAAGAAATCTGCCAATGCTTGCCCTTTGATGGCTTTTTGTGGAACATATGCAAGGTCATATTGTTGTAGCAAGACCGCCCATTGAGTTATACGACCCGAAACCACTGGCCTAGAGAGGACATACTTAATCGGGTCCGCTTTTGCTATCAAACGAACCGTGTATGCTTGCATGTAGTGCTCAAATTTATCTATAGCAAAGAAAAGAGTGAGACACATCTTTTCAATAGGAGAATAATTTAATTCAGCCCCATTGAGAGTTCGACTTAGATAATAAAGGGCTCTTTCTTTCCCCTTTTCATTTTCTTGTGCCATAAAAGCACCCAGAGACTTTTCTTGTGCCGCAATGTACAACACTAGAGACTTTCCTGGAATAGGAGCACCCAAAACTGGAGGATTAAGCAAGTATCTTTTGATGCGCGCAAAAGCATTTGCTACAAGCCTCATCCAATTCAAAGTACACATCCTTCTTCATCAATCTATTGAAAGGTTGACATCGACCATCCAAGTTCGAGATAAATCGTTGTACGTAGGCTAGTTTTCCTTGCAAGCCTCTAAGTTCTCGCAGATTCTTAGGCTCTGCCATTTTCTGGATAGCTTCAATTTTGGATTGGTCAATTTCAATACAGCGGTGTCTCACAATGAAGCCAAGAAATCTCCCAGATGTTGCGCCAAAAGCACATTTGCGGGGGTTCATCTTAAGCTGATACTTTCTTAGGCAGTTAAACACAGATCGCAGATCTACCAGATGGTCTTCCCTCCTTTTTGTTTTAACCACCAGATCATCGACATAACACTCCACGTATTTGTGAAGGACATTATCAAAGATCTTTTGCATGGCCCGTTGGTAGGTGGCACCAGCATTTTTTAGTCCAAAAGGCATCACTTTGTAACAGTAAATGCCCTTAGGGGTACGAAAAGCTGTGAGCTCTTCATCCTTAGGATTCAATCGAATTTGGTTGTAGCCTGAAGAACCATCCATGAAAGATAAAGCTTCATGACCAGTAGTGGCGTCAACCATGACCTTAGTGATAGGTAATGGAAAATCATCCTTGGGACATGCATTGTTTAAATCACGGAAGTCAACGCACACCCGGATTTGTCCATTCTTCTTTTTGACAGTGACGATGTTAGCGATCCATTCCGGGTACTGTACTTCAAGAATGAAACCCGCCTCGATTAGCTTATTGACCTCAATTTCTATTTGAGGGATAAGCTCTGGCCGAAAGCGTCTTTAGGCTTGTTTAATTGGGCGCCTTTCTTTTCTGCCAAATGGTGTAAAGCAATACTTGGATTGAGCCCAGGCATTTCCTTATAAGTCCAAGCAAACACATCTTTGTATTCTACTAGGAGCTTGAGGTACCCTTCTTCTTCTTCAGGGGTGAGAAGCGCATTGATGAAAGTTGGCCGGGCTTCTTCAGCAGTTCCTAAATTGACCTCTTTAAGTTCATCAATTGTACCTTGTCCTCCATCTTCCAAGGCTGGAGGAGCTTCCTCGACCTCTTCAGCTTCAGCATCTGAAATTGTATCCTCTTCTATTGTAATATGAAACGAGGATGATACTTCTTCAATTTGCTCATTGTGGCCAAGTGACTGACTTGTGTGTACAATCGTTCGTCTTTTGACTTTGAGCGATCCTTCAGTGCTGATATCTAAGGTAAAGTTACGTTTCATGCGTGAAGGAATGCTACGGCGGATCTCATCATTAGCTTTCTTCTCCCTCTGAACCTCAAAGTTTATTGAATTTTGAGAATGACTATCAACAGGCCTTTTTGTTGCCCCCAATCTATCAAAGACTAATTTACAAGCAAAAGCGTCACGATTTTGTGTTAAGCAAGTTGTATTTAACCTGTTGAACACTGTGATTCGTGATGATGAGGCCTCGATGCGATCAAACACCGAGACATGCGATGAAGAGTGATCTTTTCTTTGATTCAAACTTTTGCTAACCTTTACTGTTATGTATTGGGAACTTGAAGCATCACTTCTCCTCTTGATCCATATCTGAGCTGGTTATTCTGGAGTATAACCTAATCCGATCTTTGGGATAGGAATCTTATGCCCTTCAAGCCGCATTTTCCTTTGTGTCTTGCAAAGGCCATGCATCTTTTCTCCGGTGGCTTCTGGAATTAGTTTCCCTAAGTCTCCTTGTTTTGAGAAATCGTAGCCTGCTCTAGCTAACAACTTGTATGCCTTTAGGTCAAACCATTCTTTCGTCCGCTCACTTGGTAGAATACCATGCTCCGTCAGACTTTGTGAAGACCTCACGAATCCATTTAGTGGTTTTGAGGGCAAAGATTTTGTGGATGAAGTTAAAGGCATGACATGATTTTCTTTCAATAAGGCTACATCCTCCATCGTGAGCTTTGCAGGAGGCCTTTCCATGTCTTCTGTAGATTGAAGGCATTCCACAAATGGTGACTGTCCATTCTTGTGGTGTGATAATGGTACATAACGGAGGAATGGAGGGTTATTGAAAGGTGTTGAAATTTCAGCTCTTATTGAATTACTGGTAGATTCAATAGGATGATCATTCCCGCATTCTGGACCTTTCTTTGAGGAAGGATTATCCTTTTCAGTGATGAATCTAACATGCTTCTTTTCACTCTGCTTGCTTTCCATAGCCGGGATCTCAACTGGGAGAACTTCACTAGCAATGTTATCTTCTACATAAAATTTTGCGTCAGCAAAGTGAGCTTCAGTCTCAGCAAAAGGCTTTAAGTCGGCATTGACCTTCTTTATTCCACCTTGAATATACTTGAAACATTGATGCAAAGTTGACGGCACTATTCCATTTCCATGGATCCATGGACGTCCTAACAACATGTTGTAGGTTGTCTTGGCATCGATGACATGGAACAAAACGTTACTTATCAATTCTCCAATGATTAATTCCAAGTGTATCATGCCGATTGCGCGTTGTCCTCTTTGGTTAAAACCTTGAATGACCAAATGACTGTGCAATAATTCCTCCATAGTAAGACCAAGTCGTCTCATCGTCATTTTGGTAGTATATTAACAGCTGAACCTCCGTTAATGAGAATACAATCGGTCTTTCGTTCACGAGCATAACCAGAGACATAAAGTGGACAATTGTGGGGCTTAGAGCCTAACAATAGATCCTCATCAGTGAAAGTTAAGTCTGGAGAGCACGCGTAACATTCCTGGGTTTGTTGAAGCGTGTTAGTAGAAGGAGTGTACATCTCTGGCTTTTCAAGAGCTTGAGTGAGTGCTTCTTTTGGTGAGATGGAGGATTGCAAGGGTTCAACTTCATCAACTCGAGATTGGAGTTCTTCCAAAGATGACAAAGTCTCGTTTGGACCCCCATGGTCAACATCCTCCTTTTCATCCTGAATTTCGCAACGAGAGACCGTGTGAACGGCCTCGGCTGAGTCATTTTGAAAGAATTTTCTGGGGAAGAATTCTTCCAATGTGATGAGATTTCAAAGTTTTTAGGTTTGTGCTGAATCGTCAGACATTTTTGTTCCCAGTCTTTCTTGCCTTTTATCACTCCCTCTTCTTAACCAAGGCTGAATCTGGTTTTGTGCTCTTCTTGACTCTTGGGTGATCAAATGAAGAGGGAACGTACGTCTCTTCTTCCATCTCTTGTGAGTAACCACCGTCCAGCCTTCTTCCTCGTCCATTATTGACCTTTTATCATCATTTGAATTATAATCAGGTGCCTTTTGTGAGAGCTGAATTTGAACAGGTTCTAGAGAACCAAACTGAACGAGATTGGTATTTGCCCCCTGCTTAGTAGTTGGAGACATGCAACTAGGTAACCCACAAGCAAAGGTTGTAAGGTTTGGCTGAGCAACATCATTAAAATCCAAGTCGATTTTCCTTTCCTTGGCGAGTTTCATGATGAGTTCTTTAAGAACAAAGCATTTTTGGATTGGATGGCTTATGATGCGATGATACTTACAATAGTTTGGGTTATCAACTTTTCCCATCTCTTCCGATCGTTTGCATTCTGGCAATTCAATTAATTTCAACTTGAGCAGTTGTTCTAGCATTTCAGGCATATCGGCATCTAGGAAAGGATACACTTTTTGTTCCCATTCCTTAAGTGATGAGCGTCGCGTCTCACGTTGTTGGCCTACCTTGGGCCTCTTCTCATTGGCCTTTACATTTCTTGTTGAAATTTCAATTGGGGCAGGGTTGACATTCATTGAGTCTTTGACATTACTTTTCGGATTCCTGTCATTTTTCCTTATTTCCTGTCTTTCTTTCCTTTCCTCAGGTACGAGAGGTTTTGTATTTCCATGGCTAGAGATACTCAATTCCATGTCATGCGCACAAGTTGCTAACTCCTCAAATGTTCGGGGCTTTATCCCTTGAAGGATGTAAAGAAGTCCCCAATGCATGCCTTGGATGCACATCTCTACAGCAAATATTTCAGAAAGTCTATCCTTGCAATCTAGACTCAAAGAATGCCACTGATTGATATAATCAACGATGGGCTCATCTTTCCACTGTTTGGTATTGGTAAGCTCCATCATGCTTACCGTGCGCCGTATGCTATAGAATCGATTGAGAAATTCTCTTTCAAGTTGTTCCCAGCTATAGATTGACTCGGGTTCTAAGTCTGTATACCAATCAAAGGCATTTCCTTTTAGTGAACGAACAAACTGCTTTACAAAGAGGCCTCCTTGAGTCCCTGCATTATCACACGTTTTTACAAAGTGAGCCACGTGTTGCTTAGGGTTTCCTTTGCCATCAAATTGCAAGAACTTAGGGGGTTGATACCCATTTGGCATCCTCATATTATCGATGCGCTTTGTATAGGGCTTCGAATATATGAGAGAACTTGTAGAAGAACCTCCATATTGTGCTCGAATGGTGTTTGTTATCATGTCCTGCAGTTATTGGACAGATATCGAGGACATTGAGGTGGAATGTCCGTGTTGAGAAGTGCCTTCACCTCCTTTCCCTTATCAACCCTAGCGTTTTCTCCTTTCGAGGTGAAGCCAAGTGGGCGCTCAGGGCCATGACTTGATTCACCCGAATCTTCTACCTCCAGCTTATTCATTAAGGTTGCAATTTTGACGTCCTTTTCTTCAAGTGATTTTGTGAGGAGGATGATCCTTTGTTCCATTTCAGCCATCTTTTCTTCCATGGTAGAGGTGTTAGTCATCATTACTGGCATGACTTCTAGATATGATGGAGAAAATGATGAAATAGGATGAGTCAAAGGTACTTCATTCCTTAAGTTTCTCATCACAGGTGAAGAGTTGATAGAAAAGGTCTTTGTTGGGGATGATTCATTACTGCTCTCCAAATCTTTCAAGACAGATGAATCCTTATTGGTAGCTTTCCTATTTGCAAGAAAGTCTAGAGAGATGACAGTAGAAAGCTCGCCCTCTTTGGTTGGTTAGGGTTGAAGTCGATCAAGAGCTTTGGATCGACTGCGAGTGATTAGGCCAACGTAATCATCAACACTGGAAGCATCAACTACTGATTTTCGGGCATTCTTGGTAGAGGCCATTGAAGTTGGTAGCAAAAATGATGTCGAATTTCTTTTGAAGGAGAAAGAGATGAGAGGCAAAGATGTCCCACCGGGCGTGCCAGAATATGTAGGCGACTAAATTTCTCGGTTTAAAATAAATCAAACAAGTAAAATAGTTTCACAAATGCGAATTTGTATTGATGATTGTGTGGTACAATTCTCTGTGATTACAAAAGAGTGATCCTCTGATTCGATTTCCTTGCAAGACTTATTGATTTGGATTTGTGGTAATGTGGTTATGACTTGAACACAAAATATGCTTCAATTTGGTCGAGGGATGGATCGAAGATTGCTAAAACGAAATTACAATGAATCTCTGGCTATGAGCTTGTTAGAAATCCTTTGTTCTTCACGTTCTTCGTGTTCTTCGTGTGTTCTTCGTCTTCGTGTGTTCTTCGTCTTCGAAGATTTGTGGTGGAAGTTCTTCGAAGCTTTAGAAGCTTGAATCCGTAGAGCTTCACTGATTTGTGATTTGTTGATGTTTTCGGACACTTTAGGCTTGATTCCCACAAACTTTTGGATCTAGGCAGATGATTTGGATGATTTCTATTCAAATGTTCTTCGTATTTGAAGGTTGAAGTTCTTGAAGTTCTTGGAGGCTTTAGAGCTTGGTTCCAGCAGAGCTTCTGTACTTCTGATGCTTCTAAATCTTCTCTGATACTGCCTGTGCTTCAGATGGCTTGATGTCCTCCTAAATGTCTTAGGAAGACTTCTATTTATAGGAGTTTTGGGGTGGATGAGCAACACGTGGTGGAGTCTGATTGGTGACACATGTCACAGTCTGATTGATCCGCTTATGTCATCGCTTACACGTGTAAGGTTGCTTAGGTCATTGCTTACATGTGTGAGGTTGCTTAGGTCATCGCTTACACGTGCGAGGCTGCTTATGTCATCGCTTGCACGAGCTGATGCATGATTGGTTCTTGCATGACACTTGGCAAATTTCTGTTGGCTTCTAAATAGTGATAGTAAAACCTAGCAGCAGTATGTGGTGCTTTGTAATTGGCTGTATTTTGTGGACTTGGTAGTGTCACGTGTCAACTTGTGATAGGTCCAAAATTTTCCCTCTCTATAGTCCTAACAATATTGAAGGAATTTCTCCACTCAGATTGTTGTAAGAAAGGTCTAAGCTCTCCAACTGGGTCAAATTTAAGAATGTTATTGGAATAGGACTTGTCAACTGATTGTAAGAGAAGTTCACTGCATGAATTGATGATAGCTGTCCTAGCACTGGTGGGATTTCACCTTTTAGGTTGTTGAATGACAGATCCAATGCAAACACCATATCAAGGATGAGACCTTTGTATAAGTCAGACCTATATTTCGTCACAATGTCTATCTAAACTTGTTCATGGACATCAAATTTTGACCCTTGAATTGGAAAAAGCCTTATTTAGAAGAGATTTATATGGGAGATAAAAGCTTGTGAGTACAAAAAGAGTCATTCGAATATACATAATCACTAGCAGTTAACATCCCAAAGGTTATGTTGATAAAACAGTATGGTATTGTCCATTTTTAATAGAGATGCAAATTTACCCCAATTTTTAAACAACTCAAATTATACATGTTTATATCAAAACTGCTGTTTGGTAGTCCCTTTTCCTCCAACAACTAATAAAAAGAAAAACCTAAAAGTAGCATAAAAATTATTTTAAAAAAAAACCAAAAGGTTGATTTTTTGTGATAAGCTATTGTAAAGTTGAATTTAATCAACCATCTTGTTGGCTTTATTCCATGCCAAATTTGCTTATAATTTAGCAATTACTAACCCTGTATTTTGGTGGGAATCATGTAAGGGTAGTGAGTGAGAGAGTGTGAAGAAATGCTCGAGATTGTGCAAGAATGCAGAGACTCACTGTTATGACTCGCGACTGGCAAGCCGCCAAATGTAGCACACGAGTGAAGCGTGCGAGAAGATGAACAGTCGCGCCAGCTGGAGCACTACAGGACAAAAAGTCCATCCTGGCCGTTCTATTATAGAGACTCTTCAAATTCCTCTACTCTCACCCTCTTCATTGTTACATCCTTGAGAGGTTCTTACCCAAATCCTTTTCTTACCATACCCATATCTGTGAGAAGACTATTTGGTGCTTTGGGAAGCAATTAGGAAGGGTCCAATGACTATTGGTTGATGTTATGGGCTATAGCAAGAAACTTGGAGGGCTTAGGTACCTGGGTAGATTAGGGTTGGAGGGTCTATTGCTGTTCATGTATCCCAACTTCATTTTCTAGTGGATTATTGACCGCTTAGAGGGCAGCAGAGAGGTTTTACGCTGAGGGTTTCGGTTTCCTCTTCGATAACACATCGTGTGTTGTCCTTGTGTTTGCATCTCTTTTCCCTTAATCTTTACCATTTAATTTTTGCTGTGGATGTGATTTTAATTGGTTTAGATTGATTATCAATTCTGTGTTTAGTTTATGTTCATGTTCTGCACATTTATTGTTTGATAATAGGCTTGAATTGGTAATTTGTAATTGGAGGTCTAAACGTTCATAATGTTTTCAACGCTATTTGAACATTCAATTGGTATCAGAGTGGGTGCACTCTTTGTGGTTTAAACATCTTAGTGCAATTCTTGACACCGTATTGAGATGGACCAATCTCAATCTCTAAATGTTCCACCATTTTTTGATGGTAACAACTATGCTTTTTGGAAAGTCTGAATGAGGGCATTCTTGTGTTCTATTGATGACAATATTTGGGATGCTGTAGAAGTAGGTTAGACTAGGTTGGAGGCAGCTAAATCCACTTGGGATAAGGCAACTCTTGTGGCAGCTAACGCTAACAGTAAAGCCTTGAATGCCATTTTCTGTGGTGTTTCTCTAGAAGAATTTCACAAGATTTCATACATCACTGTTGCCAAGGAGGCATGGGAAATACTGGAGACAACTTATGAAGGAACAGAGAAAGTGAAGGACACCAAGATGTAGATGCTGACCACCTGATTTGAGGAGCTCAAAATGAGTGAGGATGAGTCCTTTGACTCTTTCTATAGCAAGTTGAACGAAGTGGTCGTCGGTAAGTTTAATTTGGGGGAGAAAACGGAGGACTCTAAAGTTGTGAGGAAAATCCTTCGTTCATTGCTGGAGAGCTTTCGTGCCAAGGTGACGGCGATTGAAGAGAGCAAGGACCTTGATGATATCAAAGTTCAAGAACTGATAGGCCCACTTCATACCTATGAATTGTCATTGCCCACACAAAGAAAGAGCAAATCTCTTACTCTTAAGACAATTAATGAAAGGATCGAAGCTCACGACTCTTCGGATGAGGATATTGTTGATAAAGATGTGGCATATTTGGCGAAGAATTTCCTAAAATTCTTGAAATTCAAGAACAATGAAAAATTTGGTGATAAAGGGAAATTCCAAAGCTCTGGAAAGGAGAGAAGGGAATTCAAGAAGAAAGATGGAAAGGAATACCAATCTTCACAAGGAATCACTTGCTTCGAGTGCAACGGGTATGGACACTTCAAAAAATAATGTCCCAATTACTTGAAATCGAAGGGCAAGGCATATGCCACAACTCTTAGTGACTTCGATTCATCTAATTCTGATTCTGAGGAAAGCTGTGACGGAGAAGGAAATTACTCCGCCTTTATGACTATTGCTCATGTTGAGTCTTCAGAGGACTTGAATTTGCTTGTACAAGAGCTCTGAGAGCATAGTGATGAAGAATCAATGGGAGTTGTTGAAGAATCAGAAGCTGAAGAAGATGAGAGCATAGCTAGTCTCCAAGAGAACTACAACTCACTCCTTGAGAAGTCAGGAGAATACACAAGGGTGGCCAAGGCAGCTGTGAAGAAGATGAAGAAAGCAGAGGAGGACTATCGAAGTCTCCTAGTGCTATATAAGGAGCCCAAGTGTGAGATAGAAAGGCTGAATGGAGAGTTGTTAGAGGCTTACACAAAAGTGAGATTTCTTGAGCAAGAGGTAGTGCAAGCAAATGCCAAAATAGAGAGGGTTTCCACTAAGAAGCTAGATGATGTTATTTCATCTCAAAAACATGCCTCAGACAAGTCCGGATTGGGATATATTGGAGGGAGTAGCTCATTGGCCAATGTCACCATAGAAGTAAAGTTTGTGAAGGCCAAAGAGTTGGTTGTAGAAGAGTATATTCCTGATAAAGTTAAGGCTGAAAAGAAGAAGAATGTGACTGATCAACGGGTGTTAAATACATTCCGTAATCAATCAAAAACCAAACGTGAAGCTAGAGGAAGATCACTTCCAAGATCACAACGGGGTCCTAGAACAAATCATTTGTCACCATTGCGGATTATAAGGACATACCAAACTGAATTGCCATATGCTTAGAGCATTGAAGAATGCTTCTGACCAAAGGTTAAGACGACCAAGAAATGACAAGAGGACTTGGGCTGTTGAGTCATCAAGAGGTCGAAATGGTGATCCCGGTGTGATGGACATGATGAAGATGATTGTTGCATTCACCACTTGCTTGGAGAGCCTCACTAGAAGGTTTAAAAGTCCTAACTCTCGTACCCAATCCTATCGGGATATCACCCAAAACGCACGTGACATGTGGGTGAAGAAGGGTACTCATGCATAAGCATTACAACATGTCCATGCATTAATACTTCCTATGCTTTGTGAATATGCTTGGTTGTATGCTTTTTGCTTGTTTGAGTTGAAAATTGTTTGGTTGTTTACTTGTTTCTTTTTAAATGTTTTTGCATTGGTTGTTTTTCTTTTGATCAATCTTTTCTTGCTTTTATGTCAAAAATCCAAAAACACATAAAAAGTAGAAAATCCAAAAACTTTGATCGACTTTGTTGAGTTTTGTCTCAAAACATGTTTTTCCTTGTACCTTTGTTGAGTTTTGTCTCAAAACATCTACGAGCATATCTTGTTTCCTATGCACTCATATCATTGTGGAAGAAATCTTGAAATCTATGTGATTGTTGTAAATAAATCTTCAAACTTGTCATGAATGATTAGTGAATGGTTTTGTTGATCTTGAGACATGCATAGACTTGTGCCTATATATCTTCCCACCTTTTATTTTATTGCTTTTAATTAAAGAGCTCACCAAATGTAAATCTCCAAATGAAAAGCGATTTTAAGCTACAAAAGCCTATCGCACATACTAGTATTTGACTAGGAAAAAGGGAAAGCGACCAAAAATAAAATTGTATGATGCCTAAAAAGCCAAAGGACTATCTTATATTTGATATCCACACACATCACATATGTTTATGTTCAATGAATGCCATATTCATTTGTGTGATTGTACTTGTTTAAATGTGTCTTCACATGCTTAATCTTTGTTGATCAAACACAAAAAGATTTTTGAGTGTTTTAGCTTGTTTTTGGAAAGTATTTTGTTTTTACTAAAGTGTCAAAATTTCAAAAACAGTGTTGCCCTGTTCTGGCGACTTAGTCGCGGGTTGGTCTAGCCGCATACCCCAGTCGCGTATTTCACTCAGAAGGTTTTTGCGACTCATTGGTGACTCACTGGCGGGTAAATGCCCTAGTCGTGAAAAATATTTTCAAAATGTGTTTTTTTATGGTTCTCGCGGCTCAGTGTGGTGACTTGTTCGTGGGTGGAAGGTTCAGTCGCGAGAGGTACACAGAGATTTTCGCGGCTCACCTCGCGACTCTCTCGCAAGTAGACCTTCCAGTTACGAAAAACACTTAGAAAATTTTTCACGATTCTTGGTTTCAAAGTGTTTCGCGGCTTACCCTGGCGACTGACTGGCGACTTGACTCAGTTGCAAAAAACACGTGTTTTACATTTTAAAGACAGGTTTTAAAAATTTTCAGTTTTTCCCTCGAATTTTTGTGACTGTTCATTGTCTTCCCCATTTCAAACCTCTCTCAAACTCACCGTGTTTCTCTCAAAAACCTCCATCTTTGCATCATTTCAACCACCAATCTTCGAGAAAAAGGTATGGGTTTTCTCTCTCACTCCATACTTCATGTTTTTGAGCGCTTTTTCCTTGATTTGTGTGTTGCCATTGAGATTTTAGTTATACTGTGTTCATACATGGATTTGTTTTATTTTTGTTGAGAGTACTTGGTTAAGTGTTGGTGATTTTGTGTGTTAGTTGCTCCTCTCATAGTTGTTTTTATGGGGTTTTTCCTCTGTGTTGTGTTTCTTGAATGTGTTGTTCTGTTCATATCATTTCCTGGTAGAGGGTCACAATGACAGTTATCTGTGATAGTGCAATGTTCAGTGTTCATTTTCTACTGAGTTGTTTATGAACAATCATCATTTTTGGTCACCATTTAATTTCTCAGACATTCATTGCATCAGTGTTGCTTATTTTCTTTGTACTATCTTGGTTAATGGTCTGTGTTTGAGTCATATCTATCTTTGAATTTTACTGCTTATTCAATTCTTCAACTAACTTGACTCTAGTCAAATTGGGTTCCATGTTTTGGGTTTTTGCTCTTGGTTCTCTGCTGTGTGTCTTCTTTTCTGCAGATGTCACGCCGTTCCGCTAAAGGAAAAGACATTGTAAATGATGTTCCATCCCCTGTTGCTAAGCGGACTCATCGCTCGACTCAGTCGTCTCAAGATTTAGATATTAAGAAATTTAGGATTCCAACTGACTCACAGAATTATGACAACATTTTCAAAAAAGCTCCCACTATGGTGGAAAGGATTGTCAAATTTGATACATTGGAAACACCATTTATTCCCAGGTTGTTTGAAGCAAAAGATTGGGCTAATCTATTTGGGAACTTCGTGGACCCGGTTGACGAATTGGTTAAGGAATTCTACTCTAATGCAAGATACACAGTAGTATAGTTGAAGTGTTGGGTAAGAGGAAAAGAATTTTCCATCAATTTGGATTACATTGCGAAGACTCTTCGTATCACCAGACCAGTAAATGTGGATCTCACTCCATATGATGATAGAGAGCCTAAGTTACATGAAATTAGTCAAGTTCTTGGAACTAAGCATGAGATTTCAAGCAAAGGTTCCTTTATAAGCACTGCACAGTTTTCGCCTAAATTGACGACTCTAAAATTGATCATGTTCTCCAACCTCTATCCATTGTCTAACACCGCCTTCATCAATCTTGGAAGAGCACAATTTATGTGCGATCTAATTAACGGAGTTCCAATTAACATCTGTGCTCTTGTCTTTCAGACCATTGGAAAAGCAGCAGCTCGAATAGCAGCCCGAACATGTCTTCCTTTTTGCAGTCTCATCATGAAGATCTTGCTTCGTGAAGGTGTCTGTTTACCGACAGATGGAAAGATTATACCGCGTTCTAGACCAATATCTATGATGACTCTTCAAGCAAGCAAGAGTCATTCCTCTAGAACACCTAAGAGTGAGCCATCCACCTATGAAACTCCAACTGCTCATGTTTCAGTTATACCTGTGCAATCAACTGGCACTCTATCTGTTCCCCCTGGATTACAAACAGCCAAGCAAAGTTACTTGATTGAAAATGTGCTTCATTGGATCTTTGATTTGGAACGGCTTCTCCACTCCATCAACAACCAAACTCAAATGCGTCTCACAACTATTGAGACACAACTGGATGCTATGCAGCAAAAGCTGTAAGATAGCCTTTAGCTATTTGTGCTAAAAAGGGGGAGAGCAGCACATATAGTACGGGGGAGAGCAGCTCAAGAATGAGGAGGAGTGTGCATACTGAAAGGGGGAGTTGTGTGCTCAAAAAGAATTGATATAGTTGATATACACTCACACATATATACCTGCCCTCTTTATAGTTATTTGCTTGCTAGTTTTTATATACTCCTGTGTGGATATGTTTATAATACTTTTTGGGAAACCTTGTGGTTAACTAGTTCACATATATATATCTTTATAATGTTTTTCAGTTTTTATGTGTTAAGGGTTTGTACCTGTTGCTTTTGTAAGCTTTTAAGGTTTATGTACCCATGCTTTGTAGCTTTAGTACTTGATGTTAAATGTCATGCTTTTTCTTTAAGTATATCACTCTTGTGCCCTTTGTTGGATTTTTATCCTTAATGCAACTATCTTGAGTTGTTGCATTGGTTGAGTGTTGGACATGCAAATGATACTTTGCAATTGAGCTTATTAGCTTGCATGTCCGGATGTTTATTTCTTGTGTATGAGCATTGTGATCACTTTGTATAAGTGATTGTTCCAGTTTGGTCAAGTCATGGTCTATGTCTTATTTCCATTTTTGCTTGATCGCATTGTGCTTGCTCCATTTGCATTACAAGTTTTCTGCATACAATGATCATACTGTGTTGTTGTGTTTCAGGAGATACTTGTTCTTATGGTTCAAGAGCTTCATAGATTCTAGAGTTAGGTGTGAGTGAGTTTTGATCAACTGCTCCCAACTCATGCATTAAGTCTAGAGTTTGTTGTAGGGTTTTGTCACGGAATAGCCAAAGGGGGAGATTGTAAGGTTGAATTTAATCAACCATCTTGTTAGCTTTATTCAGTGCCAAATTTGCTTGTAATTTAGCAATTAGTAACCCTGTATTTAGATGGGAATCATGTAAGGGTAGTAAGAGAAAGAGTGTAAAGAAATGCTCGAGATTGTGCAAGAATGCAGAGACTCGCAGCTGGGACTCGCGAGTGACTCGCGACTAGCAAGCCACCAAATGCAGCACATGAGTGAAGCGTGTGAGAAGATGAACAATCGCGCCAGCTGGAGCACTATAGGACAAAAGATCCAGCCTGGCCATTCTGTTATCTCGCAGCTTGAACTCGCGACTTAGTCAAGTCGCGAGGCCAAGCCGCCAGGCCACCCTGTTTAGGAAAAACTGACTCTTTGCATTCCTTTCTCACCCAAGTATAAATAGCCCTTAAACCCATGAAATGTAGAGAGCTTCCAGAGAGAATTTTGAGAGAGAAACCCTAGAGAAAAACAAGATTGATTCATCCACAATCTTCACATAGAGACTCTTCAAATTCCTCTACTCTCATCATCTTCATTGTTACATCCTTGAGAGGTTCTTACCCAAATCCTTTTCTCACCATACCCATATCTGTGAGAAGGCTATTTGGTGCTTTGGGAAGCAGTTAGGAAGGGACCAATGACTATTGGTTGATGCTATGGGCTATAGCGGAATCCGGTAAGCTAGAAAAGACAAAGGTTCGGCATAACCTCATTGGAGCAAGAAGCTTGGAGGGCTTAGGTACCTGGGTAGATTAGGTTTGGAGGGTCTATTGTTGTTCATGTATCCCAACTTCATTTTCTAGTGGATTATTGACCGCTTGGAGGGCGGCAGAGAGTTTTTATGCCGAGAGCTTCGGTTTCCTCTTCGATAACACATCGTGTGTTGTCTTTGTGTTTGCATCTCTCTTCCCTTAATCTTTACCATTTAATTTTTTCTGTGGATGTGATTTTAATTGGTTTAGATTGATTATCAATTCTGTGTTTAGCTTATGTTCATGTTTCGCACATTTATTGTTTGATAATAAGCTTGAATTGGTAATTTGTAATTGGGGGTCTAAACGTTCATAGTGTTTTCAACGCTATTTGAACATTCAGCTATGATAAGGAATATTTTCATCATATCAAGATTAATCTTACACACTAGATTTGTCACGTCTTCATGGGTTAGTAACGAGGAAGAGGATCGTTAGGTTCCCAAGGATCATCAGGTACATCTGACAACCTCTAAAGTAGCGTAGTCTATACCTATTTGTGCACTATGGTGATGGATGGATATCCACTGGTGAACAATCCATTTTGTGTGTTCTTCACTTAACTGTCTCTATAAGAAAATAACTTGCAAACCAGGTCCAAAGATAATTCTACATATATTGTATCTTCCAAATATGGGAAGTCAGACCCAAAGATCAAGGGACATTAACTCCATAGTCCATACACTCCTTATAAGGAAAAGCCTAAATTCACAAGACCTTAATTAGCTCTACATCACTATATAAACATAAGCTTGCTCTTCTCCAATATACGTAGAATTTCTTAGCATTCAAACTTTGAGTTATAGGAGATCATTGAGTTACTGACTTAACCTTCGAAGGGTCTTTGATTAGCACTCCACCGTGCTCTCTGTAGGTGCTTCATTCTTCAGGTACACCCTATCATTGCGCGTCAGGACAATCGGCTTACTTACGATTTTTGTGAATCATCAAGTTTCATTATGTCACTCTTAACCAGTAACCTCTCCTTTCTTGAAGAAGAAAAGGATATCTTCCACCTCAACTTCATAATCCACACGAATTGCCCTGTTAATAAAAAATAAAGCTAGTTCAACAACTTGCAAAGCTATAAAAATATGAGGTAAGATTAATTTTGAAGAAAATTGGAAGAAAGGAAAGTATGAACAGAGAGTTAGTATATACATGTCAGGTCATACATGACTGTAAGGCATAACATGCTTTTTGAGAACTCTCCAAGTAGAAAAGATTCTCATAGAACTTTGCAAGATCTTATTTTGTTTGCAAACAAGTATAGACAGTATTGATGCAATTTAAAATTTTTCTTTTGAGAATTGAGATACGTATAGAATTTTTTTTAAGGAAAAGGTACTTTAAAATATATATATATATATATATATATATAATATTTTTTAATAAAAAATTGAGATAAAAATCTAAAATCATATAAGTGAATATGTATGTAAAGCTCAATTTTGAAGACTTGAACCTTAGGTATTGAATAATGACAACAATATTTAACTTGAATTGGGGTGGATCAAATCATATTCATCAAGTGAGTGGGTTAAAAAAATCATCTCAACTTTAGGAAATTAATTTATACACCTAGCTCATACAAAAATTTCTCCTCATCATAAGAGCAAAAAGTATTCCACTGGCTAAAAATTGTATGTGTAATTTTGACTAAAATGTTATCATAGTTATTTTTTTATTCTTCATTTATGGTTTTTTTTTTCAAAAATAATTTTAAACATTTTATTTATACAGTGATGCTCTCTGTTTGGTTATAAAGTGGACAGAAACCAACATGGACAAATATTTAATTTTCACAAAATTTGTGTACTCACGTGGCATAATAAATTTTAAAATTAATAACCATCAAAGTTAATATTTAATATTTTTGAAGAAATAAAAAAGAATAATAAAAAAATGGTTTTGACGAACAAATATTAATAGCATATATTAGTAACTATTACACAAAAAAAATATATATATATTAGGTTGAATTTTTTAAGAGATATTGAAAGGTGAAAAAAAGAAGCAAAATTTAATTCTAATTTTAACTTTTCTTTTAAATATATATGTGAAAACTCAATTTTAAAAATTTCTTTTGAAAGATTTTTTTTTTTTGGGTCTTTGAAAGAACTTTTTTGAGTAATTAAACCATGTAAGTCTAATTAATTAGTTTAGAAATAATACTCTTGACTCTTGTGGGTTAAAGCAATCCAATATTAAAAATTCTAATTAAATTATAAACTCTTTAATTTGATTTTTAATTTATTAATATTCATTAATTAAATATGCATAGTCGAATTTTGGATAATGAATGGCTTTGAATCTCATGAACATAAAAATAAGGCTAAAATGCAAAACTCGCCCTCTAGGTTTCTTCATAATTTATTTTAGTTTTCTAACTTTGTTTTCTTTTATTTCAATCCTTTAAGTTTCAAATTTGTTCAAATAAGGCAATTTCATCAACATCTGTTAAAAATTTTTGAAAAAAAAAATCTAAAAAATATTAATATTACAACATTTTAGTATTTTCCTTTGAGCTAGGATTCAAAAGGCTTTTAGATCCGGTAGATGTGAGTGGGACCATGCAAGACCTGGTTTGAAAGGGGATGGAAAATTAATCCCAATCCAGCCCACCAACACAAACATAATAGTAATAACCATTATGGGCTTACCTAGGCCATTTGATAAAGGTAATTGTCAGCAATTGTATCCTAAGGTCATTGAAAACAATGAAGCAGAGAGCTTTTTGTTATTATCATTTTCAGTTGTTATGCTGATGGCCTAGCCATCAATTCGAGTGATTTGTGCTAAGTGGTGACCCTATCGTCTATGAATATGATCCATTTGAGTCCTCACCTAAAACAGAATATCTTATGATGCAATATTTGTTTCATAAAAAAGAGAAGTCATTTTCTTGACTGTTATCAACATCTTCCTTGCATTGAACAACAATGATTTAAAGCACTTCAAAGAGATTTGTCATAGGATAAACTAAACTTCTTCTAAAAAGTTTAGTGTTAAATAATTAGATAGTAGGGATAGGTTTTGCTCGAATAAACTTTTTTGAGAATGGCTTTCTCTTCATCAATGCACTTCTTTTCTTCAGGATCTTTTGGTTTGCTATTCCTCTTCTCTTCCAACATCCACTCAAAAAGTTCGCGCCGTTGATCCTCTGGAATTGGTTCCCGCAACTTCACAGGTTTTGTGACAGATGGCGAGTGTAAGGTTTTTTCAGCAATAGGAGAAGTTTTTGCAGTGAAGATTGAAACTGGAGTTGCACCTTCTTCTTCTATGTGCTCATCTTTCTTCTTTTTCTGCACAAAGAGGTAGGCTACAAAAGTGATGTAGAATAGACAGCACATGCCTTCCTGGAGTAGCAAGGGCATAGGAAGTCACAATGCAAGATCGAAGGGGGGTGCCACTAAGGGCCATCGGGGTAACAATGTCAGAATTGCGTGAAATTTGGCAGGTTGAAGGGAAATGGCATTCTGATCCAGATTCATGTGCCAAGAACATCGCCAAAATTTAGGCAAATTCCTTCATTAAGGCCCCGATAACAGCGTTTTTGCTATTTATAGTAATATTTATTTTTCCTTAATAAGTTTTGGTTTAAAAGTCAGAATAAGGTCCCGTCTGTTTTGGGACGACCCTTAAGGTCAGTAGTTTATGATTCTGCATTTAACTCAATTTTGCCATTTTTGGTAAATTTCAGTATTTTGTCACCTAATCGCGTAATTAGTGCGAATTAGGGTTTTTAAACGTTTATCTCAGTATTTATATGTTTTGTAGCCGTCATAAGGTAAATTAGACTATTATCAATAAACACAAACGTTTTGTCAAATTTTCTTCTGGTGGATTCCAGTTTATTCTCCTTGTGGATTCAGGGAAACCCCTCGTGGATTCGAGGTTTACTACCAAAAACTAACAGTTTAGTTTTTGTTCCATCAAGAGAGCATCGTGTGTGCTTTTCTTTAGGCTTCCGCGACATCAGTTGGTATTAGAGCCTTGACTTACCCTAGTCTGATGGCTAACCGGCGAGACAGTGACCAATGCAACAATGACAGCGGTGACGACGTCAACAACCCAGTCCTTACTAGGGCTGAGTTCCTTTTCACGATAAAAATCAACAATTTCGTGATTCAACCCAGCAGACTTTGGACTAGACTCAAGAAGCATTTGCCACCTTGCTTAGTCGAAACCTTAATCGCGATGACAAAGAGCGATGTGATAACCGAGTGCATGTCCCTTCCCATCGTGGTCCAAACCGGAACAGGAAGCAAGACTACAACGAAGACGATAGTGAAGACGAGGAGTATGCAGAGAGGTTCCTTGGAAATCATCGTGGTCCCATGAGGGATAATGGCCGAGATTATCAGGAGCAGAGGGATTATCGGATGAAAGTAGAACTACCATCCTTTAATGGTAATGTCTCCATTGAAGAGTATCTAGATTGGATCAGTGAGGTGGAAATTTTTTCGATTATATGGGTACAATAGATGACAAAAAAGTGTGTTTGGTGGCCTACAAATTAAAGAGAGGAGCATTTGCCTGGTGGGATCGTGTTCAGTTAAACTGTACCCGTGAACGAAAGCTTCTAATACGATCATGGAGGAGAATGAAAAGATTAACGGCAAATCGGTTCTTACCACCAGATTACCAATAGGAGTTGTTCATACAGTACCAGGATTGCAGGTAGGGTACTCGGACAGTTAATGAGTACATGGAGGAGTTTGACAGGTTGGCAAATCACAATGATTTGGAGGAAACTGAAGATCAACGGATATCCAGATTTGTACACGGGTTGGGAGTTTCCATCCGTGATCAGGTATCCTTACAAACCTTATATACTTTGAATGAGGCTGTAACCCTATCCAAGAAAATAGAATATCAGCATCTTAAGGCAGGTTCGAAGTTTTCCAACCGTAGTTCAGAGTCCTTTAGTTCTGCTGCCAATAAAGGTAAATAGCCCATGTTTACACCACGATCACAACTCGTGGTTAGGGAGAATAGTGGTGTCAACCAATCCATAATGGTAGTAGCAGGTTCCGTAGCCCAGCCGATAGCGAATGCCAACCCTTATGCTAGGCCAACTGGGAATAAGTGCTATAGGTGTAGAGAACCAGGGCATTGATCTAGTACTTGCCCTAAGCGAGCTGCAGTGTGGTGGTGGCAGAAGAGGGTGAGGTAGAAGGTGAACAAGAGGGTGAAGAGGTGTATAATGATGCTGATCCATATGCCTATGATCCCAATGAGGTCCAAGAGGATGAGGAAGGCGTGCCATTAGGGTGGTCTTTGGTGATTCAAAGGTTGTTGCTCACACCAAGGGTGGAATACGGTGATCAGCGGAATGAGATCTTCCGAGCACGATGCACCATCAGTAAGAGGGTCTGTGATTTGATCATTGACAGTGGTAGTGTAGAGAACATTGTGTTGAAGACTTTGGTTACCAAGCTAGGACTGAAAATAGAAAAGCATCCCTCTCCATACAAGATAGGTTGGATCAATAAAGGTACGAAAACTCTTGTTACTCAACAATGTCGTGTTACTTTTTCTATGGGTAAATGTTATGTAGATGAAGTAGTTTGTGATGTTGTTGAAATGGATGCATGTCATTTAATACTGGGTAGACCTTGGCAGTATAATGTAGATGCTACTCACAGGTGTAGGGATAATGTGTATGTGTTTTTTAAGAATGGCAGAAAAATTGTCCTTGGTCCTATTAAGGAAGGCAGTATACCTAAAGCTTCTAAGTGGAGGGGAAGCTAGCACTCTTCATAGTGAACAATGAAGATGAGTTTAACAAGGAGTGTAAGGAGTTGAAATAGGTATATGATGTAATGGTGACAGATGGTGAGCCAAAGAAGGTTACTGAGATACCTGAGGCAATTCAACCATTGATCAAGGAGTTTGAAGAGCTTTTTCTAGAAGAGCTGCCTGCAGGTTTACCACCAATGCACGACATCCAGCATTGCATCGATTTAGCTCCTGGAGCTAGTCTACCAAACCTGCCACATTACAGGATGAATCCTCAAGAGGGTCAGATTCTACAAGGGTAGGTGGATGAGCTTTTGAGCAAATGACAGATCAGGGAGAGTATGAGTCCATGTGCAGTACCGGCATTGTTAACACCGAAGAAGGATGGGAGCTGGCATATGTGTATTGATAGTCGAGCCATCAACAAGATCATAGTCAGGTATCGATTTCCTATTCCCCGACTAGATGACATGTTTGATATGCTGAGTGGGTCCAAGTGTTATACCAAGCTGGATCTTAAGAGTGGGTATCACCAGATTTGGATCCGACCTGGAGATGAGTGGAAGACAGCTTTTAAGACAAATGAGGGGTTGTATGAGTGGATGGTAATGCCTTTTGGATTGTCCAATGCTCTCAGCACTTTCATGAGACTTATGAATCAGGTATTGAAACCATTTATTGGAAAGTTTGTGGTAGTCTATTTTGACGATATCCTGATTTACAGTAAGACAGAAGCAGCCCACTATAATCATATGCGAGAAGTATTGGTAGTGTTGCAGGCCAATGAGTTGTATATCAACTTGAAGAAGTGCAGCTTCTTGATTGATAAGTTGTTGTTCTTAGGATCTGTGGTCAGTGCGGATGGGATTCATGTTGATGAGGAAAAGGTCTGTGCAATCAAAGAATGACCAACCCCAAAGACAGTGACTGATGTGTGAAGCTTCCATGGGCTAGCAACCTTCTATCAGAGGTTTGTTCAAAATTTCAGTAGCATAGTAGCCCCTATCACTGAGTGTCTGAAGAAGGGGAAGTTCTCATGGGGAAAGGAGGCAGAACAAAGCTTTGCCTTGATCAAGGAAAAGTTGAGTACAGCCTCAGTTTTGGAATTGCCCAACTTCGATAAGGTGTTTTAGGTGGAGTGTGATGCATCTGTGGTCGGGATAGACACTATTCTTTCACAAGACAACAGACCAGTAGCATTCTTTAGTGAGAAAGTTTATGAAGCTCGAAGTAAATGGTCGGCCTATAAGCTGGATTTCTTTGTTGTAGTACAGACTCTTAAGCATTGAGAGCACTACCTGATTCAGTGGGATTTTGTATTATATATGGATCATCAGGAATTGAAGCACATCAACAGTCAAGTTAGCATTAACAGGATGCATGCTCAGTGGGTAGCTTATATACAGCACTTCCATTTCACATCGAAGCACAAGTCTGGTGTCACTAATAAGGTGGCTGACGCACTCAGCAGGCGAGCATCTTTGTTAACCACCCTACATACTGAAGTTGTAACGTTTGATTTCCTTAAGGAGCTATAGGAGAATGATGAGGATTTCAGTGATATTTGAGGTAAGTGTCAACAAACTCATACTGCTGTCAATAGTATGTACATGCAGGATGGTTTCCTCTTTGAGGTAACCAATTATGCATCCCTAAAAGTTCGTTGAGGGAGCAGATTATTAGGGAGATATATGGGCAGATATAAGACTACAGCACTAGTGGAAGAGAGGTATTATTGGCCACAACTCAAGAGGGATGTTGGCATTCATGTAAGGAAGTGTTCAATCTGCCAAACTGCTAAGGGTCAATCTCAGAATACTGGTTTATTCATGCCTTTGCTAGTTCCACAAGCACCATAGGAGGATCTATCTATGGACTTTATACTGGGTCTTCCTCGAACCCAGCGAGGTATGGATTCTATTTTTGTAGTGGTTGACAGGTACTCGAAGATGTCCCATTTCATAGCATGCAAGAAGACTTCAGATGCTACTTGAGTGGCCAATCTATTCTTTAAAGAAGTTATGCGTATGCATGGAATGCCAAAGTCCATCACCTCTGACCAGGATACCAAGTTCATTGGTCATTTCTGGCGGACTTCATGGAAGCATTTTGACACTTCCTTGAATTACAACAACACTAGTCATCCACAGATTGATGGCCAAATAGAAGTGGTTAATCGCACTTTGGGGAATCTGATCCAGTGTATCTCAGGCGAAAAGCCCAAGCAGTGGGATCTTGCATTGTCCCAAGCAAATTTTGCGTACAATAGCTCAGTCAATAGAAGCACTGGTAAGTCTCTATTAGCCATAGTCTACTGCGTGCCCCCAAAACACGCTTTGGACTTGGTACATTTACCTGAGCTTCCAGGAATGAGTCAAGTAGCAAAGAAAATGGCTGACCGTATTCAGGCCATGCAAAAGGAGGTGAGGCAAAAACTTGAAGCTACAAATGCCAAGTACGAGGAAGCTACTAATAAGAAGAGGCGTGAGAAGATCTTCAATGTTGGGGATTTAGAGCTGATCTATTTTAGAAATGAGAGATTTCCCGTTGGTACCTACAACAAATTGAAGGACAAGAAGTATGGGCCATTTCAAATTACTAAAAAAATCAACAACAATGCTTATGTGGTTGCTCTTCCTCAAGACATGAGCATTTCTTCTACCTTCAATGTTACTAACTTGTATGATTCTCATCCTCCTGATGAACCAAATAGTGGGAACTCGAGGTCGAGTTCTTTTCAAGTGTGGGGGGGGGGGGGGGGAGATTGATGTAGAACAGACAGCACATGCCTTCCTAGAGCAGCAAAGGCACAGGAAGTCACAACGCAAGATCAAAGAGGGGTGCCAGTAGGGGCCATCGAGGTAACAGTGTCGGAATTACATGAAATTTGGCAGGTTGAAGGGAAATAGCATTCTGATCCAAATTCATGTTCCATGATTGTCACCAAAATTTAGGCGAATTCCTTCATTAAGGCGTCGATAATAGTGTTTTTGCTATTTATAGTAATATTTGTTTTTCCTTAATTACTTTTAGTTTAAAAGTCAGAATAAGGTCCTGTCTGTTTTGGAATGACCCTTAAGGTCAGTTGTTTATGATTCTGAATTTAACTCAATTTTGCTATTTTTGGTAAATTTCAGTATTTTGTCACCTAATCGCGTAATTAGTGCGAATTAGGGTTTTTAGACATTTATCTTAGTATTTATATATTTTGTAGCCGTCAGAAGGCAAATTAGACTATTATCAATAAACACAAACGTTTTGTCAAATTTTCTTCTAGTGGATTCTAGTTTATTCTCCTTGTGGATTCAGGGAAACCTCTCGTGGATTCGAGGTTTACTACCAGAAACTAACAGTTTAGTTTCTGTTCCATCAAGAGAGCGTCGTGTGTGCTTTTCTTCAGGCTTCCGCGACATCAAAAAGTTCATAGAAACTCTTAAGGAGCGTATTTAGAGCCCTAGAGACAACCTTGTGATGGGCTTCAAGACAGTGTTAATAGAATTTTAAACTAACAACTTATATAGATAAAAATAAATAAATAAATAAAAGACCAAAAACTTGTATAGAAAAATTACATAGAAACAGAGGTGGTAAAAGACCAAGTTTGACCACAAAACTAGATATGAATACCTCTCAAACTATATAGGACCATAATATGTAAAGAATATATATCATTTATGAAACCACTTAGTCTACTTCGATGTCAATGAGACGAAACTAGTTTTACCACCCTGGAAGTCTTCCTGTATACTCTACTTTTTCTTTCTCAAACCTGACTGAGAGAAACAAGTTATTAAAAATTATCACAAGATGTAGGACCTCTATATTAAAAAGATCATACTCAGTGCACAAAGATTGGTAGGCATCCTTACCCCTACTTATAAAGTCATCAATATTTGTTCAGCAATTAGTTAAGTAGGTAAGTGAGTTTGAGCAAATAGAATATGTTGCTACTCACCTATAACTTTATAAGCTCCTAATAGCCAAAAAAATCACTATGAATAGGCAACCATATGGCTGTACTAATACAGTGAAGAATGCCTTGAGCTGTTGCAGTTACTACCATTTTAACAAAAAAAGAAGAAATTTTATCAACAATAAATTCCTAGATTTCCAAAATGAAGGAATGTGCATCCTTTTATAAACAATTCATGGATTGAAACCTGTAGCGAACTAAAAGTTTAAGTAACCACATGGTATTCAAGTAGTGATCTTGCCTCTACTTCAACTAACTAGGAGTTTTGGGGACCAGAAACAAGCTTATTATAAACCCCCTTCATGCTTGGGTAGAAGAAAAGGAGAATCATAAATCCCACACAAGCCATAAAGTGTTTATTTCCGAACAGTATATATAAATATATAATTTACTTATCAAAAAAATAGAACAGTATATTAACCCCTATATTGTGTTTCTAGATTCTTTAGTGCATAGGAGGAGCAAAGAGCTAGAACTTTAGTAATTAGGTGTAACATAACCAATTAAGATCTAAATCCATAGAGTCTAGAGTCAACACATTCTCGCACAATTTCTCAACTAAGGAGAATCATAAATCCCTCCTATAATTGTATCAAGGAACACCAAATTCCATTGATCACATTCACTTCTCTCCAAAACCATCAATCAGAAACCACCCCCTATGATTGAATCAAGGAATCCTCAGAAAATGGTGCTAAAACCATAACCCCTATCCTAAAAACAGAATACCCATCAACAAACAACATCAAGAAAAGCAATCAATAAACTTAAACAACCATTCTTTTAAGCTGAAATCTCGAAACCTATTACACCATTTTATAAATTTAATCATTTTGTATGCTAATAAACACCCACATGCATAAATGCATAGGAAATTTAAGATAAATGGTGAATTACAAAGCTGAGGAATAAGAAAAAGAAAGGGACCTCCAATAGCAAGGTTGACAGCCAAAAGCGTAGGCCAGAGAAATTTGTAACGCCGAGCAAATGACTCTTTTGCTGGTGGCTGAGGTGGCAGTGCTGAAGACTGAGCCTCCATTGCTGATGGTGAAGAAAACTAGTTGGGTTTCTGTTGGTGCTCTTGGAAATTGTTTCAGTTGTGCTGTTTGTGAAAGACCAAGCAATCAATCAATCCAAAGTCAGCAACCAAACCCCGAATACAGAAAGGAAACACAAAGCACTGAAGGTGGTTTTGGAATCCCTTTGTTTTCTATTTCTAAAAGATTGCTTGTTTTGAAAGGTAGAAATTATTTGAGCTTACACCTTTGGACCTTCACAACTTTGCTCTCATTGTTTTTTTTTTTTTTTTTTTTTTTTTTTTTTTTTTTTTTTTTTTTTTTTAAACTGTGTACCTAAAAAATAAGTATTTGTATTATGCTTAGACTCCGGAACATTAGTTTTAAACTAAAATTTTTTCATTGGAAATATTGTTGGTAAAACTAAAAGTTAACTGAAATAGTACAGCGAGATTTATAGATAGTATTAAAAAGTGCAATGAGACTTATAAATAGTAGCAAAAATAAGCTAAATAGTAAAAAAAAAGTTAACTTTTTCTACCAATGCCAAATGCAACCTTAGCATTCACTTCAAAGACCTAAAAATTTTAACTTTTAGCACTTCAAAAACCTACTTTATTTATTTTACCATCTTACTCTATAAAACACCCTCTATCAATGGTTTTATTTTAGCAACAACAAATTAAAATATTATAAATAACACAATAAGGTAATATATCCCACACAATAAAAATAGCTATATCACTTATAATAAAATATGTAGAGGAAAGAGAAGATAAGTGGTCCGTTTAGGATCCGCTTATTTTGATAAAACTGAAATTTTTTTGCTGAAAGTACTTTAGCTAAAAGTAAAAATTGGTTGAAATAGTACAGTAAGACCCATGAATAGTACCAAAAAGTGCAGTGAGACTCATGAATAATAGCAAAAATAAGCTGAATAGTAAAATAAGTTGGCAATAAAAAAGTTGGGTGTTTGGTAATGTTGTTCTAGTAACGTTGTTTGTATTTTTTGGAAATACATGTGGGTGAAAAAGTGTGTAAAAATGCGTGTAATGTTGTTTAAACACTGAAAACTGTTGTTCTAGTTACACTACCAAATAGCCCCTGCTCACGCGTGGGTTACTGTTCATTGGCCTATTTGCACTGTTTATGTCCCATGAACAGTGCAAGGGGGGCTGGCCCTTAAAAAAAAAAAACACAAAACGTGGGGCGTGGGCACTGAATCCAAACATATACAAAGTGTGAGTTTGGCAACACTTATTTTTGTCAACTTATTTTACTATTTAGCTTATTTTTGCTACTATTCATGAGCCCCACTGCACTTTTTGGTACTATTCATGGGTCTCCCACAGTACTATGTCAGCTAATTTTTACCTTTATCTACAGTACTTTCAGCAAAAAATTTTCAATTTTAGCAAAATAAGTAGATTCCAAACAGACCCAAAGTATAATAAAATATTGATAACAACAAGCTACAATAAGTTGCTACTAGTAACTAGAAGCAACTTATTACAGCATGTATGTAAAAAATTTTAGGTATAACACCATTGGTGTTGGGTGGCTTTTAGTCACTACAACAAAATGTATTTTCAGTGACGAATTTTAGTGAGGAAAATTTTTTCGTCACAAAAAGGTACCATATAGTGACGAAATTTATATTTCGTCACTATTTATAAAAAAATTAGTAACTTTTAGTGACGAAAATTAAATTTCGTCACTATAGGTTGTGTTGAACTAAAGGCGCCAAACAAAAATGTAGGTGCCAAAGTAAATTCATCTACAGTGACGAATTATTTCGTCACTAAAAGTTTAAGTTTTTTGTGGCGAAAATTTTCGTCACTAAAGGTGTTGCTAAGAACACTATTAGTGACGAAACTCATTTCGTCTCTGAATGTCACAAATAGTGACGAAAATAAGTCGTCACTAAAAAAAAAAACATAAACTCAGATGAGAGTATCAGCGACGAATCGAAATTTTCGTCGCTAAAGGTAGCCTATAGTGACGACACACAAGTCGTCACTAAAAGTTTAATGCTTAAAACACTTCAGCCCTTTTTTTTTTTTTTCCACTTTATTTTCCTTCCCTTACCTGATTCTCTCTTTCCCTCACTCAATACCTCACAGCCGCTTCACCTGATCTCAGCCGTCGCCGCCGATCGAGCTTGCTGTGCCGCCGTTGGCGCCGTTGCGACGCTTAAGCATTGTCGTTGGCCCCGATGCGATGCTTAAGCGTCACCGTTGGCGCCGATCACGATGCTTAAGCCTCGCCGTTGGCGCCGTTGTGACGCTTCAGCTCGCCGTTGGCACCGTTGCGACGCTTAAGCGTCGCTGTTGGCGCCGATGGCGACGCTTTAGCTCGCCGTTTCTAATTCCGATTCCGACATCAGTTAGTTCATCAACTCCCGTCCGACACTAGTTTGTTCTCTTTGCTCTGTTTTCAATTTCCCTAAAATTCTATAAAAATTTCAATTTTGGGTTTTTGCTTAGTAACGTGAGCAGGTTGTGTCGATCTTTTTCTTTACTTAGTAGTTTACTCAACCATTGATGGGTTTTGTGAAAGGAGTATTTTGGGTTTGATGATATGTGGACTTTCAAACTTCGAAATATGTTATGGGTCGTTGTATTATTCAAATTAAATCTGCTTGTGACTGTGAGTAACAGTCACCAAATCTGCTTGTATGGTTCAAATCCATTGTGTTGTGAACTAAGCACCCTGTGTTGTGACTGATGATCACTATTGTATGAAGTTTCGTTTTTATTGTTACTATAGTTATTTCCTTACTGAACTGAATCCGTGTCTGCCTTGACTAAGTTCTTGTTTAGGTGAAGGTCTTGTGCCTTGACTGTTCTATACTTTTATTTTATAATTTTATTGTTGTTGTTGTGGTTTTAGGTATCAGTTTATGTAGGGGTTGGCACGTGTTATATGAAAGTGGAGGATGATGGTAAGTACTAAACTCCTTCAGTGGGTTAAATCTGTGTAGCATGTTCAGTTTCAATATTATTTGATGTACTTGCAGGATCCGGTATTACTCGGGATGGATTGGTTTTGTTGGGAGAAAGATATGGTAACTAAGTTATTAGATATTTTCTTTTGCTTGGATTCTTTCTAGTTGATGCTTGTAATGGTTTTCAATTGCTTATGTGAGTAGTCATTTGTTTTAACTTTAATGGAATCAGGAATGTATTACTGAATCACATAGAGAAACTATGCATGGGGCCTGTATATAAAAGGGAAGTTAGCCTAGCAATACAACAATGTAGTACCTGACAGTGTTACAATAGTATGGAAGTAAATATACAACACTTAGTTTTTGAAACAGCAATGGGTGATTACTTATGTGTTTGCTCCAAAATAAGGGAAAGATTACTTGTTTGTTGTATTGTGTTGCTTGATTGATTTAATTGAAAATGTTAAACAAATGTGGGATTTTTGGTGAAAGCTTTTGTATTAATAGTTGGTATGTTGATAATGGTTGTTGATCAGGGGGAAATCTCTAGTTAAACAGTGTTAGTTGCACCATCTTTATGTTGGTGTTGAATTGGGTGAATCTTCACAATTAGGTGAATGGTTGGTGTTGTTTCTCTAAAGAGTTGTTCAGTTGAATGGTTGATTTTTTAATCTGACTTTTCCATTATAGTACAAGTAGTGTTGTTTCTGGATTGTGGCTTTTGTTTGCTAGTTTTCATGTGGGGTAGTGATTTTGAAGAATTAGATATTTGTGTTGACATTTGGTTGTTTACAAGCTTTTCATTCCCCTGTAAATATCTTTCTTCATTGGCGGTTCTAATTATTGTCTTATCTGCTTGTTTAACTTTTCTTTAACTTTTGTACTTATAAATTTAACTTTTCTTTTGCAGACTAAATACACATTGTTTGCAGTAACTTTGGATTTTTTCTGAAAGTTGTAAACTTAGCTTAAGCAAAGTAAGTAAATTCTAGTTAAAAACTTATAAAACTCTATACTTGTGATGTTGGAAATTGGATTTGTAGTGGTATGTTGTGTTGGAGCAAGCAGGTGGCTTGCATGATGTTATAAGGTGGTTTAAATTTATATTGGGAGTGTTTTTAATTTCTTGCAAATGTGAATGGACCTTGTTGATTAGATGTGATGAATAGTACTTTAATTGATTTCAATACTTGTAAACACTCTATATTTGTGATGTTTGTGATTGCTTTTGTGGTGGGTTATTGTGTTGGAGCAAGCGGGTGGCTTGCATAGTGTTATAAGGTGGGTTGTGTTGGATTTTTG
Organism: Quercus ilex subsp. ballota; assembly: GCA_032727855.1. Lineage (NCBI taxonomy): Eukaryota > Viridiplantae > Streptophyta > Magnoliopsida > Fagales > Fagaceae > Quercus > Quercus ilex. The sequence goes on along the minus strand of CM064912.1, from coordinate 15,136,279 downwards.
AGATTGGTGAAAATTGTATGAACCTTTTAAGGAGGGTTAAAGTGTGATGAGTAGATTAGGTACTACTTCATTCATTTCAATTAGTTTGTATATATATGATATGGGAAGTGGATTTTTGAGATTGGTGAAAATTGTATGAACTTTTTGAGGAGGGTTAAAGTGTGATGAGTAGATTTTCACAAATGGGGTATCGGGTTTTACTTAGACTTTGATGTTTTGGCATTTGGGTGTTTGTTTCAAAGTGTGGTTCAATATTTACTTATAATTGTTTGGTTGTTGCTTTCAAGAATTAACGTTCAAAGATTAATTAGTTGTTTATGGGGGATTCTTTGGTTTCACATTATTTCAAGGTGATCTAATGTAAGGGCTATATACACAAAACTTGGATAGAAAAGGGTAAAATGAGTAGGTAAAGAGGCGTGTTCTTGTTAAGTAATTTTTTTTCTAGGAAAAGGGTCCTCTTCATTTGTCTTTGAAATGAAAAATGTCCACTTAATGGTGTGCATGGTGTCTTGTCCTCTAAAATAAGTATTCATTCCTTGGTGTAGTAAGAATAGAATATTAAATGATGTGCCACCATGTACACCTCTACATCCGAACACTGAAATGGAAAGTATAAGGGAGTCCTATCATTTGAATGTATATGTCACCAAGAGCCTTGTACTTAGCGGCATTGGCACATTGTCCAGTTCTTTATAGAGGTAGGAGAACTTGAGTTTGAACCTCCCTCCCCCACTTAATGTTAGCAAAAAAAAAAAAAAAACTTGAACGTGTATGTTAGAAATGTTAAACAATGTTAGTTTTGAGAATCTAGTTTCATATTTGATGGTAGATGCTAAGATTTTGTTTGTGGTAATATGTAGGTTTTTGGTCCTCAGCTCAACAAAGAGATCTTTATGATCAAGCAGTGATTCCAATAGTACATGAAGTTTTAGAAGGCTTCAATTGTACCAAGAGGAGCGAGCTAGGGACCAAGAGGCACGAGCTAAGCAAGAGGCATGAGGACATCTTCCGTTAGTTCTAATTATATTATACTATACTTTTTGTATTGTTATAAAACATCTTGAGTTATTGTATGTATTGCAAACAATTATTGTATACTTGTATGGAAGGAGTTTGAATTGGATACTTGTTTTATTTTTTACTTATGGAATGTATGGATCTTTTTTTATAAATGTGTTGTTGAAATAAATGTGTTATTCAAATGTGAGGTTTTAATAATGTAATGACAGGCTACAAGTTAATATCAAAGCCATGAAAAAAATATAAATAGAAAATAAGTTTTAGTGACGAATTTTTTCGTCACAAATATAGCAACAAAAAATTGTTTTAGTGACGAAAATTTCGTCACTAAATATAGCAAAATTTTTTAAGAAATGGTTTTAGTGACGAAAATTTTCGTCACTATATGTGCTTGGATTTTCTTAAAAATAGTTTTAGTGACGAAAAAAATTCGTCACTATATGTACCCGAACATAGTTTTAGTGACGAAATTATTCGTCACTAAATATAATTTAGTAAACTAAAGTTTTTTTAGCAACAAAATATTTTCGTCACTAAATAGTGTTTTTAGTGAGGAAAACATTTAGTGACGAAACATTTTCGTCACTAAAAGTTAAAAAAAAAAAAAAATCAAATCGGACTTTTAGTGACGAAATTTTTCGATACCAGGACTTTTAGTGACGGGGCTACAGTGACAAAATGAGTTTCGTCACTAAAAATCCAATTTCATCACTAAAGGTCCTTAGTGACGAAAAACTGGACTTTTAGTGATGAATTTTTTCGTCACTGAAAATACATTTTGTTGTAATGAGTGTTTGGAGGTATAAAATAGTTTTTTAGGTCTTTTACTTTTGTAGTTTGAATGCTCTTATTTGCTAAAAAATTATATTTTTCTTAAAAGTAAATTAACTTTTAATATTTTATTTCACATATAATATAAACATTACAAAATTATATCTTTTGATAAATTTTATATAAATAAATTATCAAAAATAAGTTGTTGAACTTGCACTTAGATCTGGTCTAATGGTATAACCCATTTCAATTTGGCTTTTGCCACAAATTAAACCTAGTACTTCCAAAATTCCAAATTTGGAGAGAGAGAGAGAGAGAGAGAGAGAGAGAGAGTTTTGTCCCATATAATGCTGTCTGACACAGTTGTCGTTAGCCCCTTTCTATTTTCCATGGACCCACCATTTTTTTTCCCACCACTTATAGTTAAACAGATAGGATAGTAGTGAGTAAGGGTGGGGTAAAGGTTGTGGTCCTAGAATTATTAATTTAATATACCAATGAACCATGAAAGTTTCTCCGTATTAGTAGTTCTTTAAAGGATTCATATTTGCTTATGCAAAAATTAATGTCTATTTTAGAATAAGAACTAACTTTCTATTTATTTTTTTTAGCTAACCATTTTTGAAAATACTCATGTCTAATTATCTCTTATATACTCTATCTTATTATGAAAGTTCAAATAGCATTGAAAACACCCTTGAACGTTTAAACCCCAAATTACAAATTATCAATTCAAGCTTATTATCAAACAATTAATGTGCGAAACATGAACATAAGCCAAACGTAGAATTGATAAACAATCTAAGCCAAATATAAACACATCCACAGCAGTAAATAAATGGCAAAGATAACGCGAAGGAAGATGCAAACACACAGACAACACACGATGTGTTATCGAAGAGGAAACTGAATCCCTAGGCGTAAAACCTCTCCGCCACCCTCCAAGCGGTAAATAATCCACTAAAGAGTGTAGTTGGGATACATGAACAGCAGAAGACCCTCCAAGCCTAATTTACCCAATGTACCTAAGCCCTCCAAGCTTCTTGCTTCAACGAAGTTGCGCCGAACCTATTTCTTCTTTAGCTTACCGGATTCCGCTATAGCCCATAGCATCAACCAATATAGATTGGTTCCTTCCTAACTACTTCCCAAAGTACCAAATAAACCTTCTCACGGATATGGGTATGGTGAGAAAAGGATTTGGTCAAGAACCTCTCAAAGATGTGTCAATGGAGAGGAAGAGAGTAGAGGAATTTGTAGAGTCTCTAAGGTAAAGATTGGGATGAATCAATCTTGTTTTTCTCTAGGGTTTCTCTCACAAAAATTCTCTCTGGAAGCTCTCGACATTTCGTGGGTATAAGGGTCTATATATAGTGGTGTGTGTTTGGAATACGAAGAGACAGTTTTTGCCAAACAGGGCTGGTTGGCGGCTTGGCCTCGCGGCTTGTCCAAGTTGCGAGTTCAAGTCGCGAAGTAATGGCCTGGCCAGCCTGGGACTTTTGTCCTGTAGTGCGACAGCTGGCACGACCCTTCAGCTTCCCTGTGTGTTTCTCATGTGCCTGCAGTTGGCAGCTTGCCAATCGCGAGTCAGCCGCGAGTCCTAGCCGCGAAACTCTGCTTCTTTGCATAAACATGAGCTTTTCTTCAATCTCTCTTCACACACTACCCTTACATGAATCCCACCTAAATACAGAGTTACTAAGTGCTAAATTACAAGCAAATTGGCACGAAATAAAGCCAACAAGATGGTTGATAAATTTCAACCTTACAATCTCCCTCTTTGGCTATTCCATGACAAAACTCTAAAACAAACTCTAGACTTAACGCGTGAGTTGGGAACAGTTGGAAAACTCACTCACACCTAACTCTAGAATCTGTGAAGTTTTTGAACCATAAGAACAAGAAACTCCTGAAACACAATAACACAATAAGTTTATTGTATGCAAAAAACTTGTAATGCAAATGGAGAAAGCACAATGCGATCAAGCACAATGGAGTAAGCAATAAACCATGGCAGGACCAAAAACAAGTAATCACTTCATACAAGTGATCACAATATACATTCACACTTGGAATGGACATCCGGACATTCAAGTTGACAAACACAAGTCAAGTCACTTGAATGACCAACACTCAACCAATGCACAGTACATGAAGTATGTGCATCTAGGAAAAATCCTACAAGGGCACAAGAGTGACAGTACTCAGAAGAAAATGCATAACATTAGTTATAAGTACTGATTTAGCAAAGCACACAGGCTGCATAAAGTAAGGTACAAACCACGAAGGCCTATAAGGTGCATGAAACAAACCCTAAAAGCTTACAAAAGCAATATCGGTACAAATAGTAAAAAGAACTTCCCTTATCATATCACTCCCCCTATAATGAATCATAGGAGCTGTGATGAACTTGGAACATATATACCTGTAACCTGAAACACTTGCACAAAACACATTAGACTCTCAAGGTAAAGCAAGTAATAAACGGACAAGTATAATGTAACAAGTAAATTGCGATCAAGTAAACATGATGTGAAACATGTGAACAACTTGACCAAACAATGTCTTCTCCCCCTTGGTATATGCATCTCCCTTATGAAATATCTCTCCCCATACGAATGTGCACGAGAAATGGAATTTCTCCCCCTAAGAATGTGCACAAGAGTCATATAGAAATGACAAAACTATCTGGTATACTACTCTAGAGTATACTCTCCCCTTTTTTGACATGAATAGAAAAGGGGTCAAGGAGAAAAGAGGGCAAGAGATGAAGGTATGAACAATGATAATAATGCATGAAAGGTGCAATGATGCATGAGGGGTGCAAGATGAATGAGAAAATGAAGTTCAAACCTAAGACAAAACAAAATGCTATAAAGCATAAAGTAAACATGGCATGCTAGGATGAAGAAACAAGGTATAAACCAATGCATGACAAGGGTAGCAAGGTGTGTGCAAGAGGTGGCAAAGTGCAATGCATGACCAATGCATGGAAAATGCACATGTGGGGTAAGGTGTGTTAAATACACAACCAATGAACTAAACATGTTCCTAATGAGGAAACATGAGAAATCCCAAAGTTTGATACTCATTGGAGTCCAAACAAGCGAGAAAATGCCTAAGAGGCATTTTATCAAACACCTAGCGTGCACACTGTGAATTACAATGTAAAACAATGCATGAACATCATGAAATCTACCCTTAATACATGCTCTTTTTGCCACAAGGGGCCAACAACCAAAGCAAATCATCAAAAGAAACCAATTCCATACAAAATTTTGAGAGAAAATAAGTTTTCCCAACCCCTATGATGAAAATCCCAACCAAAATCACAAAACTCTCCAAAACATAATCTAAGGATCCAAAACAATGAAAAGAGTTTAAAATTACCTTAGAGATGTTAAAGGAATGAAAAACCATTTAAATTGATTGGGTTTTGATGTAAAAATAGTGAGAGAGGGGTTTAAGAGAGGATGGGAGAAGTTTAAAACAGTTTTCCCATGAAAAACACTTAAAAAAGCTGTTTCTGGGCGTTTCGCGACTGCGCGAGTCACGAGATGAGTCGCGAAAATGATTTTCATGAAATTTTCTAAGTCTTTTCGCGACTTGAGTTCTCACCCGCGAGTGAGACATGAGTAAGTCGTGAATCTCTCTGCCAAATATCCAAAAAATGCGAGGAAAATGCATTTTTCCAGTTTCGCGACTCGCAAGTCAGTCGCGAGTGAGTCCCGAAAAACTCTGATACCTGTTTTTCAACACCAAAACATGTTTAAAAAATGAAAAACAATGTAAGCACTAAAAAAGAACACAAAGAGTGATAAAAATCACTTCCAAAAACATATAAAATGATCAGAAATCTTTTTGGATTGATCCATATATAGTTGAGCACACACACATCACATTTAAACAAGTACAATCAAACAAATGAATAAGGCATTCATTGAACATTAGGCATGTGTGTTGTGTGTGTGTATCAAATGTGGAATAGTCCATAGTCTAGAGTGAAGCTTCAATGATCAATTCAATCAAGTCATACATAACTAGTACTAAGTCAAGTGGTCTATCTCAATTATAAAAATGAACATATATGACCTCCCACAAGAAAATGATTACATAAAATCTCGTTGAAGCTTTTCATTTGGCTTCTTTACAAATCATAACATTTGATCATTTTTGATCTTTACATCTCTTTTAGAGATCGATGCCTGAAATTTTTGATATTTCAATTTGATGAACAAGCTTTTGGCTTTTTGGGCATCATACATTTTTATAAAAGTCGCTTTCCCTTTTTCCTAGTCAAATACTAGTATATGAGAAGGCTTTTGCAGTTCATTATCTCTTTTCATTTTGATATTTACATTTGTTGAGCTCTTTAAGCCAAAAAAAATAATAAAAGAGTGGGAAGATATATAGGCACAAGTCTACGCATGTATCAAAACCAACATGACTATTGACTAATTATTCATGACAAGCTTGAAGATCGATTTACAACAATCACACAAAGATGTCAAGATTTTTCCCACAAGGATATAAGTGCATAAAGAACAAGCGAAGCTTGTAAAAGCACAAAGCCATTAGTACAAAGGTACAAGGCAAAACTCACATGTGATATGTGCTCAAACATATACGATCAAACTTTTTGAATTTTTCACTTTTTATGTGGTTTTGGATTTTTACTCACACAAAACAAAAACAAAAAATTAAGATCAAAACAAAGTAAAAACATTCAAAGTAAAAAGCAAACGAGCACAATTTTCAACACATGCTAGAACGATAACAAAAAGCACTCAAACAATCAATGTCACAAAAACATAGGAAGAATTAATGCATGGACATGTTGTAATGCTTATGCATGTGTACCCTTCTTCACCCACACGGCACGTGCGTTTGGGATGATATCCTTATAGGATTGGGTACTTGGCTTATGATTTTCAAACCTGAGGGTGAAGTTTGCCAAACAAGAGGTGATGGTGTCTATCATCTTCATTACATTCCCAATGTTGGAATCGGCTTCTCCCCCTTTCGATTGCTTGAAGTTCCCTTTGGCATTTATTTGTCTACTTGGCCTTTGATAGCTACCATTCTTTAATGCCCAAAGCTTGAAGCAATTAGGTCTAGTGTGACCTTGGATTCCACAATGATGACACGAATGTTGAGTTTTCGGTCCTCTTCATGACTTCGGAAGAGATTTTCCTTTTGCCTTATGTGTAACCACTGCTGGGTTTGGAGGCTTTGTTAAAACCCGTTGAGCAAACATTTTTGGCTTCTCCTCGAACTTCACTTTCTCAACAACTGAAGTTGTTGCCACTAGTTCTTTTGCTTTTACAAACTTCATCTCCTTAGACATAATGTTGCTTGAACTAGCCTCTCTGGTGTATCCTAAGTCGCTCTTGTCAGAAAAGAGCTTTTGTTATGCAAGCACCTCATCAAGCTTTTTGAAGGAAACCCGCTCTATTTTAGCATTAGCCTGAATCACCTCAAGCTCAAGGAATTTGATCTTTGAATAGGCTTCGGTTAACTCTCCGTTCAGTGTCTCAACTTTACACCTAGTCTCCTTGAATTGCACCAGAAGACTCTTATAATCTTGCTCAGCTCTCTTCATTTTCTTAATGGCTGCTTTAGCCACTCTTACATATTCACCAGTCTTCTCAAGGAGGGAATTGTAGGTCTCTTGCAATCACGTTGTTCCTTCATCTTCCTCAACATCAGATTCCTCTACAATCCCCATTGACTCCATGTCTATGTGCTCACCAAGCTCTTCCACTAACAAACTCAAATCGTTTGAAGATTGTACGGGAGCAATGGTCATAAATGCAGAGTGTGTACGGGAGCAATGGTCATAAATGCAGAGTGGTTTCCTTCTCTGTCACAGATTTCTTCTGAGTCTGAATTAGAGGAGTCTGAGTCACTCAAAGTAGTGGCATACACTTTACCTTTCCTTCTCAAATAGTTGGGACACTCCTTCTTGAGATGTCCGTGACCATTGCATTTATAGCATGTCATTCCTTGAGAGGATTAAGAATCCTTCCCATCTTTCCTTCTCAGATTATCCACCTTATCACACAATATTCCATTTCTTCTTTTATGCTTCTTAATCGAAGAATTAGACTCATATAAACCATTGTGTAGAATGTGATTCTCATTTTCAAAAAATTTCAGCATGTGAACAAACATACTCATAGAGTTATTATCACAAACATTTAAACCACAATTCAACATATCCTTTCCATAGCTTCATCCATAGCTAAGAGGTCTAGGATCGCACTTAGGTAATTAAACCACAACAAGTGCACCCGCTCTGATACCAATTGAAAGTTCAAATAGCGTTGAAAACACCCTTGAACGTTTAGACCCCAAATTACAAATTATCAATTTAAGCTTATTATCAAACAATTAATGTGCGGAACATGAACATAAGCCAAACACAGAATTGATAAACAATCTAGGCCAAATATAAACACATCCATAGCAGTAAATAAATGGCAAAGATAAAGGGAAGGAAGATGCAAACACACGGACAACACATGATGTGTTATCGAAGAGGAAACCGAAGCCCTCGGCGTAAAACCTCTCTGCCGCCCTCCAAGCGGTAAATAATCCACTAAAGAATGTAGTTAGGATACATGAACAGCAGAAGACCCTCCAAGCCTAATCTACCCAACGTACCTAAGCCCTCCAAGCTTCTTGCTCCAACGAGGTTGCGCCGAACCTATTTCTTCTTTAGCTTACCGGATTCCGCTATAGCCCATAGCATCAACCAATATAGATTGGTTCCTTCCTAACTGCTTTCCAAAGCACCAAATAAACCTTCTTACAGATATAGGTATGGTGAGAAAATGATTTGGTCAACAACCTCTCAAGGATGTGTCAATAGAGAGGAAGAGAGTAGAGGAATTTGTAGAGTCTCTAAGGTAAAGATTGGGGATGAATCAATCTTGTTTTTCTCTAGGGTTTCTCTCACAAAAATTCTCTCTGGAACCTCTCTACATTTCGTGGGTATAAGGGTCTATATATAGTGGTGTGTGTTTGGAATACGAAGAGACAGTTTTTGCCAAATAGGGCTGGTTGGCGGCTTGGCCTCGCGGCTTGTCCAAGTTGCGATTTCAAGTCGCGAAGTAACGGCCTGGCCAGCCTGGGACTTTTGTCCTGTAGTGCGACAGTTGGCGCAACCCTTCAGCTTCCCTGTGTGCTTTTCACGTGCCTGTAGTTGGCGGCTTGCCAGTCGCGAGTCAGCCGCGAGTCCTAACCGCGAAACTCTGCTTCTTTGCACAAACATGAGCTTTTCTTCACACTCTCTTCACACACTACCCTTACATGAATCCCACCTAAATATAGGGTTACTAAGTGCTAAATTACAAACAAATTGGCACGAAATAAAGCCAACAAGATGGTTGATAAATTTCAACCTTACATATTAAAATATCAATTTTTCTTGATTTTTTTAGTCATTTATCTTTTTCCACACATAACAACGACGATCATCCACTCTCTTTATTTAACCTTAGCAAATGAAAAGAAATAATAAAAAATAGATTTGCATAGGCTATAGTGCCTCCTAAATTTGGAGAAGCACATTAGCAAAATCCTATTTTGCATAGCCGAGTTATGATCTAATGCAACTGATTTTTGGTCTTCATTAGTTAGATTTCGGAGTTTATGCTATTTTAGCATACCAAATGCAAATGCTCTTATAGGTTGGAACTGATTGGGCTTTTTATTTTTTGGGTATCATGTCTTCGCTCTTGGAAAGCAAAGTATGTTATGTTCTCTCATTCAAAATAGAGATTTAGGAAGATTTGGGATTAATTCAGGGCAAAATCCAAATAGAAATAGGTTGCCCAGTTAGATTTGGTCTAAGTGAAAAAATTTAGTTAAAAAATATGCCATATCATTTAAAAAGAGTCATGTCATTATTTTTTTAGACTTGCAAGAAAAAAAAAACTAACAGAAATTAATGGAATGAATAATGATGCTTATTTATGAAACTTTGGGGGACAAATAATGCTTATTTGAAACTTTAAGAACTAAAAGCACTTTGTAGGAAAACTTTAGGAACCAACAACATATTTTGGCCATTTTATTTTGTCAACACTCTTTTTACCATGCGTTTGTGTTCGTTTAGGACAAAAATACTTATCAAAAAATATTTTCTTTTATTTTTTAGCCGTTTTTTTAATACATCAATAATGCTGGAATGGGGGATTTTAACTCTGGATGTAAATGTCAACCAGTTGAGTTACAAGACTCTTGACACATTTTTTAGTGTATATAAACTGCAATAGTCTCAATTTATGCTATGTAATTACAAAGATTACAAATAGGGTAAATGCATTTATTTTTGTGTATTAATTATCTATACATGGTGCGCTAATTGTTTATATAAAATGAATTACTATTTTTATTTTTACTTTTTAAATTTATATAAGAAACACAACATATTGGAATATGTTATTTTTACTCAAATTTTTTGTATTGGAAATAATAAAAACAAATTCCAACAAAAGATAAAGTAATTTTTTTTTTTTTTTTGGATGAAAAAGAGAGAAGAAAATTTAATAACTTGCAATCAAAGGATAAAATATAAAAGTAAATTTATGCTTAAGTTAGAGGAGAGTAAGTATTTAGTTTAATTAATCACTCAAAGCAACAAGTTCAAATTCTTAACTATTTTAATATTAACAATTTGTATTTCCTCTTTTTAATGACATGTATTAGAATTAAAGTCAACCAAAATGTACATGAAACATAAGATATTTTCTTAAAAAATATTTTAAAATGTATTGCGCGTCCCATGAGATCAACTAGTTACAATGCAAGTGAACTCCTTGTTTCATAATAGAGAATTATAACAATAATTCATAACCAAACATATACATACACATAGGTATTTATCAATACTACCACCTAAGATTTCTATAGAACTTGAGTACATCTAATGACACATACAGTTTTGTAGCCCTTTTAGGGCATTTAAAGCAAAATAATAACAACAATACATGCGATCCTCAACCAAGTTGAAGCATTGTTGCCACCAATGAAGATTAATATAAAGAACACTAGCTATACCTAAAAAGAAAATAGTGTAAGATACCCAAAAACTTATAGAGAAGACTAGAAGATCAACTGCATACCATTTTCCGTCACTTGCCTTTGAAGAGTTTTGTGGTAATGGAGTTGATTCAACTGTCTCGATGCAGCTTTTCTCCACTGGTGGACCACAAAGAAAAGGATTTCCTTCATAGCAACTCATTCCAAATGTTGCAAATTGTGCTTTAAAGTCTGGAAGTTTACCTGATAAGCTGTTGTGAGCCACATTGAAAGTTGAGAGAGAATTCAAATCAATTAATTCTGAAAGAATTTCCCCACTCAAACTGTTGTGAGAAAGGTCTAAGCTCTCCAATTGAGTCAATTTTGAGAATGTTTTTGGAATAGAACCTGTCAATTGATTGTAGGACAAATTCAATGCATGAATTGAAGATAACTGTCGTAGCTCTGCTAAGATTTCACCTATTAGCTTGTTTAATGACAAATCCAAAGCAGACATCAAATCAAGGATGAGACCCTTGTACAAGTCAGACCTATATTTCGTCACAATTTGAATCCCAACTTGTTCATGGATGTCCAAGTATGTCCCTTTAATGTCAACATCCCTACTTAGAAGAGACTTATATGGGAGGGAAAAACCGAAGCCCTCCATAAAAGAGTCATTTGTATAGACAAAATCAATATCATTTAACTTCCCAAAGGTTATGTTGTGAAAGCAATATGGTATTGTCCCAGTAAGAAAGTTCTTGGAAAGATCCATTATGCCTAGCTTCTTTAACTGACACATCTGCTTGTGAATCATACCACTAAAATGGTTTCCACTTAACAAAAGTACTCGTGTTAGAAAGTTCACTGATTCCTTTAGGGATGCTGCCCGAAAAGCTATTATCTCTAATGTCCACTGTCAAAAGAGATGATGAATTGAAAACTACTTTCGGTAATGATCCTATGAGTTTATTCCCTCGCAAAAGTATGTGCCTCACATCTCGTAGATTCAAACAAGAAGGTAAAAATCCCGAAAGCAAGCTATGAGAAAGGTTAATTACATCAAATGAACCTAGTCCACTTGGAATTTGGCTTTCGAAAAAGTTGTTACTTAGGTCAACAATCTTGGATGAATTATCGTTTACCATCCATACAGGAATTCTACCAAACATGTAATTGTTTCTAATATTTAGGACCATCCCGACATGCAGGGGTACCACTGGAAGAGTCCATGTGAAATTATTATTATTCAATTCTAATAAAAACAAGGATTGATTGAAGTTCTTTGAAAAAATTTCACCATGAGAGTTATTATTAGATAACCTCAAAAATTTCAAGTAGGTGCAATTAGCTATCAATTCCACTGGTATCTCTCCTGAAAAATCATTGAAGGACAAATCCAATCTGTACAAATTACTCATGTCACCAATTGAGGATGGGAGATTACCTTCAAAATGATTTTGAGATAAATTTAGATAATCTAATTTTGGAATCATCTTTCCGATATTTTCTTGAAGCTCCCCATGTAAGTGATTGTCTGAGACATCCAACTGATGGAAAGCCACGCAAGAGTCCTAGAAAGCCTCAACCTAATCCTAAATACCTAGCTATTCTTGGAGATAAGAATAACAAGAGTCTTGCTGCTGTGCAAGAGGAGCTGATGCAGAAATCTTAGGAGTTGGAATTCAAATTGCTTCTTATCTTTATCTTTAATTTATCTTATCCTTAGTTTGAATGTTGAAGTAGTTGATTATTTAATTAAACGATGTAGGCAGTAGGCTGATGATTGATGAATTTAGAATTGTCTTGTGGTTTGTCTTCCACCCAAAGGAAGTCATTTATCAATTCCATCTTTGTTTCCATCAACTTGGTATCAGAGCATGGCCACCAACAAGGACCGAATTGTGAAACTGGAGTCAGACATGCAAGAGCTAAAGGAAAGTGTGCAGAAGATGACTACTGAGTCTCAAGATCTAGGCTCATCTGTACGTGAACTCAAGGAGTTGTTGTCTCAATTTCGGGACAAATCAGCTTCTCATTCATCTTCCAAGCCAGAGGAACCAGAGTCGTCAACACACAGCAAGGAAAGACTTTCCCAAACATCTAGGGTTAGAAGTGCAGTGAATGAGCAACCTTGGCCTACCAAGCTGGATTTTCCACGGTACTCAGGGGATGATCCAACAATATGGCTCGATCGCGTGATGCAATATTTTGACTACCAAGGAACACGAGAAGAACGTAAAGTGGTCTTGGCTGCTTTTCATTTGGAAGGGGAAGCAAATCAATGGTGGCAGTGGCTAAAGAAAGTGTACCACGAGGAGAACAAGGTGGTTACTTGGGAAAAAATTCAAAAAGGAGTTGTTGGTCTGATTTGGGCCAACTGAGGCAGATGACTTTGATGAAGCTTTGTCCTGAATATGTCAAAATGGGACACTTAGGGAGTACCAACGGGAGTTTGAAAGGCTTGCTAATCGTGTTGATGGTTGGCCACAAAAGGCATTGGTGGGGGCATTTATGGGTGGATTGAAGGAAGACATTGCTTCAGAAATTCGAATGTTCAAACCAAAAACACTCTCTAAGGCCATAGAGTTGGCTAGAATCAAAGATGAGAGCATGAACAAGCAACGACGACAAAACAAGGTTGGTAACCCATAAACAAGCTCGGCAACCAAGTCAGTACAGAAAACCATTTCCTCTAACACAATTGGATCAGTGGGACGAACAACTAGGATTGGAGGTACTGGATCTGGAGGTACCAGAAAAATTTCTTGGGAAGAAATGCAAAAACGAAGAGAGAAAGGGCTATGCTTTAGTTGAAATGAGAAATACACACCGGGGCATCGTTGTGCAGCCTCACAAGCCCTCCTTATTGAAGTCTGTCCACAACAAGAATTCATAGAAGAGTTATTTGACAAGCTGGGGGAAGGAGTTGTGGAGGATTATGAGGACTGTAAGGAAGAAGCGCCGCTCATTTCCCTACATGCAATTGCAGGTTGCTTAAGCCCTCGAACCATGTGAGTCAAGGCTAGGATCGGGAAGAGAGATCTGGTTGTCCTTATTGATAGTGGGTCAACTCATAACTTTGTGGATCAAAAGCTGACCCATTCACTTGGATTGGCTGTCACGCCCATTCCAGAGTTCAATGTGAAGGTTGCAAATGGAGAAAGCCTAGTCTGCAAAGAAAGGTATGAGCAAGTTTCCATTACTATCCAAGGATTTAAATTTTCCACTACTTTGTATTCTTTACCACTCAATGGACCAGATTTGGTATTGGGTATACAATGGTTGGAGTTGTTAGGACCAGTAGAGTGTGATTGGAAGAAAATGACAATGAAATTCCTGTGGGAGGGTGTGTCATATGTCATCAAATCATCCTCTATTAATCCCATTCAGGAGGTGGCAATGCAAAGGTTAGAGCGAGATGTGCAAGGTGGTGGGGAGTTATTTGCTATCATGCAGAAGGGTGAAGACAATGTTGGAGGTTCTACTGTTCCAGCAGAGTTACAGCCCTTGCTTCAAGAATTTCATCAGGTGTTGGAAGAACCTAGAACACTACCTCCTTCTAGAGAATTTGACCATGGGATTCCATTAAAAGAAGGGACTGCACCAGTCAATGTGAGACCTTACCGCTATGCTCATTTCCAAAAGAATGAAATTGAGCGGCAAGTGAAGGAAATGTTAGACACGGGATTGATCCGTCCAAGCAACAGTCCATTTTCTTCACCCATCTTATTAGTAAAGAAGAAAGATGGGTCTTGGCGGTTTTGTATTGATTATCGTGCTCTAAATACGGTGACAATCAAAGATCGATTTCCAATTCCAACAGTGGATGATATGTTGGATGAGCTTCATGGTGCAACGTATTTTACAAAGTTGGACCTTCATGCAGGTTACCATCAGATTCGTGTTCATCCCGAAGAGATTCATAAAACAGCCTTTCGCACTCACAGTGGTCATTACGAATATCTGGTGATGCCTTTTGGGCTTTGTAATGCCCCATCCACTTTTCAAGCTGCTATGAATTCCATATTCCAACCATACTTACAGAAGTTCTTGCTGGTTTTCTTTGATGACATATTGATTTATAGCAAAGGGTGGGAGGAGCATGTAGCACAACTTCGGAAGGTTCTTGAGGTCCTCAACAGCCATCAGTTCTTTATTAAGCCATCCAAATGTGTATTTGGAGCTCATGAAGTTGAATATTTGGGTCATGTGATATCACAAGAGGGTGTGCGCGTGGACAATCGGAAAATTGAAGCCATGCAAAGCTGGCCCAGGCCACAAAACATCACAGAGCTACGTGGGTTTCTTGGTCTCATCGGGTATTACCGCAAGTTCGTACAACATTATGGACTTACTGCAGGACCATTAACTGACTTGTTGAAGAAAGGGAACTTTGGTTGGAATTCAAAGGCAGATGAGGCATTTGAAAAACTCAAACATGCCATGGTGACTACTCCGGTGTTGGCTCTACCGGATTTCACTGATGTTTTTATTGTTGAAACAGATGCCTCTGACTATGGGATTGGGGCTGTGTTAAGTCAAAAAGGACGACCCATTGCTTATTTGAGCAAGGCGTTGGGTCCATCTAAACGGGCATGGTCGATTTATTCTAAGGAGATGCTGGCAATTATGGAGGCAGTCAAGTTGTGGCAACCTTACTTGTTGGGGAGAAAATTTCAGATATGGACTGATCAAAAAAGCTTGAAGTTCCTATTGGAATAGAGAGTGGTTACACTAGAACAACAAAAATGGGTAGCAAAGTTAGTGGGATTCAATTATGAAATTAAGTATCGGCCCGGTAAAACCAACGCCGCAGCAAATTCATTGTCAAGGATGACCAATGGACCGCTTCTTGTTGCTATTATTGAGTGCTATGGAGCAAGCCAGCCACAGTTTGATATTTGGGAGGAAATCAAGCAAGCCAACACTGAAGAACCATACTTAATAAAACAACTTCGTATGTTGCAAGAAGCACCAGAGACAATGCCGCACCACAAGCAGCAAGTGGGAATCTTGTTCAACAAAAATCGAGCGGTGATTGCACCAACATCTTCACTAAAACAAGTGCTTTTAAAGGAATTTCATGATTCAAAAATGGCGGGTCATTCTGGAGTGTTAAGAATCTATAGAAGTTTGTCACAAAATTTCTATTAGGAAGCCATGAAGTAGGATGTTCGAGATTATGTGGCAGCATGTGACGTGTGCCAAAGAAACAAGAGTGATTCACGTTCGCCCGCCGGCCTACTCCAACCTTTACCGATTCCATCTCGAGTATGGGAAGATATTAGTATGGAATTCATTGATGGCCTACCTGTTTCTGCAGGAAAAACTTCCATTATGGTGGTAGTTGATCGCCTAACAAAGTACGCTCATTTCTTTGCTCTAAGCCATCCCTATTCAGCAAGTAAGATAGCTGATGTGTTCGTCTCCGGGGTTGTGAAGTTACATGGAATTCCTCAATCTATTGTCAGTGACAGAGATCCCATTTTTATGAGTTCTTTCTGGCGAGAGTTCTTTAAGCTACAAGGTACACAGTTGAAAACTAGCTCAGCTTATCACCCCCAGACCAATGGGCAAACTAAAGTGATAAACCGTTGCCTTGAGCAATACCTCCGGTGTTATGCAAGTCAGAGTCCAAAGAAGTGGGAGCAGTTTTTAGCTTGGGCAGAATATTGGTACAATACAACTTATCATCACTCTACTGGTACCACTCCCTTTCAAGCAATCTATGGTCGACCCCCACCGGTATTGGTCAATTATTTAGTTGAATCATCTCCAGTGAATGAGGTTGATCGGAGTTTGATTGACCGAGACCAGTTGTTGAAGGAGCTAAAAGGGAATTTGCAACGAGCAAATAATAGGATGAAGCAATATGCAGATGCCAAGCATAGGGAAGAACAATTCCTAGTTGGTGATTGGGTGTACCTTAAGCTTCAATCGTATCGGCAGCATAGTATTTTTTGAAGAGCACATCAGAAGCTGGAAAGCAAGTATTTTGGGCCATTTCAAGTCACGGCTAAGGTAGGAGCTATAGCATATCGTCTAGCACTACCTGTGGACTCTAAGATCCATCCAGTGTTCCATGTGTCATTGTTGAAAAGGAAGGTGGGCGATACCAGAAATATCACTAGCATTCTGCCTCTATACTCTGAGGAGCACCGGCCCATGTTAGAACCTCTCTGCATTCTGGACTACAAGTGGGTGAAGCGAGGAACTAAGCTGTACACAAAAGCATTGGTGCAATGGAAAAATATGGCAACTGAAGATGCAACTTGGGAGGATATTGAACAACTCCAGCAGCAATTTCCAGCTATTAACCTTGGGGACAAGGTTCCACTTCAAGGGGGGGCGAGTGATGGAAAGCCACGCAAGAGTCCTAGAAAGCCTCAACCTAATCCTAAATACCTAGCAATTCTTGGAGATAAGAATAACAAGAGTCCTGCTGCTGCGCAAGAGGAGCTGATGCAGTAATCTTAGGAGTTGGAATTCAAATTGCTTCTTATCTTTATCTTTAATTGATCTTATCCTTAGTTTGAATGTTGAAGTAGTTGATTATTTAAATAAACGATGTAGGCAGTAGGCTGATGATTAATGAATTTAGAATTGTCTTGTGGTTTGTCTTCCACCCAAAGGAAGTCATTTATCAATTCCATCTTTGTTTCCATCACCAACCAACGAAGATCAATGTCTTGATATGCTAGCAACTGAAATTGACCAGTGAAAGAGTTACTTCGAAGATTTAACACTTGCAATCTAGTATTGTTTTCAAGCAACCAAGTGGGGAATCTTCCATTCAACCTACTGTGAGTGATAGCAACCACTTCTAATTCATTCTGGTCATAGAGAAACTGAGGAATGTTGCTATGGGCTTGTTTATATTACAATGAGATATTACTAGGACCTTTAACTGAAACAAAGGGTGCCAACTGAGATTTTCAGTTTCTATGTCAAGTTTGTTGTTGTCACTCAAAAACTGAATCACCTTAAGCTTTGAGTGATTAGCAAATAAGTTGAAAGAGAATAAACCATCAAAAAGATTATAACTCAGATCAATGTACTCAAGAGATGTCAAGTTGGCTACTGGAGAGAAAGACATGTTTCCACTAAACCGGTTGTTAGATATATCTAACAGCCGAAGAGATGTTAAATTGGTTAAGCATGGAGGAAGGCTTCCTTCAAAGTTATTACCACCAAGATCTAACTCTTCAAGTTTTGTCAGTGCACACAAATCTGTCAAAAGAAATAAGATTATCATTGTTTGAGTCTCTTCAATTTTTAGCTAACATTTTCACTTTCCAAAAAGAAAAATTAAATAAGTATATGACATATTTTATTTAAAATCGTTACATAAAATAATATTGTACTATAAGCCCAAAATTATGACACCTTATTTTCTACAGCTGCCTTTGGCAAATTGCCTCAATTGGCAAAGGGTAGAGTCGGTTGTGCGGAATTTGTTTTTTTGGTTTTTAGAGATAGTTTCAACTTATAGCGTCTATTCCTAATAATTGTCTTTTATTATCAAACCAAGATACCAACTGGTCTTTTAGTGTAGGAGGGGATCGAACCCCAAATTATCATCAAACCAAAATATCGATTGATTTTTTAGTGTAGGCGGGAGTCAAACCCCAGATCTCTTATTTAAAGACAAGAAACTTTATCAGTTGAGTTAACTAGAACCCACATCGTATGAAATTCAAATAATTTCTCCCTTTTTTTGTTGCTAAGTGGGATTAAAATAATTTCTAAGTTTATCTAAGAAAAAAGGTGGGTGGTCGAATGTTATGCTCTCAAGTTGCAGCTAATGAGAATTGATCTATATCAACCATTCTCTATCACTTGTTCTCACTCATACGCCTAATGAGCTATAGATGATTAACGCAAACAAATTGTAGAAGTTCGATTTCATACTTCATAATAGATTCTTACCTTGAGTGGCTGAAGTTCCTCTAAGATTTGCAAAAGATAATGATAAAGCCTTGAGAGATGATAACACTCCAATATATGGAGGAATACTTCCAGTGAAATGATTTTTACTCAAATCTAAAACCTTCAAACTGCTGAAATTTTCCATATCTACCAAGAGAATTAAAAAGAGATAGTGTCAAAATAAAATCTTTAAAATGGCTCGTTGGCAAATAGGGGATAGTAGGCTTCCATCGAGGCTATTGATTGATCTATAAAGGGAAAATCATTGAAAAATAGATGGAATATTTACCCTTGAATGGTAGGCTACCATTAAGGCAACTCTGTTGCAAGATAAGGACCTCCAATTTGCTTAGATAAACCAGTTCTACATCATCAGTGAAGAGATATTCATAATTCCATATATCAACTTGAAAGTTGAAACCATTAGTACAAAAGAAAGATCTAGTAGTACTAAACACATTTTTATATTGGAATGGACAAAAATTTTGGTTAAAATGCTCATTGAATATTGAAGGCATGCTACTACGATCATTTGCATTGAAGCATTTTATGCTTTTTAACACAGAGTGTAAATGTTGATAAATGTAAATATTGGTTATAAGCTTTCAATTGTCTAAACTTTTTCATGGCATTCTTGAGGAAGAAAATTCAGATATGCATGTACCCTGGCTAGAAGGAGGCCACATGTTATTGTAACTTAGATCCAAAGATTTAAGAACAGGGAGGGCACTTAAATATCTTAAAATTTCTTTGTCAAATTTGTTCTCTCTTAAATTTAAATGTGTTAACTTGCTCAGTTTTGACAAACAATTGGGTTCTGAAAAAAACGAAAAGAAAAATCCATTGTTAAATTTATCAACAAAATGCTAAAAGAGTGTCATATCATGTTAGTCATTAGGACAAGAATAGTAATATAAGAAAAATGCATTAATTAATTGAGCTATAAAGAATCAAATATGTTTTCTAG
Source organism: Quercus ilex subsp. ballota (assembly GCA_032727855.1). Lineage (NCBI taxonomy): Eukaryota > Viridiplantae > Streptophyta > Magnoliopsida > Fagales > Fagaceae > Quercus > Quercus ilex. The sequence goes on along the minus strand of CM064912.1, from coordinate 15,116,553 downwards.
AAAAATAATTACCACACACCCCTATTACCATCCTCATATACGGGATAGGTATCAAGTTTTATAATTGTAAGTCATAGGTATGCTCTCTTATCATATAAATATGAATTATTGGCAATTGTATCTGCCTTTCTTATTTTTGAAGCCAGAGACCAAGTTTAAGTCAAGGCCCAAACGTTATAGGTGTTAGAAGTAGTTGTTTAAGAAAAGACAAAGCACCGATAACAGTAGCAACTATCAATTAGTACGAGAAAGGATGAATAAGGGATAAAATTAAAATAAGTAACAATTTACAATCTAATTTAATGAACATTTATTTATAAGAAAAAACAAGTAATGAACTATATAAAATACAATTTATTCATTAACTTTTTGTAATGATTGGTTGTTTTTGTCATCATTTCGTGTTCTTGAACTGGTTTATTGATCAACACACAAGTAAAAGCAATAAAATACTATATGTGTAAAGCAATTATTCAATAACCAAAGGAAACCCAAAATAATTACCTGCATTACACGTTCAAGAGTTGGACCCTTTTGACATTAAAAAAAAAAAAAAAAGATTTAGGCCATTTTAGATGTGTACCGTATTGTAAGTTTTTCAAAAATCCTTTTCCCTCTACCCCTATATTATAAGTTTTTTCAAAAATCTCATTCCTCTCTATCTCTTTATAAGATTCTCAATATCACTTCCTTTTTTATTTTTTATTTTTTATTTTTTGGGATCACTTCAAAAGCTACAATGTGAAATTCAAATTAGGTTATCAATTGTATCCTAAAAGAATATATGTTGACAACTTAATATTCAAAATTACTTTTACATATAAGAGTATGAATCAAACTCTAAGCTGTCCATTCAAATGCACAGTAAATATTGAAGGCACACACATTTCATATTTTACTGTGCATTTTAGCCCAAATCATTTGCATGTATCAAGCATTTTGTTTTGCACTTAAGCATTCTGTTCTTTTTAACATGAAGAAAGGAAACGTCCGTAAAGGTAAAATTGGTTAGTAAATTTCTTTTTTGTCTAAAATTCTTCACGGTATTTTTGAGGAACAAAATTTAAATATGGATGTACCGTTATTAGAAAGAGGCCCTTAAATTTTCTCACCCAAGAATCATAAAATTTCATTGCCAAAGTGATTTGAACTAAAATTTAAGTGCATCAGCTTGCTCAATTTAGATAAACTTCAAGATATAAAATCTAAAATATCTCTAAATTTTGGGAAGTAAAATCCAAACACTCCTAAAAGTTAGGGGGTAAAATTCAAATTCTGAAAGACTGGGTGTAAAATCCAATCACCCTCAAACTTGAAAGGTGAAATCCAAATTCTGAAACTTTATAGTATAAAATTCAAACATCCAAAAACTTAAGAGTGAAATATTGACGCTTTTTCCTTTTTCATATGTCATGTGGCATGTTTTTATTAGATAGTCCATGCACGTAGGCCCAAGCAAAAAAAAACAAGAAAAAGAAATATATATATATATATATATATATTGGGCCAAATTTGTTTGAGGCCCATAAAGCCCATAATTTCCTAAGGCCACACGTTTTCAACCTTGGTCCAAAGGTTTTCATATTTTTTTGAGAAAATGGGCCCAAAGCTCATTACTAATATAGAACGTGTTCAAAAGCCCAAGCTGTATCACTGCATGACTTGATGGACTCGATAGCCCATAATCGATCACAACACAAGTAGGCATAGGAGTCCAAATCTGCCACATGAATTGGGCTTAAAGGGCCAAACATCTACTGCTTCACGTATTGGGCTTTAGGGACCACAGGCCGAGTCCTCATCTACAAATAAATTAATAAAAAATAGGCTGTGGAAGGCAAAATCCTACTTAAGAGACTAAATAGGCCATTTGGGCCATTGAAATGTCTGAAAATAAAAGTATGAGCTCACATACCTTCATTTTCTAGCCACCCAAGAATTCTATTGGCAGATAAATCAAGATTTCTTAGCTCCTTGAAAGACTGCAACAAAGACATGTTTAGGAGCCAATGATTATAATAACTTCGATTTATTATACTAGAAAGCAAGAGCTCAATCACATGACCAGTGATGTCATTGCATGTGACCTGCTCCCAACCACAACACTCACTCCTTATATCGTTAACCCATGACGGAAAGAGGGGGTTGGTATGATTAACATTGGATTTTAAAAAGGCTTTCAATTCTAGTAGACCCATCCTCTCTTCCTCAAGACAAGCCCTGTGCTCATGAATTTGAACAATAAGAAGTAAAGCCCACAGTAAATACTTCACTAAAGACCACCCCACAAAAAAATGATTGAGAAACACCTATTTTCATTTCTAGCTAAATCTTCTCTCGTGTGGGAACCCAAGACGGAGAAATTGATCACTAGTCTAGGGTCTTATATAGAAAAGTTTAGAAAAAAATGACAAAAACTTGCTTGAGGTTTAGTGAACTTACACTTTGATCCTCTTATTTCTAAAATTATTATTATTATTTTTGGCTTATTATCATTTTCAAACTAGACATACGTCTAGTTTGAAAGATTGGCTAGGTGAAGTCACAACTCGCAATGTTCATCTAATCTTTCTTTTTTAAAATTGACTAGTTTTCATTTGCTAATGGAATCCGTTATGTGCATTTAACAACATAGTATATTGTATATACTATACTATATATTATACAAATAATAATAATAATAATAATAATAATAAAACAACAACAACAACAAAAATCCTCGCATGGTTCTAAGAAACTTTTATTTGAGATAAGTACGAAATTTTAGGACTCGTTTGGTAAGAGATTTCTAATTACGTTGTTTAAGTGTTGTGAAAATACATATGAATTAAAAAGTGTTATGAAAATACATACTGTGGTGTTTAAATATTGAACTATTGTTTTAAACAACAATACTTATCTTTGAGAAAACAGTCTTTGATTGCATGGGCTTTTCTAACATACAGAAAAAGGCATTTTCGTTTTGCCTTTACGTATGTTTGATTGTTTTCGCTTATTGGCTGGAGACCCATGACTAATGCCAATGGGTCTGCTAAATCAAAGAATAATGCTACTACTATGCTGGTTTTCTTAAAAATAATAATAAGATAATGCTAGAAACATACCCAGCTACACATTCAAATTCAATCTATTTTTGCCAAATATTCTGATTTTACAAAATATTTTACTGAAAAGCCTCATCCTAAACTTATTTATTCAGCAATATAAATTCAATCTATTTTTTTAATCAATTTTTGTATTCCAATTGAATTCTTTGAATATGTTAAGCTAAAACCATAGATATCTGCATGGATCAAATCTAACAACTTTTTGAAGCTCTGAGCGGTTAATTATTCCAACCAAGCATGTGGAGACATTAATCATGGTTATGGATCTAAAAACCTTCTTGCCAAGAGCTTTGTAGTTGAATTGACATTTTCTCATACAAAAAATATTTGAGGGTGTAGGGAGGAAAGAATTTGAGCTATAGGATTATAGCTGAATTGACACTTCCTCCCACACAAAGTACTTGGAGATGTAAGGGGGAAAGAATTTGAGCAATAGGATTAGTTACATATTTTAATTATCTCTTTAAAAAAATAAAAATAAAATAAATAATAAAATAAACCTTCTTATCTCAAATTTATTCGACTCTACTGTAGATTATCTTACTCCCATGTGATTGCTTGTTAGTCTCCCAATAGATCAATTTAATTAGTATTATATGTGAATTTAGGATTGATTGCTCAATTAGTGAATAACATCATTTTCAAGGCCGACTTGCCTGACAGGGTAACCGGACTTGTAATTGCCTAATTGGCTTATATCTTTTTCTTTCTACAATGATCTTGCTTACTGTACATTCTCTTACTCCCATGTGATTGCTTGTTAGTCTCCCACGAGATCAATTTAATTAGTATTATATGTGAATTTAGGATTGATTGCTCAATTAGTAAATAACATCATTTTCAAGGCCGACTTGCCTGACACGGTAACTAGGCTTGTAATTGCCTAATTGGCTTATATCTTTTTCTTTCTACAATGATCTTGCTTACTGTAATTATGTGGTATTCTGTCTTTCATACGTCTGTTTTTGAAAGATTGGTTTGTAGAAGTCACAATGTTCATATTTGTTTCCCTTAAATTTGCGTGGTTTGCAAATGGAATTTGTTGTGTTGTGTGTGTTTAAATTTGTTGTGTGTGTTTAACATATAACATGTTAAATTACTGATTCTTTAGAAAACTTAAGATATTGAAATATGGTAAATTTAATCATTTAACAACATACTTCTAACTATCTATACTATATATAAGAGGATTCCCCTCATTTAACTGAACTTTTTGTGGATCAAAAATACCCTCATTAATGAAAGGTAACTTCATTTAGAAATAAGATCATAAATGTCAAATAACAAATTTCATTTTGAATTCAAAAAGAGAATTGCTAAAATTTAGAATTTTTTTTCCTTTCACGTTAAAAAAAAATTACAATTACTGCTTATCTCTTAAGTTTATCATTTTTATTTATTTGAAAAATAAAAAATATATTTCTACATTATAATAGATACAAATTATTAACATTTATCTAAAAAAATAGAAAAGCCTCTGAGCACGTGCATGAGTGCGTGCTCAAAGACTAGTATATATATATATATATATATATATAATCTTGGCAAACTAATGTGGCCCTAATAAATCAGCGTATCTAACACTAAAAAGAAAAATTAACGTGAACGTGAAGGGAGGGAGAAGGAAATTGAAAGATCTTACAATGATAGACTTACATATATATTATATACCAACCAATTTATTTGACTAAGATGATAGAACACAGAGGTGAAAGAGTGAAGTTCATGTGCGTGGGCAATGGGACGAAGAATAAAAAGAAGGGGAAACGTGATTGACGAAAAAAAAAAGAAAAAGAACAGAAATAAAAGAGTTGATTTTTGTCCTGCTACTCCAAACTCGCGGAAATGACTGGTACAATTAGCTGAATGGCTCTAATTTTATCTGACATGTTGTAGGGGCATTAAATGATGACTTAATGGTTTGTTAATTTGGATTTGGATTTGGATTTGAGGGGGCTCAAATCCAAATCCTTTGTTTGGGTAAGTTAAAAAAAAAATTGATTTGGATTTGGCCTAAATCCATCTTGGATTTCAGGGGTCCAAATCCAAGAATTTAGAAATCCCTCACCCTCACGCTAGCTCTCTCTTCTCAATTCTTCATCAGCTTTAGAAACTTAATCACACTCACTCTTCCTCACCCAAGCTTTTCTTCCTTCTCTCTTTCTCTCAGCAAGGTCTGTGTCACAACCCAAATCCATAGAACATGAATTTAGATGCATGACTAACTTGCTGATCTTACATAACTCAATAAACATAATTAATTTAAACATAATTCAGTAAACTCCAAATAAACAATGCTCTTAATAAATTTCTTACAATACTAAAATCCACAATTTAGAAATAATCTCCAAACTGTAAAATCTTAAGTGAAATAAAAATAACTAAAAATCCTTAAAAACTTCAAGCGTTATTGACATCGTCTAAAAACTCTCACGCTCTACCTTCCAACTTATGAAGAGATCCAAAGTTTTTGTTTCCCAACTAAACTTTAATCTAAAAATTGTAATTAATGGGGGGGAGCCACACATCTAGTAAGCACTTACACATAATACACAGCAGAATAGAGTCAAGCAGAGCACGAGTATTTTAATTTCACAAACTCATTCAATAATATCAAAGATAGTTTTTCCAAACCATATAATGAACCACTTAATACATATATAATCAAATCTTAAAATCATTTGAAAACACATACAAATAATTGATCAGAGCACAGTGTCACATATACACATATTACATATTCTCATATACAATCATGTGAGCGGATACCAACATCTAACCCCTGCTAGTAATGGATCAACACTTATTCTCACATACAACCCTGTGAGCAGGCTTACACATATACCTGATCAATTCTAAAAACACTTATTTTGAGTCACATATCACAAAAGCAAAGTTTATACAAAATAGAATAATTTTCTTAATATTAACATTTATTCCAAATATAAAGGCATATTGAATATCACAATATCGAATTGAATATAAATCAAAGGATGCTTGACTCTCTTAAGAAACGAATAGGAACTAGGAGTTTATATAAATATTTTTACAATTCTTGAGTAAATTTGAAAAATCAATTTGCTAAAAGAAACGTTTTAAATACCATTTGGAAAAAAGTAGGAATACGACTTTGAAATCACTTGGTTTTAAACAACTTAAAGAACAAGAATCTTTTTAGACAACTTACATTGAAACTCAATTATTTTTTGAAAATATTTAGTTTAGAAATAATCTTTTAAATGAGATTCAGACATTCAAAATGTCATTTAAAATTCGAAGTTTCTCTTTAAAAAATTATTTAAAAGTCGAAGTTTCTCTTTCAATGATGAAAAATGCTTTCGATAAATTTTAGAAAACGTAAGCTTAAAAACATAACTTTTGAAAACCTTTAACTTCTAAGAACCTAAAGAACAAAACTTGTGCATATTATGCATAATTACTTACAATATTTGAATTTCTTTGAAAGCCCATTGAAACACCCTCCAAATAGTCTCAAAACACTCTTAAATATGACCTATAATCAACCATGGAAATTACTTAATATCCTCCACAAAATATAAAGCTTATCAAATTATACAAATTGACTCACTAGGATTATAATTTGCTGAACTAAATAATAACACTAATGTAAGGCATCTCTACCCAAAAATTACATTTCATTAAATTTATCAAAACTCATAGGCAGTATCCAAAACTTTAGGATTTAATATATGTCCTAAACGAAAGGTAAAACCTCAACATGAATTTGGCTCTATAACTGTGACTTTGTTCTAGAATACACACACAGTGGGTGAAAGCTCGAAAACGTGTTGAAAAACACAAGAGCTATTTAGACCCCCGAAAAAAATTACGGCTCGATAGATTTTACACAACTTTAATATAAAGTGCGGAATAGTGTAAAAGCAAGCGGATGAACAATATAGCTACTCTAATCCATAAACTAAACAACACAGCAGTGTAATGGAATATAAAAGAGTAGGGAAGAGAGATGCAAACACAGAAAACACCAAGACGTGTTTTCGAAGAGGAAACCGAAGAACTCAGCGAAAAACCTCTCCGCCGCCCTCCAAGCGAAAATCGATCCACTAGACAATCAGTTGGGATACATGAGTAAGCAAGAGACCCTCCAAGCCTAATCTACCCGATGTACCTAAGCCCTCCAAGCTCCTACTCCAACAAGGCTTCTCGGAACCGTGTCTTGTCTTAGTTCTCCGGATCCCGCAACAAGCTCCATGTTGCATCTTCCATCCTTGGCTTCTTCCAATACTTCCCAGCAACTCCAAAACACTCTCTACACTCTAAATGGGTATGGGTTGTGTTTGGGTACAAATCTCCTCTCAAGCTATGATAATGGGAGAGGGATGGAGAAGAGACTACTATGATTTCTCACTAAGGAGGAGTAGCTCTCTCTAAAAAGATGGGTGTGTGTGTTGTAGAAAACCTATCTAGGGTTTTTCTCTCTGAATAGCCTCTAGTAACATTTGTGGGTAATGAGGGTATATATAGTATGGGTGAAGGGTAAGAAAGTCACTCATTAAAATCCTCTAGGCAGAATGTTTCGCGACTATCTCGCGGGAAGGCCTTACTCGCGAGACACTAGCGAAAACGATAGCCTGGCATGACTCTTCAGCTTCCAGTCATGTGCCTCTCACATGGCTCTTTCGCGGCTTAGCTTCCAGCGACACACCCGCGAGATCCACTGATCTTCAATAAAGCTTGAGTCTTCACCAACTTGATACTAAACCCAATACAATTAAATCCCACAAAATACAAGGAAATGAAATAAAGTAATTACAACACATTTTGTCATGGAATAAAGCCAATATAAAACATAGTTGTAAATCACAACTTTACAATCTCCCCATTTGGCTATTCCGTGACAAAACACCCTATAACAGACTCTAGACTTAAACGTGAGTTTGGGAACAAAGGCAAAACTCACTCACACCTAAATCTAGATTCTGATAAGCTCTTGGACATATGAACAAGTAACTCCTGAAACACAACAATACAATAATATCATTGTATGCAGAAAACTTGAAATGCATATGGAGCAAATATAATGTGATCAAACAAAATGGAATAAAAACAATAGACCATGGCAAGATCAAACAAGCAATCACTTAAACAAAAGTAATCACTATGCTCATTCACACAAGGAATAAACATCCGGACATGCAAGATGATAAGCTCATTTGAAGAGTATCATTTGCAAGTCCAACACTCAACCAATGCAAAATACTCGAAGTATTTGCATCTAGGAACAATCCTACTAGGGCACAAGAGTGTTCATCACTCAACCAATGCATAGAACGTATATGCATCTAGGAACCATCCTACACGGGCACAAGAGTGATGTACTGAAGTAAATGTATGACATTAAACTTCAATAGCACAAGCATAAAGGCTGCATAAGCAAAGTATTGCAAATACATGACACAAACCATAAAAGCCTACAAAACATGCAATGAAACAAACCCTTAAAGCTTACAAAAGCAACATGGGTACATGAATATAAAGTACTTCCCTATCATATCACTCCCCCTATCATGAATCATAGGAGCTGTGATGAACTTAGAACATTTATACCTGTAACCTGAAACACTTGCACAAAACATATTAGACCCTCAAGGTAAATCAGGTGATAAAAAGACAAGTATAATGTAACAAATAGAATGCGATCAAGTAAACATGTTGTGAAACATATGAGCAACTTGATCAAACACATGATAGTCATATGGAAATGACTACAATGATCATATAGCAAAGCAAATGATCATCCGAACATGCAACCAATAAAGCACAATAGCATAAGGGTAAAAGCATGTCCAACACATAAGCACTATGCAATGAGAGCAATAAAGCATATCAAAGCACCATAAAGTAACGAGAAAACAAGCATAAAGTAAATCAAGGTTTTCTCAAAAAATGTCTTCTCCCCTTTGGTATATGCATCTCCCCTATGGCTTCCTCCCCCTACGAATGTGCACAAGGTAGAATTTCTCCCCCTAAGATTGTGCACATGAGTCACATAGAAATGATGAAACACACCGGTATACTCTCTGGAATATTCTCCCCCTTTTTGTCACGAATAGACAAATGAATCATGAGGAAGGAGGGAAAGAAGAAAAAATTAAGATGATGCATGAGGGATGCAAGATGAATGAGAAAATGAATGAGAACATGTAAAATGTGTTAAAAGGTCTAAAAAGACTTAACTGGCATGAGTGAATGCAAAAACATGTCAAGTGTTCAAGTGTGTGCAGCAAAGGTGCAACTAGTGTGCATCTAGTGTGCATGAGAGATGCATGACCAATGCATGAGCAAGGCACTCAAGGGGCAAAGTGTACAAAACACACCACCGATGATCAAAACATGATAAACATGAATAATTATGGTGATCCCCAAAATTTGGTACTCATTGGAGTCCAAAACAACGAGAAAATGCCATTTGGGCATTTTATCAAACACTTGGAGTGCACACACTACACAAGTATGATAAACAATGCAAGAACATATGAAAAACTTGCCTAAATACATGATATTTTTGCCACAAGGGGCCACCATCCAAAGCAAATTATCATTTAAAACAAATCTCAATCAAAAAGATTGACAGAAAATAAGTTTTCCAACTCCCATTTGAGAAAATCCCAACTATGAACATAAAACCCCCAAAAACGTAATCTAAGGATCAAAATCAATGAAATGAGTTAAAGATTACCTTAGAGAAGTTTATGGAATGAAAAACACTTGAATTTAGTTGGGTTTTGATGTAGAAACATTAAAACAGGGGTTTGGGAGAAGATGGGAGGCGTTTAAAACAAATGACCCACGAAATGCCCTTTAAAAAGCTGATCTGGAAATTTTCGCGGGAAGCTGACTCGCGAAAGTACTCGCGAAATTTTCGCGGGTAAGCCTTACTCGCGAAAGTACTCGCAAAAATTTTCGCGGGTAAGCCTTACTTGCGAGCTACTCGCGAAACAGTCGCGAAACTCTCTGTCCAAAGCTGAAAAAGCTTTAAAATTGGACCATTTAACTCCCAGTTGAGCCTATACATGAAATAGGTCACAAAAACACCCAGAAAGCATGTTTTTCACACAAAAACACTTTAAAAACTTTGAAAAACATGGGTGATACAAATCACTTCCAAAAGCAAACAAAAAGAACAAAAATCTTTTTGGTTTGAACCACATATGGTTGAGCACACACACATCACATTTGAACATGTACAAACACACAAATGAAATAGGCATTCATTGAACACTAAACTTGTGTGTTGTGTGTGGGAATCAAGTGTGGAATAGTCCTTAGACTAGAGTGAAGCTTCAATGATCAATTCAATCGAGTCATACACAACTGATACGAAATCAAGTGGACTATCTCCATTATAGAAATGAGTATATATGACCTCCCACACATTGAATACAGAACTTCAGAAGCTTTTCATTTGGCTTCTATATAAGGCATAACAATTGGTCCATTTTATTTTGTTTGGACAAAAACATCTCATTTTGAGATTGGTGCATGAAATTTATGATATTTCAACATTGATGATTAGCCTTTGACTTTTTGAGCACCATACAAATCACATTAACAGAGTTGCTTTCCCTTTTTCCTAGTCGAATACTAGTATGTGCGACAGGCTTTTGTAGCTCAATATCTCTTTTCATTTTGAGATTTACATTTGGTGAGCTCAATTTGCAAAAAAAATAAAGTAGGAAGAGATATAGACACAAGTCTATGCAAGTATCAAGACCAACAAGACTATTGACCAATCATTCATGACAAGCTTGAAGATCTATTTACAAAAGTCACACATAGTTTTCAAGATTTCTCCCACAATGAACTAGGTGCATACAAAACAAGCTAAGCTCGTAAATGCACTACGCCATTAGTACGAAGGTACTAGGCCAAACTCACATGAGATATGTGCTCAAACATATACGATCAAACTTTTTGAATTTTTCACTTTTTATGTGGTTTTGGATTTTTTACTCACACAAAACAAAGACATAAAAGTAAGATCAAAACAAAAGCAATGCATACAAATAAATGCAAAATGCACAAATGCATGAAGATATGACATTCAATGCATGAAGGGTCCTACAAAGATCGAAAGAATTAGATCAAGGACCAAAGGAGCAAAAGCTCAATCATAGGAACCCTTCCTCATCCAAACGGAATGATTGCTTGGAATGAGTGTCTCAAGAGAAGTGAGACGAGGGTTGGAAGAATGAGAACCGGAGATGCACATAGTCAAGGAGTTAAGAGCATTATACACTTTCTTTAACAACATGCTATTTTCACTCAAATCCGGTTTATCATTTTTAGCACAACTTGCAAGAAGCTCAAGTTTCTCTTTTCTTTTGATTCTTTTAAAAGCTTGAAACTGAGAGCAATGAGGTCTAAGATGACCAAGGGCACCACAATGGTGACAAACAACGTATTTAGGTCCATTAGGCTTTTTGGGAATGGATCTAGCAACTTGGGTTTGTTCTCTCTTCAACTTAGAACATTGATGCCTTATATGACCAATCACACCGCAATGGTGGCAAGTTGGAACAAACTTAGATCCACTCAATTCCCTAGGATTGGACCTAAACAGAGGCTTAGGCTTAAGAGCCTTTCTCTCCACTTTTTGATTTCTTTTATGTGGAGGAATGTACACCGATTTGTCCTTTGAGGCAAAACACACATTAGACACAAAATCGGGTACCACAACATGATTGCAACATATATTTTCATCATTTTTGACAATAGGTTCAGCAATCAAACACTTGGCATGCATCTTAAGAGATTCATTTTCAGATTTAAGATCATCAACAAGTTTGTTAGACAAAACAAGTTTAGCATCCAAGTCCATATTCAAACACTCAAACTCTTTCAGCTTTTCAAGAGAATTTTCAGCAAGCTTTTTATATTTTTCAACCAATTTATTGGATTCATTTAGCTTAGCAATCAAATCATCCTTTTCACAAATGAACTTGCTCAAATTCTTTTGAAACTTCTTAGCTTCTTTCTTCAAGAGTTTGTCAACAACACCCATGGATTCATATAACATGGCATCACAATCATGAGGATAAACACTCATAGAGGCATTTTCATAAACACATGGCATGTTACAATCAACAACATCCATACAAGCATGTAAAGCATTATCCATGGCAAAACATACAAGGGGTCACGGATCACACTTAGGTATTAAAACCACAGCAAGTGTACCCGCTCTGATACCAATTGAAAGCTCGAAAACGTGTTGAAAAACACAAGAGCTGTTTAGACCCCCGATAAAAATTACGGCTCGATAGATTTTACACAACTTTAATATAAAGTGCGGAATAGTGTAAAAGCAAGCGGATGAACAATATAGCTACTCTAATCCATAAACTAAACAACACAGCAGTGTAATGGAATATAAAAGAGTAGGGAAGAGAGATGCAAACACAGAAAACACCAAGACGTGTTTTCGAAGAGGAAACCGAAGAACTCGGCGAAAAACCTCTCCGCCGCCCTCCAAGCGAAAATCGATCCACTAGACAATCAGTTGGGATACATGAGTAAGCAAGAGACCCTCCAAGCCTAATCTACCCGATGTACCTAAGCCCTCCAAGCTCCTACTCCAACAAGGCTTCTCGGAACCGTGTCTTGTCTTAGTTCTCCGGATCCCGCAACAAGCTCCATGTTGCATCTGCCATCCTTGGCTTCTTCCAATGCTTCCCAGCAACTCCAAAACACTCTCTACACTCTAAATGGGTGTGGGTTGTGTTTGGGTACAAATCTCCTCTCAAGCTATGATAATGGGAGAGGGATGGAGAAGAGACTACTATGATTTCTCACTAAGGAGGAGTAGCTCTCTCTAAAAAGATGGGTGTGTGTGTTGTAGAAAACCTATCTAGGGTTTTTCTCTCTGAATAGCCTCTAGTAACATTTGTGGGTAATAAGGGTATATATAGTATGTGTGAAGGGTAAGAAAGTCACTCATTAAAATCCTCCAAGTAGAATGTTTCGCGACTATCTCGCGGGAAGGCCTTACTCGCGAGACACTCGCGAAAACGATAGCCTGGCATGACTCTTCAGCTTCCAGTCATGTGCCTCTCACATGGCTCTTTCGCGGCTTAGCTTCCAGCGACACACCCGCGAGATCCACTGATCTTCAATAAAGCTTGAGTCTTCACCAACTTGATACTAAACCCAATACAATTAAATCTCACAAAATACAAGGAAATGAAATAAAGTAATGACAACACATTTTGTCATCGAATAAAGCCAATATAAAACATAGTTGTAAATCACAACTTTACAGTGGGCAACTAGAATCTAATATATATAACCCCAAAGAAAAACGTCAAAGCCATCCTAATATATATAACCAATGAAAAACATTAAAGCCATCCTAATATATATAACCCCAAACGTTAAAGCCATATTCATGATTAGGATTTGAAATTCCACGATTTTGTTCTAAAATACTAACTGTAGGCAACCTAGTGAAATCGTGTATTGACTACTAGCAATAAAATCTAATATATATCATCTCTTGTTAGACCCAAAGTCCTCAAATTCAACGGGTAACCAATATAAATTACAACACTACCATAAACTTAAGAGTATTACCATCAGATCTTTATTTGAATAACGCTAATATATAAACATCTTTCCACTATAATCGAATTGACATGACTTAATCTTACCACGAGTAATAAATATAAAGCTTAAAGAGTAGGGAAGAGAGATACAAATACAAGATAAAATCGAGACGTATTATCGAAGAGAAAACTGAAGTATTAGGTAAAAAACCTCTCCGCAACCCTCCAAGTTGAAATTGATCCACGAGTGAATAAGTTGGAGTACACAAATATCAAAAAGACCTTCCAAGCCTAATCTATTCAATGTACTTGAGCCCTCCAAGCTCCCGCTACCAACGGACTTCTCAAAGTCTTGTCTTTACTAGCTTTCTGGATCTTGCAATTATGTTTGATTGCATTTGCCACTCAATGGCTTCTTCCAATGCTTCCCAAAGTCACCAAAACTTCTCTCAACACTTAGGATGTGTGAGATAAGTGTTTAGGCTAAGAACCTCTCAAGGATGTATAGATGGAGAGGTAGGAGTAAAGGAAAACCAAGAGAATTTGTGTAGATGATTGTGAGCATGACAATCTCTAACTCTCAAGTGTTTTTGAAAGCTCGAAAAACGTGTCAAAAACACATGAGCAGTTTAGACCCTTAAATTAAAGTAACAGCTTGGTTGATTTTACACTAACTTAATTCTAAGTGCGGAATAGTGTAAACACAAGTGTATAAGCAAGACAACTACTCTAATCCATATTTAAAGCAACACAGCAGTAAAAATGAAATGAACAAGAGTAGGGAAGAGAGACGCAAACACAGATAACACCGAGACGTGTTATCGAAGAGGAAATCGAAGAACTCGGCGAAAAACTTCTCTGCCGCCCTCCAAGCGGAAATCGATCCACTAGACAATCAGTTGGGATATATAGCTTAGCAAGAGACCCTCCAAGCCTAATCTACCCGATGTACCTAAGCCCTCCAAGCTCCTACTCCAACAAGGTTTCTCGGAACCGTGTCTTGTCTTAGTTCTCCGGATCCTGCAACAAGCTCCATGTTGCATCTGCCATCCTTGGCTTCTTCCAATACTTCCCAGTAGTACCAAAACGTCACTTGACACTCTCAAAGGGTGTGATAAGTGTTTGGGCTATCAACCTCTCAATAGTATGGAAATGGAGAGGTAGGAGATGAGAAAATTCTCAAAACAAATGTGTAGAGGATTGTGGGTACAACAATCTCTAACTCTTAAGGTGTTTGGCTAGGGTTTTCTCTCAGAGGCTCTCCTTTCAATTGTGGGTAATGTGGGTATAAATAGTGTAGGTACAAAAAGTGTGAATCAAACTGGACAGGCTGGTAGAACAAAATGCCTCGCGGGTGTCTCGCAGAAAGGCCTTACCCGCGAGATACTCGCGAAACACAGCTGTCTCCATCTAGCCTGACTCTTCGCATTCCAGCATGTGTAGGGCACATGTGTCACTTCGCAGGAAGCTAAGTCGCGAGATACCCGCGAGAAATCTTCAGTCTTCAAATGCTTGAGTCTTCACACTCTCTCTCTCTAACACATAACCCTTACAATGAAATCTCACAACAAAAACAAGGTACAACAGATTGAATATAATTAAAATCAAATTTGGCATGGAATATAAGCCAACAAAACATATAGTTGTAAATAATAACTTTACAATCTCCCCCTTTGGCTATTCCATGACAAAACCCCTAAAATAGACTTTAGACTTAAATGTGAGTTTGGGAACATTGGCAAAACTCACTTACACCTAATCTAGAAACTGTGAAGCTCTTGAACCATAATGACAAGTATCTCCTGAAATACAACAACACAATAAGTTCATTGTTATGTAGAAAACTTGTACTGAAAAAATGGAACAACCACAATGCGATCAAGCAAAATGGAATAAAGCAATAGACCATGGCTTGACCAAACACGCAATCACTATACAATAGTGATCACGATGCTCATTCACACATGGAATGAACATCCGGACATGCAAGTTAATAAGCTCAATTGCAAACTATCATTTGCTTGTCCAACACTCAACCAATGCATAAAACATATATGCATCTAGGAACAATCCTACAAGGGCACAAGAGTGAGGTACTTAAGACATAATAGCAATATCTTAAAATTACAAAAAAAAAATGCTACAAAAGCATTGAGAGAATCACAAACTAAACTGAAATAAAACTGAGATTAAAACAGAGTATTAAAGTTTTAAACAAAAGCAGTAAAAACAGTAAGCATAAAATAGCAATTATAAAAACTAAAATAAACCATTTATGAACCAATAACCAATGCTTATAAGTCTAAAACTATGCTCCCCCTAACACTGTGCAAGCTCTTCCTCCACTCCCCCTCAAAATTTTCTCCCCCTTTTTGACTGGAATGGCCAAAGAGGTTAGAACTGATCCAACTCTAAATCTGATCTTTGCGCCATGGACAAGTCTTGTATCTGTGAAGACAATAAAGTGATATGTCCTTGGAGGTATGCAAACTGGGTCGCGGTGTGTTGCACATGGGAATCAAGCACTGTAGACATCTAGTCCATTTTAGCTAGTAATTGATCAAGTTTGCTTAAACCTTGTGATGGAGCAGAAGATGATGGCTGAGCTGCGGCCTCTAGAGCAGAAGTGAACTTATCAATCTCCTCCTCTGAATCTCCACCTTCTTCCTGTTCAACACGTGGTTGTGGTATGGTATGCACACCAGTCTTGGAGCCTTTGATGTGTGCTGTGCTCCTAGTCAATGTATGACCACCAATGGGGTAGTCCTTCTGAACTTCTATGAGGCCACTGGGAAGTTTGAGCTTTAACTTAGCAATCAAGCCCATAATCAGAGAGGGAAATGGAATTACAGTTATTGAATTCTACTTTGTAATGCTCTTCTTCAGGACATGGATGATATGGCCACAAATGTCTATCTCCTTATAGGTAAAGAGATCATACAGAAATCTCGTTCTTGTAGCTGATAGTGTGGTGAGGTTGGTGACCGGATACAAATTATGAATCATCACATAACTCAATGTCCTCATCTCCGGAGAAAATTTGATTGTGTTCATGGATGATTTCTTCGGTTCGCCACCAAGAACTTTAATCATCTCATCAATAGAGCCCAATCTGTCCTCATATGCCATTGTAATTGGTTGAGATGGAGGACAAACTTCCAAAAAATCTTGGATGATCTCTCTATTAATCACAAATTCTTTGTGCCTTACCCGGCACTCGATACAATCTCCGTCGACAACCGCATTTGAGAAAAACTCCTTGATTATCTCGGAATAAACAACCCCAACTGGGTTCAACAGCTTGGTCCAAGTTCTTTCTTTAAACACCTCAGGGATGAATGTGTCCTCAAGAGTTTCTAACTAAACCACCCTTTCCATAATGATCGTCTTGTCCTTGTAGCAGTCATTATACTTCATATCAGCTTCAGTAGACTTGAAATGATCAGAATCAGTGCATGCTCGTTTTGAAGTTGGTTTCTTTGTAGCTGCATGCTTGGTTGGAGCCATCTGTATAACAACAGAACCAGAAAAGAACCAAGTACACAAAGCACAAATAGAACATAAAAACTTGATTAGATTCAAGTTAGTTCAGAGCAGGGTAAAAAAAATCCTAAAACAGAGCAAAACCAACTCAAAACAATATGCTAAAGCATATAAAAACAAGAAAACATAAACACAATGCAAGAAAACAAGTTATTGTGCATGTGTGTGCGTCTGTGTGCATGTGCTGATGCATGTGTGTGCATGTGTTGATGTATGAGGGTGCAGCACCAGATGCATGAGGGGTGCCTAGGTGTGTGCCTAGTGTGTGCAATATGGGCAAAGAGTGTGAAACACACAAACAGTGACCAAAAACTAATTAAGCAAGGACATATAAGTATAAACCCATAAATTGAAGTCATTTGAATCCAATTTAGCACAAAAATGTCACTCGGACATTTTGTCAAACACCTAGCATGCACAAATGTACTCTAAGTATGAACAATGCATGAACATGGTGAAAACTAGCCTTAATACATGTTAAAACGCCTCATGGGCCAACACAGATGCACAAAAGACAAATGGGACTCAGCCCAATCAGAGAATTTGAAAAATATGCATAAAAATTAGAAAACCAACCCAATTTTTCGAAAATCTCCAATTTTCAAACCCTAAGCATAAAAACTGCATAATCCAAAAATAAAAGATGAGAAAAGTGTAATGGGTACATACCTTGAAAGGATTGTGCAGAAATTTTGCTTGAAAATGATGAGGTTTGAATGAAATAGTGATTTGGGTTTGATAGAAATTTAGATCCCTTAAACCAACCAGATTAACCTAGTTAATTAGCCAAGTGATTAACTTAGTCCAATTATGCAATTCTAGGTTACCACAAACATACAATCATATCAAAAATATAAAGCAGCGGAATAAAAAATAACACAAGATATGATCACCTAGGAAACCACACGGTAAAAACCTGGGGAGGATTTGACCTAGCTATCCTCAAGGTAAACTGAATCCACTATGCGAAAGAATCAAAGTTCATATAAAAGGACTTACAAGCTCCCCGCTTGACTTCCTAATGCTACCCACCAGTAGAACTTACTGACACGACCATGTGCAAGCTCCGAATCCACGGACTCCTTCTTTCTTGGACTCTTCAATCAAGTACAAGCACCCCCACTTGTGTATCTTTAAGTTCTTGAATCTACAACTGAATGATCACCAAGTTCCTGACATAATCTTGAATCTTGGAAACCCTAAGTATATGTGAAGGCAAACACCTCTAGATCTCGCAAGAGATTCACACATACAGCATAAAGAGCAACCTTAGAGAGCTTTGGGAACAAAACCCTAGATCTACAAAAAGAGGCACAAGATGGCACTCTAATCTCTCTAAAAATCACCTAAAAACGTTTTAGGGTTTTCCTTATATATAGGAGTGTTTTACTTGAACTCCAAGACATTTAAGTAGAGTTTGGACTGAACTGAAATTCTGCAGAAAAATAAATCTGCACGTGGTTCGATCGATCGAGTCTAATTTTCGATCGATCGAGCCTTGCAGATTTAGTCCAATAAATTCTGCAATCACTCGATTTCAATTTTACAAATAAACATACTTTGAGCAAGCCTAAACCTAAACTCTATGTTTTGATCATGGTTTGCCAACAAAATACAAATTGGAGTTCTAATACATTAGTTCCTAATTTCTTAGAACCTAACAGGGTTGAAAATGGTTCGAGAGAGGCTTAGCAAGGGAAATGAGAGATTTTGAAAAAACTGTCACATCTGTTACATTAAAAACTGAAAACACGCGTTTTTCGCGGGTTATAGAGTAGCGAGACAGTCGTGAAACAGTAGCGAGAAGTACATCTGATGCACAAAAACTTTCGCGAGAAGCTTTAAGTCGCGAGACAGTAGCAAGACAGTCACGATAGCTTCTGTTTGATTTTGGAAAAAATCCAATTTTGGCCAAACAGCATTTCGCGAGAAGCTGTTGGTCGCAAGGTAGTCGCGATACAGTCGTGAGAGTTTCTATGTGACAAGATGAAAAATTTATTTCCCTCAAGCCCCTTTCGTGAGAAGCTCTAAGTCGTGAGCTTCTCGCGAGAAAACCTCTGAACCAGTTTTTGAAGAAAAACACAAAAGTGCATTTTGAACAAAAACAAAGAACACGTAAGTATAAAATCACTTTCAAAAACAAGTAAAACACTCAAAAATCTTTTTAGGTTTGATCAGCAAGTATTTGAGCCTACACATCACATTTGAATATATACAATCACACAAATGAGATAAGCATTTATTGAATCAAAGTCTTGTGTGTTGTGGGTGAGTATCAAGTGTGAAATAGTCCTTAGACCAGAGTGAAGCTTCAATGATCAATTCATTCGAGTCATACACAACTGATACGAAATCAAGTGGACAATCTCAATTATAGAAATGAGTATATATGACCTCTCACAAATTGATTACATAGCTTAGAAGCTTTTCATTTGGCTTCTGCATAAATCATAAACTGATTACAATTGATCCATTTTGGATGATACATCTCCTTTTTGAGATTGGTGCTTGATATTTTTGATATATCAACATTTAGGATTAGCCTTTGGCTTTTTGAGCACCACACATTTCAAAACACAAGTCACTTTCCCTTTTTTCTAGTCAAATACTAGTATGTGCGACAAGCTTTTGCAGCTCGATATCTCTTTTCATTTGGAGATTTACATTTAGTGAGCTCTTTTGCAAAAACAAAAAATAAAGTGGGAAGAGATATAGATACAAGTCTATGCATGTATCAAGACCATCAAGACTATTGACCAATCATTAATGACAAGCTTGAAGATCTATTTACAACAATCACACATAATTTTTAAGATTTCTTCCACAAAGATAAATGTGCATACATAACAAGCTAAGCTCGTAAATGCACTACGCCATTAGTACAAAGATACTAGGCCAAACTCACATGAGATATGCACAAAACAAGCGATCAAACTTTTTGAAGATTTTTTAATTTTTATGGGTTTTTGAATTTTTTGAACACACTCAAAAACAAATCGAAACAAAGTAAGATCAACAAAACAAAAACAAGCACAAGCCAAACAGGTAAAAGAAACATGCTATAAGATGAATTCAATGCATGATAAGATGCAACAGCAAATATCCCTAAGCATTGGAAGAATTAGTGCATGGACATGTTATAATGCTTATGCATGAGTACCCTTCTTCACCCACACGTCACGTGCGTTTGGGGTGATATCCTTGACGGATTAGGTATGAGAGTTGGGACTTTCAAACCTTCGTGTGAAGCTTTCCAAACAATTGGTGAAGGCACCGATCATCTTCATCACGTCCATCATCCCTGGATCACGGTTTTGACTTCTTGGTTGCTCACGACCCAAGACCTCTCATCATTTCTCCTTCCTCATGACCAAGGAGCGCTTGCATTGTTCAATGCTCTCAGCTTATGATAGTTTGGTCTTGTATGTCCTTGTAATCCACAAAAGTAACACAAATGATTTGTTCTAGGACCCTGTTGTGATCTTGGAAGTGATCTTCCTCTAAATCCAAATCTGGCTTCTAATTGATTACGGGACTTATTAAACACCCGTTGTTCAGCCACATTCTTCTTC
This sequence comes from Quercus ilex subsp. ballota, assembly GCA_032727855.1. Lineage (NCBI taxonomy): Eukaryota > Viridiplantae > Streptophyta > Magnoliopsida > Fagales > Fagaceae > Quercus > Quercus ilex. The sequence continues at coordinate 15,095,745 of CM064912.1, read as the reverse complement.
TTTTCAGCCTTAACTTTCTCAGGAGTAGGCTCTTCTACAACTGTATCTTTGGCTTTCACGAACTTCACTTCTTTGGTGACATTGGCTGATGAGCTACTCCCTCCGGTATATCCCAACCCGGACTTGTCTGAGGAAGGTTTTTGAGATGAGATAACATCATCTAACTTCTTGGAGGAGACACTTTCTATCTTGGCATGTGCTTGCACTACATCTTGCTCAAGAAATCTCACTTTTGTGTAAGCTTCTGATAGCTCACCATTTAGTGTTTCAATCTCACACTTCGCCTCTTTATATCGCACCAGAAGACTTTTGTAGTCTTCCTCAACCCTCTTCATCTTTTTAATGGTTGTGTTAGCCACCTTTGCATATCCATCGGTCTTCTCAATGAGAGAATTATAAGTCTCTTGCAGACCCACTTCTTCTCCATCTATCTCATCTTCAAATTCCTCAACTATTCCAATTGATTCCAAATTAGAGTGCTCACCAAGCTCCATCACAAGTGCACCCAAATCATCTGAGGAATCCACATGAGCAATAGTCATAAATGCGGAGTAGTTTCCTTCTCTATCACAGCTTTCTTCAGAATCTGAATTTGAAGAATCTGAATCACTCAGCGTTGTGGCATACGCCTTTCTCTTTCCTCTTAGATAATTTGGACACTCTTTCTTGAGATGTCCATGGTCATTGCATTCATAACACACAATTTCTGAAGGAGATTGAGAATCCTTCCCCTCTTTCCTCTTAAACTCTTTCCTATCACCTCTTGAAGATGAAAACTTCCCTCTGTTGAATGGTTTCCCACTCTTCTTCATTTTCAGAAATTTGCGGAAGTTTTTCGCCAGAAATGCTACTTCCTTCTCCACTCCATCTTCTTCGGAGGAATCATCCATTCTTTTGGTGATGGTTTTGAGAGCAAGCTATTTACTCGTCTTATGGGAAGGTAGTCCAAGTTCATACGTTTGAAGAGACCCAATGAGCTCTTGGATCTTAATTTCATCCAAATCTTTGCTTTCCTTTATGGCTGTGACTTTTGCTCGAAAGCTCTCCGGTAAAGACCTCAAAATTTTTCTCACCACCTTAGTATCTTCAATCTTCTCACCAAGATTGAGCTTCGCAATCACAATTTCATTGAGCTTCCCATAAAACGAATCAAAGGACTCATCATCTCCCATCTTAAGCTCTTCGAACTTGGTGGTAAGCATCTGAAGTTTTGTGTCCTTAACTTTCTTTGTACCTTCATAGGTAGTCTCCAAAATCTTTCAAGCTTCCTTGGCAACTATCATGTGAGATATCCTGTGGAATTCATCTGAAGACACACCACAGAAAATAGCATTTAAAGCTTTACTATTAGCATTGGCTGCCGCAAGAGCTGCCTTATCCCAAGTGGATTTTGCAACCTCTGGCCTAGTCCAACCTACTTTGACCGCATCCCAAACGGTATCATCAATAGAGCATAATAATGCCCTCATTCTGACTTTCCAGAAAGCATAATTGTTACCATCAAAAAATTGTGGAACATTTAGGGATTGAGACCTATCCATCTCAAAAAGGATCAAGGATCACACTCAGGTATTTAAACCACAGCGAGTATGCCTGCTCTGATACCAATTAAAAGCTTGAAAAACGTGTCGAAAACACACGAGCAGTTTAGAACCCTAAATTAAAGTAACGGCTTGGTTGATTTTACACTAACTTAATACTAAGTGCGGAATAGTGTAAACACAAGCGTATAAGCAAGATAACTACTCTAATCCATATTTAAAGTAACACAGCAGTAAAAATGAAATGAACAAGAGTGGGGAAGAGAGATGCAAACACAGATAACACTGAGACGTGTTATCGAAGAGGAAATCGAAGAACTCGGCGAAAAACCTCTCCACCGCCCTCCAAGCGGAAATCAATCCACTAGACAATCAGTTGAGATACATGGCTTAGTAAGAGACCCTCCAAGCCTAATCTACCCGATGTACCTAAGCCCTCCAAACTCCTACTCCAACAAGGCTTCTCGGAACCGTGTCTTGTCTTAGTTCTCTGGATCCTGCAACAAGCTCCATGTTGCATCTGCCATCCTTGGTTTCTTCCAATGCTTCCCAGTAGCACAAAGTGTCACTTGACACTCTCAAAGGGTGTGATAAGTGTTTGGGCTATCAACCTCTCAATAGTATGGAAATGGAAAGGTAGGAGATGAGAAAATTCTCAAAACAAATGTGTAGAGGATTGTGAGTATAACAATCTCTAACTCTCAAGGTGTTTGGCTAGGATTTTCTTTCAAAGGCTCTCCTTTCAATTGTGGGTAATGTGGGTATAAATAATGTGGGTACAGAAAGTGTGAATCAGACTGGACAGGCTGGCAGAACAAAATGCCTCGCGGGTGTCTCACGGAAAGGCCTTACCCGCGAGATACTCGCGAGACATAGCTGTCTCCATTTGGCCTGACTCTTCACATTCCAACATGTGCAGGGCACATGTGTCACTTCGCGAGAAGCTAAGTCGCGAGATACACGCGAGAAATCTTCAGTCTTCAAATGCTTGAGTCTTCACAATCTCTCTCTCTAACACACAACCCTTACAATGAAATCCCACAACAAAATACAGGGTACAACATATTGAATATAATTACAATCAAATTTGGCACGGAATATAAGCCAACAAAACATATAGTTGTAAATAATAACTTTACAGTTTTGATAGGGTTTTCTCTTTGAAAATGACTCCTTACAATTTTGTGGATAATGAGGGAACATATGGTGTGTGTAAAGAATTTAGGAAAGCACTTTTCATTTTTACCAAACAGAGAGTTTCACGGGTACCTCGCGAGATGGCCTTTCTCTCAAAGTACTTGCGAAATGACAAGCTGGCATGACACTTCATCTTCTAGTCATGTGCTTCACACGTGGCCTTTTCGCAGGTTCCTTTACTCACGAGCTTCTCACAAACTAGTCGTGAAATTGCACTGATCTTCATTGCATGCTTGATTCTTTACCAATCTCTCACACTCATCCCTTACAATTGAACCCACATAAAATATAGGGAAATGATTGACTGAATTACAATAAAATTTGGCACGGAATTAAAGCCAACAAAGGCTAATTGGAAATCACAAATTTACAAATCACAACACTACCATAAACTTAAGAGTATTACCATTAGATCTTTATTTGAATAACGCTAATATATAAACATCTTTTCACTGTAATCGAATTGACATGACTTAATCTTACCACGTTGCCAAAACCATAAATATATCTCAAGATTTATAAATAGTATAGTAATATTGAGATGGGGTTCTCACCTTGATTTCATAGCCAAACCTTATGCCTCTAAACAATTTTGCCTCCTTCTTCTATCACGCCACCTCTCTCTCTCCCTCTCAAATTTTCTTTGGCATCCATGTTTACTAAGAAATTCTTCGAATGAAACCCTAATTTTATCTTTTCCTCTACCCTATATTTAACGTATCAGAGATGTGGGTTTGGTGGAGTAGTGTGCTGGAGTTTAAAACCCACTAGAACTTATCTCTTTAGTCTCCAAAAAGCCCATAAAACATCTTCCTCTTTTATTTATTTATTTACTATTTTAACTGCTGCCCTAAATTGTATGCACTAAAACTTTAATTTTGTCACCTATTTTGTAGCATCACAAAATTATCTACTCCCATCTTACTGTACACGCACATATAGTACCTCAACTCTATATTAATAATGACAATGACGGTGATGATCATAAAATCAAATTGGGGTATTACAGTTTGTCTCTCTCAACTCTGTCATGCTCTCCCTTCCTCGCCCAATCTTATAGTAAACCAGAAGCTATTTTGACCTACTTGCATGCTTAGCAACAATTGACGGAACAGGAAGATATAAGGCTGAAGACTACATCTCTCTCATTGGGATTTGTCAAGAACAGTGAAATTCGGATTTTTTAAATAAATTTTTTCGTAATTATTTTCTTTAGGCATGCATATATCATTGGATTTGTATTCCATCGACTTCTAGAGTGATAATATATTTGCTATAGCACCTTCATCACCTATTCGGCAATTAACAATATTAAATGATAGCTAATTTCAAAAGTAAGAGCAACTTTCGTTTTTAATTTGTGTGTGGGTTTTGTTTGATTTGTTTATGCATTTTATTTCATAGTATTTTCAATGATTTATTTTGGGTTTATCTTTATTTTCTATTTCTATTTTCGTTTGTGGTTTTGTAATGCAAATTATGTGTTTGATTAAATGCTTCTATGAACTGTAGATATACATAAATAGAGCATGTGAATTGTTAAATTGATGCTGGCCTCGCATGTATTTCTTTTTTTTAATGGGTCCAGTTAAAGAGATTTATAAATAGATTATTTTAGAAAAATTTTGATGCTACTTTTAGAGTAAATATGAAAAACGTTTACAATACTTTCACAACAAATTATAGGTAGTAAGTTGTTATTAGTTTTAATTTAAATCTACTATTAAAATTAATTTTTCACCTACTAATGACAATCAATAATAATCTGCCACTTAAAATTTGTGTAAAAATATTGTGAAAATATTACCAACATAACATTTCTCTCTTCTAAACCAATTCCTTTAAGTCATTCTTGAGCTTTTCCCTACCTTTGTTTTTGTTGCTTTAGTATGGACACTAAACAGCCCATACACGCTAAGACATAACTCCAACCTAGACATGATCCATTTTCCTTCTCCAAAATCCATAAGGCCATAACCCTCTAAGACTTCACTGACTTGATAATTTTTCCGCTCTCAATTTCAGACCAAAGGCCATACCCTTGTTTCATTGTCAAGAACTAGTAAAATCTAGAATTTATGGGTTTGTCTTAGTGTCCACTGCAAAAGAATTTATTCTAGAATCATAGGCAAGACTAATAATTCATAGTGATGATGAGGTCACAGCTACTACGATTCATCACAAACTTGGTCAAAATTCAAAAACTAACAAATTAAAAATTAGAACCACAATAAGCATGAAACTCAGCTAAAGAACTTACCAAGAAATTGTAATTTGAACTCATAGACGTTCTAGCTTTCAATCAATCTTACATATAGTGAAATTTGAACTCTCCCTAACCATTCGTTGAGCTGAACTCCCAAAACACCTGCAATCACATTGAAAGCACGCAATACACAAAACCACAAATTCAAGAATGAAAACCACAAAAGTTCAAAATCTTCCAAGCGAATAACGGAGTATGGACAAAATTCAAGTCCAAGCAAAAACAAACTAATCAAAAATAAGTTTTAAAAACAACGAAATCGAGAGAAATAGAAAAAAATACCTAATTGGAGGGAGAATAATAGAAAATTTGAGTCAAGAATTCTATTTGGTTGTCTAGAAAATAATAGGAAAATTGACAGCCAAGACCTATGAAAAGCTTGCAGCTGAGAGAGAAAGAGAGAGAATGATATAGAGAGAGTGTGAGCGAGAGCGAGATATGGAGCAATACCTATATAAGTTCCTTGTTTTTATTTTTGACATTTTTCAACCCGTTGATAAAAAATATTTAATTTCTTTTTTTCAACATTAAACACTGTTGATAAATTACCCCTATTTAATCTTCTTTTACCACTTATTTCTGAATTTCTCACCAATTATTTCAACTGTTATGCCAACTGTGGAAACAAATATGTGAATTTTTCAACATTTGAGTGCAAATGTAGAAAATAAAGACTTTTATCAACATTTTAAAATGATTGTGGATAAAATTATATTGAAAAAGCTCAAGTTTGTTGTAGTGAGTATTTGTTACACACCAATTTTATTTTTTTTTAATTGAAGTTGAAAACATGATTTCAAAACTGAAATCTTGTTTTCATTTGATGATTTTAGTTCAAAAAATGTGTGTAACAATTTTTTTTCATAATATTATATCAATAAGATGTAAGATAGAATTCAAAAGGCTTAAACAAGCCAATGAGTAAAAAGTTCCATGAAAGAGCCCTAGCATCCTTCTAAAGCTTGAATGATAAGAGCTCCATATTAACATTTGTTGAGGTCTAAAAAGTCATGAAGTTGCACCAAGGCCTAAAATGGCATAAAGGATTGAACTTCATAAAAAATACTTGAGCCCGCAATAAAGAAAAAGGATGGTAGGCCCAAATCCATTAAGGTTTTAAGGAGGAACCCAAACCACGAATGAGTAAGCTTTAGAACTCATGAAACGAAGAGAAGAAGAAAAGCCCAGCCCACCAAGGTCAGAAAAATCGCTAGGGAGCCCAGTGGTATGACCTAGGCTGGGATACTTGGCGACTGCTAGGAGTTTGGGATCCTCGGGACGTGTAGCAAAGCCAAGGTTGGATTAGGATAGTTCAAAGGGGATGCTAAGAAACACAAGGAACGAGAATAGAAATGTCCCTATCAGCCACCCAATGACGTAGAAATGAATCAGAAAGCTTGGGAACCAACAATCCATGAACAAGGGGCTAGTACCTCGGGGAACCTAGAAAGAAGAACCATGAAGGGAAGTAGCTGGGAAACTTTCAACCTGGCAGGAAGGAATCAGCTCACTTAGGAAAAATGACAAAGGGAAAGGCAACCAAAAGCTGAGTCTGAAAATGTGGGAACTAGAAGCCTTGAAAGGAGAAAACCCAAGGTTAGCTCTTCAAGACATACCAGAATGGAAAGGCAGCAAGAGACTTTTGAGGAAGAAACACCAAAAGAAGAAGATTATAAGAAATAAGGAAGGGACTAGCCACCAATGTTGCTAGCACAACATTGGTTCTGGTACCCAGGGGAGCAAATTGGGGGAATCAGTTGTACCCCGGACACCCTAGAATGACACTATAAAAGGGGCAAGTAACCAAGAGTGAAGGGCATTCAGCAACAGTGAATTAGAGTAGAATCATTGAGAAAACTCTACTAGAATTCAAAGAAAGTAAGGAAAGAGAGGGAAATACCACCCGATATCCTCGAGCAGCCACTAGAGAACACACTTGAATTCAAAGCGATTCAAACTTTGCAAGTCATAGAGGCCTGAAGAACCATCTAAGTCTGTGATTTTTGAACTTATTTGGACCTTATGATACGTCCTAGTGAGCATGATGTATTGCATAATTGAGAAATTAATGAAATATTTCACAGTATCTTAAGGACCCTTAACGTTTACTTGGTGTCTTTCTCTATCGCATTGCCCCTTTATTGTTTCTTGCTGTTCAATACATATATTTCTTGTTTGCTAGTATGTATGTGTTGTAGGATTCTTGCTCTGTGCACCACCTGGTTCGTAATCAGCTCATTTGGCTGCGATGAACCAAGCCTAGTCCTTGAAAACAACAAGTAAGAAGGCCCAAGGTCCTTGTTTCTACTTAGGCTTGGGTGTTGTCCAAAAAGGACCCTCACAACATTGAACAAGGATCCTAAATAAGCATGCCTTGCTGTTGACACCCCATTTTGCAACCCGTATTTAACCTCACATGGAGGGTAAAAGGGTAAGTTTGCCTTGAAAATATGCATCTTGATTCCAGCCATTAGATCCTTAATCTCATTTCACTAAAATGATCTTGATGTTGTAACGATCAAATCGACTGGTCATAAGCCCTAATCGGACCATCAGATTGAAAGTTATCATCAAATCAAGTTTTAATGGCTAAGATGTATTATCACAAATTGAGTCCGACTATATGTGATTATGAACAATTGATTTCAATTGGTTATAAGTGTAATCAATTTGAGATTAATGACGTGTCATAATTTGATTGGTTAGGACTACATTTTATGGTGAGGTTGCATATACCTAATTAATTAGATAATTAAACATTAATTATTCAATGAGTAATTTATGCAATTATCTTTTAATTAGAGTAAATTTGAAGCCAATTAAGTCTGAAATGGGAGTGATTGGAGCCATTTAATGTTAATTGGGAGCTAATTTGGGACCTATTAATGTTAATTGTGCTGAAACCATTTTCTAACAAATGACCTCTGCTCACTATTTCATCAATATCTCTCATAATATTTTGAATCTGTGAATGAGTTAATTTTCCCAGAAACTAGACATCCAGGGCTTCAATTTGAGCACAAGAACGAGACAATTCCGATCAGAATTGAGTCAGATATGATTTTTTGAAGTTGGCTCTACAAGCTGTTACAGCAGCTACGGGAAAACCGAATTTTGGCTTGTTCCCCACTCCCACCAATCTCTCCATTTAATGCACCAGATTTTCCCCAAGGCTAAAATGAGGTCTAGGTTCATAATCCTTGTCAACCCTCATTAAATGGCCTTCCATTCATATTCCCTCCACTACTACTATATAAACCCTCCCCCTCCTTCATTCCAAGACAAAAAAAAACCCCCCTCTCTTCTCCTCTCTTGAATTCTAGTGAAGTTGAGTAGTTTTGTCATATCTTGGTCTTCCTGAGACTCAAGGTATTGAGTGAGACTCACTCTCCCTCTCCTAGTTCTTCTTCTTTCCTCCACCCTTAGGACCTCCACCAAAAATCTCCTCCTCCACCGTATGGATCTTGCATGAAGGTATAATCCCTTTCCCTAACTTGTTTATTGTGTTGCCATGATGAGAATTTAGGATTAAAGCATGATAGTGATTACTTAAGTTCTCTTGAATATGTTTGAATGTTCTTAATTGTTCTTATGTGTTCTTCACATGTTCTTGATTGTTCATTACATGTTCATGCATAAACACTAGTTTTGATCTTAAATCCATATCAAAAATATGAAAAACATGTTTGTTTCATAATTCTTTCAAGTTCTTGAATCTAGGATGTCACTATACACACACATTCACTAGAATTTATTTTTCAATCCAAATGCAATTGAATTAGGGTTTATCACATGCACACACTTCAAATTCAACATGCAAATTGATTGATAACATATTGGATGATGTGATATGAATGTTGGCCACCATAGTCTAGAAGACCGGTTTCACCGGGCAAGGTGGGTGTTTAACACCTTCCCACCTTGTAACATAGCCTCCGAACTTAGATCAAGGGTTAGTAGATCAAATGCTTATCCTTGTAATTTTCAATTTCTAGATTGTAACTAGGAAACAAACCCATGTACTTTATCTTAGATTGTATCTAGGACCAAAGCCATGTAATTTCCTATGTTCAATGTAAATTCAATTTCAAATTAATAAAATGATGAATTTTTTAATTATGGTTTTCTTATTTATTCCAACAATTAAATAAGTGGCGACTCCATTGTAAAACCCTTAATCTAAAGGGGAAAATATAACTAGTCGAACCTCCATTTTGAGAGGCAATAACACGACTCCACCCATTCACGTGGGTTTGGCCCAACTTTCTAAAACGGGCCGGGGGCGCGGTCTCTCACAGTGGCGACTCCACTGGGGATATTGAGGGCTAGGCTTCAATTAGGTTATGGTGGCCAACCATGTCATTGTTTGTTTATTGCTTTTTGTATATAATATGTCTAATATGTCATTATATTGCATGTCATGCATCATTTGCTTGAATGAAATTTATTTTATTTGTGTGCTAACCCGGAAGCCCGGTAGTATTAGCCGTGGATTGTGGTCTTCCTGAGACTCACATACCCAGCGGTGAACCTACCACCCACCGCGACAAGGATCATCATGGTTATGCCATGGTGGTTCATAGGGACAAACTGTACCGTTCGGACCAACGCGGCGCTCCTGGCGTCACAAGTTGGGAGGTACGACGTCCTAGCTTGTGGGAACCTTTAACCTACCTTCTACCCATGTTGTAATGACCCATAGAACCTACCTTTAGGTCGGTCCATGTAAGTTGCATTTCATTATGCATTTGTTTGGCCGTTGTTTGAACCGTGATGACTCAAGTCCAACGCTTGAGCCCATCATGATTATTTGAACCTTGTATGATGTGAATGAACTCAAGCCCAAAAGCCTATGATTGAACTCTACTTGGTATGGAAGCCCAAAATTGTTTCTTGAATGAGTCTAAGCCCAACACTTGAGCCCATCAAAGGTGTATAGACATGATCAACATCAAAGGCCAAAAGCTCACAAAATGCATGCATTTCAAGTGCAAGCCCAAGCCATTTCAAGCAAATATCAAAAGATCATAATTAAGGTTCAAACCTTCCAAGTGCAAGCCCAAGCCATTTCATCATAATCAAGGTTCAAGCACACCAAGCCTCAAGCATCCTAAATGGACCAAGAAGAAGCAAGTGGCCCAACTTTGCCTCACTCCACATTTGGTTTGTAACATCATGGTTAAGTTTAAAGTTTGTTTGTTTATTCCATGTTTCTATATTTCTTTGAATTCTATAAATCCATGTAGCATTTGATGTACTTTGTTCATGTATATATTTTAAAAATTTTCAAAAAAAAATTCAAGATTTCCAAATCTTTCCAAAAAAAAAAAAAAATTCTTTGAACTAGGGGCATTGAACTTCCTAGTGATTTTTTCAAAAAGACCCATTTTTTTTTCTTTCAAAGATTTCAAGATTCTTTAAAGTCCTCTTTTCAAAAAGGTACGTGAGGATCCCTTGGACAAAACTTTTTCTAAATTGTGATGTTTAAAGGCTTGAACAATCAACTTGTACTGAGAAAGGATTAATTTCATTTGATCCGTGTAAACACTTTTGCTAAATTACTTTGAATAAAAGAAGAAATGGTCTTACAAGGCAATCAAAAAAAAAAAATCTATCCATCAGAAAATTCAAAAAGCTCATGCATTCATTCCAAATTTCTGAAAACTTTTGTGTCTCCAATAGAGCATTCATACTTTTTCTTTTAAGAGGAATTTATTAAAAGAGCTTAAATCACTGTGCCTACAAGCAAGCATTGCTAGGGATAGGAGGCCGTCTTTGGTAAAACAAGATTATACCTTAATACCTAGAATGATCATTATCCATTGCTAGCCCATTTGAGCCTTTAAACATTTAGCCTCTTTTTTGCATGAACCCACTAAAATCTAAACCTAGGGTGGGAAAATTCAAAGTATGCATGCTTAAATCTCATGTTAAGGAGGAGTTGACCTTGAGCTTTGAAGCTAATTGATAAATCTCTCCTAGAGGACATGAAAGACAAGTAGAGAATTCATTAAGCTAAAGATAAGAGATCATCAAAGTAAAAGGAGTTTTCACTCAATCAAGGAAAGAGACATGAAATTCCATCAATGTGAGAGAAAAAAAAATATGCATCAAGTTTGAAGAACCTAAAATTCATCATGCCAAGAAGAGTAGAAGGTTTATCCAAAAGAAAGTTCATCAAAAAAGGAAAAGATTCATCAAGCATAGAAAGGTACGAGTGCATTGAGGCAAGAAAGAAGTCTAGAGAGTGCATCAAAATGACCGAAAATCATTAAGCTGAGAAATACAAGGAGGGCAAAAGTTCATTCAATCAAGAGATGAAAGACCAAAAAAAAAAAAAAAAAAAAAAAAAAAAAAAAAAAAAAAAAAAAGCCCCGCTAGGCTGAAAACTCAAAAGGGCGGTCTAGGCAAAAATGAGGGCCAAAAAAAAAAAAAAAAAAAAAAAAGGATTTTACAAGATGAAATTCTAGAGGTATGATTCAAGATGAATGAGCATAGAAACGATTGTTGATACAAGTGACCAATGAAGACTAGTGACAAGATGACAAAGAAGAAATGGTAAAACTCCTCCAATACTTGATTTTTGAGTAATGCATACTTGGGGGAAACAACATAGGGAATTTTGAGCCTTTTATATCTTTCATTTCATAACCCAAACCCGGCCTACATTACAACCCATGAGTAAAGACCTCCTTGAAGTGTTGCTAGTTGTAGGCACATCTTAAGCTCTAATATTATTTTCTCTTGAAGGAAAAATGCTTAAAATTGTCAAACCCCACAGGATGATATGTCCGAGAACAAAATTTCTCAAATTCTCAAATCCTCAAAATGACTCAAAAGAACTTCCAAACCTAGAGCACTCTCCTTGTTTGCACCCAACAATGTGATTCATTTCATTTCTTGATTGCCTTTGGAGACTTAATCTAACGATATTCAAAAGGATGAAGCAAATTTGATTACATGAGTTTAATGATCTTGATCCTTCCCAATCAAAGAGATTTGTTTGATTCTTAAACACTTTGATTTGCTAAAATGGTTGTTCAATGGATCACCTCTTGTTCCAAAAAAAAAAAAAAAAAAAAAAAAAAAGAAGAAGAAGAAGAAGAAAGAAAGAGAAATCTCATTTCCACCAAAAAAAAAAAAAAAAAAAAAAAAAATCATTCTTTTCCAAAATCCAGTTCTCTTGAACTACGTCTTGACCTGATCCTCTATGAGAGAGGTACGTAGGCAGCCTTGCAAAGGCCCGGTCTCATTCACCCAAACAACCTTAGAGAACAAAGTCAAAACAATGTGACAAAATTGTTTGGCTGCATGTTAGGTTAAGCCCTGTTTTCATTAAGCATGTTCAAACTTGGTGCATTGGCCTATTTATATTGTGTGCAAGTTTTCACAATAATTGGTCTCTAACAAGCTAGAGAAAGAAAGCCTTTTGCAGGAACCAAGGATGGCAGACCATGATCTTCTTTCATGTACCTCAATGGTCACAACATCAAATAAATTCAGCTTCAATCTAAGCATGGAATATGTCCCAAACTAGGGACATTGGGAATTAAGGAAGGACATAGCAATCTGCATCAACTTCCAGCCAAAGTTATTCTCATTCAAAGGATAGGTTTTTCCAAAAAAAAAAAAAAAAAAAAAAAAAAAAATCATCATCATGAATAAATCTTCATCACTTTTTCTCCATCTTCATCTTCATCTTTTTAAATGAACAAATCTTCATATTTCAAAAAAAAAAAAAAAAAAAAAAATCAATTCTTTTTGAATCTTTCAAAAAAGCCTTGGGACTAGGGGCTCATACTTCCTAGGTTGCTTAGAAAAAAAAAAAAGAAAAAAAAATTTTTTTTTTTTTTTTTTTGGGACTATGGGCATCGGGTTCCTAGTTTGTTTTCAAAAAAAAAAAAAAAAGAAAAAAAAAAAATCATCAATCAACATTTTCAATTCCTTCAAAAAATTCAAGATTTCAAAAAAAAAAAAAAAAAAAAAAAAAATCTTCATCAAATTCTTTTTCAAGAACAGAAAGCTATGATCCTCTTTCATATTCTCCAGTGGTGCAACATCAAGTCAACTCTCTACCTTCAGCATTCATCAAAGCATGGAATATGTCCTAAACTAGGGGCATTCGCCAGGTATGCCGAATTCTTTTCAATGAATAACTCTGTTACTAATTGAAAATATTTATTTTGCAGGTATTAGGGTAAAAGGCCCATACACATCGGCATGAGCCAAGATCCAAAAATCCTAGGTCTCTGAAAACATGAGCCAGGATCCAGAACCTTTGGTCCTCTGAAAACATGAGCCAAAGCCTCCAAAAACCCTTGGTCCTCTGAAAACATGAGCCAAGATCCAAAAATCCTAGGTCTCTGAAAACATGAGCCAGGATCCAAAACCCTTGGTCCTCTGAAAACATGAGCCAAAAGATCCAAAAATCCTAGGTCTCTGAAAACATGAGCCAGGATCCAGAACCTTTGGTCCTCTGAAAACATGAGCCAAAGCACTTGGTCATCTGAAAACATGAGCCAAGATCCAAAAATCCTAGGTCTCTGAAAACATGAACCAGGATCCAGAACCTTTGGTCCTCTGAAAACATGAGTCAAAGCCTCCAAAAACCCTTGGTCCTCTGAAAACATGAGCCAAGATCCAGAAATCCTAGGTCTCTGAAAACATGAGCCAGGATCCAAAACCTTTGGTCCTCTGAAAACATGAGCCAAAGCCTCCAAAAACCCTTGGTCCTCTGAAAACATGAGCCAAGATTCAAAAATCCTAGGTCTCTGAAAACATGAGCCAGGATCCAAAACCTTTGGTCCTCTGAAAACATGAGCCAAAGCCTCCAAAAACCCTTGGTCCTCTGAAAACATGAGCCAAGATCCAAAAATCCTAGGTCTCTGAAAACATGAGCAAGGATCCAGAACCTTTGGCCCTCTGAAAACATGAGCCAAAACCTCCAAAAACCCTTGGTCCTCTGAAAACATGAGCCAAGATCCAGAAATCCTAGGTCTCTGAAAACATGAGCCAGGATCCAGAACCCTTGCTCCTCTGAAAACATGAGCCAAAGCCTCCAAAAACCCTTGGTCCTCTGAAAACATGAGCCAAGATCCAGAAATCCTAGGTCTCTGAAAACATGAGCCAGGATCCAGAACCTTTGGTCCTCTGAAAACATGAGCCAAAGCCTCCAAAAACCCTTGGTATTCTGAAAACATGAGCCAAGATCCAAAAATCCTAGCCAGGATCCGGAACCTTTGGTCCTCTGAAAACATGAGCCAAGATCCAAAAAATCCTAGGTCTCTGAAAACATGAGCCAGGATCCAAAACCTTTGGTCCTCTGAAAACATGAGCCAAAGCCTCCAAAAACCCTTGGTCCTCTGAAAACATGAGCCAAGATCCAAAAATCCTAGGTCTCTGAAAACATGAGCCAGGATCCAAAACCTTTGGTCCTCTGAAAACATGAGCCAAAGCCTCCAAAAACCCTTGGTCCTCTGAAAACATGAGCCAAGATCCAAAAATCCTAGGTCTCTGAAAACATGAGCCAGGATCCAGAACCTTTGGTCCTCTGAAAACATGAGCCAAAGCCTCCAAAAACCCTTGGTCCTCTGAAAACATGAGCCAAGATCCAAAAAATCCTAGGTCTCTGAAAACATGAGCCAGGATCCAAAACCTTTGGTCCTCTGAAAACATGAGCCAAAGCCTCCAAAAACCCTTGGTCCTCTGAAAACATGAGCCAAGATCCAAAAATCCTAGGTCTCTGAAAGCATGAGCCAGGATCCAAAACCTTTGGTCCTCTGAAAACATGAGCCAAAGCCTCCAAAAACCCTTGGTCCTCTGAAAACATGAGCCAAGATCCAAAAATCCTAGGTCTCTGAAAACATGAGCCAGGATCCAGAACCTTTGGTCCTCTGAAAACATGAGCCAAAGCCCCAAAAACCCTTGGTCCTCTAAAAGCATGAGCCAAGATCCAAAAATCCTAGGTCTCTGAAAACATGAGCCAGGATCCAGAACCTTTGGTCCTCTGAAAACATGAGCCAAAGCATCCAAAAACCCTTGGTCCTCTGAAAACATGAGCCAAGATCCAAAAATCCTAGGTCTCTGAAAACATGAACCAGGATCCAGAACCTTTGGTCCTCTGAAAACATGAGCCAAAGCCCAAAAAAAAAAAAAAAAAAAAAAAAAAAAAAAAAAAAAAAAATCCCCTTGGTCCTCTGAAAACACGAGCCAAGATCCAAAAATCCTAGGTCCTCTGAAAACATTAGCCAGGATCCTTGGTCCCCCATTTTTTGACCTCAGGTAAGCATGTCTTGCACTTATTCAAAAAAAAAAAAAAAAAAAAAAATTTTTGCATGCATGAACTACGTTCGGACCTGATCCTCCCACCAAGAAGTACATAGGCAATCCCCCTCGAGATTCGGTCCGCATTTTGATCTACAACATGACATTTTGCATTTTTATCTACATGCATCATACATTTACCACGGTTAAATACTGATTGCAAAGTTAGGTGTCTCCTTCATACATTGACATTCGCTTTTCAAGCTCTGCCAATGAGGGGCATTCTGTTGACACCCCATTTTGCAACCCGTATTTAACCTCACATGGAGGGTAAAAGGGTAAGTTTGCCTTGAAAATATGCATCTTGATTCCAGCCATTAGATCCTTAATCTCATTTCACTAAAATGATCTTGATGTTGTAACGATCAAATCGACTGGTCATAAGCCCTAATCGGACCATCAGATTGAAAGTTATCATCAAATCAAGTTTTAATGGCTAAGATGTATTATCACAAATTGAGTCCGACTATATGTGATTATGAACAATTGATTTCAATTGGTTATAAGTGTAATCAATTTGAGATTAATGACGTGTCATAATTTGATTGGTTAGGACTACATTTTATGGTGAGGTTGCATATACCTAATTAATTAGATAATTAAACATTAATTATTCAATGAGTAATTTATGCAATTATCTTTTAATTAGAGTAAATTTGAAGCCAATTAAGTCTGAAATGGGAGTGATTGGAGCCATTTAATGTTAATTGGGAGCTAATTTGGGACCTATTAATGTTAATTGTGCTGAAACCATTTTCTAACAAATGACCTCTGCTCACTATTTCATCAATATCTCTCAGAATATTTTGAATCTGTGAATGAGGTTAATTTTCCCAGAAACTAGACATCCAGGGCTTCAATTTGAGCACAAGAACGAGACAATTCCGATCAGAATTGAGTCAGATATGATTTTTTGAAGTTGGCTCTACAAGCTGTTACAGCAGCTACGGGAAAACCGAATTTTGGCTTGTTCCCCACTCCCACCAATCTCTCCATTTAATGCACCAGATTTTCCCCAAGGCTAAAATGAGGTCTAGGTTCATAATCCTTGTCAACCCTCATTAAATGGCCTTCCATTCATATTCCCTCCACTACTACTATATAAACCCTCCCCCTCCTTCATTCCAAGACAAAAAAAAAACCCCCTCTCTTCTCCTCTCTTGAATTCTAGTGAAGTTGAGTAGTTTTGTCATATCTTGGTCTTCCTGAGACTCAAGGTATTGAGTGAGACTCACTCTCCCTCTCCTAGTTCTTCTTCTTTCCTCCACCCTTAGGACCTCCACCAAAAATCTCCTCCTCCACCGTATGGATCTTGCATGAAGGTATAATCCCTTTCCCTAACTTGTTTATTGTGTTGCCATGATGAGAATTTAGGATTAAAGCATGATAGTGATTACTTAAGTTCTCTTGAATATGTTTGAATGTTCTTAATTGTTCTTATGTGTTCTTCACATGTTCTTGATTGTTCATTACATGTTCATGCATAAACACTAGTTTTGATCTTAAATCCATATCAAAAATATGAAAAACATGTTTGTTTCATAATTCTTTCAAGTTCTTGAATCTAGGATGTCACTATACACACACATTCACTAGAATTTATTTTTCAATCCAAATGCAATTGAATTAGGGTTTATCACATGCACACACTTCAAATTCAACATGCAAATTGATTGATAACATATTGGATGATGTGATATGAATGTTGGCCACCATAGTCTAGAAGACCGGTTTCACCGGGCAAGGTGGGTGCTTAACACCTTCCCACCTTGTAACATAGCCTCCGAACTTAGATCAAGGGTTAGTAGATCAAATGCTTATCCTTGTAATTTTCAATTTCTAGATTGTAACTAGGAAACAAACCCATGTACTTTATCTTAGATTGTATCTAGGACCAAAGCCATGTAATTTCCTATGTTCAATGTAAATTCAATTTCAAATTAATAAAATGATGAATTTTTTAATTATGGTTTTCTTATTTATTCCAACAATTAAATAAGTGGCGACTCCATTGTAAAACCCTTAATCTAAAGGGGAAAATATAACTAGTCGAACCTCCATTTTGAGAGGCAATAACACGACTCCACCCATTCACGTGGGTTTGGCCCAACTTTCTAAAACGGGCCGGGGGCGCGGTCTCTCACACTTGCCTACTCACTAGAATGTCCACCATACTCAAACGAAGACCACCTCTACCCATCACTAAAAGAGGCAACAATTTCTTTTTTGGACAAGTTAAATAATTAAGAAAAGAACATTGTTTGCATATTTTAACTACATAAGGGCAAAGCAAAATGACAATACAATTGTTTATGTTCTTCCACAAAACCTTTAATAATATAAACAAATGTTTTCTCTTACACAGTACACTAATTAACTACAGTTAGTCCTCTAAGTAAATGAACAAAAAATCAACATAAATTAAAGTTTAATGGACAAGACATCTAAACTCCTATCTCCTATGCTCTAATCATACATATTAACCTTAATTTTGAACACTAAAATACAACGTGTGAGCCAATTTTACCTTCATTAATTAATTCCATGAGTGACAACCCCTCCCACGATCTCGAAAACCCCCATGACTTGATTGATTAATATTCATCGAAACAGTCAATTTCTATAATCAAGTGCACACGCTGCATGCATGAAAACACCACAACCTTTCTTGTTCGGCCAATGCGGTGAACATACCTCAGGGGATCCTGGGAATTCATAATTTATCACATACTAGTCGCAAAATTGTGCGATGCATGGGAAGAATTGACAATTTATTTTTTTTGTTAAGTGAAAAATGAAAATAGTTGGTAAGACTTATAAGTGTTAGTCTCAAACCATTTTTAAAATGATGTGATTATTTTCTAACAATGTATAGTTGATACAATATATTAGATTTTATAAATAAACTCTCTATATTTGATATTTGAAAGTTTTTTTTTTTTTCAAAATTAACATAATGCATTTTATATTCAATTATTATATAAGACTAGATATTTTGTAAATAATGTAATGTATGGTTGGAATTTGTTCTAGTACTCTTTACAAACGATTCATCATCTATACATTTTAAATGACCTAAAGAAGAAGCATATATAAGTAAATTCATTACTTATATTAGAAAAAAATAAAATAAAACTTACAAAACATAAGAAAAATGTAATTAATTTTACCGAGAACGTTCTTGATAAAATTTGTAGGGTCACAATTTGAAGCCTAAGCCCAAATGAGATGGGATGTGAGCCCAATGAGCCCAATACAATAAATTTGTAGAGCGTGGGTGAAAGAGCAGGGCTATATTTGAATTAGAAAACGGCTAGCAAAGATTTCAAAGATGAATTAGCATAAAAACACAATTAAAACTTGATGGAATTGAAGTCCGAGGAGATGAATTATGAAATGAACTGTTCTTGAAATTTAAGATAATCCTTAATGCTATAGTGAATCTACTTCTCTCCTCTTTCTCTATCTTTTTCGATCACCTCTTATGGGAGGTCTCTTACATTATATAACTGCCTTTTAAACCATCTTGATCATACACTTGTTCATCATCTAAGTCTTCACTTGAGTATATGTCCCATCAAGCATCTTCTTTGGCTCTCTGTGAATAGTGGTGGTCGAAACTGCACTGTTCAGAGGTCTTCTCCACATAAATGCAGTCAGAAAAGTGACTGCAGTGCATTTAATGCGGTGATAGCAGCTTTTCTTTTAGATATTTCTATATTCTTATCATCTTTGTACGTGCCTGAAGTTCATCCTTATCGTTGGAACTTCCTGGAAGGTCACCTAAATCGCCCAAGTACTTGTTTGACTGATATTCATCGTATCCGAGAAGGATACACTCCTCGGACTATATTCCCATATCCTTTCCTTTCGTGATTCTCTACTCTGGGGCCTTTCCCAATAGTCTACTCCTCCTCAGACGTACTCACATCCTCAAATAGGGCCCAAGGCCCAATATATGAACTCAGGCTTTTATCCCCACAATAGCCCCTCAAAATTTTAATTTTTCCCTCGCATCCTAGGAGAAAAAATAGGATTTTGATCTGCCATAGAAATAAGGGCTAGAAATATAAAAAATACCTGAGTTTACACGTGTGGGATCATAGATTTAGACGCTTCATCATTGCTACTGACGTTTCGGAATTCGCAAAGCGTCATTAACTACTACATGCGGCGCTGTGTGTTTGGCATCCAACGGTGAACCATTGATCCAACGAATGACATTTTTCTTCAGGGTTTGGGCGGGATAACTCCCACTCATTTTCTGGGCCCTATATAAAGCCTCAAAGGAAATCATTTTTTCTTTACTTCACAATTTCTTAAATTCTCCAACGAACTCAAGCATTCAAACTCACAAAAATTTTCAAATCATCAGTCTTATTTCTTTAAAAATTCTTGAGAATTCTTCTGAGGATTTCAAGGATTACTTTCCAACCCAGTTTGTGTAAGTTCCAATTTCTTCGAACCCTTCTTTCTCTCCTCGGCCAGCTTACTCGGCCTTCAAATTCTCATTTCCTAGTTGTCATCTTTAGATTTTCCCTTTTTCTGCTTATCCGAAATGGGTAGATTTAAGTATTTAGAAGATAGTCCTGCCCTGATAGAGATATTTAAAGAAACGTATCATATACCCCAGGATGTAAACCTGCGGTACTGTCCTCCGGAAGGAATAACAACTGACCGAGAGGTGGGAGAAGTCATAATCCCTATGATAGCTTTCATAGAAGGAGGGATGACTCTCCCCATGGGTCCCATTACAAGAGATTACCTTCGTAATCATAAGATCTGTCCCCACTAGCATGCACCTAACGTCTTTAGGATCCTAGGAGCTGTTGATGCTTTAAACCAACATTTGGGCTTGGGGCTCACCTGGCTAGACATAGTCCATATGTACGAATGTCACCAACAAAAAGGGACGGGATTTTACCTTAAATCCCGATCCGACATCGTTAGGCTCATCTCCTGTCTTCCCAAGTTTAACAAGGGGATGAAAGACGACTATCTGATCGTCTCGGGAGCGTGACATGACGATCTTCATTACCCAACCCAACCAGGAGAGCTAGGTGGGATATCCTAGACTTAGGTTCCCTAACAATAGATTTAGGATCTTCATCATTGGCGTTGTTTTTCTTCTCTTTGTATTAGTGTTTTACCTTAAGTTTTTGATTATGCTTAGTTCTTTTATGGTGTTAACAGATAAAAGGCACGTAGCTCCTCGGTTCAGCTTGACTAACGTTGCCGTGCTTAATTATCTACTGAGATTAGAGATTTTTGTAAGTGAAGACGAGCAACTTCGGGCCATCCATCTTATTCTGGATTTCAAGCCTCTCTCGGACACGTTTCAAGCAGTCAGCAACGCTATAAGGCAGGGAGACTATCGAATAAATCGGATAGATGTATCTCGGCCTAAAAGGGTTTCGTCTGTTGACAGCCGAGATGACTCTCTCGTCGCTAACGTGCGCCGAGGACCGCGCATCTAGTCCCCTAAGTTGGAGTTGGATGATGCCCCCCTCGCTTAGGACACTTCGGTGAGGAACTATCAAGGAGGGAAGGCAGGCCATATTGCTGAAGTCTTGAAGCAGCCACTTCTCTTACCAAAGGATATGAAGTCTTAAAAGCGCTTCAGTCAGCAAGAAATTTTCCTATCCCTCAAAAGGGATCTGGCCCTGGCAAGTGATTCGATACACCTTTCTTAGTAAATATTTGGTCGTTTTTACTCATTTCTTTTCTTTATTTTACATTGAATTTCTCTGCTTCTGTTGCGCAGATTACCCAACAAATTTACGTGGCCGAAGAATGGGTCAAGGATGCCCGTAGCGAGGCAAGGGCAGAGACCCATCATCGGTCCGAGGTAGAGAATACCCTAGGCAGCCTCAAGGAGGACCAGGCTAAGCTTTTCGAGAAGCTAAAAGAGGCTATTCAACAAAGGGACAATGCTGATGTTAGCCTCAAGACTGCGGAGAGGCTGGCCGAAGATCAACACAAGCAGCTGCATTTCATTGAAATCAATCTTGCTACGGAGAAGTAGTTTGTGAAAGATCTTCACGCCGAGCTTCAAAAAGTCAAAGAGGATGCCCAACTGACTAAAGAGGCAACTGAGGTCGAGAAGTAGGCAGCATATAAGCTTGGAGTGGAGGAGACTCAAATCAAGCTCACAGAGGAGCTCCCTGTGGTATGCAAGGACTGCTGCGATATCTCTTGGGGTAAAGCCCTTGAAGCTGCAGGAGTTTCTGCGAACTCTGTCTTGAGGCGACCTGAGAGCATCTACTATGATCTTGAGATTCGTGAGCTCCCAGGTCCTGACTCCTCCCACTCCGAGCAAGCTCTAGGAATGTCCGAACAGCCACTGGTGGACCAAGCCCCTCCTACTCCCTTTAAAGCGTCCAAGGAACCAGTCCAAGCTGGTGGCCAGGAGCAGGGAGCTGAGGATATCCAGGACAAAGGCAAAGGTCAGAATAAGAAGAGAACTCATTCTAAACCGCAGGACCAAGCCCAAGATGCTCCTGCCTCCTTGCCTAGTCAGACTATTAACCTTCTTAGCCCCAAGACAAAGCCTTGGATATTAGGATCTTTATTTTATATATATATATATATATATATTTTTTTTTTTTTAGTATAAGAAGATGTAAAATACTCCTTCTCTGATTAAGGAAAGCATCTTATTTTTACCTTCTATGTCTTCACTGTACATACTGTTTGATTTGTTGTTATTGCAAAATAGTACTGACTTCTTGTTACTTTAATTTGAGAAGAATCAATAACAACACCTTGCTAATGAAGCCATTACTTTAACAAGAATTAATAATAAACTCGGTAAACCACGGAAGAGAAAGATTTTTTTTATGCTCTTCAATGCCTAAGTAAATCATTAAGGACTCTACTTCATTTGGAATTATCAGTCTAAAAATTTTAGTTAAGGCTTTGGGCATGTTTTGGAATTTAATAACTTTACTTGGGTTGGGCTATGTTTAATATTCACAAGGAACACTGCTGAGTGCTAATTTCACCTGAATACGTGGTCCGAGAGAATTACATAATTTAGGATCCATTTAAACATTTATGGAAATTGTAAGAGTGTTAACCAACTCATATCATCTGATCCAAGGACTTCAGGCATGATTGAGTTTAAGTTTAAACACTTATAAAAATTGCAATGGAGTGTTAACTAACCCATATCATCTGGTCCGAGGACTTCAGACATGATTGAATTTAAGTTTAAACACTTATAAGAATTGTAATGGAGTGTTAACTAACCCATATCATCTAGTCCGAGGACTTCAGGCATGATTGAATTTAAGTTTAAACACTTATAAGAATTGTAATGGAGTGTTATACAAAACCTCTATGTAATAGATAAGCATATTGATCCAAGGAAAAACTTGTTAATAAAAATACCTTTTAAGGATGTTTACATTCCATTGGCATGGTATTACATGACCATCCAAATCTTCTAAAAAATAAGGCCCGATACTAGCCCCTGAGGTAATACAGTATGACCCTTCCCAATTGGGCCCTAATTTCCCCCAAGCTGGGTTCTTTGCAGTGCCCACAACTTTCTTTAACACTAGATCGTCAGGTGATAAAGGCCTTAGCTTTACGTTGGCATCATAACCTTGCTTGAGCTTTTGTTGGTAATATGCCAATTGGACCATTGCATTTTCCCTCCTTTCTTCAATCAAGTCCAAATTCTTCTTTAGTTGCTCGTTATTGCTACTCGGACTAAATGAACTAGTTCTTAAAGTTGGGAAACCAGTCTCTAGAGGGATAACAGCCTCAGCTCCATAAGTTATTGAAAAAGGGGTCTCCCCGATAGACCTACGAAGTGTAGTTCTATATGTCCAGAGGACATGTGGAAATTCTTCCACCCATTTGCCCTTCGCATCATCTAACCTTTTCTTTAACCCACTTACTATGACCTTGTTAACAGCTTCTGCTTGCCCATTCTCTTAGGGATAAGCAGGGGTAGAGTACCAATTTGTGATCCTCAATTCACAACAATAACTTCTGAATGCTTTGTTGTCAAACTAAAGGCCATTGTCTGAGATGAGAGTATGAGGAATTCCAAACTGTGTGACAATACTTTTCCTGACAAATTTCTTTGTGTCCACGTCTTTGATGTTAGCTAGAGGTTCAGCTTCAACCCATTTAGTAAAGTAATCTATGCCGACTAACAGATACCTCTTGTTTGTTGCTGCTTTAGGGAATGGTCCCACAATATCCAAGCCCCATTGAGCGAATGGCCACGGGTTGGATAATGGATTAAAGATTCCCCCAGGCTGATGTATGTTTGATGCAAACCGCTGGCATTGATCACATTTTTTCATGTATTCCTAGGCCTCCCTTTGCATGTTTGGCCACTAATAGCCTTGGGTGATGGCTCTATGTGCCAAGGATCTACCCTTAGTATGACTTCCATAAATTCCTTCATATAATTCTTCGAGGATTGATTCAGTCATCTCAGGATGTATACATAACAAATATGGTCCTGAAAATGAACGTCTGTATAATTTTTGGTTCTCAGACAGCCAGAACCTAGTAGCTTTTCTTCGTACCTTGTCAGATTCTGACTTCTCTTTAGGCAGAGTGTCTTCCTTCAAGAATAGAACTATGAGGTCCATCCAACTAGGTCCTGCCCTAACCTGGTGAACTCGAACTGTCCCTTTTCTCATATCAACGGGTTTGTACAAATCTTCCACGAGGATAACCCGAGGCAAATTTTGACCAAGGAAGTTGCCAGAGTGGCTAAGGAATCCGCATGTGTATTTCCACTTCTGGGAACATGCAGAAAATTGAAGGATTCAAACTCTGATTGTAGGTGTCTAACTCGACTCAAGTACTCCTGCATTCTTTCATCATTTGCTTCAAATTCTCCTGTCACCTGGCCGACGACTAACTTTGAGTCCGAGAATACCTCCACTGACTTTCCACCCATTTTTGAACCATGGCCATTCCCATCAGTAGAGCTTTATATTCGGCCTCATTATTTGTAGCCAAGAAGTCCAGCCTCAATGACTTTTCAATGGTGATTTTCTCAGGGGATATTAACACTAGGCCCACTCTAGAACCTTTCTGATTCGCTGCGCCATCCACATATACTTCCCAAGATAAGGGACCTTGTTGAGAAATCATGCCAACCGATTTTTCATCCATGACCTACATTGGCGTTACTTCTTCTAAATGGGGTTCAGCAAACTCGGCCACTAGATCTGCAAGGACCTGGCCCTTGATGGAGGTGCGAGGCATGTATTTGATGTCAAAAGCCCCTAAGACTATGCCCCACTTAGCAATCCTCCCTGTATAGTCAGCACTTCGGAGTACAGTTTTAAGCGAAAGTTGGGTAAGAACAATAACTACATGTGCTTGGAAATAATGAGGCAACTTCCGCGTACCAAGCACTATTGCCAGGATGGCTTTCTCCAGTGGCAGATAACGAATCTCGGCTTCATGCAATGACTTACTCAAGTAATAAACTGGCCTTTGTACACCACGATCCACTCATACCAACACCAAACTTATAGCACAAGGGGCCAAAGCGATATAAGCATATAGGACCTCGTCTATTTCAGGACTAAACATGATAGGTGGCCGAGCAAGATATTCCTTAAGCTGCCGAAAAGCTAAGGCACATTCTTTAGTCCATTCAAACTCCTTCCACTTGTTGATCAGCAAGGAGAAAGTTCTGCATCTATCTGCCGATCAAGAAATAAATCGGTTCAAAGCAACGGCCATACCAGTTAACTTCTAGACCTCTTTGGGGTTCTGAGGTGGTTGTAAATTGTTGATGGCCTTCATCTGGTCGGGGTTGACCTCAATTCCCTTGTGAGTTACCATATAACCCAAGAATTTTCCTGACCCTATGCCAAACGAGCATTTGGAAGCATTTAGACACAACTTATACCTTCTAAGAACTTTAAAAATGTTTCCAAGATCCTTCACATGCTCATAAACAACTTTTCTTTTCACCACCATATCATCAATGTAAATCTCAATACTTTTACCCAATTGTGGCTCAAACATTCTCGTCATCATTCTTTGGTAAGTAAATCTTTTTCAAGCCAAATGGCATCACCTTGTAGTGGTAGTTCCCAATGGGAGTAAAAAAAATAATCTTTTCTTAATCATCCAAGGCTAAAGGTATTTGGTGATAACCTTGAAAAGCGTCCAAGAAGCTCATTCGAGGATGATCCACAGTTGCATCCACCAGTTAGTCTATTTTAGGCATAGGGAATGGATCTTTAGGACAAGCCTTATTCAAGTCTGTGAAATCTACACACACTCATCACTTCCCACTCTTCTTCTTCACCACCACAGTATTCGCTAACCATTCGGGATAAAAAACTTCCTTAATCGCTTCAGCCTACTTGAGTTTTGCTACTTCTTCTCGTACTGCATCACATGCTCTTTGGATGGGCGCCGAGGAGATTGCTTCTTTGGGGTGACCAATGGGTTGACATTTAGGTGATGACAGATGAATTCTGGATCCACTCCTAAGGCTTTATAGGCATTCCAAGCAAATACATCTATGTTTCTTCTGAGAAATTCTATCAGTTCTTCCTTCTTTTGAGGTGGCAACTGAGAGCCAACTTGAAAAAAACTTTTCTGGATCATCCCTGATAGCAAACTTTGCCAAATCTTCACATTTCGCGTCCTCGGCCGAACTATCGATGGGTAACACTAGGGGTTTTAACTGCTATAGATCCTCTCCTGGATGGGCCAAGGACTCCTCTTTAGGCTTATGTTGTATAGCAACCACCAAGCATTGTCTAGCCACGATTGATCTCCCAAAATTTCCTTAACATGGCCTTCTGATGGGTACTTAACCTTCTAATGCAGAGTAGAAGAAACAGCCCCTAGTGTATGAAGCTAGGGTCTAGCCACGATTGCTCTATATAGTGAATATGCATCTACAACAATGAAATCCACCTCTACTATCTCTAGACCAGCTTGCACAAGTATTCGTATTTGACTCATCGGGACAACGACCTTTCTCTCAAAACTCACCAGAGGGGAACTATAGGGTGTTAATTTCTCAGGTTTTAAGTTCAGCCCCTTCTAAAGGTCGAAATACATTATCTCAGCTCCACTGCCTTGATCCACCATCACCCTCCTCACATCATACCCTCCAATTCTGAGGGTAACTACCAAAGCGT
Source organism: Quercus ilex subsp. ballota (assembly GCA_032727855.1). Classification (NCBI taxonomy): domain Eukaryota; kingdom Viridiplantae; phylum Streptophyta; class Magnoliopsida; order Fagales; family Fagaceae; genus Quercus; species Quercus ilex. Next base: position 15,069,271 of record CM064912.1, on the reverse strand, counting down.
CAGCATAGATTTGGATGGTCCCAATCTTATCCTAATCCGAGAAGCCCAAGACTGGTGGAATTTCCATTTTAGCCCTCTTCGGATCCTGATTAACGTCTCTTGTGGATAGACAGACCACAGACATTATCCTAGATGGCCAGGACCCTGTTTTCCCTAGTGTAGCGAAGATGACATTAATAATTCCCAAAGGGGGTCTTGAAGAATCATCTCTTTTAGATTGCGAACCTGCCTGGCTCCCCTGGCCACTAGAATGATGCAGGAGTTGTTTCAATTTGCCCTCGTGGACAAGTTGGTCCAAATAATCCCACAGACTCCTACAATCCTCTATGGTATGCCCATGATCCTGATGGTATTGGCAATAGAGGTTATAATTGCGTCTTTCAGGGTTTCCCATCATCTTATTCGGTCGTTTGAAGAACGGCTCGTACTTAATCTTCTCCAACACTTGATGCACTGGCTCTCTAAACACAGCGTTGACTGCTTGAAGATTTGCTAATCTTGACTGCCTAGCAAAATCCCTACGTGGCTTGTTATTACTGTATCAATTCGACCTGAAATCCCTCCTCTCATAAGGGATAACCTTGTCCTTTCCCTTCCCTTACTGCTGGTCCTCTTCAACTCTTTTATACTTGTCAATCCGATCCATAAGCTGACGCATGTTGGTAACGGGTTTACCAGTCAAAGATTTTCTTAAACCATGCTTGGATGGAAGGCCGAGCTTAAATGTGTTGATGGCCACATCGTCAAAGTCACCTCTCATTAAACAACTCCCAATATCTGTCGGAGTACGTTTTAAGTTTTCACCCTCTTGCATGCTCAAGGACAGTAAGGAAGTTAACGACCTAGGAACTCTCTTGCAGGTCACAAACCAGGAACCAAATGCTTGAGTGAGCTTGTGGAAGGAACTTATGGACTCTGCCTTTAGGCCATCAAACCACCTCATCGCAATGGGTCTGAGACTGGATGAGAAGACTTTGCACATCAAGGCCTCATCCTTGGAATAAACAATCATTCTCTGATTGAAATGACTCATGCTTAACAGGATCTATGCGTCCGTTGTAAATGGTAAACGTTGGCTGATGAAAATGCCGGGGAAGCCTTGCCCCCTCAATCTTACGCATGAATGGAGACTTGGAGATTTGGTTTAAGGCTCTGCTCATAGCATCATTCCTTACACCTCTGTGTAGCGAGAACCATCACTCGTTATGGAGCTCTTCTTCGTAAGAGAAAGACTCACTGGGCGAGGTTCATGATTTCCGCCTATAACTAGTGTCTCTTCCATCATCAGAAGAAACAACACTGTCAGGGGAAGCTCGCTTCCTCTTTGCGTGACGTAATTCTCTCTTCAACTAGTCAATCTCCAGCTGCATGCCCCTGTTGCTCCTTGCATGGGAGATATGGCTTCCACTTCGAGGTTGACTCTCACCAGCATATATGGGGTGTACACTTCTTTCACGGTCACCTCTCCGCTCAAGGTTGAGGAAAGGATCACCATGTTGGGATGCCCTCGACTCTGCTTGTTGTGGACCTAGTTCTGCCATAGTTGGACGTTGCGTTTACAATCGCTCAAGCTCTTCCCACAGGCGGCGCCAATTGTAAGGTCACGATTTGAAGTCCAAGCCCAAATGAGATGGGATGTGAGCCCAATAAGCCCAATACAATAAATTTGTAGAGTGTGGGTGAAAGAGCAGGGCTATATTTGAATTAGACAACGGCTAGCAAAGATTTCAAAGATGAATCAGCATAAAAACACACTTAAAACTTGATGGAATTGAAGTTCGAGAAGATGAATTATGAAATAAATTGTTCTTGAAATTTAAGATAATCCTTAATGCTACAGTGAATCTACTTCTCTCTTCTTTCTCTATCTTTTTCGATCACCTCTTATGGGAGGTCTCTTACATTATATAACTCTCTTTTAAACCATCTTGATCGTACACTTGTTCATTATCTAAGTCTTCACTTGAGTATATGTCTCATCAGGCATCTTCTTTGGCTCTCTATGAATGGTGGTGGTTGAGACTGCATTGTTCAGGAGTCTTCTCCACATAAATGCGGCCAGAAAAGTTGTTGCAGCGCATTTAATGCGGTGATAGCAGCTTTTCTTTTAGATATTTTTGTATTCTTATCATCTTTGTATGTGCCTAAAGTTCATCGTTATCGTTGGAACTTCCTGGAAGGTCACCTAAATCGCCCAATTACTTGCTTGACTGATATTCATCGTATCCGAGAAGGATACACTCCTCGGACTATATTCCCTTATCCTTTCCTTACATGATTCTCCACTCTGGGGCCTTTCCCAATAGTCTACTCCTCCTCGGACATACTCACATTCTCAAATAGGGCCCAAGGCCCAATATACGAACTCAGTCTTTTATCCCCACAAAATTAATTACATTTTATTTAGTTTACATATATCTTCTAATTAAGTCATGCATTGCACAAAAATATTAATAATAAAAAGATAATTATACACTTAAATTAGAGGGAATAATTAAAATAATTATGAATTCAATCAAACAATTCGTTAGGGTTTAGTTTTGGTGAATTCCTTGTGACAAATTCTGTATTAAAAAGGTTTGTAACAAGCATGTTTAACAGTTTAAGTTAAATGGTATTCACTGTGAAGAGTTGCTTGAGGAATTACACAGCTGCAAGTTTTGCTTAATCAGAAATTGGATACACTTGAGTAAGGAATTAAGCCAAGTAGAGAGTTCTCCTGACTCTCATTAGATGTTTGCTTTTCGAGATCTCAAGATACTTGATAAATGACTTTTGCTGGTTTTTAATTTGCATACACCATGTAGCATAACTTTTAACCTAAGAATTAGGCCATAACATACCATAGAAAATCTAGAAAAGCCTTCCTTTCAGTGCAAAATCAAGGAGCTGAGGTTCCTTTTATTCTTGATCCTATATTGATGAACCATTGTGCAAGAACCTTCAAGAGCGTAAGCTTAGTTGAAACCACAACTTCCCGGAGTTTTGATTTCATGCAGACAACATTCGTGGTGGAAATCATATAGAAGAAGTCTAAAGCAATGTTATGAATTCCGTTCCATTCCGGCCCTTGTTTCCACCTCGGACAAAATTCCAGGCCATTCCGGTGTGTTTCAGGCATTCCGAGAGATTTCGGTAAATTCCAGCCGAAACTCAAAATTCCGCCGGTATGGATTTTGGGATTTTTTTTTTTTTTTTTTTTTTTCTTTACCTTCAACTTCATATCTGTCATTCTGACCATCTGAGTTGCTGCCCTTCACTACCATCTACCATTCCTTCTTAATCTCCATTTGGACCATAATTCTCTGTTTCTTCTTGACCACCTTTCACAACTTTTTGCCGGCACAAAATCCACATCAAAAGAAAACTGAGGTGTTAATGGAAGGGCGTGCAGCTGAATTAACCGAGTGAAGAGAAAGACTGAGAATGTGGATAATGGACGGTTATGATTTTAAATGGTGGAATGGAGGGCATATTCTATGAAATCTTTTAAGGAAGAGTCTAGAATGTCTTTGTGTGGAACGTGAACCCAGCTGGTTATTATTTTTTATTTTGGAGTTATCATCTGGCTTGCTCATTTTACAACGTTTGGGCTGAACAAAAAATAAAATGTTTGGGCTGCAGCACAGCCAGTCCAACTCAAAGATATGCTATAGTCTTTTCTTTTTTTTTTTTTCTTTTTTTTTTTAATATATGCACTCAATTTTTTTTAAGAGTCCAAATACAGTATTTGTACTATTTTGACAAATTTTCTAATAGGTCCTTGTAGTACTTGTGGGAGTTCTTTGATGATGAATTTGATCCTTTTTTTGCACATGATGATGAGGAGTAATATCTTGTTATAAACTTTGTTGGCTTATTATAGGCTTATGTAATGAGTAGTGACTTGTTATATAAATCTTTTTATTATGTGATGTTACTATATTGATGTTTAAGACTAGATGATTTGTATTATTTGATATTTACTTCTTTGAATTAATAATTTTATGTTGTATAAGAATATATATATATATATATATATTTTAGGAACCCCGAAACACTCTAAAACTATAAGCCGAAATAAGTTGATACCGAAATATTTCATTCTACTGGATAAACCAAAATGGAGTCCAAAACGTAATTAATAAAATTGATCTAAAGATTTTGTAGCCAGGGTCATTTGCTTGATTAATAAAGTCTAGCTAAAAGGTTTGTAAGTCGGTCTCATAACAATTTCTTTTATAGAGGATTCCTTATGGGATAGGTTTACCCTCAGAGAGGTTTTTTATTTTATTTTTTGAAGAAGTCCTTCAGAAGCTTTCCACAACGTCGCCAAATCCCTGTGTTCTTTATGATTTATTTTTACTTCTTTATTGATTGTGGTGATGCATGAGTATTTAATTTACCAATGTCAATTTTTTACAACTATTTGAATTGATGTTGCGTCTAAGGCTGCGTTTGAATTTGTGGTAAACAATTTCAGGAAATCATTTTCCACCTTTTCCGCGTGTTTGGCAGTTACGAAGAATAGAATTTTCCGAAAAATCATTTCCTATTTTCCCTTTGACCACGAAAATGGTTTTCAGTTCCTATTTTCACTTTAAAGTATTTCCGGAGAGAGAGAGAGAGAGAGAGAGAAGAGGAGAGAGCCCAGATCGCAAAGAGAGAGGAAGAAGAGACTTCGCCGGCAAACCCCGATCGTCAATCGCAGCACCCCACCGCACCGATTGTCGATCGCACTTCCAGACCCATCGCCTTCGACCCAGACCGATCGCCACGAACCCACGAACCCATCGCCTTCGACCTTCGACCTAGACCCAGCAAGTCGCACTACGCCGCGAGTCGCTCCGCGAACCCACGAACCGCGAGTCGCACCGGCGAGTCGCACTGCGCCACGAGTCGCATCAGATTTGAATGCCCAGTCGCCTCATCGCAACGATCTGACCGGATTTGATGATTTTTTTCTTTGGTTTTGTTTCTTTTGTGGCTTTTGATTGTTGAAGTTTGCTGCCGTGGGTTGAATTGGAGTTTCGGTGGTGTGTGGTGTTGGGATTTGGCTGTGATTTTGAAATTTTTTGTAATAAAATTTGTTTAGATGCTGAGAAAATAGCTGAGAAAATGTGAAAAATGTGTAGGAAAATAGCATTTTTAGAATAGAACCAAACACATAAAAATATTTTCTACAACAATTTTCATAATGCAACCAAACACTTGAAAATATTTTCCTTTCCCGAAAATAGCATTTCTGGAAAATAGGCTATTTTCCAGAAAATATTTTACGGGAACCAAACACAGCCTAAGTGAAATTCAAGTATGTTAATTAGAACAGATAGGGGTCAAAAAAGAATTTTCATAATTCACTCACATTATCTATGTTATTCTTAATAAATCATGTTATTTAATTTTCCTTTTTTCTTAATGATATGTTGTACAATTGAAACTAGTTTCCCATTTAAAGATATCATATGCCACAAAATGACTTATATGTTTTTTCATAAGTAGATGAGCATTACATATGGCTATTAAAAACTTCCTTCTAATTGTTTCAAAACAAAACTACAATGGAGATTGGAAAATTGTAAACAGAACACTTTGTTTCATATTCATAGTAACCATTATTCATAACCAAATAGACACATAGTCTAGTTGAGTTTTGGGAGAGCTAAGGTTTCTCTGTTGCTTGGTAAGTGAGTTCTCTCTCTTTTCCAACGGCAGTAGAAGTGTTTGTCCCTTTTAGGAAGGAGAGTTTTGTTCTCTAAGGCAACAAGTTTGTCAGTAGAGCTTGTGGGTTTTTCTTGTTGGGGATTAGGGAAACACTAAGTAGGCAGTCTTATCTCAAAACGGTATCATGGAGGATTTGGCTGCAAAGTGGAGTGCTTTCTCCTTGTCTGAGAGGGAGACAACAGGTTTGGTTCTGCAACGTGACCAACGGTCGGGGGAATTTCTTTTAGCAGCACATTTCTTAACCCCTCGATTTTTAAATATGGAAGCAATGGCGAGGACCTTCAAACAACTTTGGAGGTCTACAAATGGTTTCAAAATCCGAAACCATAAGGAGCAGAGAGTTTTATTTGTTTTTGACAATCTGGGTGATGTGGATAGAATTTTGCGAAATCAACCATGGAGCTTTGACAAGCACTTAGTCATGCTGCAAAGATACAATTCTGATGTTCCTGTTCGTGACTTGATTTTTAAAACGACCCTATTCTGGGTCCAAGTTCACGATATTCCTGTTCGTTACATGAATAGACGAGTGGCTGAAGATATTTGTGAAGTAGTTGGTGAGGTGCAAAAATCGGCAGGGGCAGTGAATGATGATGGTGGTCTTTTTATACGAGTCCGTGTACTCATAGATATCTCCCTCCCCCTATGTCGTGGACGGTTAATTACAATGGAGAATGGAGAAAAAGTGTGGGTGAAATTCAAGTACGAGCGGCTGCCTAATATTTGCTTTTGCTGTGGACAGCTGAATCACAGTGATAAGAATTGTGAATTATGGATTGCTAGTAAAGGTACGCTTACACCGGAGCAACAACAATTTGATTCTTCATTGAAGGCGACCCCGTACACATCAATAGGTAAGGACGTTATTTACGTCCCTGGTTACTATGAACGAAGTAAGGCCAGAGTTCAATCCACGGCTCAGGCCTCTAATTCAAATCCAGGTGTGGTGGAGGGGCAGATGGGTAATGGTGGTCCGGTGGAGGTGAATCAAACGTCCTTGGCAACGGCTAGGAGCAGTGATGAGGGTGTTAATGGCATAACGCCTGGTGAAATTAATGTGGCTGAGGCGTTACACGTTGATCCAGTTGGTGAACCCGATATGGAGTCTTTCCCAATCAGTTCTGACCCTATTAATGCTCCTATTAATGCTCCTATAATTGAGGAAGGTATTAGTGCTATGAAGTCTTCCCCAAATCAGATGCTAACATCTGAACTTTTTGAAATTCCAATCAAGGGGTTTAATGAGGGTGTAACCGGAATTGACTACATTTATTCTGATTTAAGTCAATTTAAGGAGTCGACATTGAATGAGGATATTCCTTTCCCTGTTCAGCATGCCACCTCAGCCGAGAATCAAGGAACACAGCAAGCTGGAATTAGGGCAACACGGACAAGAACTTCTTCCTCCAATTCGAAGGCTGCTACCAGGAGCAACCTTAGAACCAAAAAGTTAATCCCTAGGGTGAATCATTCAAAATCCGTTGACCATAAAAAAGAGGAGGGAAAGATTTGTGGGAAGAGGAGTAGTGATGTTCATCTGGAGTTACCTTGCAAGCACAGGCGGGTTTCAAAAGATGAGAGTGACAAACTTTTTTCAATGGTGGAGGTTGATAATCAGCCCCGCCAAACACAATGAGTTGCTTAGTCTGGAACTGTCATGGGCTTGGGAACCCATGTACAGTTAACGAGCTTGCAGAGATGGTGCGGGCAAAAGATCCCTCTGTCGTGTTTTTAGCCGAAACATGGGCAGATGAAGCTAGGCTAAAGGATGTGAAAAGGAAAATTCAATTTGAACACATGTTTGTTTCTCCAAGAACAAGTAGAGGTGGAGGTTTAGTTTTATTTTGGAGATCAACAATAGATGTTACAGTGGAGGGGTCGGACAAAAACCATATTGATGTGATCATAAATAAAAGCAAAGAATCTGAATGGTGTTTCACAGGGTTTTATGGTGAACCGGATACTCAAAAGCGGTATGAGTCTTGGGATTTGTTACGTACATTAAAAAGGAAATTTCAGAGTCTGTGGCTGTGTGCGGGGGATTTCAACGAGTTGGTAAGAGGAGATGAAAAATTGGGTGGTAATAGAAGAAGTCATAATCAAATGCAATTGTTCCGTGAGGCAATTGATGCGTGTGGTTTTGTTGATCTAGGGTATACGGGTTCAAGGTTTACCTGGAGCAAGCATTACAATTCAGGTCAGTCCATTTGGGAGAGATTAGATAGAGCCTTATGCACAACAGATTGGCTCAATCACTTTGCTGGCACAAAGGTTGTTCATCTCACATGCAATACCTCGGATCATTCTCCATTATGGATTGCTCCTTGTGGTATAGACCCTCCGCCAAGTTCTAAGCCGTTTCGCTTTGAAGAGATGTGGATGTCCGATAAGGGGTGTGGGTTGTTGAGGCTGTGTGGAGAGGCTCTTTTCCTTGTGAAGCCGAAAGACAAGTGATAAAAAAAATAGAAAAATGTGGGGCGGAGTTAACACAGTGGAGTCGTAAGAACTTTGGCCATGTAAGGAGACAATTGATTGACAAAAGGAAGAGCTTGCTTCAGGCCGAACAGCAAGCAATGCTTGGAGGGAGAAATGACCGAGTGAGGGGATTGAAACAGGAGATTAATGAATTGTTGGTGAAGGAAAATTTGATGTGGCGGCAGAGGGCAAAATCGTTTTGGCTGGTTGATGGTGACAAAAACTCTAGGTATTTCCATACTAGGGCTACTCAAAGGCACCGCAAGAATAAGATTTTGGGGGTCAAAGATTTTTCTGGTGAATGGATTGCTCAACCCGAAGGAATTGCTGAAACTTTCACTACTTACTATCAACACCTCTTTGAATCCTCCAATCCGACCTTGGGCCTAAATTCAATGGCGAAGATGGTAACTGATGATATGAATGCCCAACTATCACAAGAGTTCATGGCGTGGGAGGTAGAAGTTGCACTGAAACAGATGGCCCCTTTAAAAGCCCCTGGTCCCGACGGTATGCCCCCTCTCTTCTACCAAAATTATTGGAATCTTGTTGGTAATGATGTTACAAAAACCATATTGTCTTATCTAAATTCATCCACAATCCCCCACCCCCTAAACCATACTTTCATAACCTTAATACCAAAAAAAAAAAATCCTATGGCTGTCACTGATTACCGTCCCATTAGCCTTTGTAATGTCCTTTATAAAATCTTTTCAAAGGTCCTTGCTAATAGGTTAAAAAAAATCCTACCCTCAATCATAACTGAACACCAAGGTGCCTTTACAAAAAACCGTTTGATCTCAGATAACATTCTTGTGGCTTTTGAAACATTGCATAGCATGAATAATCATAATTCCAAAAAATCTGGTTACATGGCATTGAAATTAGATATGAGCAAGGCGTATGATAGGGTGGAGTGGTGTTTTTTGGAGGATGTGATGAGAAAATTGGGGTTTAATGAAAGGTGGATAGGCCTTATGATGGAATGTGTAAAAACAGTCTCATATTCGGTGTTGGTAAATGGTGAACCAAAGGGATTGATTAAACCAACAAGGGGAATTCGCCAAGGCGACCCTCTATCCCCATTCCTATTTTTGTTGTGTACGGAAGGCCTTAATAATTTAATATTGAAGGCGGAAAGTGAGGGTTCCATACATGGATTTGCTTTGAGTAGACGAAGTCCAAAACTAACGCATTTGCTTTTTGCGGATGATAGCTTATTGTTTTGCAGGTTTAATATAAATGAATGTCAAAAGGTGCTTGATCTTCTTGCATCCTATGAAAGTATGTCCGGGCAGCAAATTAATAGAGACAAAACATCAATCTTCTTTAGCAAATCCACCACTCTTGACATGAGGAATGAAATCAAAGAAGCTTTAGGGGTTCCGGAAATTGTGCAATATGAGAAGTACTTGGGGTTGCCATCATTTGTAGGGAAGAGTAAAAGGGCTAGCTTTGATTACATTAAGGAGAGGGTTTGGAGGAAGCTTCAAGGATGGGAAGAAAGTCTACTATCAGAAGCGGGGCGGGAGGTTTTGATTAAGGCCGTGGTCCAAGCTATCCCAACATATTCCATGTGTTGTTTTAAGCTCCCCCTTGGCCTTTGTAATGAAATTGAAAAACTCATTCGTGGCTTTTGGTGGGGACAAAGGGGAGATCGTAGGAAAATACATTGGGTAAAGTGGGAAAAAATGTGTGAGCCAAAATCAGAAGGTGGTATGGGCTTTAAGGAGTTATCTTTATTTAATGATGCTCTTTTGGCAAAACAAACATGGAGGTTGCTGCACAACACAAATTCTTTGTTTTACAAAGTGTTTAAGTCAAAGTTCTTTCCAAATTGTTCGATTATGGAAGCTAAGGAGGGCTATGGTGGGTCATATGCTTGGAGGAGTATTTTGAAAGGTAGGGAGGTTATAAGGTGAGGAGCGAAGTGGAGAGTGGGCAATGGAGAATCCATTAAGCTTTGGGGGGACAAATGGCTGCCTTCTTTGCAAAGCCCAAGCCTCCAATGCCCTCTCACAGCTGAACTACAAAATGCCAAGGTGAGTTCTCTAATTAATCCTTCAACTCGCCAATGGAATACTCAGCTGCTGCCTAATATCTTTAGCCAGATGGAGTCAGACCAGATTGTAAAAATCCCTCTAATCCGCACTGTCTCTGAGGACTCTCTATTTTGGCCATATGTACAGTCCGGACAATACACCACAAAGTCCGGGTATTACTTCCTCAAGACAGAGGCTCAGTTGGTGAACTCGCAGCCCCCTCCCCAAGCTGAGCTGATGAAACCACTTTGGAAGAAAATTTGGAGCTTATCAGTGCCATGTAAAGTCAGAAATTTTCTTTGGAGGGCCTGCAAAAACGCTATTCCCACTTTGAATAATCTTAAGCGTCGTTGCGTGGTGGAAGATTCAAAGTGTTCTCTCTGTGCCCAACACGAAGAAGATGTTATCCATGCCTTGTGGTCTTGTCCGGTCCTTGCACAAGTGTGGAATAAGGATCCTCAATGGAGTTTTAGAGGCCAAAACGTCTTCCCAGAATTTAGCCACCTGATCAGTCATGTTTTTAAGTCAGGATGTAGTGCTGAGTTGTTTGCTATGCAGACTTGGACTATTTGGCTCCGGAGAAACAAGGTCAGATCAGCTCCACCAGGTTTCCCCTTAAATCTGATTGTGCAGAGAGCTTATGAGGCGTTAGTTGAATACCGAGCTGCACAACCTCGGCATTCTCTGGCAGCACCGACAACCAGACAGCGAGCAAGATGGAGTCCTCCTCCTCCAACTTGGTATAAGGCTAATTTTGATGCAGCAATCTTTGATGATGTTGGCAGGGCTGGTCTTGGAGTGATAATCCGTGACAGCCAAGGTCTTGCAATGGCTGCTCTAACTCATAATGCTCAGCTGACTAGCTCGGTGGTGGAGATGGAAGCATTGGCAGCAACACGGGCAGTGGAATTGCGGCAGAAATTGGTCTTGATAGAGTTATATTTGAAGGCAACTCCAGCATTGTCATCAGAGGTTTAACGGATCAAGTTCCAAGTTTTGCTCCATTCGGCTTTCTCATAAAAGAAGCACTTGGCTTGGCAAATCAGCTTACTAATGTAAAATTCCAGCATGTGGGTAGGGAAGGAAATAGCATAGCTCATAACCTTGCTAGGCATGCACGACATGTCACAGGTTTTTCTGTTTTAATGGAGGACGTTCCGTCCTTTTGTTTTGAAATGTATCAGGCAGATTTGCCTTCAACTTAATAAAATCACAGTATTGTTTCTCAAAAAAAAAAAAAAAATAGACACATAGGTGTCCATCACCTATTAAGTATAACTAATGACAAATACAGTTTGACAATCTTTCTAGCTTATAAAATGCAAAATTATAGCACCAGTACATACGATTCTCAATCAAATTGAAGCATCGTTGTTGCCAATAAGGATTAATATAAAAAAATACAAGCTACACCAATAAAGAAAATAACGAATGATACGATAAAAGTTGTGGAGAAGACTAAAGGATCCACATCATACCATTTTCCGTGACTTGCATCTGAAGATTTTATTGGTGATGGAGGTGATTTATCAACCCTAGTGCAACTTTTCTCTAGTGGTGGTCCACAAAGAAATGGATTTCCTTCGTAACTGCTATTTTGAAATGTTCCAAATTGTTCTTTCATGTCTGGAACTTTACTTGATAAGTTATTGTAAGCCACACTGAAAACTTCTAGAAAGTGCAAATCAATCAATGTTGAAGGAATTTCTCCACTCAAATTGTTGTGAGAAAGGTCCAAACTCTCCAACTGAGTCAATTTAGAGAATGTATTTGGTATGGAACCTGTCAACTGATTGTAAGACAAGTTTAGTGCAAGAATTGGAGATAGTTGTCCTAACTCTGGAGGGATGCCACCTGTTAGTTTGTTGACTGATAAATCCAATCCAGACATGAGATCAAGAATGCCACCCTTGTAGAAGTAAGATCTATATTTCATTACAAACTCAATCCCAATTTGTGCAGCAACCTCTCGTTCTACCTCAAAATTTTCAAAATTCCTTTTGAGGATACTTTGATATGGGACAATTATATCTCTGAACTCCAAAAAAGTGGAATTTGGTTCAGTAAGGCCATCAAAAGCATCTATCTTCTCAAATGTTAGGTTGTGAAAGCAATGCGGTATTGTTCCAGAAAAATTGTTCCTGGAAAGATCCATTATCGCAATATTCTTTAACCAACACAGCTTGTCTGGAATCACACCACTAAAATTGTTGCCACTCAACAACAATATTCTTAAATTTGGAAGCACGCCCACTCCATTAGGGATTCTACCAGAAAATTTATTATCTCTAATGTCCAATGTCACCGGATGAAGTGAAAAATTGAAAGAAAGTATCGGTAATGATCCAGCGAGTTTGTTGCCTTGTAAAAATAGATGTCGAATAGTATATAAATCAATGCAAGAAGGTGACCATTCAGAAAGCAAGTTATGAGAAAGGTCTAATAAAATATATGCATGCGTTTCACATGGAATTGGACCTTCGAAAAAATTATTACTCATGTCTAGAGACCATAAGTGCCGCAGATTTCCTGCCAGCCATCTGGGAATTAAACCTGAGAAGCCGTTGTTGCTAATATCTAGGAGCCCCAAGTGACTACCAGCTGTTGGTACCATAGTTGGCAAAGTACCTGTAAACTGATTGTTTTTTAATTCCAAAATACGTAAGCTATTGTTAAAAAATGGGAATCCCTCTGAGAAAATTTCACCATGAAATTTATTATAAGATAACTTCAAAACTACCAAGGAGGTGCAATTGGCAAGCAATTTCATTGGCACCTCTCCTGAAAAATTATTATTGGACAAGTCCAATTTCTCCAAATTACTCATGTCACCAATTGAGGATGGGAGAAAACCTTCAAAATGATTTTGAGATATATTTAGATATTGTAAGTTTGGAATCATCTTTCCAATATTTTCCTGCAGCTGCCCATTAAAGTTATTGTAAGAGAAATCCAACCAAGAAAGATTATTGCAGTGAGCTATTGGCAAATGAAATTGACCCCCAAAATAATTATCCCGAAGATTTAGCAATTGCAATCTAGTATTATTTACAATCAACCAAACGGAGAAGCTTCCCTTCAACCTATTGTGAGAGATATCAACCAATTCCAATTCTTGTTGGTAAAAGAGAAACTTAGGAATGTTGGAGGATAACTTATTTAGATCACAGTTAGGCAGCACCAGCACCTTTAACTGAAACGAAGGTTCCCAACTGGGATTTTCAGTTTCGATCTCAAATGTGTTGCTTTCACTCACAATTTTGTTACCGTCTTCAATCCGGTAGTTTTCACCTTTAAATCGAATCACTTTGAGCTTAGAGTGATTGGCAAATGAGCTGAATGAGAATAAACCCCCAAAACGATTATAACTAAGATCAATGTACTCAAGGGATGTCAAGTTGGCTATCACAGATGAAGACAAATTTCCACTGAATTGGTTCTTAGATAGATCTAATAACCTAAGAGATGTCAAACGACTTAGGCATGGAGGGAGGATCCATTCAAAGTTATTCTCCGAAAGATCTAACTCTTCAAGTTTCTTCAGCATACCCTAATCTGTCAAAAGCAATAACATTAATAGTGTCCATCCTAATTATGTGCCAATGTAAAAATCAACAAGACAATCAATTAGTTTACTGGCCAGAATAGTAATTGGAAAGAATATGTTTTCACCCCTTGGATTATAAACCAGTAGATTAAACTATTTAAGCCAATTAACAAAATTTTGTAAACAAGATTATCATAGGTTAATCACCCCAAGCAAGCATGTCACCATATGTAAAAAGTAATTCATGATAAATTCAGCAAAATGGTGACAAAGTGAAAAACCGATGGAGAACCTTGAAAGATAAAAACGCTACAGGGGTTGCGTAAAACCTTGAAGATTTTGTATTTGTAACAACACACTGAGATGGCTCTGTGGCTTCAACTCTTGATCCGCACCATGTTAGTAGCAACACAGCAGATGATAATTATCTTATATATTTTTGCGTGTAAGGCATGAAAAACAAGGTAGCACTAACTCAACTAAAACATGTCAAAATCCGTGTTTCAAGATTTTCAATCGATCGAGTTGCTATCAAGGAAGTTTCGAGAATCTTCTTTTAATCGGTCAAGCTACGATCAAATGGCTATCAAAGAAACTTATTTGATTGATCAATCATCAATCAAACAGGTGTCTTTTTTGAACTACATTTTGGACTCTTGGTGACACATTACATATTCAAACAAGATTACATTGTCATGGAATGTGCCAATAAAACCTAACATTAATAATTATATTTCAGTCATTCTTCTTCACTTGTTTTTAGTTTTTACACTCCTAATCTATGTCAAATAAGTACAGGTAACATTAACAAAGTATAAACACCAGATTTCATAGTAGATTCTTACCTTTAGCATGTAGATTCCCGTGGAGTTTATTTTGAGATAATGATGTAGCCTTGAGAGAAGATAGTGTCCCAATATACGAAGAAAGAATTCCAGTGAACATATTACCACTCATATCTAAAATCTCCAAACTTCTGAAATTTGTCATATCTGCCAAGAGAATTAAAAAGAGATGGAGTAAAGAGTAAATCTTTAAAATGGCATACTTGTGAATACTAAAAGACATTCCTTCTCAGAGAAATTTATTATAGCCGTTAAAAAATGTATGATGGAATTTTACCCTTGAATGGTAGGCTTCCATTGAGTCGATTCTCTCGCATGATGAGTACCTCCAAATTTCTTAGATTACTCAGTTCTAAATCATAGGTGAAGAGAATTACATTAGTCATATTGAAAGAAAAATTAGGATTTAAAGAATTCTTTGCAGTAAAGTACCCTAAAAACTCTAGAGAATCTTAATCTTATTAAATGCATTGAAGTGTTGCGTTGAAGTATTCACTAGAAAGCATGTACAATTAGCGTAAATGTAGATGAGGTCAATAAGACATATAAGATTTCAATTTTGTTTGAGTTTTTCATGGTATTTTTTATAAAGAAATTTAAGGGGGAAATTTTGAGAAAAATTCAAATTTACATGTACGTACCTTTGCTAGAAAGAGGCCCTTGCATTTCATTGTAACTTAGGTCTAGATATTTAAGATCTGGGAGTGCACCCAAAAATCTTAAAATGTCCTTTTGCAAGAGATTCCAACTTAAATCTATGTGCATTAGCTTGTTCAATTTAGGCAAAGAATTCCATTCTGAAGAAAGTATACAACCAATTGTTAAATCCTAGAACGCAATAGAAAAGGGGTGCCCTTTAATATTTTTTAAAGGGAAAAACAAAATAAATAAAATTTTATTTTAAAATAATTTCATGGATAAAAATAGTCTACACTCCTCCAAGGACAAGTTCAGTGATCAAATTATCCCATGGAAAGGTGGAAGAAATCTACACGCATTAAGTACATTTAGTGTCCATTTGGGAACAGCTTATTTAGCTAAAATTGAAATTTTTTTACTAAAAGTGTAAAAAAAAAAAAAAAAAGTTAAAAGTTAGTTGAATGGTACAATGAAATCAATGAATAATACCAAAAGTGCAATAGGACCCAAGAATAGTACCAAAAGTGCAATGGTACCCATGAATAGTACCAAAAAGAAGTTAAAAACTCAAATAAGCTGAAACAAATAAGCACATCCCAAATGAGCTCTTAGTCACTACTAATTGAATAATAGCTATTATTTAATTTTTATGTTTATCAACAAAAAATTTTAAATCCACATATTTTATAAGCCTACATATTAGCTTAAATATATTAAAAAATATATTAGATTAAGTAAAAAAAAATTAATAAATTTTTTTCAATTTTTTTTTTTTTTATTGAACTAGCCAAAACGCCAATATGGGCCAATACAACCGAAAGAAGCCAGTACAACCTAGTATTTTTTTGGGTACATTTCGGAGGAGTACCAGTACCAGTTTAATGGCTAATACAATATATTTTCCCAGTATAGCCAGTATCGATTTAGAATTAACTTCCTTGGTTGGTACACTTTATAGGTTGTCCCCTGTCAAGATTGAGTTTCCTTTCAAATGTTTCTCAATCTCTCTCGAAATAGTTTTCAAGTTTAGAGAAAGGTAAATCAAGAATAAAGAATAACAAAGTAACTCAAAAAACGTTGAAATTTTTAAAAAAATAGTTCTTTAAAAATTTATTATAAAAATGTTGTAGACGTAACATTACTCTAAAGCTAGGGACATTTGATTTTTGTTGACCTTATATATTTTCTCATATAAGCTTTTGAGACTAACAATTTTACACATCATTATTCTAATATATATATATATATATATATATTGATTAAGTTTAAATCATATTCTATATTTAAATCTACAGTAAATTGTGGCTGCAATTAAAATAAAAGACTATTAATAACTATAACAATTATTTTTTAATAACTACCATATTAAATTTCTTATTTAGACAAAAATAAAATACTGTTAATAACTAACATAATTATCAAATTTCATATTTAGACAAAAAATAAAATTTCTTGTGCATTGTATATTTTACCGACTAGAGTTATAATGATTGTGTTTCTTCTTCTTTTAACTCTTTTTTTTTTTTTTTTTTGGTGTTTGAAATTAGAAATAGAGCTCACATACCTTTATTTCCTTGCCAACCACGAATACCATTGTGAGATAAATCAAGAATTTTTAACTCCTTGAAAGGCAGCAACAAGGACTCGTTCAAGAACCAATTTTCACTACCAACATAGACGTGAGTTTCATGGTTTATATTGGAGGGCCAAAGCTTGACCACGTAGCCAGTGGTGTCATTGCATTTGACCCGCTCCCAATTACAACACTCACTCTTTAGGTCGTAAACCCATGATGGAAGAAGGGGCTTTGTATAATTAGTATTGGATTTCAGATATGCCTTCAATTCTAGCAGACCCATCCTCTCTTCCTCAATGCAAGCTCTTAGCTCATGAATGTGAGCAACAAGTACTAAAACCCACAGTAAAGACCTCACTAAAGGCCACTCCATTGAGAAATATTGTGAAGCACCAACTTTCATTTCTAGCTTAGTCTTCTTATATAGAAAAGTTTAGAGAAAATTATATAACGCTCCTTGAGGTTTATTGAACTTACATTTTGATCCTTTTATTTCTAAAAGTTGTCAAAATTGTCACCTAAACGGTGTCAACTAAAATCATAGAAACACAATCTCGTGTTTACCCTCCTCTAAGTCACATTAAGACAAAAACTGAAAAAATAAAATAATGAGTTCCACAAACCAAAAAAAACAAATAATAATAATAATTCTTGAATCTAATAAATAAAGCATTTATTAAAGCATAGTGTTTATTTTACCTACATTCTTGCTTGAATGAGTACTGCTAGAGACACAAATTTTTTTTACAAAATTTTACTAACCATTAATATAGCGAGTGGTTATTAGTAAATAAAAAAATGATATTTATAGTGGGCCTAGATGAAAACTAACAAAAAGTTACTCACAACAACATTTTGTAAAAATGTTATAAAATAGTTTCTGGTTGTAGTATTACTCTACTAATATTTCTCGTTTATTAAATGAATAAAGCTTTTCCGGTTTGGGTTTTTTCATTTTTTTTTTTTAATTGAAACAAAAACTTTTATAGCTGGAAAAGAGAGAAACAAAACAGCAAAACATCCCATGCAATAGAGAAGGAATCTTTCTTGTCAAGCAAGACCTAGGCAGTCCTTCTGAATTGACTTTACAAAAATTAGGGGCGGCCGCCCAAGCCCAACATCAAAGCTACAACAAAACATTTCTCAAGCTCACATTGCTTTGATTCTAAATTAAACCTTGAATGTTGGAAACGAAGTTTGTCATCCTCCACTGAACACCAGCTTCTTTATTGATGACAGCATTCACACCGATCAAGTTAAGTTGTATTTTACCATGTGCAATTGCTCTCAATTATTGTTGAGATTGAGAATTTTAATTTTTTTTTTAAATTAATTTCAATCTCAATCTTTAAATAATAATAAAAAATTACAAATTATAAAATTACAAATTAAAGAAATAAAAATTGTGTGAGACGAATGAGCCTATGCAATACCCTAGGTATTGTATGGAATCCTAATCCGCATTGATATTGTTAGGTTCTAAAAATTTAGAACAATTGGCAAACCATGAACATAAACTTGTCTAGATATGAATTTTAGAGTCTGTGAAGCCATATTAGATAATGCTCAAAGTGTTGCAAGTCAAAATTCAAAGAACATACAAGCTGCAGATTTAGAAAGTCAAAATCAGACTGGTTCGATCAATCAGGCTCGATCAATCGGAAGGGTTTGATCGATCAGGCTCAATCGATCGGAAGTCATAGATCAGCAAAAAAAGCAAACGTAAAAAGCCCATAACTTGTCTGTTTGAAGCTCAAATCGCGATCCGTTTTTTGCAGTATTTAAAGGACATTATAAGCTAACCTAGATGGGGTTTTTAGAGGTTTTTAGAGAGAAAAGAGTGCATCATGTGCCTCCAATTGTAGATCTGGGATTTTTGTACCCAAAGCTCTCTAAAGTCTTCTATTGGCAATATTCCTTGAAGAATCTCAAGATCCAGTGTTGTAGAAGTTGCTGCATACAAGATCCACTACTGATGGTAATCTAAAACCTTTGAGTGAGATCTCAAAGTCACAAACGTGTGTATTTGTGTGCAACAAATTCAAGATAGAAGAGTCCATGGATTTAGAGCTGCACGTGGTCGTGTGAGTAAGTTCTACAAAAGGTAGTTTTAGATTTTAGGAAGAAAATCTATTGTAAACTTCCATTCTGTCATAGTGGCTTTGTATGCCTTAAGGATAGATCAGGTTAAATCCTCCCCAGGTTTTTTACCTTGAAATGGTTGGTTTCATTAGTTTTCTTGGGTAATTATATCGTTGTCTTATTTATTTTTCCGCACTACATGATATGATTTATTGCTGTTTAACCTAGATCTGAATAATAAACCTAAGTGTTAACTTGGTTAATTAATTAGGTTAAACAATCTGAGTGTTCAGGGGTCTAAACAAACAAACAGATATACCTCATAGAATCACTCTCAATTGGGTTATCTACTTAATTATTTTCATTTAACCTAAATATTTGTATGTGTTTAAATATAAATTTTCTTACTTATAAGATTCATTGTTATATCAATTAAATGTTGTATAAATATACCATTAAATATTGCATCAAATTTCTAATTAGATTTGGTTTAGGTTTCTTAACGAGATGTGGATTTTTCTTGATATGAAAGGAAAAAAATTATCTTATTGAAGAGGAATATGGATATTCATTGTACAGGAAAAAATATAATCAAAACCTTATAAATGAATATTATTGCAAAGGATTTGGTGACTTTTGAAATCCTTCCACATGGGGAGAAGACTCTTAGAAGAACATAATGTGGGTTTCTTAGAGCAGTTTGGTAAATTTGTTTGAGTTGAAAGATACATGTGGTATCAGTTAAGAGTTTGTTTTGTGAGCGTGTGAGTTTTTTTAGTGTATTGGGGTTTCTGGATTGTGAGTATATGTGTGTGAGGTTTGTAAGTGAGTTTGTGTTTGTGAGAATAAGGTTTGTGAGTTGTGAGAGGTTTTGTTTATATTTGCAAGGTCCATATCATTAATGGTGAATTTAGTTAGTGTTGCATTGCATGTGGATGTAGGTATGGAGTTGATCAAACCACGTTAAATATATTGTTGTTTCATTTAGTAGTTTATCTTTCTATCCATTTGAATGTGCTTCTACTAGTCTCAAAACACAACATTGAATATTAGAATTTCTACTATTTCACAATATATATATATATATATATCTCATGCTAGACAAGTAGTTATTTATATTTTTTTATAAGGTTAAAAATGGTTAATGATTTTTTTTAAAAGCTCAATTGTGACGACTAATTGAAGCGGTTACTATTTGCTTTATGATCAAATATGTGCCTATCTTTATATATATAATTTGATGGCAAGGAAGGGAGAATTTGAACCTTGAATGTCTTAAAAACACTAAAAAATATCAACCAATTAAATTACAAAGCTCTCAACATTTCTATTTTTTTTTTCTTTATGTTTTCTTTATATCAAGCAAAAACTATTATTTCATTCTATAGAAGCTAGATCGTAGATGCTAATAGTTATCTTTTAAAAAAGTTTTACGTTCACAATACTTTCACAACAAATCATATATGGTAAGTTATTATTGATTCTAATTTGAACTTACCATTAAATTTACTCTTCTGCCGACCAACTAATAACAACCAATAATAACTTGTCACTTAAAATCTGTCATGAAAGTATAATGAAAATGTTGTGGATAAGCATTTCTCTATCTTTTATAACTTTTGTGTATTATTTAAAGCTCTTTTTAGTACTTTTTGGCCCTAATGATACTAACTCATGAGTAGGTGCTAAGGGTAATGGAACAAATAGTTAACACTTTTTTAGCAACAAATAGTTAAGATTTTTTTATATTTTAGTAATAGTTAAGACTTAGGAGAAGGAACTATGTGTATGGATATATCTCTCTCATGGGTTATGTGTAATTGGGTTCCGCCCAAATTCCTTTGCATATTCATTTAGGTTCTCTGCAATTTGTCAACGGGGGCTTGGCTGAGTGAGTAAGGCTCGGACGTTTCGTGCAACACATCTAGGTTTGAGTCCCGCTGCCCGCAAGTTTCCGTCGGTGGGTAAACTTAGTGGTGAGGTGTACTCACAAATGTGAGGTGACCCCGACACAATGGTACAAAAGGGCCCCTGAGATCATGCTACCCCAACCAAGGCCACTGGCTTCCTACCCGGAGGTGTAATATGACCATAAAAACCCCCTTTTTTTCTTTCTCAAAAAAAAAAAAAAAAAAAAAAAAAAAGGTTCTCTGCAATTTTATATTTTGTTTCTCATGGGGGAAAAAAAAAGTTCTCTTCATTTTTTTTTCTTTTTTGGTCTAGTAAGTTTCAAGTAAAGCACTCATCGAATTTTCTATTTAATTATTTCTGTTTTAATGGGTTCTGAAAAATCCCGGTTACGTTTTTTTTTTTTTTTTTTTTTTTTTCCATTAGCCTTTTGATTTTTTTTTTTTTTTTTGACATAAATGATAAAAGTATATTAATAAAGAAGAAAAGTACTCGTCCCATTACCCGGAAGTTGTACATAAAAGCCAGCACAATGGCATGCAACCCCAAGAAACAAAACTAAAAGAAAGAATAGAGAAAGTATCTCCTAAGACAGGCTCACAAGACCCATATCTCAATGACATGTGGGTTCCACGCGGAAAATTGAAAAAACTGTTAAAATATTAATTGTTCTTTCTCTTTTTTCATAAAACTTTCTTAAAATAGTTTACTAAAAAATGTACTTACGGCATTTGTTAACATTTCCTTTTCTATGAAGTATAAATTTCTATCATAATGAATGAAATTAGCATATTACACCAACATAATAAATGATTTTTTGAATGATTGATTGATGACACATCACTAATTTATTAACAAACTTTATAAATGCAAACACATGTTCCAAACGACCACACGGAGATGTAGCTTGATAGTAGAAGTCCTTGTCCCAACTAAGGCCAACCCTTCCATTAGGCCAATTAGGTCATTGCCTAAGGCCCCCAAGTGGAAAGGGGCTCCAAAAGTTTTGGTAAAGAAGGGTAGTAGAAAAGAAAAAAAAAATATTAGTTTTAAATGAAACTCCAAAAAATCTGGATAAATTTGTTATTAGTAATAAACAAAATACAACACAAAATTTAAATGAAAATATCACAAATGAGCAAGAAATCCACCAAAAAGAGTTAGAAGATAATGAAACAATACAATTGCAAGATAACAAAGATGTTCAATTTTGCAATACAACAAATCTTGATAATGAACTTCAAAAGAATTTAGAATAAAATGAAAATAATGATGAAAATGTCACAAATTAACAAGTTCACCATATTGATGTTCAACTAGAAGAAAATGAAAATAATAATGACATGTCGAATTACATTCCTACAAATATTTATGATCTAGGTAATTGGAAAAATATTGACACAAAATTAAGAGATTTATTAGTAGAAAGAGGTTTATTTGGAGTGGATTAACTGAATAGCTATATTATCGATTGAAAATGAGATGTTAGAAGAAATTGAATACAAAATTTTAATTAGTCAATTTGCATTTCAAAAAGCAAAAAAAATAGATTTTAAATGAAATAATTATAATATAGAAAACATTAAACTAATTAATACAAAAATATAAAAAAGTGCCCCATTTTAGTTCTCGTCTTAGGCTCCAAAATGTCTAGGGCCAGAATGGTCCCAACTCCCAGAGATGAGCAGTTAGAATGATAGCCCCAGAAAAGCTTGTGTAGTACATGTGATATTACTCATTACCGTCACATGACGTAGGGTTGATAAGCCCACACTAGAGACCCTCCTTTTTACATTCAGTAAATAAATAAATAAATAACACACACGTCCCAGACTAATATTCCAGCCAATTTCACGTGGCCTGATCCATCAACGTATATAGCACTAAATAAATAAATAAATATTACACATAAACGTGATGGAAACAAGAAGGATGAAAAGATCATATACATTCACACACACCAACCAACCATTAATTTGACAAAGAACTAAATAGAAAGAACAAGGAAAGTTCGTATGTGTGGAGTCCGGAAACGCAATTGACGGAGAAAAGAGAGAGAAGAAGAAAAAGAGGTGAAGCTTTGCTAGAATGATTGTAGTTGAAATGGCTGGTATTTAAATTGAAAGAGAAAGTCGTGTAAACACGTTTTGTACCATAATTTCTGCCACAATATATGGGCAATTGTGAGTTGTGGAAAAAATGTATTGAGCCCATTTGAAATTGTCAGTTCACCGATTAAAATTGCATATATCATCCAAATGTGGTAACAATTGTGGCAAATGATGTCATCCTAAAAGAACTGAATCTAAAATGTAGTAGGGGCATAATCGTTCCCAGCTTAGTGACCAATATGAAAATTGCCAACCTGTATTGATCAATATGGTATAAAATTACCAATTTCAATGATGATTGCCATATACTTAAAGTATTAAAAAAAATGAGAGGTGCTACTTCTACAACATTTTTATAACAAATCACAAGTGCTTAGTTGTTATTGGTTCAAATTTGAACCTAACAATAAGATTATTTTTTTGTCCCAACAATAACAACCAGTAACAACTTGCCACTTAGAATTTGTTGTAAAAATGTTGTAGACATATCATTTCTCTTAAAAAATAAATGATAAATTACAAATTACAACCCTAAAATTTGGAAGTATTTAAATTTTATACCCTAACATTTCAAAATTTAGAATTTACTCTGTACCGACTTCAAGTCCTGACTCCATCTCTGTTCTTAAGGATAAAAGCCAGTTTGAAAATGCCGAGCATCTATAGTCCATAGCACGCCCCGTGTGGTCTGCTTATATGACCAATTGGCCATTGTGATTGTAGTGATTATAGAGAAACAGATTCCACGTGGCCTGTTTCTGGGTGCCAACATTCTCATGACCACGCCTCGATTTGCCAAATTTCTACGGCCATTGTCTTTTATTGCAGGACCAAAGAGCAATGGTCAAAAAGATTGTTTAAAACATTGCCTTCCATTTAGTCAACTTGTTAAAAGATAATATGTTTGGTACGTTGATTTTGTAGTATTATTTTGATGTGGTAATTAAACAAGTGACTCCACTTTTTCAAAAAAATAGAATATGTGACTTTGAGTAGGGGCAGGGGCGTAGCCAGAAATTTTTGCTTAGAGTGAAACTATCATTTTAATTTGCAATTCAACAAAAAAACTCAAAGTACAGTATATTTATAACACAAGATTATTGATAGAATTTTTTTGTCAGTGTAATTCTTTAGCACTCAAATATCAAAATACTAACAAGTTAATCGACCAATTGAGCATCTTAAGTATTTTTTTCTTGAGTTTCTCCTATTCTTTTGAAAAACCATAATTCCATAACATTCATAGAAATCAAATATAAGTATACAACAAAATTGCAGAAGAAGTTGGTATTTCTCAATATTTGCTTAGCTTTAAATAAGAAAACTCTTTGTTAAGGAAGAGTGAGAAACTAACAAAAATGTGATTATGTGAGAGCAGCCCATGGAAGCAGGGGCGTAGCCAGGATTTTTTACATGGAGGGGGGGCCGATTTTCGATGACGATGATTATCATCGTTGTATGGATAATCTATATATTTAGGTTGATATGGACCTTCTTTGAGATAAGCTCGTCGGATTTCATCTTGTTTGTTGATAGGAAATTCACATATTTGTTTACGTGATCCTGGATCACGATCTCTCTCTTCAGATTGAATTCTTGAACATTTGGAGGGGTGTTCATCAGGCATTGAAATATCAACATTTATTTCTACAGCCACAGGTGTCCTAAATTTTGAATTGCTAACATCTTTTTTCTTTAAGAATGTATCAATTGTTTTTCATTTGCTCATAATTCTTTTAGCTTTAAGAATATGAATCAAAAATTAACCTGAAAAGAACTTAAAGAATAAAATATTAATTAGAAAAAAAAATTTCCACTATAATTTAAACAGTCAACCCATCATCATTCCTATTATTCAAGTTTTCCTGTATTTTAATTTTTTTTAATTAAAAATAACCCCTCAAACAAAAACAAAAATTAAACACACAAGTACACAATATAAACCAAACAATTTAACAACACCCACTGTCACATGATATCTAACTAATAAAAAATAGTTAATAAATCAAAAAAAATTTACCCAAGAAACTTTATCTTCACAAAGTGCAAACTTTATCTTCCCTTCAAGATTCATCACAAACAACCTCCCCATGCCCATGCCTTCAACCATATATTTCTCTAAAAATCTATGAAAAATTAAAGAGCATGTAAATATTTAAGTGTAGATAGTTGAGGGAAAAAAAAAAAAAACACTAAAAAGAGATGAAGCGGAAACTGAAAACTTACCCTCTAGCTACATCCCTGCTCTGAATTATTTATTTTAAGAAAGAAAGAAGAAAGAAAATAATGGTCAGTTTTTTTTTTGGGATCGTGAGGACTGAGTTTGAGAGGAGGGCTGAGCTAAGCAGTAAAAAGAGTCTAAAGAGATGAAGGTCTAGTGCTTAAATAAGAGAAGAAAACTCACCAGGCAGTCACCAAGTTCCAAATCCTAAAATTTGATAATAAAATATGCTAAGTGATTTGTTTTAGAAAGCAAGAAGAAAGAAAAAATTGGTTAGGAATTTATTTATTATTTTTTTTTTGGGACTGGAGGACTGATGCTGAGTTTTGGGGGCTGGTAGGCGGGTACCAGTGGAAAGTGAAAGTGTATCACAAAAGACCAAAAAAAAAAAAAAAAGAAGAAGAAGAAGAAGTAGTAAAGAGAATAGGGATTCTGTGGGTGGGTTTTTGAGATGGAGAAAGTGAAATTTTATTGTTTTTGTGTTTGGATTTTGAGTGTTTAAATGTAAGTGGGCCAGTTTTTTGTTTTATTTGGAGTATAAGAGGCCTAAAACTAAAACTGTGAGAGTAGAGGCCTAAATCTAAAGGTTTTTAGCTGGGAGAACAGAGGCCTAAAACTAAAGGGAGAATAGAGGAGATATGGGGGGGGGGGGGGCCGGATGTCAAACATTGGGGGGGGGGGGGGGGGGGCGAATCAATCTTCTTACATAATCTAATGGATTTTTTTTTTTTTTTTTTTTTTTTTTTTTTGCGGGGGCCACGACCAAGGGAGTCAATACCGTACCGGAGGCTGTATCGGTTTGGCCAGCGGTACGATATATTTCAGATACCGATCAATACCGGTGTACCGTTTCGGATTTACCGCTATATATATATATATATATATAGTGTTTAAAGCCCATATATATATATATATATATATATATAAATTCATAGATTAGACTAATTTGTAATCTTAAACCCCATACAAGCCCAAGCCCAAGCCTATTCATCTATATCTATAAAAAGAATTAAAAATCATGTCAAATTTAAAATACTAAGCTTTCACACGTGAACTAATTAAGGGCTTAAAAAAAAAAAAAAAAAAAAAAAAAAAAACATCTGACATGTGAAAGGGCTTTTGAGCCTTTGTCCGTTTCTAGGAGCTAGGAATTAATTAAAAAAAGGAAAAAAATCTGACATATAAAAGTTGTTTTTAACTTTGTATATCACTTTTGCAAGCTGTCAACTTTATTAGGTGTTTAAAAAAGCTGAAATTCAGGCTTGGGCTTAAGTTGGACGCAACCAAGAAAGAGGAAAAAGAAAGAAAATCTGAAAAAGAGAAAGAGAACGCCGGGCAACCAAGAAAGAGGAAAGAGAAAGAAAATCTGAAAGAGAGAAAGAGAACGCCAGTCAAGTCTGGAATTTGAGGGAGGAAAAACCATGCACTACGAGTTTGAGAAACTGCAAGTGACGCCGGTGAGTGGAGAGATGAGAGAGTGAGAATGTTTTTTTTTTTCTTCTTCTTTTTCTTGTTTCGGCCCGGTATGCATTTACCGGCCGGAACACCCGGATTTCGCTAGTTCGGCCGGTACAATGCCGGTACGCCCGATATTTTTTCCGGTACGAAATAGGGGGGTTGAGCGTACCGGATCACTGGCCGGTACAGTATATACCGGCCGGTACGGTACGAGATTCACTTCCTTGGCCACAGCCCCCCCCAAGGGACAACGTGGCTCCGCCCCTGCATGGAAGAGTTAATGAAGAGTAACTAAAGAGAGAGCACCAAGTGATGAGGAGAGTCTTTTCAGTGGTTTTTAAGTGGAAATGGATATTGTAATAGTTTTGAGAAAGTGCAAAACTTAAGTACAATATCCTAAGTGTAATACATTAGGTTCTTCAATTAAATTCAAGCACATGTTTAACATGACCAATAAAATACAACTAATGTTATTATTTTTAAAGACAATTAAATTCAGTACATATGATTTTAATTAGGTAATTTGATGTACTACACCTTAGTTTTACCCCTTCACAAAAATTGAATAACTAAAAACTAAAAAAATATAGACGTGGCTATCATGCTTTAGAGAAGAATGGAAAAGACAAAAGGAGTTAATTTTTATGATTGCACAGTTGGTATTTGGGGTGGGAAGAATTTTATGAGTGACGTGTTGGACAGGGGGCCAATCTTTTAATCTTGTGGGGGCCAACTCTTAACTCAAAATGATTCTAGCCTAGTTTTACCGAACAAAATGGGCTTTTGCCCTTTTCGGACAAATTAAATAGTTGTATACCCATTTCCCCAAACTAATTAGGGAAATACCTCTCTTTTAAAACTCGATTTATGATAAATCGAGTTACAAAAAAAAAAAATTATGAAGCCCTATAGGATCAAAGAACGTCTTAAAGCTCGCCTCTTTGCTTTCTTAAAAAGAAAAGCGGACTACGCAATAAGAGGCTCAACCATAAGCCCAAATCATTATTGAAAACAACTATAATGACGTTTTAAGGAGCTTATAGTGACGTTTTAAGGACCTATAGTAACGTTTTTTAACTCGACTTCAATGAAATTGAGTTATAGACAATGTTTTACCTATAACTCGATTTCATTGAGGTCTAGTTGCAAAATGCCACTCTAGGACCTTAAAACATCACTATAGGCTCCTTAAAAACGTCACTATAGGGCCTAACTTGATTTATCACAAATCAAGTTTTAAAAGAAAGTCATTTCCCTAATTAGTTTGAGAAAGATGGTATAAAGTTATTTAATTTACCCGAAAAGGGCAAAAGCCCATTTTGTCCTAGTTTTACCTATAATTAGAGAGGTTCTAAAAAAAATTGGAGGGGCCATGGCTCCCCCCAATGCATAAGGTGGCTCCGCCCCTGAGTAGGGGCAATTTTATAGCGAAGTCTTAAGATTAAAATCCAAAAGTTTAGGAATTTGAAATGAACAATGAAAAGTTTTGAGCTGTCTCTACATATTTTGTGAAAAAAATCTATTACAATTTAGTGTTTACAACTCAAATTCCAATTTCCCCATTTCTCTCCCATTCTTTTTACTTGTCAATATTTAGTATTTGACTAAATATATTAAATATTGACTCTCTAACTTTGATTAAAGTTCATTTCCTCTAACTTTATTTTTATTTAGTAAAATTTTCTAACTTTCAAATTTATTCAATTCATGCCTCCTATTAGTCTCCATTAGAATTGCGTTGTTAGTAACCTCCAAAATAACATAGTTTGCATTTTTTTTTAAATATATGAAAATTAATACTAAAAAATATTTTTTGGAAAAAAAAATTTTAATTTAAATATCTTTCATTTGAAAAATACACGAAAATAAAAATCAAAGATATGCTCCTCCTGTTACACGAAAAAAAATTTAAATGCTTGTATTTGTTCTTTACCTTTTAGTTGACACTCCAACCAATTTTTTGGATGCATGGCAACCAGCAACAACCATGATCAGCTTGCCTCCTTCCAAACAACTTACTTCTTTGTTTTGTTCGGCACTTGGGCTACACAATATTCTTGAATTCAAACAATCAGTTGCTTGATTTCTTTTGTATTGATTGGCGCCGCAATAATTTTTGGCCATCTCTCACATTCAAAGCATGTGTGTCACTTTTAAGAAGAAATAAAGCTACTTCTTTTTTTCTCATTGCAAGAAACACATTCCTTATTCCTTTGACCTTGAAGAGAGGTGGTGTTACGTGAAACATTTCGTAATTTTTTTATTTTTTATTTTTTTTAGGTAGAATATTAACTTATAGCGTCTACTTTTGATGATTGCGCTTTTTATAATCAGACCAAGACATCAATTGATTTTTGTTGTAGACGTGAATTGAACCCCTAGTATTTTATCCAACTATAAAAAATTTTACCAGTTGAGTTAACTGAAACTCACAACATTTTGTAAATATATTGGCATGTAAGAAGTATATTTGCAAACAAGCATTGCACAAAATAATAAATTTTAAAATAGTGTGCCTTCCTTGTAGGTTGTGTCGTGGACTAAAGTAAACCATTAATAGTGGCATATTTGTTAACACATCAATAAATTTTAAATACACCTAAATGCTCATTGATTTTTTTCCTCAAAAAAAAAAAAAAAAATTATGCTCATTGATTTTACTTCAATTTCATTTATTCCCGTAGAAAGGTTTTAAAAATCAGATCAAACAAAGTATATAAGAAACAAAAAAGGCAAATTACAATTTACCTATCTGTGATTTGACTGAAATTTAGTTGCTTACTTATGATTTAAAAGTTGGCACTTTGCCCACCTGAAGTTCACTCCGTTAAGCTTTCATTACTCACCTTTGTACTTTCAACGTCAAAAAATACCCCAAAAAAAAAAAATTTAAAATCAAGATTTAAAAGTATATTTCTTAAAATGGTGAAAGTTTGGCTTAAGAACATTTTTCATCTTCATAAGAACATTCTCAAACCTATCAATCCAAACAAAACTCTCAAGGGATATTCATCAATGAATATTTGAATTTTGCATGTCTTGACTTATGGATGTTGTGCAAATCACTTATTCATAATTCACAACAAGATAAACATAGAAATCCTCTTGAAAGTATGGAAAATGCTAAAGGCGTACAATATACAAAGTGGATTCTTACATGGAGTATATCACACTAACAACTTAAAAAAAAAGTACATTTCGTTACCTACCTTTGTACTTTCAACGTTAAAAATACCAAAAAAAAAAAAAAAAGCATAAAAATCAAGATTTAAAAGTATATTTCTTAAAATGGTAAAGTTTTGGCTTAAGAACATTTTTCATCTTCATAAGAATATTCTCAAACCTATCAATCCAAACAAAACTCTCAAGGGATATTCATCAATGAATATTTGAATTTTGCATGTCTTGACTTATGGATGTTGTGCAAATCACTTATTCTTAATTCACAACAAGATAAACATAGAAATCCTCTTGAAAGTATGGAAAATGCTAAAGGCTTACAATATACAAAGTGGATTCTTACATGGAGTATATCACACCAACAACTTAAAAAATAAGTACATTTCTGACTTCTACATCCAAAATTTAAAAATTCATTATTTCATAAAAATTCGAAGTAATACTAAAAGTATGATGAAATTAAAAATCATTACATCTACCGCTTCTATCTCATCTTCATCAACTCTTGGTAATACCCAAAATGAACTCCATTCAAGCACAACAGTAAAGAGATGAACCAGTTGGATTAGATGGCCCAAAGCCTTAATCTCCCCATGGCCTCTCTCCCAGAATATAATAATTTGGTTTTATGTAGTCCAGAATAAGTTTATCATATCAAAATATGCCTAAAAATTCGTTTGTAAGAGGCTAACATCTGTGATTTGCACAACATCCATAAGTCAAGACATGCAAAATTCAAACATTCATTGATGAATATCCCCTTGAGAGTTTTGTTTGGATTGATAAGCTTAAGAATGTTCTTATGAAAAGGAAAAATGTTCTTAAGCCAAAACTTCACCATTTTAAGAAACATACTTTTAGATCTTGATTTTTATGTTTTTAATTGTAAAAGTACAGAGGTGGGTAAAGTGCCAACTTTTAAACTACAGGTATGTAACTTAAATTTTGGCCAAACTACAAGTGGGTAAGTTGTAATTTGCCCAAACAAGAAAACAGTTTCTCTCTTTTTTCTTTTTTTGATCGGATTTAATCAATGGTCAAATTCATGACGTGATAAGAAATTAAATTTAGACTTATTTAATAACATAAATAAATTATTTATATTTTAAATTAATAATAATTAACAATATCAATTAAAAAATTTCAAAAAATAAAATAATTTTCTAGTGAATCATCTCCCCTTTTTACATTAAGAAAATAGAAGTAACAAAACATAATTAGTCAATCTAGGGTTCGTTTGGTACAGTAAATGTGGATTACAACAAGAATTGTAATCTTTATTTCCGGAAATAAAATATGTTGTAATGGAATAACTAAACATATCCGTTAGTTTGGTTGTGAGTTGTAATATTAGAATAAAACTTATGATCTATTTTAGAAAATATCTCATTCATACAATTATATTTCCTAAAAAATAATATATTTTAAATTTTAGAGAGATGAGTTATTTTTTGATGATTTTTTATTTTCATAATTGTTAGGTGGATATGGAAAGTTTATTTATTTGGAAATATATTAATGTTAAAGATTATTACATCTACTAAGGAATAACTATTACAACCCTTTTAGAGAGGAATAGGTATTCCTCATTTTAGAGAATAGCTATTCATTAGGAATGACTATTCCCTGTAATAAAAACATAGCCAAACTATTGAATAGCTAAACCATAAGAATAACTATTACATTACAGTGCCTATTACAGTCTACCAAACATGCCCCTAGTAATAAATTTTTGAATCCATAATTGTTTTAACTTGAACCCACTGCCATGCCGAATACAACCATTATGATGGCGAGTCCAAAAAAAATCTCAAAAACTAAGTCAAGGTACAAAATTTCCACTTAAAAAGATTGACAAATCAATATAAGAAAGGCAAGTTATAGAACGTCCCACTGATACATTTTACATAAGATTAAGATCGAAAATGAAGAGATAAGAAGCTAAAACTAACCCTCTCTTGGAGGCCAAAATGCCAAAATGGGCTTTTGCCCCTTTTTAAAAAAAAATATCTAGCAAAATGCTCCATGTCTGAAACTAATTAGAAAGATGCCCCTATTTTGAAACTCGATTTTCTAACAATCAAGTCTCAAATGTATAACTCGATTTTTGGAACATCGAGTTATAGCGAACATGGACTTAGAAAAAAAAAAAAAAAATTATGAAACTCGAGTTCCATGAACTCAAGTACTTCACATGGAACTCTAGTTCATGGAACTTGAGTTCCAAAAAAAAAAAATAATAACAAAATTTTAATTTTCAGTTCGCTATAACTCGATTGTCCAAAAATCGAGTTTCAAACCAAGGGCATTTTCCTAATAGTTTCAGATATGGGCATTTTGCTAAAAAGTTTTGGCGAAAGGGGCAAATACCCATTTTCTCTGAAGATGGTACGAAATTAATTCCACTCAAATTAATTTACAAAAATGAAACAAAATTAAAACCAATCTCACACTCCACAGGAAATAAAAAGAAATAAAAATGAAAGTGGACAAGGCCAAAATAACCCAAAATTAAACTAAATAAGGAAAAAAAAAAAACATAAAACGAGTAATTCCTTCAAATCCAATGACCAACACCTCCCAATGCAGTGGCTGTAAGCATGAATTGGATTGGATGTAAGAAATCTAAAACAGTGGAAGGAAAAAAATAGTAATACCTACAGCCATGTTGTTCAAACGATTTGTAGAGAAAATCTCACTGCAAAAGAATGAGTTGTGAAGGAAACTTTTCTAGCTTACGGCCTATACCTTAAAAACTCTTTGATCGAGAACACAAATTCTTAAAAATTAGACTAGGGTCCCTTTCAATTTAATGTAAATTGCGTGCTCTCTTTAATACTCCTGTCATTAAAAAATTTAATTAAGAGTTACTTATCCTGTCTGAGAAGGTACCTACAAATGTACGCCCAGATTCTATAAAATGGAACACCCAGCGTGCGTCCTTCCCATTCATGGAAGACCTACCATATTTTATTTGTTACTGTATTTTTTGATGCATCTCGGTTAAGGATGCCAGCGTGAAGGTTGTAGCCGCTTTCGGAATGGCTTTCCTTTGCAACAAGAATGGCGCGGCAATCAAGCAATTCCTTAAGCCAGTCCCTCACCCACTCAGGATTTTAAAGTGTTTATTCACTAATGACATTTGAAGTGATGTTAACAAATATACTCCTAAAAGAAGTTCTTTATCTATCACTCTAAAATAAATCAAGTATATTGTAATTAATCAATTAGAGTAAATTGTATGAGGACCACAATATAGTCTCCTAACATTCTCTCACTTGGCCCACATGGCATTTAAATAACTTGATGAGTGATGATCATTGTAACATACTTAGGATATTACCTATATCATCTAGTTGTGAAATTCTCCCACTTTAATAGACAATCCAATACATAACGCATAGCAGTAAAGCTCTTAATTATAACCAGTATTGTCTTCCATGTATTACAATGTATGGTACTATGCGAGTACTTTATAAGCCATCAATTCTTTATGAATAGACTACCTATTAGCCATTCAAGTCCCCCTTCATATATCCACCACGAATAAAACTCTCTTTATATTTATACTTTATGTGCACAAAAAAATATTTTGCCTTATTCTATATAAATAACCAAATGAAGGCCTAAATGTAAAGAGAAATATTATGTTCACAAAATTTTCACAACAAATCTTAAGTGACAAGTTGTTACAAGTAGTGGTGAACAATAAAGTAGTTTCAGTGGTATGTTCAAGTTAGAACCAATAACAAGTTAAGAACTTACCACCTATGATTTGTTGTGAAAGTGTTGTAAAACAAAATAAATAAAGAGAGATTAAACATCAAATAAGCTAACAAGTCCCACATGTTCCGCGTGATCTTTATATAGTTCAGCCAGCAAACCTTTAGTTATGACCTTATGAGATCAATAATCAATAGCTCATGTACACCTTCTGTTTTTTAACACTCTCTCTAACACTAGTGCACTTTATGTCAATATGCTTACTTTGGCTTCCACTTTTATTATTCTTAGAAAAGAAAAATGCAATCAAATAAATTGTGACAGAATTTTTAAAGGTCTTGATATAGAATTGAAAATCTTGAGATTTGTGATTAAAAGATTTTAACCATAAATAATGCATGTGTTGTAGCTTAGTATTCAATAGCCTCCACAGTAGATGAAGCAACAATTGTATATAGTAATTCTCTAAGATATATCAACTCCAAAAAATAAATAGGAAATTATATGTTGTAGTAGACTTTCTTGTCTACACATCCGGTAAAACTGAAATTTGGGTAACCAATCACCTCCAACTGATTAATATGCATGTAAATCAACCTGTAATCATTGGTTCTTTGTAAGTATCTCAACCTCCTTCACAAGTTTCCAATGATCCAAACCAGGGTTGCTTTGATATCAACCTAATGAGATACTGAGTGTTGAAGTAGACTTTCTTGTGTGCATACTTTCACTACTTTTGGGCAAAGCAAAATGAAAATACAATTGTTTGTCTTCTTCCTCAAAACCTTTAATGATATAAACAAATGTTTTATCTTACATAGTCCAACACTAACTACAGTTAGTCCTCTACGTAATTGAACAAAAATTCAACATAAATGAAAAGAGACATCTAAACTCCTATCGTCTAATCATACATGTTAAATGTTTCCCTCCAAAATACAACATGAGAACTAGTTTACCTTCAATAGTTAGTTCCATGAGCGACCACTACCAGGACCCCTCCCACGATCTCAAAAACCCCCCATGACCTTATTGATTGATATTCATTGAAATAGTCAATTTTAGTAATCAAATTCACACACTCATACATGTAAACACCACAACGAGCGTGCATCTGTATGCACACACGAGTGTCTAAGAATATTCAAGCTAGCCAACTAACCTGATGGGGGTGGAGGCGCACCATGCCCCATTGCAGCCAAATCAGGACTAACCTTCTGTCCAGATTCCTCAAGTATGCTGATGAGTTCCTTTGCAAATCTAGCATTTGCAGCAGTGAAAAAAGTGTATGCAGTTCCTTTTGCCCCGGCCCTTCCTGTTCGACCAATACGGTGAACATAGTCCTCAAGGGATCCAGGGAAGTCATAATTTATCACATATTTCACTTCCTTCACATCTGCCACAAAACAAAAGAGCATTATAGGTTATAAGAAATGCATTAGGCCAACAATCTCTCACATCAGAAGCTTATTTAGATCAGAGAATCTATGATTTCGACAAATTTCTGCATGTATGCTAGTGTGGTGTTTTGACAAATAAACACAAAATGTCAGATGAATAGCCCCAGAAACTATATTCTGGCAATAATTATGCACAGAGGGGAAGTGTTCAAGGCAATATCCAATATCCATAGACATGAAAACAAGTGGCTCAAACAAACATACAAGTAGGATCCATGTGACAAATAACACCAACTTAGGTAAAAAATGGTGTTCACGAGACAATTTAGAGACCACTAAATATAGCAAAGCAATAACTAAAAAAATGAATCTTTCAAAATAACAGAGTACAAGCATCAGGATAGAAAACATAACAAATGAGTGCAAATAAAAATAAAGGTAAATATCCAACATACGCAGCAAAGAGCCGAGTGAAATGGTTTGCATCTGTTTTATCAATGAAAATATGATTAATACTAAAAATGTTCCTTAAAAAAAACCGCTTGAAATCTACATTACTCGTAGCATCCAGATTCCTAGGAATGTGATTCCTAGGAATCACATTCCTAAGAATGTAGCTGTTCCTATGTTTGGTTTATTCCCAAAAATCTTAAATGAATTATTTATTTTTCCCATTCTATCCTTAGATTTGAATGTGAACTACCAAGTCATTTAAAAAAAAGGGTTAAAATTGTCAATTTATAAAAAATACAATTTCCTTTAAGCTTGTGAATCTGGATTTCCACCTGTTTTAAAGGGAATCCACATTCCTACTGAGAGGGTTTTAAGGGGGGAATCCAGATTCCTCTGGCATCTGATTCCTTAGCATGATTTGCAACCAAACATGAGAATCTTTAAACATTCCTAGGAATCCTAAAACATTACCCTATACCAAACACCACAATAATGTAAGATACAGCTCGAAAGGAAGAAATCCGATGGTGGATTATTTCATAAAGCCCATCCAATAAAATTAAAAGAAGACTTAAATTAGGGACAACAAGAAGATTAGATAATAATTTCCTTCCAAAATGAGATGCTGATGATGAGTGATATTAGTAAATCGTTTACCAACACAATTTCCTGTACTAAAATAGAATTTCTATCAAGTCTTTGAACAAGCTTTAAGAGTTTTATCTCCATACCTAAACCACGAGTTTTATCTCCATAAGAGTTTTAGCTTTCAAATCTTGAGATCCTATTATCGCCTATGCAAAGTCCAAGATAAGAGACAAACAGATAACATAATCGCACATTACAAACAGAAACACATACCACAAAAGCAGGAATTTTCAAAAAGGGCATATGCCCTTTTTTTTTGGGGGGGGGGGGGGGGGTGGGTAAGGCCATATGCCCTCCAGAACTCTAGCAATTACAAACCAAGCCATCAAACCTGGGAAATTACCCTCAGTTTCAAGAAAAAGGAAAGAGGGGGGAGTAGGGGAAAATTCACAAAAAACAAGCTGCCTCAAAACGAGTAAAATGACATATGAGTTATGACTGGCAACTACACACATCAAAAGTATAAAACTAAAAGGAAACACAGAAAAGAATAAATCCTAACAGAAGAAATCCCGCAACTGCAGTAGGCAGTAGCAAAATTAAGTTACAGAACCTTACTTTGTACTGGTTGTAAAGAAACTGTCTAACAAGTTATTCAACCTCTTTAGGCCAGGTAGCACTCCAGTACAAAGTTTGACGATCTGGGCTAATCTGCATTGAACAAAACATTAGGAGGGAAGTAAAGTGCCCATCGCATTGCCATCAGTGATACTTAACAGTGGATTAGCTGGCATCTTCAAAATACCACATTTGTACTACTTGCAACTATGCATAAACATTACAAAGTGATCATTAAAGCAATCAGTATCCCAGGACCAGGGTCAATCCTAGAATGAAGCATTTATTAAATCTAAACAATTATAAAATTAAAAACAACCAAGTGTCCCATAGTTGTTTGTTAAAAACAAGTCCAATCACTAGTTGGACTCAAGTCAAAGCACAAATTTTAACAAAAAACCCAATTTAAACTCACATGTCTATAAATCGTACACAATCAATATGATTCATACAATACATATATATGTATCATCAGATTCATAAGCATGGTCGATACACACCTAACAAGTATGTGCATTTATATAATTAAATGTTGGTAACTTTAGTCTTTAAAGCCAATAGCTTTTCAAGCAAACAAGAGTATATGGCTAATATTATGAATAGGCAACAAAATTAAGCAAAATACTGGAGGGTAAGCAATGTTTAGAGATTTCCCCTTATTAGTGAAAATTTGAAAATTCAACCAATGATTTACACTCTCTTAGGTAGGTTTCAGTATTAAAAATATTGGATTTTGAATATGTTTGATGGCTGTTAGGTGTTAAAATAGTGGGTTGAACAAGAAATAAGATAAACACTACACAACCACATAGTAGGCAACCATACCTACGCTGTCTGAAACAATCACAAGGCAATCACACCCTCAACACTCCTTAA
Source organism: Quercus ilex subsp. ballota (assembly GCA_032727855.1). Taxonomy (NCBI): domain Eukaryota; kingdom Viridiplantae; phylum Streptophyta; class Magnoliopsida; order Fagales; family Fagaceae; genus Quercus; species Quercus ilex. The sequence continues at coordinate 15,031,826 of CM064912.1, read as the reverse complement.
ACCTTAAATTAAGCTTATGGAATTTTATTAAAATCAATCTCACTATGAATGTTATTGACTAAAATAAGGGAAATTGCTAAATCCAAAATTTTTTCCTAAAACACTAGGACTCCTAAAAAAACACTTGACTACTAATAACTAGAAAAGGTACTTTAGAACTTCTAAACCAAATACAAAAATGACTCAAAACACAAAATAAGACTTACGGGCCTTTGGTAGAGACAAGAACAGCCATCCCTGAAAAAATGGAATTTAACAGATTGCCCTTATTCTACACCAACAAGCAAGCCTTAGTTCCAATTTTTTTGGGATTGGCTATGGATTCTCAACAAATTAGTCAAAGTAGGCCACATGTATTCTTTTATGAGATTTATTCCAGTAAAAATAAATTAAAACTAGACCAGTAGCTTTCTATCCTAAAGAAACTTAATACTAAAACTCAATAATAATTAAAGTAGCCTATGAAATGTTCCAAGAATGCCCCACATCAAAACAAGATCACAAATCTATCTTTTTTTGCTTTAATCTTGTTTTTCCTCAATCTCTTTATTGTCTACATCATATCTTCTCTTTGGTAGGGAAGTAAGTAAGAGGCTTCACTAATGATATGACCTTCAAAAACTCCAGAAGAAAATACAAAAAATAATCTAATAAGTTCTTGTTACAAGCTTAAGTTCTATTGGACAAGACCTGCAATTAAGTACTAGAAGTCAAATTGGGATTCTAAACCAACAATTAGAACTTCCACACTGTTCAAGAACTCAGTTCAGCCAGGCTATTTCAGATCAGACATCTGCTAATCTGCCCTTCTTTTCTAACAGATCTAATCCATAAATGAAAGCAGGAGACAGAAAAGGAAGGCACAATTCAAACCTGAGATAAAGGTACAGAAATGATCATGACATAAGCTCCAATAGCAAGGCACAATTCAAACCTGAGAAACAAGCTTTTGAATCTGAGGCTCAAAGCCCATATCTAACATCCGATCTGCCTCATCCAACACAAGATAAGGAACCCTTCGCAAGTTCATATGATGCGAATCCAACATATCAATCAACCTCCCAGGTGTCGCAATTACAATTTCAACGCCTGGTCCATAAAAGGAATAAATTTAACATTAACAAAATCAAAAACACTAAGCAACCATATAAACCTAGACATGAAAGTAATAAAAATAGCCAAGTCATCTCACATAGTAGCTACCTATCACAGGAGAGCCAGTTCATGGAAATCAAAATACAGCAAGAAATGAAAAGTTGTCTAAAACTCAATTGACAACCTACCTTCCTGAAGATCACGAACTTGAGGTCCCTTTGGAACCCCACCATATATGCATGAATTTTTAATTTCTGATGATGCACCAAATTTAGTACTTTCATGTTGTATTTGAGCAGCAAATTCACGGGTTGGAGCTACTACCAACACAATTGGGCCATCTCCAGGAGCTGAAAAATATAATGGGGATCAACTAAACATATTTCCAGAGATTGACAAAATATAAACAGAGGCAGATTAAGATCATATTAAGAATAAATCAACCCAAACATTATAGTGTCAGTTAAAATCATTAGAATTCCAGCCCCCCAGTGGTAAAAATCTCTTAAGACTATGAAAGAAGATTTCTAAAATTTATAAACCTTGAGAACTGTTGCAAAATCATTTTAAAGAAATGAATTTACATGTATATTCTTTACATAAACCATACAAAGCAAAAATTTTCAACATCAGATAAAGAAATAAGGCAGTGGATAGGTGTGAATCATAATTTATAACAAGAATTAACATATTACCAATTAGCAATTGCAAGATCAGCTTCGTTAAAATTGTTAGCCTCCTCAATCTCCTTGGCATAATCTACTGTATCAAATTATAGAGCTTATTGTTATTATCATTTTCAGTTGTTATCTTTTAGTTGAGGGCCGATGGCTTAGCCATCAATCTTAGTGATTTGGGCTGAGTTACAATGACCCTACCCTCTATGAATATGATCACCTTGAATCCTCACCTAAAACAAAATATCTTATGATGCAATATTTGTTACATGCAAAAGAGAAAGGAATCATCTGCTCTTCAATTAGCAAAGCAAATGTATCCAGTTGCCACTTGGTGCTATATTTTATTGACTATTATCAACATTATCCTTTGCATTGAACAACAATGATTTAAAGAACTTTGAAGAGATTTGACATAAGGATAAACTTAACTTCATGTAAAAAGAAAGAAAATATTCATTTATAGTAATCTCTAAATTTGAGAACAAGTGTTAAATAATCAGATACTAGGGATAGGTTTCGCTCAAATAAACTGTTTGAGAATGACTTTCTCTTCAACAATGCGCTTCTTTTCTTCAGGATCTTTTGGTTTGATCTTCCTTTTCTCTTCCAACATCCACTTGAAAAGCTCACGCTGCTGATCCTCTGGAATTGGTTCCCGCAACTTCACAGGTTTTGTGATGGATGGTGAGTGTAAGGTTTTTTCAGCAATAGGAGCAGTTTTAGCAGCGGAGATTGAAACTGGAGTTGCACCTTCTTCTTCTATGTGCTCATCTTTCTTCTTTGTCCGCACAAAGAGGTAGGCAACAAAAGTTCACAGAAACTCTTAACTTCTTAAGGAGCATATTTAGAGCCCTAGAGACAACTTGGTGATAGGCTTCAAGACAGTGTTAACAGAAGCTTAAACTAACAACTTGTCTAGATTAAAAAATAAAAGACTAACAACTTATATAGAAAAATTACACACAAACAGAGGGGGAAAAGACCAAGTTTGACCACAAACCTAAATATAAATACCTCTCAAACTATATAGGACCATAACATGTAAAGAATATATTTCCTTTATGAGACCACTCAGTCTACTTCGATGTCAATGTGACGAAACTAGTTTTACCACCCCTGAAGTCTTCTTTTATACTCCACTTTTTCTTTCTCAAACCTGAATGAGACAAACAAGTTATTAAAAATGCTAAAATGCAAAACTAGCCCTCTAACTTTCTTCAAATTTTATTTTAGTCCTCTAACTTTACTTTCATTTATTCAGTCCTTTAAGTTTCAAATTTATTCAATTAAAGTATTTCCCTTAACTTTTCTTAAAAATTTTGAAAAAAAAAATCTAGAAAATATTTTTCAATCATTAATTGAAATTTTTTTATTTAAAAATTTTGAAGAAAAATTTATAAAATTGAAAAATGAACCACAACATATAATAAAAGTTGATGAAAAAGCCTTAATTGAGTAAACTTGAAAGTTAAAGGACTGAAATGAAATCTGAAGAAACTTAGAAGGTCAGTTTTACATTTTACCCTATTAAAAATTATCACCAGATGTAGGACCTATATATATTAAAAAGACCATACCCAGTACACAAAGATCGCACTTTTGTGGGGTTGGAGAGTGGTGATTGGTAGGCATCCTTACCCCTGCTTATAAAGTCATTAATATCTGTTCAACAATTAGTTAAGTAGGTAAGCGAGTTTGAGCAAATAGAATATGTTGCTACTCACCTATAACTATGCAGTATGCACACCCTAAGGAATTGATACTAACTTTATCTATCCAACATATTGCTCATCATCGACATGGATAAAGCCAAAAATTACTGGTATATGATTTTAATCATATCAAGTAATAGAGATTTAGATGACCGGTTAAAAATTATGCAAGAATTGCATCTTGTGTGTCTTTTTCTCCCACCTATTGTAATGATTATACTTAGAATGATAGACAAACAAGTCTTTTACTTGATCATTGGCTGTTTTCCATGATAAATAGCCAAAACCATTACTCTAATTACGCAACCATAAGGTTGTACTAATAAAATGAAGAATGCCATGAGCTATTACTGTTACTCCCATTTTAACAAAACAAGACGTTCCAACAACAACAAACTCCAGGATTTCCAAAATGAAGGAATATGCATCCATTTATAAGGAGCATAAGGTTGTACTAATAAAATGAAGAATGTCATGAGCTATTATCGTTACTCTTACTCCCATTTTAACAAAACAAGAAGAAGTTCCAACAACAAACTCCAAAATTTCCAAAATGAAGGAATATGCATCCATTTATAAGGAGCGTGGATCAAAACCTGTAGTGAACTAAAAGTCTAAAAGTTTAAGTTGAGAAATAATGGTTTTTATCAATAGAAAAATGAACAACTGACACAGCTGAGACATGGGATTCAAACAGTGATTTTGCCTCTACTTCAACTAACTGGGAAGGGAGGGTTGGTGGGGACATTGCCATTTGGTCCAAGGATATCAAAGGAGAATCATAAATCCCACACAAGACATAAAATGTCTATTTCCCCTCTAATAGGAATAGTATATTAACCTCATACTTACCACCACTCTTTACACATTTGCGTTCCGAGACTCTTTAGTGCATATTAGTAATTAGATGTCACATATGACATAACCAATTAAGATCTAAATCCACAGAGGCTAGAATTAATATCTTATCACACAATTCCTCAACTAAGGAGAATCATAAATCCCACACAAGCCCAACCATGGAACACCAAATCCCATTTAATCAGAATTCCTCCATCCCCATCAAGGATTCCTCCAAAAATGAGATATTTAAAACCATCCCCTATCCTAACAACAGAGTACCCATCAACAATAACATCATAAAAAGCACCCGATAAGCTTAAAAAACAAATCTTTGAAGCTGAAATCTTAAAACCCATTACACCTTTTTATAAATTTAATCACTTTGCATACGAAATAAACACCCACATATATTAATGTAGATAGGAAATTAAGATAAACAGTGAATGACAAAGCTGAAGAATAAGAAAAAGAAAGGGACCTCCAATAGCAAGATTGACAGCCACGAGCATAGGCCAGAGAAACTTGTAACACCGAGCAAATGACTCTTTTGGTGGTGGCTGAGGTGGCAGAGCTGAAGACCCATGATTGTCCATTGCTGATGGTGAAGAAACTCGTTGGGTTTTTGGTTGGTGCTTTTGAAATTGTTTCAGTTGTGCTGTTTGTGAAAGACCACAAGCAAGCAGTCAATCAACCAAAAGTCAGATAAAACCAAAATACTGAAAGCAAAAACAACAAAAGCACTAAAGTTGCTTTTGGAATCCCTTGTTAGTACTGTTTCTCAAAAACATAAAAAAAAATATTGTTGTTTTTTTTCTTTTTTTTTTTTGGAAAGCGCAGAAATGATTTGAGCTTACATTTTTGGGTTTGTTGGTGTAGAGCTTTGGACGGTTGGACCTTCGCTCATCGTTGCAACACTCTTTTTCGATCACCTACTAAAAGGCTGGATCCGGATCTTCTCCATTTCAAAATGAAATGGAGTGTCCATATAAAGGCTGAGATTCATTTCAAAGACAACTAAGAGCATCCGCTCAAAGTCTTGCAAAATAAATAAAAAATAAAAACCCTTCATTTTACACATTTTGACCCCAAAAAATACCCATATTAGTGGGTGTAAAATTGTGCATAAATGCAAGTGCTACAATAACCGTGCAGATGCAAAGTCTTGAAAAATACAAAAAAACCCTTCATTTTACACTTTTTGACCAAAAAAATATCCACATTAGTGGGAATAAAATTGTGCATAAATGCACAAGTGCTGCAATAACCGTGTCTATATGCACAGTTACTGTAGCACTTGCATTTAATTTTTTTTTTCTCTCTCCTTGTCTCTGGTTGCTCTCACTCTCACCTCACTCTCCCTTTTTCTTATTTGATCAAATCATTAGACTAGCAAAACCATTAAACCTCTTGCAATCCCTGATCTCTTGCCATTGCCGCCAATCGCCACTGCCACTGATCTGTCGCCAATCGCCACAAAGCCTCTCCGATCACCTCACTCTTCCTTTGTTTCTTGTTGTTTGATCAGTGGGTTTTGGGTTGGATGGGTAATGATTTGGCTTTCCTTTGTTTCTCATTGTTTCTCATTCTTTGATCAGTGGGTTTTTTGGTAAAGGAGTTAATCTCGCCAGATTGAATGGGTTAGCTTTCCTTGATGATGGTGGTTGGGTGGCTGATGATGGTAGCTGGGTGTGAAGTGCTTCAAAGACATCTAAGAGCATCTGCTCAAAGTCTTGCAAAATAAATAAAAAATAAAAACCCTTCATTTTACACATTTTGATTCCAAAAAATACCCACATTAGTGGGTGTAAAATTGTGCATAAATGCAAGTGCTATAATAACTGTGCAAATGCAAAGTCTTGCAAAATACAAAAAGCCCTTCATTTTACGCTTTTTGACCAAAAAAATATCCACATTAGTGGGTGTAAAATTGTGCATAAATGCACAAGTGCTGCAATAACCGTGTATATATGCACAGTTACTGTAGCACTTGCATTTAATATTTTAGTATTTTTTTTTCTCTCTCCTTGTCTCTGGTTGCTCTCACTCTCACCTCACTTTCCCTTTTTCTCATTTGATCAAATCATTAGAGTAGCAAAACCATTAAACCTCTTGCAGCCCCTAATCTCTCGCCACTGCCGCCAATCGCCACTACCACTGATCTCTCGCCGATCGCCACAAAGCCTCTCCAATCACCTTACTCTTCCTTTGTTTCTTGTTATTTAATCAGTGGGTTTTGGGTTGGGTGGGTAATGATTTGGCTGTCCTTTGTTTCTCATTGTTTCTCATTCTTTGATCAGTGGGTTTTTTGGTAAAGGAGTTAATCTTGCTAGATTGAATGGGTTGGCTTTCCTTGATGATGGTGGTTGGGTGGCTGATGATGGTAGCTGGGTGTGGAGTGATCATTGGTAGTGTTAGGTCTATGAGAGAGAGGGGTAGTGAGTGAGGAAATAATAAAAAAATTGTAAAAGAATGAATATTTTATTGAATAAATGTGTAGAATAGATAGACTGATGTGGGCATTTTGTAAAAATTGGTGTGTAAAATAGAAAAAGTAGTTTTTGTGTAAAATAAACGGAAAGTTTGCATCCACTAATGTGGATGCTCTAAGGGCTATAATTTCGCCACCTCTTTTAAAATTAGTGATTCAAAAGGTTAACGTTTGTTAGTTTTAAAAAATAAAAATGGCAATTACAACTTATGGACTTATGAATTGTGGGCGGCGGAAATTTAAGGGGTTGTTTGGTAGTATATTTTAAATAATAGTTTTTAGTGTTTAAATAACATTACACGTATTTTCACATACTTTTTCACCCACATGTATTTTCAATGTTTGACCAAAATTTAAGTTTCTTACATGTGGTTTGAAATCCCATGATACAAGTGTTTTGCTAGATTTTTTATTTATATTTTTTTATCTTATTTGTTATTGTAATTTTTTTTTTGAAGGAAAGATACATAAAAGTGGAAAAAAATTACATATCTAGTCATGTTTTTAACAAAGATGGGTTACAAAGCCCTAAATAAGCTAACCTCAATCAGGTAAAATGTCAAATTTCAAACTATAGATAAACAACTTAAATTTCATTCAAACCATAAGTGGTTAAATTGTAATTTGCCACAAAAAAAAACAAAAAAAAAAAAAAAAGCAAAAATTGTGAAGTTTTCTGCCAAAGTCCCAAAGGAGAAGGAAAAGAAAGAAAAACGCAAGTCCACTGTAGACAAAGGCGTCACGATCGAAAGAGGTTGGGGTTGCAGTCATGGCGGTTGGCTTTTGGAGGATGAGACCATCGCTGCAAAAGTCCACCACTGCCACTACCAGTAACTCCAACGGCCACAACACCACCATACCCAAAAGCTTTCGGCGAAAAAACTAGAACTTAACGATAATGCTAATGTTTCGGGTTTTTATGTAAAACAACGTTAACCTGTAATGTGTTTAACCACAGTTATTTTTATTTTATTTAAGAAAAAACCACATTTATGTTGATGAGTTGAGTAATAAGATTTAATTAAGGTGACACCTTTTACACCTTAGATCTATTTTAAATAGATCTTGTCCATGAAATGGATACTCTCCATTTCTCTTTGAAACGGAGAGTATCCATATCCCTACAAGGCTACGCACTCTAAAATTTTGTCAAAGAATTTTTTAATTATTTTATCCCATCATCCCTTTTTACAGTACGTTTGTGTTTGTTTCCATTAAAAATATTTTTAGAAAATATTTTCACCAATTTTTGGTGTTTAGTTGCACTTAAAAAAGTGGCTATTCAATTATTCAATACATGAAAAATGTGCTATCTTTTCTAAAACTATACAAGAAAATCTAAGATACGAGTATGACATGTTAGGTCCAACGAATTAGGTGTTGGTAACCAATGACAAAAAGATTGAGTTTTGTTGAGTTCTTAATGTAAAATTATGAGTCCAAGACAAAAGTTATTTGTGGAAGAAAACTAAGTTTTTGTAAGTTTGATTGCAAGTTCAACCAATCGAGAGATGAGTTCGACCCTTGTTTGATTTGAATTTCAGCTTATCAAGAATTGTAAATTCAATTTTTTTAGGTTCGACGTGATTTATTTAGTTGACTGTACATGTGGGTTTTTCAGTTTTTGTAACCTTGATGAAGAGTCTATATAAAGGCCCATTAAGCACGACTTACAAAGAGGTTAGAGAGATAGAAACCCTAAGTTTTTCGGATAGTTGATCTGAGCCTCCACTAACAATCAACACTATTGTCATAGTGCAGATTAAAGTTGCTTGTCCAAACCTCAAAGTCACAAACGGAAAGTTTTAGGGTTAAGTCTTTTTTTAAAAGGGAAGATTTATGATTAAGTCTAGTGTATAAACTTCAATTCTATTCTAGTGGGTCAATTTACCTTGGAATTGATAGGTTAAATCCCTCCAAATTATTACTGTGAAACAGTATGTTTCATAGGTTTTGTTGGGTCACCCTATTGTTGTCTTATGTTATTTTTTATTGAATTTACTATTTTATTGCTTTATTGGTGACATATTTATCTGTGGCAATTAACCTAGAAATCAATCTCTGAATCTAGCATTTTTTTTGTTTCAATGGAAAACTTTGTGTAAAGATAGTTTTCTGTGTTTTCTAATATTTGGTAGCATCAGAAAAAATAAGTCAAAAGAAAACTATCTTTAGTCAAAAAAAAAAAAAGGGGGGGGGGGGGCCTTTTTTTAGAGATTATTTTCCACTTATTAATTCATAATGGATTAATTATTTGAAGTTGATAATTTTGCTGTAAAATCATGGGGTCTAAAAAACCTAACTTGACCCTCGGAGAAATTGTATGGAAAATTAACCTTTTTTAAATTTCAATTTTTCCAAAAACAATAGAGTCACATTTATTTTTCTAAACAAGAATAATTTAAATTTGCTGGAAAATTTATGATCTGAACTTACTCCTAGTCCTATCCAATTGTGATATATTTGTGCTTAAGTTAAATGATAATTAAATAATAATTATTTTTTGGTAAGGTTAAAGGTGGACGGACTCAAACCATAGAAATTTAACCAACAATGGAGGAGGCAATCCTTAGGCCACAGGCTATTGGTAATCAAATAATTATTAATTCATTGAAGTCATATTTCACATTCTTCATATATCAATGAAATAATCATATATTCTTATCATTTTACATTGTCTGTTTTTTTTCCCCTCATGACATATAATATAATTGTAAGTAATTTTTCTAATTTTTAATGATATTATATACGACAAAATAAATTTCACATGGCCCATATAAAAACTTCTCTACGAATTATTTTAAAATGAAATTATAACAGACCAGCACATGACATTGGCTAGTCACAAGAATTACAATACGAATGAAAAAGTACTGCAAGTGAGCTCCTTGTTTCATAATAGAGCATGATAACAATTATTCAAAACCAAACATACCCATACACATAGGTATTTATCAATAATACCACAAAAGGTTTCTACAGAAATTGAGTACATCTAATGACACATACGGCTTGACAGCTCTTTTAGGGTATTTAAAGCAAAAAAATAGCACCAGTACATACGATCCTCAACCAAGTTGAAGCATCGTTGCCGCCAATGAGGATTAATATAAAGAACACTGACTACACCCAAAAAGAAAATAATGCAAGATACCAAAAAACTTGTAAAGAAGGCTAGAAGATCAACTTCATACCATCTGCCGTCATTTGCCTCTGAAGATTTTTGTGATGATGGAGGTGAGGTCTAAGCTTTCCAACTGAGTCAAATTTGAGAATGTTTTTGGAATAGGACCATTTAATTGATTGTGAGAGAAGTTCAATGCAAAAATTGAAGATAGCCGTCCTAGCTCTGGTGGGATTTCACCCGTTAACTTGTTGAATGACAAATCCAATGTAGACATCATATCAAGGACGAGACCATGGTACAAGTTAGACCTATATTTCGTCAAAAACTCAATCTCAACTGGTATATGGAAATCAAAATTTGTCCCTTCAATTTGACTATCCTTGTTTAGAAGAGATTTATATGGGAGGGAAAAACCAGGGACCCAACCAAAACTGTTCATTGCGTAGACTAATTCACTAGCAGCTAGCTTCCCAAAAGTTATGTTGTAAAAGCAATATGGTATTGTCCCAGAAAAAAAGTTCCTTGAAAGATCCATTATGCCTATCTTCTTTAACCAACAGAGCTGCTCTGGAATCGTACCACTAAACTGGTTGCCACTCAACAGAAGTACTCTTAATTCAGAAAGTCTGTAAATTTCTTCAGGGATATTGCCGGAAAAACTATTATCTCTAATGTCGAATGTCACAATATATGATGAAATGAGAACAGCTTTTGGTAGTGATCCTGTGAGATTGTTCCCCCGCAAAAGTAGGTGCCGCGCATTTTCTAGATTCAAGCAAGAAGGCAACAATCCCGAAAGCAAATTATAAGAAAGGTTTAATGTTGAAATTAATCCACATGGAATCTTACCCTTAAAAAAGTTGTTACTAAGGTCAACATTCCACAAGTTTATAGTATTGTTATTTACTATCCATACGGGAATTATACCTGACATGTGATTGTTGCTAATATCTAGGAACAAGACTCTTAGGGGTGCCACTGGAAGAGTACCTGTGAAATAATTATTGTTTAATTCCAAAGAACTTGAGGATAGGTTGAAGTTCTTTGAAAAAATTTCACCGTGAAAGCAATTATTAGATAACCTCAAAATATCCAAGTGGGTGCAATTGGCAACCAATTCCATTGGTACCTCTCCAGAAATATTATTGAAGGACAAATCGAATTTCTCTAAATTACTCATGTCACCAATTGAGGATGGGAGAGCACCTTCAAAATAATTTCGGGATAGATTTAGATATTCTAATTTCGGAATGATCTTTCCAATATTTTCTTGAAGCCGCCCATCAAGGTTATTGTCAGAGACATCCAACCAACGAAGATCCATGGAGCGATATGATGGCAAATAAAATTGACCCGCAAAAGAGTTACTTCGAAGACTCAACAGTTGTAGTCTAGTATTGTTTTCAAGCAACCAAATGGGGAAGCTTCCATTCAACTTATTGTGAGACATATCAACGACTTCCAATTCATGTTGGTTGAAGAGAAACTTAGGAACGTTACCGGTAGGCTTGTTTAGACTACAGTTAGACAGTAATAGCACCTTTAATTGAAATGATGGGTCCCAACTGGGATTTTCAGTTTTGATATCAAGCTTGTTGTTGTCACTAAAAAGTTGAATCACCTTAAGTTTGGAGTAGGGGTGGCAAATGGGCGGGTTTGGGCGGGTTTGGGGTGGGCATAATTGGGTTGAGCATATAAAACTCATTTACTTATTTAAAACCCATTTAACTAATTGCTTTTAACCCAAATCCAACCCAACCCAATTATTATGGGTAAACCCCAACCCACCCAATTACCCAATTATCAAAATTATCAAAATGCCACTAAAATGAAAATGACCAAATTACTCTAAAATATTCAAAAATGACCAAAATACCCCTAAAACTTAAAAATTACCAAAATACCCCAAAAATCCAAAAAATTACCAAAATACTCCCGAATCCCAAAAAATTACCAAAATACCTCCCAAACCCAAAAAATGACTAAAATACCCCCGAACCCCAAAAAATTACCAAAATACCTCCCAAACCCAAAAAATGACCAAAATACCCCCGAACTACAAAAAATTACCAAAATACCCTCGAACCCCATAAAATGACCAAAATACCCCCGAACCCCATAAAATGACCAAAATACCCCCCCAACCCAAAAAATTACCAAAATACCAAAAAACAAAAATATTTTCAATGCACCACAATTTTTTATTTTTCTTTTCCTTTTTTTTCTTTTAGCTGAGAGTTACTTGAACATGGTTCATGACAGCTTTGATTGTGCCACTCATGAGTGTAAGAATTTTCTAATAATGTTCCTCTCCCTTCCTTTTCTAAAATTATTAAATAAGTATTAATAAGTTTAACTGAGTTTATTCTTGATATAAGTGGTATATTCAAAGTAATGCATTTTACATCAAGTAATTTTTTGCATGACTTTCCAAATGACAAATACATATTGTTTTCTTTATTAAAAAAAAAAAAAAAAAATTCATGAGGAAAATACAGGTCAACCTGACTCGACCCACAACTCGATTGACCTGACCCAAACCCGAATCTGACCCGCCCGTTTTTCCATGTCTCTCTCTCTCTCTCTCTCTCTCTATGGTCTTCCACTGAAAATACTTTAGCCATGAGTTTCTTTTCAAGCCATCACCATCGATTGTGAAGAAAAGATTTTGGGAAGAGAGGGACCCATTCAGCTAAGCAAGGAATTTGTGGTAAAATTTCTATTTTCCTAACAAAACTAAGTAAAATCTAGCTATGAGGTTTGTTCATGTAAGAAATTCTTCTTTGGAATGAAATGTTTGGTTTGGTCTTGAGCCATTTTGCTCTAGTGTTCACCCAATCACGTTTTTGTCTTTGGTAATGGGTTTTGGAGGTCTTGGAGTTGTGGAGAGGTGGGCATGTGAAACTTTGATGTTTTGGGTGCTATGAACTTGTTTTAAAACAAAGGGGTAATGAAAGTGTTAACCATGAAAGTTTAAGTGCTTTGAGGTTGTGCTTTTTGCACATCAAGTGTTTGATATTTTACCTCATTGAGTTATGAGGTTGGGTTTAGTTATTTATAGTTGTTTATTTAATTAAAAGCTGGACTTTGTGAGATATATAATGAGTTTTAGAACTTTGAAAGTGATTTGATGATGTTATAATTGATTCCTACATGATGTAATATTTATTGACATTATTAATACATGAGTTAGTGTAACACTTAAACATGGTTGTTTCGTTGTGAATGCTTGGGAATTTATAAGAATTGTTATAATGGCTTGGTTTTATTAGTTAGTACCCAAAATAAATTCTTGAGACTAGCTACCTCATTTTAAAGTGATGTGTTATGTTATCTAATAAATGCATATTGTTTGTGGTAGTGTATTAAAATGCTTTGGTTGTGTTATGGTCCTTTGGATTATTTATATGCTTGTTTGGTATCCTTTGGGAATAGGCGCCTTTGGATAGTCAAGTTAAGTTCTAGGCCCTCAATTTGATTTTAGGGGACATTTTCAATCTATGGAGAAAAGTTTGATGGTACTTTGTGATGGGCATTGTTATTGATAAGCTTGATCATTTTGTTTTTAGGTTCTGAGATTTTTGATGATGGACCTAGTGATGGGATTGGTTGATTTCATGGTGCTCGGTTGAGGTAAAATTGGTTGGCCTTCTGAGGTAAGTAGCTTTTTAATGGGATTTTTGAAAAAAAACCATATTGTATAAAACATTGTTTTTGGGTTAAACACGTTTTGGGAAACTGTTTATGGAAATTGTATTTTTCCTAAAAAGTGTCGTGTTGTAACCTTAACATATATGATTATTTATGAAAAGTGCATCATATTTGTTATTGGATATGGGAAAATGCATGATTTGTTAGCATGGAAAGGACAAGCATCTTTGATTTAATTCTTGGTAACTAATTTTATGGATTTATTGCATTATTTGCAAAATTTAAAGATGCTTTTATCTTGACTTGTGATATTTGGGAAAATTGATACAAATTCTTCTTGACAAGAAATGAGTTGAAGGCTTTGAAAATCTTGTGAATATATTGGGTATGGTATTTCAAAGGTTTTTGTGAAATTACTTGATATTGAATTGTGTTTTGATTTCTTGTAAACTGTGAGCTCTATATGGTTTTACCCTTGAGCTGTGACATGTGATTACTTGGTGATTTCCTGGCTAGATATTATAGTCTGTGTGACATTGAGTTCCGACTTTGTGTCGGTGAATTAGTTCCGGTTTTGTGTCGGCAATGAGTTTCAGCTGCTGATTAGTTATGGCTTTGTGTCGGCAGATTAGTTTCGGCTGCTGATTAGTTATGGCTTTGTGTCGGCAGATTAGTTTCGGCTTTGTGTCGACAATGAGTTCTGTCTTTGTGTTGGCGATTAAGTTTCGACTTTGTGTTAGCGGCTATCATGTGGCCTTGAATTGGATTTTCTGGTTTTGGAACGGTGTTATTAATGCTCACAGTATATAGTATGTAGTTTCACATTGAGATATTTTGAAAAAACTTTGTGCTATACTGTTTCAATCACTCTTGTCATTTTATCCATGAAGACAGATTTTGCAGAAATTAAGTGGAAACTCCCAAAGTGTAACGTGTTTTGTGTTTTGTAAAAATGCTAATTATCATGAGACTTGCATTTCTCCCACCCCCATTAATTATATTGCTTACTAGACTTTATCTCATTCCACTCTCCAACAGTTTTACAGATAAATTAGCTATACATTGGGCATAGAGCTTAGTTCATTGGTGATGATTGGAGTACTATGCTAAGTGGGAGATTTGTGCTATAAATTGTTAGCGACTCAACTTACTAAATAATTCGAGGCCATAGCTAATTCTACTAGAGGTTGGGCACTTGAGGTTTGTTAGCCTCAGGCGTGATAAACCTAGATTTTCTATTGAGGTTACGTATCTTAGAGAGGATCATGACTTTGTGTTTATTTATTTGGAGCTTTGGATTTTCATGTATAATTGGAAACACATGATTTGTAGTTTGTATTGTTTGTAAGTGTGTCATAGAGCTCTGACTTATATTGTAGAAAGATCAATATATTTTTTTATTTTATCAAATGGAAAGAAAAAAAAAAAATCCCCTACAATATCTCTTGAAGGCTCGGTTTTTCATGCTTTGGACCCTTTTGGGTTTAGGGCGTGACAAGGCATGACCTTTTAATCAAACATGTTATTAAACGAGTTATTTGTATTGACGTTTACATGACTTGTTAATTAAACGGGTTAAACGTGTTGTGTCGGGTCGACTTGTTTAATAAACATGTCGTATTAGGGTTGAGGATTCTTGACACGTTCACTAAACGAGTCAGTTTCCAGTCAACTCATATAGCCGAATACTCATGACTCGACATGACCGAACACGAATTACCACCCGTAATATATATATATATATATATATTGATTTTCTGTTTGAATTCTGTTTTCATCCACATCCTGATTATCAGATAACTCATCATCTGTCGTTTCATGATCATCAAAAGGTTTTAGTTAGTTAACACCTTCTGTTTTTAACTTGTATCCTTGATCAGATGGGCTTGCCATAATCAACCTACCAAAAAATTAGACAAGTATACGGAATTAAGCAACATCATAGAGAAAATTCCTAAAACATATGCAACGGTGAAGCATTTGCATCAGTTAATACTTCCTTAGTTCCCACCAAAATATGGGACAAGTTAAAAAGTCAAGCAAAATAATTGATAGCTCTCAAATTTTATGAAACTGGTTGCTCATAGGAATAAATTATATGTGTAATCAAGTGCAGCGGAATAATCTTATAGATGATTTCTAGCTTGATTGAATAAAATATTGCGTGGAGGACCTTTAGTCCGCATTATAGAAGAATCGTCAGTGGATGTTATTGATTACTAAGGAAAAGACACGACAAGACATGGAAAGTTATAAAGCAACACCTAGTAGAAAAGAGAGATTGTGGTTTGTGTAATTTAAAAGATTCAATATAATACACTTCTGCACAAAGTGTAAGAAAATATTTGCAAAAGAATAATGCAACTATAGGATAAAAGGAGATTTTTCACTTAGACTGCATTAATTTTATTGGAATGAGGGAAAAGTGGGAAAACAAAAGGTTGGGAGGATAGAATGTGTGTTTGATATAGAAAGTGGAAAATTGAAAGAATGGAAAATAAATATAAATTTATTTTGTTTGGTTGAGAAGAAAAAAGATAAGATGAAACTATTGTTTATGTTTTTTACAAATAATTTTTTGATTAACAAGAACTCATATTTTAATAGTATATATAAATAGTATTTATGTTTTTCTAATGAAAAAATTAAAAATATATTTATTTATTTTATCTGTGTGCATATTATAGATGGGTCACATTTCTTCTGTTCATTCATGCCAATTAAAATTTCTCAAAAATTAAAAAATTAAAAAATTAAAAAAATTAAAAAAAAAAAAAGGAAAGCAAATAACCAACTTAAAAACGAAAATGCTTTCTTTCATTTATATATATTTTTTGATTAATTCATGCATTACGTGAGCATAGCACTAGTAAAATAAGAATTGTTTACTTAAATTACACGAAATAATTAATAACTATGAATTCACTCAATCAATTCGTTAGGATTCAGTGTTGGCAAATTCCTTGTGACAAATTGTGTATCAAAAAGGGTTGTAACAAGTATTTTAAAGTTAGATAAAATTAGCTCATCAAAAAAAAAAGTTAGATAAAATTAAGTGAAGAGCTGCCTTAAGAATTGCAAAGCTGATAGTTTTGCTCAAGCGAAAAATTAAATCAACCAGAGAGTTCACTTGATTTTCGCTTGACATTCGCTCAACTGTTGCACAATGTTTGCTCAAGTGAGACCCCGAGATATAGAATCTGAATCATGCTTGATGAATAACTTTTCCTGGTTTTTAATTTTACACAAATTTTAACCTAAGAAGGCCGCCGTACCAAAGGGAATGAATCTAGAAAAGCCTTCCCTTTGAGTGCAAAATCAAAGAGGACCCTTTTATACTGGATCTTATATGATGAACTTTTAATCAAGAACCTTTAAGAATGTAAATTTAGTTGAAACCGCATAGATTTTCACCCTATGTCAGTGTGTAGTGTGTACACTAACTTCCTGAAGTTTCAGTTTCATGCAGAGGTCGTGTTCGTAGGGGAAATCATATAGAAGAAGTCCAGAAAATTTGTAGCTGCGCGCGGTGATAGAAATAAACGGGTTGTTTGCTTCAGCTAGACTCTGTTAACAACTTTTTTTTAGTGGATTTCCATATGGGGCACCTCTGGTTTTTCTTTTAAACATTTTCTATAAAAGCTGTCTACTTTGTCACTGTTGGGTGACGTACATGCTTCAAGCTGTGCCCCACACACACACACAAAATAATCAATCAACTTAATTTCCTAACCAGAAATCTGAATGGGCCTAACATCAGGCCTCTTGACTTCCTCTTTGGGCACAAAAAATCCATAAAAAACTCGTAAAATACGCACATTCAAAACAACTCAACGAAAATTCGTACCACTTTGCGAATAAATTTCTTCACTTAACTAAAAGACAAACATAAATAACCACGATTTGACTCAAAAGTTGATGATAACTGAATAGAAAAATTGTCCCACCCACGCACCTTCATAGAAAATTTGTCCCACCCACGCACTTTCAAAGAAGAATCAGCATCCCTATAGCCTATAGGCTTTTAGATTTACAAGATTCCAGAACCAAATCACCACAGACATCGCTAACACTGTTTGACGCATCAGATTCAAGCATTAACTTCATTGACCACTACACCCTAATTCACTGAATTCAGTCTTTATTTATTCTATATTATAAATAAAGACTTGTTGTGAAGTTTTGCTAATAATAGAAACTTATAAACGTTACTGGTCCCCCCCTCTTCAATAGGATCACCACTCGTTTACATTCCATAGAATCCAAAATTGTCAATTAAATATTTCTTAAATATATATAATTTAAAATTTTCTGACCATATGTTTCTCAGTCAAACCATTTTATATTATTTTATTTTTTCTAAAAATAATTATATTTCTCCGATATTAAGTAATAGACAAAAATGAAGAAAAAAAAACGAAATTTAGAGAAATTCTTCAATATTTGACAGGAAATTTTCTCAAAACAAAAACTAAAACCATCAGATCCGACGAAAATCGCAACAAAAATCAACATGCAGAATTACCTTTAGATCTCAGTAATTACGAGTTCAAACTCAGATCCGGACGAGTCACGAAACCACTGAATCGACTCGGTGGGTTTGAGTTTGAGTTGGGAGACTGGCGCACTAAATTTTTTTTTTTTTCTTTCTTTTCGTTTGGGTTTGCTAAAAAACCTCGCTAGCGATAGGAAGGAGTCGATGAAAAGGAATCGAAAGCTGAAAAGGGAAGAAGATCAAACTAAGAGAGATTGAGAGTGAGAGCTTGAGATCGGAGATCTGATGGAGGGTGAGGGCTGATGTGCCGTGGGAGCTAGACTAAATTTATTGCCGCGTTCACAAAACGCGGCTATAGGCAAGCTAAAGCCGCGTTTCAAACACACGACCATAGTTCAGATTAATAAAATAAAACAGTCCTATGACAGTGTGTTTAAAACACCGCGGCAATAGCTCCTAACCAAAAAATGCGGCTATAAACACATAAAAACACTGCTTTAGATATATTCTATAGCCGCGCTTTAAACATGTGACTATTGACTGACACTTTAAGCCGCGTTTACTTAAAACATGGCTGTAGCCCACTTGTTGCTGCGTTTTTGCAAATGCACTAAAAAAAATGTGGCTGTAGCCCGCGTTTTTTGTAGTGAAAATAAGAACAAAACATGTTTAGTCTACGTATTAGGCAATGCTTAAAAGTATTGATTTCAAGTTCCAAATCCAGTTGACTGCAGGAAAAGGAAGAGAGTTTCTGTTTTGCTCGACCGATCGAGCAATTAGAATCAACCGATAGAAAATCGCAGGAACAGAAATTCTGCAAAATTTTAAAACAGGCCCAAGCCAGCAAAAATGTTTAGGGTTTCATTCCAGCTTTTTCACATATAAAAGGAAAACCCTAGCCACATTTTTCAGACTTTTAGAAGACTTGTATGTTACTCTTTATGATATCTGAGAGGTTTTGTGCCTTCTAACTACACAAGAATCTATTGGAGCAAGATCTACAATCAAATGTTGGTAGAACATAGTTGCTACATCAAGATCATTAGTGATGGTGATTTGAAACTTTTGAATGGGATCTTAAAGTCACAAGCAAAGGTACTTGTGTTGCTATAAATCCAAGAAGTGAATGAGTTCATGGATTCGGAGTTTACACGTGGTCATGTCAATAAGTTACTACATGAGGTAGCAATAGATTTAGGGTTAAATTTGATTGTAAAAATTTCAATTCTCTTATAGTGGATTTACTTTACCTTAAGGATAGATAGGTCAAATCCCCCTTAGGTTTTTACCTTGAAACGGTTCGTTTCATCGGTTTCCCTAGATCATCATATCATGGTGTTATTTACTTTTCCGCTTGTATGCATGATATATGCTTGTTTAACCTAAATTTGAATAATAAACCTAATAATTAACTTGGTTAATTAATTATGTTAAACAATTTGGTTTAAGGGGTCTAAATGAACAAACAATTTACATTATTACTCAACTTCCAAATTATAAGAAACCTCTTAGAGGTTCATCATATCCTTATATATAATAATAATAATAATAATAATAATAATAATAATAATAATAGTAGGTAAAACTAAGAGAAAATCTAATTAGATTTCAAATTGAAATTAAATTAGAATCTAATTTTGCACCACGTGTCCCATCTAATCAAAGTTTTTAAATTTTTGTGCCAAATAAGTTAATTCAATGTAAAAATTGGATTTCAATTAGAGTTTAATTTTGCAACATATGTCCCATCTAATCTAAGTTTTTTTAATTTTTGTACCAAATGAATTAATTTAGTATAAAAAACGAGGAGTCCAAGATAAGTAAACCATAAAAAACATAATTTTTGAATGATTTTATATTTAATTATGAGCCTTTTTTTTTTCTTTTTTTTTTTTCTTTTTTTTTTTGTAGAACTAAAAACAATTTAAGTTTATAAGTCATATATATATAGTCCCATCTAATGAAAATTTTTTAAATTTTGAACCAAGTTAATTAGTTCAGTGTAAAAATTGGATTTCAATTAAAGTTTAATTTTACGGCACGTGTTCCATTTAATCAAAAAAATTTAATTTTTGTGCCATATAAGTTAATTTAGAATAGAAAATGAGGAGTCCAATATAAATAAATTATAAAAAAACATAATCATATATCTATCACTATATATAAAATCAGAGGAAGAGAGAGTTTGAATGATTTTATATTTATGAGCCTTTTTTTTATAACTAAAAACAAATCCAATTTATAAGTCATCTATATGTATATAAATAGGTATAGTCTAGAGAAAATCTAATTAGATTCTACAATTGAAGTTCAATTTTGTGCCATTTGTTTTGAATTATTTATTTTTTAAGAGAGTTTTATTTCTTAATTTTGAAATCAAATGTGAGACCATATCATAAATATCCATTCAAGTGAGTTATTGTGTACAAAAATCAAAGAGTGTAGAATTAATGAACATAAGAATATTTAAAAAAAATGGACAATTTACATTTTCTACCTAATAACATATTTACAAGAGACTTTTTAAAGAGTTAAAATACACACACACACACACACACATATATATAAGAATGACTATCAATAATATTTAAATTATATATGTAAGATTATTATACTATGCATTTTAATGTTTATCTTTTAAGTATATCCATGCATATGCATGAAGTTACAAACTAGTTTTTTAGAATGCCATTGTTTAAGAAAAAAAAAAAAAATTCTTTTTAACTTATTTGTATGATTTTGAACTTGCTAATATATTCAGTTTGAGCTAGATGAGTCAAAATTGTTGAATCATTTTAGTTATATAGATGAATAGTTGAGGCTCTATGTAGAGAGATGTGCTCTTATGAATATCTCACTTTTCTACATGTAGATAGCCATACTGTACAAGTGTAGATATTTCACTTACCTCTTGAGTTGCAGAAGGGACAATAAGAAATTCTTACAAGTTAAAAGTTGCCTTGTTGAGAACTTAGAAATGAATGATCCAGACATGCAGGCCCATTGCAAGATGCTTTTGATTGTCTATTTTTCAATTATTGCCATGATGGTATTCAAATATAGATGTGAAGGAAACACATTGTAGTGGATTTCTTTGTAAATTAATTTTTTCCTTCTTGCGATGTGCACGTAGTAGAGTAAGTAGCAGTCAAGATACTTGTAATCGATTTCTCTGTGGTAGAAATAATAAATGCTTTATTATTTCATATGTGGACTTGTGGAAAAATAGTTTCATATAGCATCCATATCAAAAGAGTTAATATAATATAGCACCCAAAATTTACCCAATTAACACAAAATGGGGGTACTGTAGAATTACCCTGTACACATGACCATTTGATTTATGAGTAATTTTTAGGTATTCCCTCCTCTCACATTCATGGTGGGGTCCACTCATTAAATTTATAGTAGGTTCCACCATGAATGTGAGAGGAGAGAGCACTATTTCACTATACTCTAGGACTACCTAAGATTTTTCCTTGATTTACTATATTGTGAATTCGCATAGGTAATAATTGATGTTGCATCTAAGTGATATTCAATTATTATAATTAGAAAAGTTATGGCTCAAAACAGATTTTTCACAATTTATTATTCTTGATTTATCAATTAAATAAAAATTATATTATTTTTAACACATTACATTATCTAGCTATTTTACTTTTCCTTAATCATATATTGTACATTTTTTTTCCTTTTCGAGAAATAAACACACACACGAAGAGGGAAATGAGTTCTAACACAAAGGAATTAAGGCATACCACAAACTCTACTTAAAAGTTATGGTAACTTTTAAGGGAGAGTGGAGTAAGTTATACTACACATAACACACTATTAAGTAATGTGGGACAAATACCCATTCCTTTTTAGAGAATATTTTGTACAATTAAAACTAGTTCCCCATACCTTAATAGTATCATACGCCGAAAAATGAGTATTACATATGGTCAATTAAAACTTCCTACTAATTTTTTCAAAGTGAAATTACGGCATACCCATGCCATCTCACATGGTATTAGCTAGTAATAAGAAATTAAGAATTACAGTACAGATTGAAAGTGTAAGTGAAAACTTTGTTTTATATGAAGGAATGATAACCTTTATTCATAACTAAATACACACTTAAGTCTTTTCACAAAAAAAAAAAAAATACACACTTAAGTCTCCATAATTAATCCCATTGAAAAAGTCTACGGAAATCAAGTATATCTAATGACACGTATAGTTTAATTGCCTTCTCAGCATATTAAATGCAAAATAATAACACCTATACATACGATACTCAATCAGATTGAAGCACCATTGTCGCCAATAAGGATTAATATAGAGAATACAAGATACACCAATAAAAAAGATTACGTATGATACCCAAAAACTTGTGGAGAAGACTAAAGGATCTACTTCACACCATTTCCCTTTACTTGTAGTTAAAGATTTTCTTGGTAATGGCGGTGAACTATCAACCCTGGTGCAACTTTTCTCTAGCGGTGGACCGCAAAGAAATGCATTTCCTTCGTAGCTGCTATTTTGAAATGTTCCAAACTGTCCTTTCATATCTGGAACTTTTCCTGATAAGTTGTTACAAGCCACATTGAAAACTTCTAAAAAGTTTAGATCAATTAATATTGAAGGAATTTCTCCACTTAAATTATTGTGAGAAAGGTCCAAGCTCTCTAAATGGGTTAAATTTGAGAATGTTGTTGGTATGAAACCTGTCAATTGATTGTAAGACAAGTTTAGTGCAAGAATTGGAGATAGTTGTCCTAACTCTAGAGGGATTTCACCTGTTAACTTGTTGAATGACAAATCCAATCCAGACATGATATCAAGTATGCCACCCTTGTAGAAGTAAGACCTATATTTTGTCACAAACTCAATTCCAAAATCAGCAGCAGCATTTTTTTCTACCTCGTAAATTTCAAAAAACCTATTTAAAATACCTTGATATGGGATAGTTATATGTCTGAACTCCAGGAAAGTGGAATTTGGTTGGGGAAGACCATCAAAAGCCCCAATTGCATTTAACTTCCCAAAGGTTATGTTGCGAAAGCAGTGCGGTATTGTTCCAGAAAGATAGTTCTTTGAAAGATCCATAATCTCTAAATTCTTTAACCAGCATAGCTGCTTTGGAATCGCACCACTGAAATTGTTGCCACTCAACAACAGTATTCTCAAATTTGAAAGCTTGCCAACTTCATAAGGGATTCTCCCAAAAAATAGGTTATCTCTAACGTCCAATGTCACAAGATGAAATGAAACACTAAAAGTAACTTTTGGTATTGGTCCTGTGAGTCTGTTCCCTTGCAAAAATAGATGCTGAATGATGGATAAATCGGCACAAGATGGTGACAATCCTGAAAGCCAGTTATGAGAAAGGTCTACTAAAATATATGCATGCATTTCACATGGAATTTGACCTTCAAAAAAATTATTACTCATGTCAAGAGACCAAAGGAACTGCATATTTCCTGGCCATTTGGGAATTAAACCTGAGAAGCCATTGTTGCTAATATCAAGGATCCCTAAGTAACTACCAGCTGGTGATACTTTATCTGGAAAGGTACCTTTGAAATGATTGTTGTTCAATTCCAAAACACGTAAGCTATTGTTAAAAAACTGGAACCTCTTTGAGAAAATTTCACCATGAAATTCATTATTAGATAACTTCAAAACTACCAGGGAGGTGCAATTGGCAACCAATTTCGTTGGTACCTCTCCCGAAAAATTATTATTGGACAAATCCAATTTCTCCAAATTACTCATGTCACCAATTGAGGACGGGAGATTACCTTCAAAATGATTTTGAGATATATTTAGATATTGTAAGTTTAAAATCTTCCCAATATTTTCTTGGAGCTGCCCATCAAAATTATTGTAAGAAAAATCCAACCAAGAAAGATTCTTGTAGTGATCTGTTGGCAGATTAAATGGACCCCCAAAATAATTGTCCCGAAGATTTAGTAATTGTAGTCCAGTATTATTTTCAATCAACCAATTGGGGAAGCTTCCCTTCAACCTATTGTGAGAGATATCCACCAATTCCAATTCGCGTTGGTAAAAGAGAAATTTAGGAACATTGGAGGAGAAGTTATTCAGATTACAATTTGGCAGTAGTAGCACCTTTAACTGAAATGAAGGTTCCCAACTAGGATTTTCAGCTTCTATCACAAGTTTGTTGCTTTCACTCACAAATTTGTTATCCTCTTCGACCCTATAGTTTTCACCTTTAAATCGAACCACCTTAAGCTTAGAGTGATTAGCAAGTGAGCTGAATGAGAATAAACCCTCAAAACGATTATAACTAAGATCAATGTACTCTAGGGATGTCAAGTTGGCTATCACTAATGAAGGAAGATTTCCACTGAATTGGTTCTTAGATATATCTAAAAACCTAAGAGATGTCAATCTGCCTAGGCATGGAGGGAGGATCCCTTCAAAGTTATTATCAGAAAGATCTAACTCTTCAAGTTTCTTCAACATACCTAAATCTGTCCCCCCCAAAAAAAAAAAAAAACCATTAATAGTGTCCATCCTAGTTATGTGCCAACGTAATAACAAGACAATTTAATTAATTAATGGTAATAGCATCTGAAAAAGACTATGTTTTGACCCCCTAGATTATTAAGTAGTAGATTAAACTATTAAAGCCAGTTAACCAAATTGTGTATGCAGGATTATCACATGTTAGCCACCATGAGCAAACATATTGCCAATGTAAAGCAACAAATAGTAAAGTAAAGAATAAATAAGTATAGTGACGAAGTGGAAACCAATGGAGAAGCCTAAAATGAAAAACCACTACGAGAATGGATTTTTGTCTTTAGCTCTTGATCAACCCAATGGTTGCAACAACACTGTAGATGATAATGGTCTAAGCTCTCTAGACTCGTAAGTTATTAATTTTTAAATTTAGGTTCTCTCTTTTATAGCACATGGCTTTAGCTCTCTAAAACCTTTGTTGTAATTGTGCTATAAGTGCTTTATATTTTTACATGTAATTAAGGCATGAAAGACAAGGAAACACTGAGTCAAAATATTTACCACAATTCTTGATCAACGTTAATTAAACGCTGTCAAGGAAATGTCGAGAATCTTCTTTCGATCAGTTGAGTTGTGATCGAAGGCTGTAAATTGTTAAAGACACTTGTTTGATCGATCAATGCTTGATCGAAGATCTATCAAATTCTTCAATTTTTTGTTCATTGAACTGCATCTTGGACTTGTAATTTTGAACTCTTGATGACATATTACAAATTCAAAAAAGATTACATTTTTATGGATATTTTCAATCTAAAACCGAACAAAAATATTTCAATGTCTGGAAAAAGTGAATAGTCATCCATTGTGCTATAAAGTTGCAATCAATGTGAATAATTCTATATCAACCATTCTTCTTCACTTGTTTTTATGCTCCTAATCAATTTTAGATAAATACAGGAAACAACACTAACAAAGTATAAATATGCTAGATTTCATAGTAGATTCTTACCTTTAGTATGCAATTGCAAAGTCCCATTGAGTTTATTTTGAGATAATGATATAGCCTTGAGAGATGGTAGTGCCCCAATATATGAAGAAAGAATTCCAATAAACCCATTACCACTCATATCTAAAATCTCCAAACTACTGAAATTTGTCATATCTGTCAAGAGTGAATATTTAATTAAAATGACATACTGGTTGATACTAAAAGACATTCCTTCTCACAAGCAAATTATTTTAGGCTTTTAAAATGGATGATAGAATTTTTTACCCTTGAATGGTAGGCTTCCATTAAGTTGATTCTCTCGTACAATGAGTACCTCCAAATTATTTAGACTAATCAGCTCTACAGCAAAGGTGAAGAGAATTACAATAGTCATATTGAAGGTTGACCCTGAAAGTATAGAGGGAAAGATCTAGAACTACCAAACACATTTTATATGGAGAAAATTTTTCATTTTAAAACGCATATTGAATATTGAAGACATACTAATACTATTGGTATAATTAGCATATACCAAAAGCATTTTTGTATTGCATTGAAGACTTGAAGTATTCACTAAAAGCATTCTTTGCCTTTTTTTATTTATTAACATGAAGAAAATAAATGTTCATGAGGCAAATAAGGATGATAAGATTTTTTTTTGTAAGTTTTGTCATGTTATTTTTTGTAAAGAAAATTTTAAACTGAAAACTTTTGAGATATTTTAAAAATATATGTACGCACCTTTGCTAGAAAGAGGCCCTTGCATTTCATTGTGACTCAGGTCAACAGATTTAAGATCTGGGAGTGCACCACCCAAGAATCTTAAAATGTCCTTCTCAAAGAAATTCCAACTTAAATCTATGTGCATTAGCTTGCTCAATTTAGACATATAATTCCATTCTGAAGAAAGTATACAACCAATTGTTAAATCCAAGAACAAAATAGGAAAAGAGTGCCATATCATGCTATTCATCAGCACTGCAATTCTAATATGAGAAAATAGTTCTTCTAGAGACATGCAATTTTTGTTTTAAATAAATGAGAGAGACAGCGTTTAGTAGCCATGAAGCTATCATAAGTTGCAATGGTACTCTTTATTACCTTGGGTTGTTATGGAGCCATTAAGTAGGTTAGAACTTAAATCCAACTTCTCCAAGTTTTCCAAAGCTGATAATTCTGTAAAAAAGAGAATTTAGGAAAACTAAATTGATTAGAATTTATTACAGATTCTGTAAAGTAATATGAAAAACAGACATGCCTTGAGCAGGAAAGGATCCTTCCAGTCCCTGCCTATTCCAACTAAGATTCAGATTCTTAAGGGATTTGATTGCACTCAATGATTTGATAAAGCTCTTGTTGAAGCCGTTGTCAGCAAGATTTAATGTCTCCAAGTTCCGCAATCTTGACAAGCTTTTTGAACCTGTACTAAATGTAGAGTCCATATTTTTGTAGTTGGCAACAGTAATCAAATGTAATTCATTTATAGTGTTTTTGGTGAGTCTTGAGTGTGTTAAAGGTGTATTTTATAGTCCAAGACAAAGACACAAGTTCATATCAAGAAAGAATTAAGTTCAGAGCAAGAAAACAAGTTTTTATCAATTTGACACCTGGCTCGACACTTGGCTCGATCGATCGAGATTTTCAATTACAAGTTCGACACCTGGCTCAACTGATCGAGATTGCAATATTAACAAAAATCTAAAACGTGAAAAAGACCATAACTTGGTCGTTTCAAGCCGATTCATGATTCGTTTATTGTGCTATTTAAAGGCCATCATAAGTTATCCCTAGAGAGGTTTTTCAAAGAGAGAAATCACCATATGTGCGGCTAGGGTTTGTATAACCAATTTTCTCTCAATCTCACTATACTTGAGACTTTCAAAGTAGATCTAAGCCTCTATTTATTCAACCTGTGAGAGTTCAAGAGCACATAAAGAAACATCAACACAGTGTTGCTGCTGCCATAGTGCAGATCTATATGAAGTCATAGAGAAATCAGTTAACCACAGTTACTGATCTAAAACCTTTGAGTGGAGATCTCAAAGTTACAAACAAAAGAGTTTGTAAATTCGGAGTTACATGTGGTCATGCCAATAAGTACAACATGAGGTAGTAGTAGATTTATGGTTAAGTCTATTGTATAAACTTCGATTCTATTTAATGGATATATCGACTTGGGGATTGTTTAGGTTAAATCTTTCTAAGTTTTTTACTTTGAAACCACAATTTCAAAAGTTTTCTTGGGTCATCATTCTTGGTGTTCATGTGATTTGTACTTGTTTAATATTTAATTGATTCAAATCTAATGCATTATTAATTTAATTAACTATTTGGCTAAGATTTTGATAAAATCTAGGACAACTAGGGTCTAAAACCCTAATACTGTATATATATATACACTCACACACTTGAAATTCATAAGAAAAATATACAGACAATTCAACTTCTGGAACCACACCACTGCGTACTCTTAGTGTGATGGTCACTTTACAAGTACAAAATTTTTGTGGGATTAGGGGAGGGCAAAGACTGGGGTTTAAGTTTCCAAGACTTCACACACACATATACACACTTAGATTAGGCTAAAATTGAAATTCTATCTTGTATAAAAAATTAAATTAAAAAAAAAAACTTTTGAAACCACTTCATAATCGTATGTATAAAGGGGCATATTTATATACAAAATTCTCGAGGTGGGTATAAATTTTCAATTAATACTATCGCCACCAAGAAATGTTAGGAATTTAAGTTAATTCTTAGAACCTATGAAGCAATGTGTAAGGTTTAAAATATAATAAACCCTAATATGAAGGGTCAAATAAATGATCCAAAAAATGGGTCCAAAATGGGCCTGTTGGCCCAAGCCTTTGTTCTATAGACTAAACTTCTTAAAAAATACAATTTATAACCATAATACTTCCAAGTTGAGTCAAGTCACAAACTGGGTCAAATACAAATTATGCTCCACATGGCCAAGCAAGACATTCGGACTTAGGGTTTACAAGGCCACATAAAGAGTGTAAAGAAATGAACATAAGCAAGGACCAACTATTTGGCAAAGGGCGATGAATTGAGAGGGCACAATGCTACCTGTTGTTGTTGTTGTTGTTTATTATTGTTATTTGACAGTTACAAGGAGTTCTAGGGGGATTTAAATTTTGAACCATGAGTGTTTTGAAAATGATAGTTGAGGTATAAGACACTTGACAACTTTTTTGCATTGTTTATTTCTAATAAAGCTACCTATATTAGGATAATATTACCTGATACCAAGTATAGTGCTACCTAAGTACGAATTATACAGGCGAATATGTAATTGAAAAAAAAAAAAGTTGCTCTTGAAATTGTATCAAGGCGAGTGTAACAAATGGTATAATCTGTCAGGTGAATATGTCACAAATGAAATTGTTTATCTGGCAACTTGACAAGTAATGATAGGGGCACCCCATGGAATTTTGGAGCTTAAGACGAGGTTTAAATTGAGGCATTTTATATATTTAAATTCGATTAATATTATTATTTTTACTTAAAATCTATTCTTCTAATTTGTTCAGATGAAATTTTTTTTAATGACTTTCTTGTTCATATGTGAGTTGTTTATCTAAATTTTTAAATGATTTTTTTGGGAATTGTTTTTAGTCATTTTTGAGATTTTCACCCTTTTTTATTATTATATTGTGCTCATTACATTACTAGTAACAAATTATCTAGAGAATCCTTTAGTGGACATCAGTCCACCTACACTTTTCTAATCTCCCCCCCCCCCCCCCCCCCCAAAAAACAGTTTTTTGTCTTTGATAAACAATTAAAATTGTGCTACATTCGCAACAATTTCACAAAAAATCCTTGGTGGTAATCTGTTATTTGTTTTAATTTGGGCTCACTATTGACATTACTTTTTTACCTATCAATAACAGACTGCCACATAAGATTTGTTATGAAAATGTTCTTAATGTAACATTATTTTAAAAAAAAAATTCTTTTGAGTAATGCTATGGACACACCAACTTCACAATATTTCTAAATTAGCAGAGGAAAAAAAAATTTAATTAGAGATTATAGTGAGCCAATGTGTGAATTGGCATGCTAATTTAGACATATTGTGAAATTATTGTAACATTTTGTTGTGTCCATTGTATTACTATTTTATAATCTATTGGCTAATATTTGGGGCCTCATTAATACTTTTATAAGTATAAAAATATCTCTATTGGTTAAAATTTGGGAGTCTTGTTCCCCTTGGGGGCCTTAGGCGACTGCCTAATTGGCCTAGCTAGTGGTAGCTAGGGATGACCTTGGTAATGCATATCGGGTCCACTCATTCATCCATGTGTTGCTTCTCAAATAATAATAATAATAATAATAATAATGTGGCACTTCTCAATGTACCTTCAAAATTAATGTGTGTGTATTTCTAATACCACCGAAGGTTGTCAGTGGGGGTGGTATGAGCTCGAATTCCTCACCATAAGCACTTGCGTTTGAGTTTCACACCACTTGGTGGGATGGGTGGGCCTAAGTCCAAGTTTAAAACACCCTTGTGTTTGGTACACGTGTGGAGACACTCACACGACGCTGTAGAAGATACCACTCACACTCTTTCAACATTTTTTTCCTGCTAAATATATATGGGGGTTTTAAACCATCAAATACATATGTACCCTCAGTATATGTATTACAACCATGGCCATTAATGTCATGGAATATAAGAATATATTTTTTTTTTCATAACAGTGCTTCTATTTCTTTTCATATTCATTTGATTATTATCTCAACCAAAATAAAAATAAAGAAAGAAAGAAGAATGGTAAAGATCAGTTTGACTTAAATAAAAATAAAAATAAATATAAATAGAAAGAAAGAAAGAAAGAAAGAAAGAAGAATGGTCTATTTTGGCAGGATTAAATTTGGAAAAATTATAATTTGAGTAAATTGAAATCTCGCAATCCATTCAAATTAGAGATAATCCATTTGACTCAAATCTATTATGCATTACCCTTTATCCTTAACAAGACATGAATAGCTCAAATATTATTTTTATTTTTATTTTTAATTCTGGATTTGAGGGAAAAGTGAAGAGGTTCTATAAAGGCATCTTTTTAACATGTCATAATGATAGGAAAAAAAATACTTTCACACTCGTTGTAATCTACTATTCACACTCATATTCACAATTGTTACGAAAATATCCACATTCTAACACATAAAAGTTGATGAAAAAATGTGTTAGAATCAAAACACTAAAAATAATGTTGGTTCTTCTTCTAGTGTTTTTTTTTTTTTTGGAGAGGGGAGGGGGGTTTTGAATGTAGAAACAAATCTCACATACCTTCATTTCCTAGCCAACCACCAATCCCATTATGAGATAGATCAAGAATTCTTAGCTCCTTGAAAGTCAGCAACAGAGACATGTTTAGGAACCAATTTTCTGGATAATAATTAGATTCATTATCAGAATAGACATGAGTTCCTTGGTTTATATTGGAGAGGTAGAGCTCAATCACGTGGCCTGTGGTTGCATTACATATGACCTGCTCCCAACCACAACACTCACTCTTCACCTCATTAACCCATGATGGAAGAAGAGGTTTGATATAATTAGTACTGAATTTCAGAAAGGCCTTCAATTCTAGCAGACTCATCCTCTCTTCCTCAATACAACCTTTGCTCTCATGAATGTGAGCAACAAGTACTAAAACCCATAGCAAAGACCTCACTAAAGGCCACTCCATTGAGAAATATTGTGAAGCACCAACTTTCGTTTCTAGCTAGATCTTCTTATATAGAAAAGTTTAGAGAAATTAGAAAACCCTTATTTCTAAGGGTTATTGAACTTATACTTTGGTCCTCTTATTTCTAAGGGTTACAGTTTGAAACAAAACAGCTAAACATCCCAAGAAAAAGAGAAGGAATCTCCCTGGTCAAGCAAGACCCAGGCAATCCTTCTGAATTGACTTTGCAAAAGTAGGGAAGCCTAAGCCCAACATCAAAAGTTCACATTGCTTTGATTCGAAATAAAATCTTGAATGTCGGCAACGAAGTTTAATTTGTCAACAGCTTCCTTATTCATGACAGCGTTCATATAGCTCTTAGAATTGCTCTCAATTTGGGTTTTTTCATTCGAACTAGATATTTGACGAAAGTTGTGAACAACGTATAGAAGGTCATTTCAGTTTGATAAGGGAACGAAATATAAAAATAACAATTAATTACCTCTAAATCAATTTGAGGGTATCTCTACTAATTTATTGTGTGACAATTTATAAAAATATTAATTTATATTATTTAAAGAAGTCAGTGAGTCACATAACTTGTTAAAAAATAGACAAAGTCACAAAGTTTGGTTATAAACTTAAATGTAACCAATGATTACAACTTCCACTTAAAAAAAAAAAACATGATTACATATTTTAACAGTCTAATGGTTTTTTTTTTTTTTTTTGTTGAGAAAGCATAGTCTAATGGTTGGATTACAATTTTTTATGTTCTTAACACGCATGTTAAATTTCATGTCAATTTTATGTTATTTACTATACGATTCATAACCTTCTTTTTTATACATAATTTTAGAGTACAAAAACTTAAACTTTAAACATTTGATTGAAAATATATAACCACTGATATTTGATATTTTGGAAATTTGCAAACATGAAGGATATAAGAAAAAAAAAAAAAAAATCCAATGATGGATTTCTCAAATTTTATATTCAATAAAAAGATATTGAGTGTAATTGTATTATTATCTATAACTAAATTTGTAGTTAAATTTCGTCCTTAAGAAATTCATATGACTACAAGTGTATGCCAGGTAGTGGTAGTGGGTTAAAAGAATGAGAAAAACTGTATCCAACAATCAATGCCAATATGTCATTTTTGGAATTCAGCTACATACATGGGAAATGCTAAAACTATTAAAAATACTATTACATGAGTTCTATAAACTTTCACAACAATAAATGTGATTAGAGGATTTCATCAACGTAATAAACGGCGTGATTGTTTAATGACAGATCAGTAATTTACTAACAGACTTTATGCAAACTAAGCAAACACATCCCAAACAAATATGCTGACCAATGATTATCATATATTGGCCAATTATATATATGTGGACTAATCAATCAACGTATCTAGATAATGTTACGCGTAGACTTGATTGAAACGAGGTTGAGAAATGGTATACATTCACGCACCAACCAACCATTTGACAAAGAACTAAATAGAAAGAAAAAGGAAAGTTCACAAAGAATCGGAAACGCAATTGACGGAGAAAAAAGAAAGAAGAAAAAGTGGTGAAATTTGACCGGATTTTACTTATAAGCTAGAAAAGCCCAAACACGCGGACATCATTGGTACAAGTCGAAATGGCTGGTAAGTGAAAACAACTTTTGCCATAACACATGGAATTGTGAGTGTTATGAGTAGTAGAAGTTACTGGGTCCATTTGAAAGTGGTGGTTCATCGATTATAATTGTACATGTCGTCTCTAGATAGGTAAAAATTGTGGCAAATAGTATCTTGCTACAAAAACTAAAACTAAAATGTTGTATGAAAATTATCAACTTGTATTGATCGATATGGTATGAAATTAGCAATTTCAATAATGATTGCCATATACCTAAAATGCTAAAAAAAAAAAAAAAAAAAAAAAAAAAAATTTCAATTGAAGTTCTATAGCACAAAAGCTCTATTACTAACTACAAGAAAAAATAGTGTTTACGCACTATTGGAAAAATGGTTTAAAAACTTTGAAGCTTTTTTTAGTACAAATTTTTGAACGTTTGATAATTTTGCTGAAGATAATTAAAGGGTCCTTTAGCTTTATAGCTAGGTAAAGCTAAATTAAGAGTTTTTCAAAAAAGTAAAAACACCTTTATAATTACACTTCATATTTTATAAATACTGAGCTTTAAATTTTTATTTTTATTTTTATTTTATTTTATAATTTCTCAAACGTTCTATTACAAGTGATTTTTTTAGCATATAATTCAATAGTTAAGGAATAATAATTTAAACGTTGGACATTTCTATTGAAAATAATAGGAAGTGTCAATTGAGTTATAATAGCTAAAAAAAATCATAATAACTTTTACGAACTCTACAATTAAGCTCTAGCTCATTAAAAACAAAAACACAAAAGCATTTTGAATCTTGATTCGATTGACAATCCGTTTCGTGTGTATAAAACATAAAAGTCAGTTTGAAAATGCTGAGCATGTATAACACATTCCGTGGGTCCTGCTTCTAGGTTCCCATGACCAAGCTTTGGTTTATCAAACTCCTATGACCAAATTGGCCATTGAAACGAACGAGTACAGAGAAACATATTTCACGTGGCCTGCTTCTGGGTTCCTACATTCCCATGACCAAGACTCTATTTATCAATTTCTACGGCCATTGTCTTGAATTGTATTTGTGGGACCAAACAGCAATGATTAAAAAGATTATTTAAAATCTTGCATTACATTTATTCAAGATGTTAAAAGATAATAGAGAATGTTTGGTATGTTGATTATGTTGAATTTCTATTAATTACATGCAGTTCCAATGACTCCACTTTTTCAAAGATATAGAATATGTGAGTAGGGGTAGTTTGATAACAAAATCTTAAATATTAAAACCCTAAAGTTTAAGAAAGAATATTTTTGAGTTTTAACACGTATTTGTGAAAAAAATCTATTACAACTCAAATACTATTTGCGCCATTTCTATCACATTCTCTTTATTTGTTGGTACTCAGTATTTAATATTTTTCTAAATTACAAATTGCATCATCTAATTTTAATTAAAATTCATTTCAGTCCTCCAATTTTACTTTCGTTCAATTAATTTCTTTAACTTTCAAGTTTATTCAATTTAGAACTCCGGCTAGTCTATTAGAATTGCACCATTTTTTTTTTCCTATTTAATTCTTTAAAAAAAAAAATTTCAGACACAATATGCATCTCCTCCATCGCAACCACGACCGTGACTTCTTCACCAATCACATCTTAGAGTATCACTCCACCACACTATGGATGTGGTACTAGAAACTCCCCATGGATCATGTTACTAAGGGTATGCTTGTTTGGAGGGATTTAAGGGAGGATGGAAATTTTAGGAGAGAAAAGTGGAGAGAAAGAAGTTTTAATGGGTGTTTGGTTGGGAAGGGAAAATGAAAAAAATGTGGTAGGACCTAGGTATTTTTTCTTCGAACCTATCAAAATGTTTTCTCCCCAAAATTTGGGAGAAAACTGGGGAGAGAGTTATACTTTGTAAGGTTGCTAAATTGACTAAAATGTTAATTTAGCAACCAATACTCTCAAAATTTGTTGTACAGCAAAGGAGGTAAACTCAAAAAAATTTGAGTATTAGCTACAATGAGCTGCTATAGATAGCAGCTCATTAATGTGTGGTGTTAAAAAAAATAGTATTTTAATGTGTTGACGGTTGTGATTGTTATTTATTGTGTTGGATATATTATTTTATTGTGTTGTTTATATTATTTTAATGTGTTGAATGTTAAAATAAAATCTTTGATATTAGATGTATTATAAAGTGGGGTGTTAAAATAGATAAATTAGTGTTTTGAGTTACCCAAAGCTATATTTTTTAGCTTTCTTACTGTGAATGCTCCACCAAACCTATTACTCTAAGTGCTATTTCCCACATGCACTATTACTAAGTTATTTCCCCAAACCTAGTAGTCCAAGTACATGGAATCCAAGGGGAATTTTTTTTTCTTATTTGTTTAAATTATAAATAAAAATATAATTCTACTTACAAATTAAATAGTTTTTTAAAAAAATTACACAAATAAATAAGTTGATAAACAAATAAAAATGTTTTTTTTTTTTTCCTCTTTGATAACAATAAAAATGTTGATCTAAAGGCACAATTATCTTCGGTTTGTTAACGCTACTTACCATTTATAATCTTTCAAAGTCTTTGTCGACTCCACAAACACCTGTTGTGCTTCACAATTATCAGTTGCTTGATTCTTTTGTATTGATTGGCGCCGCAATAATTTTGGCCATTTCTCACATTTAAAGAATGGGTGATGGGTCTCAAAAAAAGAAAAAAGAAAAAAGAAGAAGTAAGAATAATGCTAGAGATTTTTTTTTCAATGCAATAAACAAATTCCGTAAGAGGTGGCGTTCCTTACGCCATAGGTTTCATAAATCTATTTGCATTTTTTTTTTGTTTTGTTTTTTTTTTTTTTTAAGGAAAAATCTATTCGCATGTAACAAATATGTTATATACAACTGTTACACAATAATAAATTATTAGTATGCCTAAATTAATATTGATAAAAAAAAAAAAAGTAATCTTTTTAGTGTTTTTGTTATGCTCTGTTAAACATATTATTTGCAACGCAATATGTTATACCATATTGTATATGCTAGAGTGGATGCGGAAAGGGAAGCATAAAATAGGAATACTGAGAACATGAGGGTTACGCGGTTCAGCCTTGTTAGCCTACATCCATGGAGGAATCCCTTAAGAGTTACATCTTTATTATATAAAAGTGTGGTACGATAACTTGTGTTACAATAAACCCTAACATGAGTATATATAGGCGACTAAACCTTAGACTACTAGTTCAAATAGGAGTGAACTTGGGCCTATTACATTGGGCTAATATGTCTAATATATCTCTAAGACCCTCCCTCAAACTCAAGGCGGAAGTTGGATGAAGGCTTGAGGTTGGATAAGTATGAGAAGATCCCTTGGAGATGCCTTTTAAGAAACCACAATGAATAATATGCCAATCGATCAATTTCAGAGCTTCAAATGAAGAAACAGAGTCCAAAATTGGAATCTACGTGAAAAACTGAGCAAGATAGGTATTTTTGGAAATTTTAACTTTTAGTCAAAGGTCAACGCAAAAGTAAAAGTCAATGAAAGTCAAATCAATGGATCTTGGTCAAAGTCAACGGTCAGTGCTCACAAGTCAGATCCAGGTGGTCCGGGTCAAATCAATATAGGCCAACAGTTAGCAAGGTGACATGGTACTGACGAGGCGACACTACTGGCGTGGTGAATTGTGTGGCTGATGACATAGTTAGGGCTAACGTGGCATTTGTTGACATCAAGGATGACATTAAAAGAAGCTGATGTAGTTCTTCGGCGCAAGGATGGCGCGTGTGATTTCCACTAGCGCATGCACAAGAAGCCATAAACCAAAGTGGCAAGTGTAGGTACGTGTTGGAAAGAACAGCTACCGGACTTCTCGGGTTTTGCAGATCGGCGGGCTGCGAGGCCGACAGAGCAGCATGTGTAAGCATAAACCTACCTGGGAGTTGAGAATTTTGGCGTCGCGTGGGGAGGTTCCGGAGCCATTGACAGCACGTGCTGGTGTGTGAGGCTATCGTTGGGGGTCGAGTTCTTGGGTTTTGGTCGCGGAAGGTCATGGATCACGTTTGTGGTGTTGGTTTCATCAAGCAAAGCTTGAATTTGCATAGATCTGATAAGTTAAGTCACGGCTTGCTTGGTTGTTGGATTTTGACACAACACAAAGCCATGGTGGCTGCAAGATGCCGTGGAGTCTAGATTCAGTAGGCAAGCATCTGTGACTTCTGATGGTGGTGTGTATGTGATAATCTTCTTTGCTTGCTAGAGACGTTTGTTTGATGCCAAGAATGAAGTTTTGCTTTGATACCCTTTTAAATATATTATTAGCAACGCGATGTGTTATACCATGTTGTATATGCTAGAGTGGATGCGGAAGGGGAAGCATAGAATAGAAACATCGATAACACGAGAGTTATGTGGTTCAACCTTGTTAGCCTATATTCACAGAGGAATCCATTAAAGGTTACATCTTTATTATGTAAAAGTGTAGTACGATAACCTGTGTTACAATGAACCTTAACATGAGTATATATAAGCGACTAAACAGTAAACTATTAGTACAAGCAGGAATGGGCTTGAGCCTATTACTTTGGACTAATATGTCTAATATATCTCTAACATGCTCATTGATTTTTCCCCAATTTCATCTATTCCCATAGCAAGAATTTAAAGATCAGATCATACAGAGAATAAGAAATAAGAACTTTTTTTTATTGGAAAATAAATAAGAACATGGTTTCTCAGTTTTTGGTCTGATTTAATAAGTGGTCAAATTGGTGATTTAATGGCTTTTGAGTGGAGTTGTGGTGTGCCTTTGTGTTAGAACCCATTTCTCTCTCTCTTGTGTGTGTGTTTTTGTTTCTCAAAATAAATAAATAAACAATTTAATTTATACTCATTTAGTAACAAAACATAATTAGTTAATTTATAATTTCAAAATAATAAAATTTTGAATCCATAACTCTAATTACCCTAGCTCACCACTATGCCGAACAAAACCATTATGATGGCGAATTCAAAAAAAGCATTTCAACGACTGAGTCAAAGTATAGAATAATTAGTTGAAAAGATTGACAGTCGTTGAAAATTCTACTAATACATTTTACATAAAATTAAGATTGAAAATGGAGAGATGAAAAGCTAAATCTAACCCTCTCTTGGAAGATGGTACAGAATTAATTCCACTCAAATTAATTTACAAAATCACACAAAATCAAAACCCATCTTGCATAATTACCCACAATTAAAGCAAATAAGAAAAAGATTAGAATGACCAACACCTCCCAACACAATGACTTTAAGCATCAATTGGATGTAAGAAATCTAAAACAATCGAAGAAAAATAAAATACCTCTAGTCATGTTGTTCAAATGATTTGTACAGAAAATCACATTGCAAAAGAATGAGTTGTGAATGAATTTTTCTAGTCTATGGCCAATGCCTTAAAAGCTCTTTGATAGAAAACAGTCTTTTAAAGGCTAGACTAGGGACTCTTCCAATTTAATGTTTGTTCTCTTTAATATATATTCCTTCCATCAAAAAGTTTAATTGAGAGTTACTTTAAAGTGTTTATTTACTAAATAACATCTATTCACTAAGTGACATTTTAAGTGATGTTAACAAATACACTCTAAAAAGATGGGTCTTTATCTATCACTCTAAAATAAATTTTATATATATATATATATATAGATATATATTGTAATTAATGAATTAGAGTAAATTTTATGCAGACCATAAGCCTCCTAATAGAGATAATCTTACATTCTCCCATTTGGCATACATGACATTTAAATAACTTGATGAGTCATAGTCATAGTAATATAAAGATATTACCTATGCCATCTTGCTGTGAAATGCTCTCACTCAAATAAATAATCCAATACATGAATCATGATGGTAATACTCTTAACAAGTACTTCCATGTATTACAATGTATGGTACTCCATGTGTGAGTATTTTATGAACTATTAATTCTTTATAAATAGACTATCTATTAGCCATTCAAGTACCCCTTCATATCTCGCCCACGAATAAAACTATATTTATATTTATACTTTGGGTCCATTTAGGAACAACTTATTTAGTTGAAACTGGAATTTTTTTATTGAAAGTATTATAGATAAAGCTAAAAGTTGGCTAAAATAGTACAATGAAGCCTATGAATAATACCAAAAAGTATAATGAGAACCATAAATAGTACCCAAAATAAGCTAAATAGTAAAAAAAATAGTCCAATATAAGCTTATCCCAAACGCAATCTTTATATGCAGAAAATAAATACTTTGCCTTTTTCTCTATGAATAACCAAATATATATCCTAAATACAAAACAATTAAAGAGAGATTAAACATCAAATAAGCTACCAAGTCCCACATATTCCACGTGGTTTTTATACCAAGTCACCTTTTATTTCTTAACATTTTCTCTAACAATAGGGTGCTTTATGCCGCTATACTTTGGTTCCACTTCTA
This sequence comes from Quercus ilex subsp. ballota, assembly GCA_032727855.1. Taxonomy (NCBI): domain Eukaryota; kingdom Viridiplantae; phylum Streptophyta; class Magnoliopsida; order Fagales; family Fagaceae; genus Quercus; species Quercus ilex. The sequence continues at coordinate 14,992,459 of CM064912.1, read as the reverse complement.
CAATTCTCAGAGAAGAAAAATGATTGTCACAAAAGTTTTAAAGGTCTTGATATAGAATCGAAAATCTTGAGACCTATGACGAAATTCTTTAACCATAATGCATGTGTTGTAGCTTCATAGTATTCAATATCGAAAATCTTGAGAACTGTGATAAAATTCCTTAACCATGTTGCATGTGTTGAGCTTCATAGTATTTAATAGCCTTTATGGTAGATGAAGCAACAATTGTTTGTTTAGTACCTTTCTAAGATATATCACCTCCAATATATATATATATATATATATATATATATATCTATCTATCTATCTTCAGGTAGACTTTCTAAGTAACCAATCACTTCCAACTGATTAATATGCATGTAAGTCAACCTGTAATCAGTGGTTCCTTGTAAGTATCTCATGACCTTTTTTGCAGCTTTCCTATGATCCAAACTAGGGTTGCTTTGATATTGACCTTCTACAAAATTGATATCAGGCCTTATGAGACTTGTGCATACAGCAAGCTACCTACTGAAAATACATATGGTATGTTCTTCATTTTCTATTACTCTAATTGAATCTAAGGACATTGATTATAACTAATTTTGTCTCCTTTCAAAATGGGTGCTACTGTACGAGTAAAACATTTCATTCCAGATCTCTTCAAAACCTTCTCAATGTAGGCCTTTTGAGACAATCCTAACTGTTAGGTTCTAAAGATTTAGGATTTTATGTATTTAGAACTCTAATGTGTAATATTGGCAAACCATGATCAAAACAATATGTTTAGTATTGTTTAGGCTTGCTCAAAGTTGATTAATTATTGTAAAGTTGGAATCGAGAGGCTGCAGATGTATTGGTGCATTTCGGCCTGGCTCGATCGATCGAAGCTTAGACTCGATCGATCGAAAGTTGGCCAGATTGTGTTTTCTGCAGAGTTCCAGCTCAGCCCAAACTCTATTTAAACGTCTTGGGGTTCAAGTAAAACACTCCTATATATAAGGAAAACCCTAAAACGTTTTTGAGACTTTTTCAAAGAAAGAAGAGAGTGCCTCCTTTTATTTTTAGGGTTTTGTACCCAAACCTCTCTAAGTCTTTGTTGCTCAAACATTGCTGTTTATGTGAATCTCTTGTGAGATCATTGAGGAGTTTTCCTTCACATATACTTAGGGTTTCCAAGATTCAAGATTATGTCAAGAACTTGGTAATCATTCAGTTGCAGATTCAAGAACTTAAAGATACACAAGCGGGGGTGCTTGTACTTGATTGAAGAGTCCAAGAAAGAAGGAGTTCGTGGATTCGGAGTTTGCACGTGGTCGTGTCAGTAAGTTCTACTGGTGGGTAGTATTAGGAAGTCAAGCAGGGAGCTTGTAGTCATTTTGTATGAATTTCGATTCTTTCATAGTGGATTCAGGTTAGCCTTGAGGATAGGTGGGTCAAATCCTCCCCAGGTTTTTACCGTGTGGTTTCCTGGGTGATCATATCTTGTGTTCATTTATTTTCCGCTGCTTTATATCTTGATATGATTATTTGATTGTTTTAACCTAGAATTGCATAATTTGACTAAGTAACAACTTGGCTAATTAATCTAGGCTACGCAATCTGGTTGTTTAAGGGGTCTAAATTTCCATCACTAACTATCTTTGTGATCTATCTCTGAAATGGCAATGCTAATGACACATAAAGGTTGTCCAAAATCCTTCATCTCAAAATATTGAGAGAGAACATTTTCTCTCATTTAGCAAACTCAAATCACTAATTGCAAGTAAAATGTCATCTGCATATAAAACTAGAAAAATGTATTTATCCCCACTAAATAAGGACAAAAGCAGCCACAACAATTTCTATTTTGGCCAAGTTAATTAAGGACAAGAACATTTTGTGCATACTTTCACTACTTTAAGGCGAAGCAAAATGAAAATACAATTGTTTATCACCTTCCACAAAACCTTTATGATATAAACAGATGTTTTATCTTACATAGTCCACCACTAACTATAGTTAGTCCTCTACGTAATTGAACAAAAAATCAACATAAATTAAAGTTGAAAGGAGACAAGACATTTTAACTCCTATTTTCTAATCATACATGCTAATGTTTCCCACAAAATACAGCGTGCTACCACCACCATAACCCATCCCACAATCTTGAAAACCCCCATGATCTAATTGGTTGATATTCACTGAAACAGTTGATTTCAGTAACAAAGTACACACACTCATGCATATAAACACCACCTAAGAGTATTCAAACTAGTAAACTAATCTAAGGGGGAGGAGGTGCACCATGCCCCACTGCAGCAAATTCAGGACTGACCTTCTATCCAGCTTCTTCAAGTATGCAGATGAGTTCCTTTGCAAATATGGTGTTTCCAGCTGTGAAGAAAGTTAACGCAGTTCCTTTTGCCCAGCCCTTCCAGTTCGACCAATGCGGTGAATATACTCCTGGAAGTCATAATTGATCACATAATTCGCATCCTTCACATCTGCCCCAAAACCAAAGCACATCACTAGTCATAAGAAATGCAGTAGGATAACAACCTCTCACATCAGAATCTTATTTAGATCAGAGAACCTATGACCTTAAGTCCTTAATACATTTCTGCATGCACGAGTGTTGCTGTAGCTGAAAATAAGTGTTCAAGGGCAATATCCATAGACATGAAAACAAGTGGCTCAACAGACATACAAGCAGAATCCACGTGACAAATAACACCAACTTAGATAAAAAAAGATGTTCATGAGACAATTAGAGACCACAAAATATAGCAAAGCAATAACTAAAAAACATGAATCTTTCAAAATGACCAAGTAGCAGCATCAGAATAGAAAATATAACAAATGAGTGCAAATAAGAAATAAAGTTGGATCTCCAACATATGCAGCAAAGAGCTGAGTGAAATGGCTCGCATCTGTTTAATCAATGAAAAGCATGATCAATACTAAAAAATGTTCTCTATAAACCTGATAAAATTAAAAGAAGACTTAAAATAGGGACAACAAGAATATCTAGATAGTGATTTCTTTCCAAAATGAGTTGATAATGATGATGATGAGTGCTATTAGTTATTGTTTACCAACACAATTTCCTATACTAAAAATGAATTTCTATCAAGTCTTTGAACAAGCATTACACCATTGATGTTGGGTGGCTTTTATTGTTTGAAGGTGTAAAATAACTTTTTAGCTCTTTTACTTTCTGTAGTGTGAATGCTCTTATTTGCTAAAAAAATTATATTTTTCTTAAAAGTAAATTAACTTGTAATATTTTATTACACATATAATATAAACATTATAAAATTATATCTTTTGAGAAATTTTATATAAATAAATTATCAAAAATAAGCTGTTGAACTTACACTTAGATCTGGTCTAATGGTATAACCCATTTCAATTTGGGTTTTGCCCCAAATTAAACCCAATACTTCCAAAATTTCAAATTTTGGAGAGAGAGAGAGAGAGAGAGAGAGAGAGAGAGAGAGAGAGAGAGAGAGAGAGAGAGTTTTGTCCCATGTAATGTCGTTTTACACGGTTGTCGTTAGCCCCTTTCTATTTTCCATGGACCCAACACTTTTTTTCCCACTACCTATAGTCAACCAGATAGGATAGTAGTGAGTAAGGGTGTGGTAAAGGTTGTGGTCCTAGAATTATTAATTTAATATACCAATGAACCATGAAAAGTTTCTCCATATTAATAGTTCTTTAAAGGATTCATATCAATTTATGCAAAAATTACTGTCTATTTTAGAATAAGAACTAACTTTTGATTTTTTTTATTTAGCTAACTGTGGGGGCTCGAGGACCAAGGAAGGGATTGGTAAACTTTATTGCTGGTGTTAGGGCACCACCTACCCAAGGAGGGAATTCATCCAAGGAGAAGAGGAAAATAGACAAAAGATGCTTAAGAGCTTTAGGTGGGTAGGAATGGTTAAGGAGAGAGGATCATGAAGGGTATGAGAAGTTTCCAACAAGAAGTAGCCTGTTACCTCTGCATTAAATAATGGGCAACAGCTTTATCAGTTGCATTGATGAGGAAGTGACCTGAACAGTGTAATTCACAGCTAAGCAGCTCCTCCTACTACTTTCATCAGATGTTTAAAGGGCAAGTGTCACAATGAGAATCTAGTTAGGTAAAGATAGGGGGTCAAGATGTGAAGAGGGGGATAGTATACAAAGAAAGAAAGTTTCCAGAGAAAGAGAGATGGGACAGAAGTATCAAAAATAGGAGAGTGAAAACCAGAAGATTGAGAGAAGAACGTGAACAATGTATCTTTTGTGTACTATTGGCCTCCTCGGGAAAGCTTGTAACAAGCCTTTCACATACATAATCCACATTAATAAGTCTTATTTTTTCCTCATTCCTATCCTCGGGTGAAACCCTCTCTTGTTGTTCAATCCATCCTCTTACAAATATATTGCTTTGGGCCTAGTTGAACTGTACAAGCCTTGCTATTCTAAGTGGGCCTGTACCATTTGATTTTTGTGTCCCTACACTAACCATTTTTGAAAATACTCACATCTGATTAGCTCTTATATACTCCATCTCATTAAAATATCAAATTTTTTTTATTTTTTAGTCGTTTATCTTTTTCCACACATAACAACGTCGATCATCCACTCTCTTTATTTAACCTTAGCAAATGAAAAGAAATAATAAAAAATAGATTTGGATAGGTTACAGTGCCTCCTAAATTTAGAGAAGCACATTAGCAAAATCCTATTTTGCATAGCCGAGTTATGATATGATGCAAGTGATTTTTGGCTTCATTAGTTAGATTTCAAAGTTTATGCTATTTTAGTATACCAAATGCAAATGTTCTTATAGGTTGGAACTGATTAGGCCTTTTTTTTTTTTTGGGTATCATGTCTTTGCTCTTGGAAAGCAAACTATGTTATGTTCTCTCATTCAAAACAAAGATTTTGGAAGATTTGGGATTAATTCGGGGCAAAATCCAAATAGAAATAGGTCGCCCTGTTAGATTTGGTCTAAGTGAAAAGAAAAAATTGTTAAAAAATATGCCATATCATTTAAAAAGAGTCATGTCATTATTTTTTTAGGCTTGTAAGCCAAAAAAAAAAAAAAAAAAAGCTAATGGAATGAATAATGATGCTTATTTATGAAACTTTGGGGGACAAATAATGCTCATTTGAAACTTTAAGAATTAAAAGCACTCTGTACGAAAACTTTTGGAACCAACAACATATTTTGGCCATTTTATTTTGTCAACACTCTTTTTACCATGTGTTTGTGTTTGTTTAGGCCAAAAATACTCATCGAAAAATATTTTCTTTCATTTTTTAACCTTTGTTTTTTAATACATCAATAATGCTGGGATGGAGGATTTTAACTCTGGATGTCTCCATTAGAAACAATAAGAGGTGTCAACCAGTTGAGTTACAAGACTCTTGACACATTCTTTAGTGTATATAAAACTGCAGTAGTCTCAATTTATGCTATGTAATTACAAAGATTACAAATAGGGTAAATGCATTTATTTTTGTGTATTAATTATCTATACATGGTGCGCTAATTGTTTATATAAAATGAATTACTATTTTTATTTTTACTTTTTAAATTTATATAAGAAACACAACATATTGGAATATGTTATTTTTACTCAAATTTTTTGTATTGGAAATAATAAAAACAAATTCCAACAAAAGATAAAGTATTTTTTTTTTTTGGATGAAAAAGAGAGAAGAAAATTTAATAACTTGCAATCAAAGAATAAAATATAAAAGTAAATCTATGCTTAAGTTAGAGGAAAATAAGTATTTAGTTTAATTAATCACTCAAAGCAACAGGTTCAAATTTTTAATTATTTTAATATTAACAATTTGTATTTCCTCTTTTTAATGACCTGTATTATAATTAAAGTCATCCAAAATGTAGATGAAACATAAGATATTTTCTTTAAAAATATTTTAAAATGTCTTTCGCGTCGCTTGAGATCAACTAGTTACAATGCAAGTGAACTCCTTGTTTCATAATAGAGAATTATAACAATAATTCATAACCAAACATATATATACACATAGGTATTTATCAATACTAAGACCAAAGATTTCTATAGAACTTGAGTACATCTAATTATGACACATACAGTTTTGTAGCCCTTTTAGGGCATTTAAAGCAAAATAATAACAACAATACATGCGATCCTCAACCAAATTGAAGCATCGTTGCCGCCAATGAAGATTAATATAAAGAACACTAGCTATACCTAAAAAGAAAATAGTGTAAGATACCCAAAAACTTATAGAGAAGACTAGAAGATCAACTGCATACCATTTTTCGTCACTTGCGTTTGAAGAGTTTTGTGGTGATGGAGTTGATTCAACTATCTCGGCGCAACTTTTTTCCAATGGTGGACCGCAAAGAAAAGGATTTCCTTCATAGCAACTCGTTCCAAATGTAGCAAATTGTGCTTTAAAGTCTGGAAGTTTACCTGATAAGTTGTTGTGAGCCACATTGAAAGTTGAGAGAGAATTCAAATCAATTAATTCTGAAGGAATTTCCCCACTCAAACTGTTGTGAGAAAGGTCTAAGCTCTCCAATTGAGTCAATTTTGAGAATTTTGTTGGAATAGAACCTGTCAATTGATTGTAGGACAAATTCAATGCATGAATTGAAGATAACTGTCCTAACTCTGCTGGGATTTCACCTATTAGCTTGTTTAATGACAAATCCAAAGCAGACATCAAATCAAGGATGAGACCCTTGTACAAGTCAGACCTATATTTCGTCACAATTTGAATCCCAACTTGTTCATGGATGTCCAAATATGTCCCTTTAATGTCAATATCCCTACTTAGAAGAGACTTATATGGGAGGGAAAAACCGAAGCCCTCTATAAAAGAGTCATTTGTATAGACAAAATCAATATCATTTAACTTCCCAAAGGTTATGTTGTGAAAGAAAAATGGTATTGTCCCAGTAAGAAAGTTCTTGGAAAGATCCATTATGCCTAGCTTCTTTAACTGACACATCTGCTTGTGAATCATACCACTAAAATGGTTTCCACTCAACAAAAGTACTCTTGAGTTAGAAAGTTCACTGATTCCTTCAGGGATGCTACCCGAAAAGCTATTATCTCTAATGTCCACTGTCAAAAGAGATGATGAATTGAAAACTACTTTCGGTAATGATCCTGTGAGTTTATTCCCTCGCAAAAGTATGTGCCTCACATCTCGTAGATTCAAACAAGAAGGCAAAAATCCCGAAAGCAAGTTATGAGAAAGGTTAATTACATCAAATGAACCTAGTCCACATGGAATTTGACCTTCGAAAAAGTTGTTACTTAGGTCAACAATCTTGGATGAATTATCGTTTACCATCCATGCGGGAATTCTACCAAACATGTAATTGTTTCTAATATTTAGGACCATCCCGACATGCAGGGGCACCACTGGAAGAGTCCCTGTGAAATTATTATTATTCAATTCTAATAAAAACAAGGATTGATTGAAGCTCTTTGAAAAAATTTCACCATGAAAGTTATTATTAGATAATCTCAAAAATTTCAAGTAGGTGCAATTAGCTATCAATTCCACTGGTATCTCTCCTGAAAAATCATTAAAGGACAAATCCAATCTATACAAATTACTCATGTCACCAACTGAGGATGGGAGATCACCTTCAAAATGATTTTGAGATAAATTTAGATATTCTAATTTTGGAATCATCTTTCCGATATTTTTTTGAAGCTCCCCATGTAAGTGATTGTCTGAGACATCCAACCAACGAAGATCAATGTATTGATATGCTGGCAACTGAAATTGACCAGTGAAAGAGTTACTTCGAAGATTTAACACTTGCAATCTAGTATTGTTTTCAAGCAACCAAATGGGGAAGCTTCCATTCAACCTACTGTGAGTGATAGCAACCACTTCTAATTCATGCTGGTCATAGAGAAACTTAGGAATGTTGCCTATGGGCTTGTTTATATTACAATGAGACATTACTAGGACCTTTAATTGAAACAAAGGGTGCCAACTGAGATTTTCAGTTTCTATGTCAAGTTTGTTGTTGTCACTCAAAAACTGAATCACCTTAAGCTTTGAGTGATTAGCAAATAAGTTGAAAGAGAATAAACCATCAAAACGATTATAACTCAGATCAATGTACTCAAGAGATGACAAGTTGGCTACTGGAGAGAAAGACATGTTTCCACTGAACCGGTTGTTAGATATATCTAACAGCCGAAGAGATGTTAAATTGGTTAAGCATGGAGGAACGCTTCCTTCAAAGTTATTACCACCAAGATCTAACTCTTCAAGTTTTGTCAGTGCACACAAATCTGTCAGAAGAAATAAGATTATCATTGTTTGAGTCTCTTCAATTTTTAGCTAAACATTTTCACTTTCCAAAAGAAAAATTAAATAAGTATATGACATATTTTATTTAAAATCGTTACATAAAATAATATTGTACTATAAGCCCAAAATTATGAGACCTTATTTTCTACAGCTACCTTTGGCAAATTGCCTCAATTGGCAATGGGTAGAGTTCGTTGTGCGGGATTTGTTTTTTTGGTTTTTAGAGATAGTTTCAACTTATAACGTCCGTTCCTAATAATTATCTTTTATTATCAAACCAAGATACCAACTGATTTTTTAGTGTAGGAGGGGATCGAACCCCAAATTATCATCAAACCAAAATATCGATTGATTTTTTAGTGTAAACAGGGGTCAAACCCCAGATCTCTTATTTAAAGATAGAAAACTTTATCAGTTAGGTTAACTAGAACCCACATCGTATGAAATTCAAATAATTTCTCCCTTTTTTTGTTGCTAAGTGGGATTAAAATAATTTCTAAGTTTATGCACACCAAAAAAAAAAAAAAAAAATCTAACAAAAAAAGTGTGGTCGAATGTTATGCTCTCAAGTTGCAGCTAACAAGAAATGATATATATCAACCATTCTCTATCACTTGTTCTCACTCATACGCCTAATGAGCTATAGATGATTAATGCAAACAAATTGTAGAAGTTCGATTTCATACTTCATAATAGATTCTTACCTTGAGTGGCTATAGTTCCTCTAAGATTTGCAAAAGATAATGATAAAGCCTTGAGAGATGATAACGCTCCAATATATGGAGGAATACTTCCAGTGAAATGATTTTTACTCAAATCTAAAACCTTCAAACTGCTGAAATTTGCCATATCTGCCAAGAGAATTAAAAAGAGATAGTGTCAAAATAAAATCTTTAAAATGGCTCGTTGGCATATGGGGGATAGTAGGCTTCCATCGAGGCTATTGATTGATCTATAAAGGGAAAATCATTGAAAAATATATGGAATATTTACCCTTGAATGGTAAGCTTCCATTAAGGCAACTCTGTTGCAAGATAAGGACCTCCAAGTTGCTTAGATAAACCAGTTCTACATCATCAGTGAAGAGATATTCATAATTCCATATATCAACTTGAAACTATTAGTACAAAAGAAAGATCTAGTAGTACTAAACACATTTTTATATTGGAATGGACAAAAATTTTGGTTAAAATGCTCATTGAATATTAAAGGCATGCTACTACGATCATTTGCATTGAAGCATTTTATGCTTTTTAACACAAAGAGTGTAAATGTTGATAAATGTAAATATTGGTAATAAGCCTTCAATTGTCTAAACTTTTTCATGGCATTCTTGAGGAAGAAAATTCAGATATGCACGTACCTTGGCTAGAAAGAGGCCACATGTTATTGTAACTTAGATCCAAAGATTTAAGAACAGGGAGGGCACCTAAGGATCTTAAAATTTCTTTGTCAAATTTGTTCTCTCTTAAATTTAAATGTGTTAGCTTACTCAGTTTTGACAAACAATTGGGTTCTGAAAAAAAGAAAAGAAAAATCCATTGTTAAATTTATCAACAAAATGCTAAAAGAGTGTCATATCATGTTAGTCATTAGGACAAGAATAGTAATATAAGAAAAATGCATTAATTAATTGAGCTATAAAGAATCAAATATGTTTTCTAGAAAAATAATTACCACACACCCCTATTACCATCCTCATATACGGGATAGGCATCAAGTTTTATAGTTGTAAGTCATAGGTATGCTCTCTTATCATATAAATATGAATTGTTGGCAATTGTATCTGCCTTTCTTATTTTTGAAGCCAGAAGTCAAGGCCCAAACGTTATAGGTGTTAGAAGTAGTTGTTTAAGAAAAGACAAAGCACCGATAATAGTAGCAACTATCAATTAATGAGAAAGGATGAGTAAGGGATAAAATTAAAATAAGTAACAATTTACAATTTAATTTAATGAACACTTATTTATAAGAAAAAACAAGTAATGAACTATATAAAATACAATTTATTCATTAAATTTTTGTAATGGTTGGTTGTTTTTGTCATCATTTCGTGTTCTTGAACTGGTTTATTGATCAACACACAAGTAAAAGCAATAAAATACTATATGTGTAAAGCAATTATTCAATAACCAAAGGAAACCCAAAATAATTACTTGTGTTACACGTTCAAGAGTTGGACCCTTTTGACATTAAAATAAAAAAAAAAGGATTTAGGCCATTTAGATGTGTACCGTATTGTAAATTTTTCAAAAATCCTTTTCCCTCTACCCCTATATTATAAGTTTTTTCAAAAATCTCATTCCCCTCTATCTCTTTATAAGATTCTCAATATCACTTCCTTTTTTTTTTTTTTTTTTTTTTTTTTTTGGGGATCACTTCAAAAGCTACAATGTGAAATTCAAATTAGGTTATCAATTGTATCCTAAAAGAATATATGTTGACAACTTAATATTCAAAATTACTTTTACATATAAGAATATAAATCAAACTCTAAGCTGTCATCATATCAAAAAAAAAAAAAAAAAACTCTGAGCTGTCCATTCAAATGCACAGTAAATATTGAAGGCACACACATTTCATATTTTACTGTGCTTTTTAGCCCAAATCATTTGCATGTATCAAGCATTTTGTTTTGCACTGAAGCATTCTGTGATCTTTTTAACATGAAGAAAGGAAACGTCAATAAAGGTAAAATTGGTTAGTAAATTTCTTTTTTGTCTAAAATTCTTCTTGGTATTTTTGAGGAACAAAATTTAAATATGGATGTACCGTTATTAGAAAGAGGCCCTTAAATTTTCTCACCCAAGAATCATGAAATTTCATTGCCAAAGTGCTTAAATTTAAGTGTGTCAGCTTGCTCAATTTAGATAAACTTCAAGATGTAAAATATAAAATATCTCTAAATTTTGGGAAGTAAAATCCAAACACCCCTAAAAGTTAGGAGGTAAAATTCAAATTCTAAAAGACTGAGTGTAAAATCCAATCACCTCCTAACTTCAAAAGTGAAATCCAAATTCTGAAATTTTATGGTATAAAATCCAAACATCCAAAAACTTAAGGGTGCAATATTTACGCTTTTTCCTTTCTTATATGTCACGTGGCATGTTTTTATTAGATAGCCCATGCACGTAGGTCCAAGCAAAAAAACAGGAAAAATATATATATATATATATATATATATATATATATGTATATTGGGCCAAATTTGTTTAAGGCCCATAAAGCCCAGAATTTCCTAAGGTTACACGTTTTCAACCTTGGTCCAAAGATTTTCATATTTTCTTGAGAAAATGGGCCCAAAGCTCATTACTAATATAGAACGTGTTCAAAAGCCCAAGTTGTATCACCGCATGACTTGATGGACTCGATAGCCCATAATCGATCACAACACAATTAGGCATAGGAGTCCAAATCTCGCACGTGAATTGGGCTTAAAGGGCCAAACATCTACTGCTTCACATATTGGGCTTTAGGGACCACAGGCCAAGTCCTCATCTACAAATAAATAGTAAAAAAAAAAAGGCTGTTGAAGGCAAAATCCTACTCAAGAGACTAAATAGGCCATTTGGGCCATTGAAATGTTTGAAAATAAAAGCATGAGCTCACATACCTTCATTTTTTAGCCACCCAAGAATTCCATTGGCAGATAAATCAAGATTTCTTAGCTCTTTGAAAGGCTGCAACAAAGACACTTTTAGGAGCCAACGATTATAATAACTCTGATTTATTATACTGGAAAGTGAGAGCTCGATCACATGACTAGTGATGTCATTGCATGTGACCCGCTCCCACCCACAGCACTCACTCCTTACATCGTTAACCCATGACGGAAAGAGGTGGTTGGTATGATTAACATTGGATTTTAAAAAGGCTTTCAATTCTAGCAGACCCATCCTCTCTTCCTCAAGACAAGCCCCGTGTTCATGAATTTGAACGATAAGGAGTAAAGCCCAAAGTAAATACTTCACTAAAGACCACCCCATTGAGAAAAATGATTGAGAAACACCTATTTTCGTTTCTAGCAAAATCTTCTCTCGTGTGGGAACCCAAGACGGAGAAATTGATCACTAGTCTAGGGTCTTATATAGAAAAGTTTAGAAAAAAATGACAAAAACTTGCTTGAGGTTTAGTGAACTTACACTTTGATCCTCTTATTTCTAAAATTATTATTATTATTATTATAATTTTTTTGGCTTATTATCATTTTCAAACTAGACGTACGTCTAGTTTGAAAGTTTGGCTAGGCGAAGTCACAACTCGCAATGTTCATCTAATCTTTCTTTTTTAAAATTGACTAGTTTTCATTTGCTAATGGAATCCGTTATGTGCATTTAACAACATAGTATATTGTATATACTATACTATATATTATACAAATAATATAAAAAAATAGAAATCCTCGCATGGTTCTAAGAAACTTTTATTTGAGATAAGTACAAAATTTTAGGACTCATTTGGTAAGAGATTTCTAATAACATTGTTTAAGTGTTGTGAAAATAAACATAAATTAAAAAGTATTATGAAAATACATACTATGGTGTTTAAATATTCAACTGTTGTTTAAACAACAATAATTATCTTTTCTTATCATATATGTTTTTCGGTAACTTGTAATAGAGAAAACAGTTTTTTACTGCATGGGCTTTTCTGACGTACAGAAAAAGGCCTTTTTTTTTTTTTTGGTCAAACGGATACATTAAAAGAAGAACTAAGAAGCTACAAATATCCTAGGGCACAGCCTGGCAAGACTAGCCCCATTGAGGCCAGCCTCCACAAGCTCACATAAATCCACAGGTGGATTTTCATACAAAATAAGATTCAAAGATTGGACGGCACCTTTCATGGCAAGTTTATCTGCACACCTATTTGCCTCACGATAACAGTGTTTGATCCTTATTTGAGAATCTGCGAAACTAGGTACCTGAAGTCCTCTCCCGCCAATAAGCGAAAACAATCAAACATACGTAAAGGCAAAACGAAAACGCCTTTTTCCTTTTGTCATTCCCCAAGAAAAAGGCGTTTTCGTTTTGCCTTTACGTATGTTTGATTGTTTTTGCTTAGTGGCGGGAGACCAAGGACTAATGCCAATGGGTCTGCTTTCCATGTAAATCAAAGAATAATGCTACTACTATGCTGGTTTTCTTAAAAATAATAATAATAAGATAATGCTAGAAACATACCCAGCTACACATTCAAATTCAATCTATTTTTGCCAAATATTCTGATTTTACAAAATATTTTATTGAAAAGCCTCATCGCAAACTTATTTATTCAACTATATAAATTCAATCTATTTTTTTAATCAATTTTTGTATTCCAATTGAATTCTTTGAATATGTTAAGCTAAAACCATAGATATCTGCATGGATCAAATCTAACAACTTTTTGAAGCTCTGACCGGTTAATTATTCCAACCAAGCATGTGGAGACATTAATCATGGTTATGGATCTAAAATCCTTCTTGCCAAGAGCTTTGTAGTTGAGTTGACATTTCCTCATACGAAAAGTATTTGAGGGCGTAGGGAGAAAAGAATTTGAGCTATAGGATTATAGCTGAATTGACACTTCCTTCCACACAAAGTACTTGGAGATGTAAGGAGGAAAGAATTTGAGCAGTAGGATTAGTAATATATTGTAATTATCTCTAAAAAATAAATAAATTAATTAAAAAAAAAAAAAAAAAAAAAAACTTCTTATCTCAAATTTATTCAACTCTACTGTACATTCTGTTACTCCCATGTGATTGCTTGTTAGTCTCCCACTAGATCAATTTAATTAGTATTATATGTGTGTAGGGACCAGGTTTGAGGGAGTGGACCCAAGCCCAATTTTCCCCGCAATGAATTTGTAGAGAATGGGTTCAAGAACTAGGCGTTAGTGAGAAATGCAATGACCAGGCATGGTTGTACGTGGGTTGGATAATTTGAACGTGCAATGGGACGAGTTATAATGCTCCTCGGACGTGTTTTCCAGAACTTGGAGTTCTTATAATTTCTTTCTCTAAGACTGAATGAAGAGTTCTCTCAGTACATGCAAATTATTACAGTGTTTTCTTTCCATCATCTCCCCCCCTTTTAGGAGGAGTTCCTTACATTATATATCCCTCTCCCAATCAATCCTAGCCCTACATTTGTAAAGGGATTAGAGCATCACTTGAGTGCCTGTCCCATCAGCCACCTTCCCATTGTCTCTGTAGGTGATAGCAACCAAGGTGGCACTGTTGAGGTGTCCCCTCCTCATTAATGCGGCCAAGACGTTAGTTGGGAGCATTTAATGTGGAGGTGACAGTTCATCTGGGATTTGCTCCTCCACCATGCTTCCATATCCGGTATTTGGTACCCGCTGTTCATTCCTTGGATGCTCGGGGAGGCTCCCTTTGAGGGAGTGCTGCTTGAACATTCTCGGACCTCGGAATTCCGAGGATGCTATCATCCTTGGCATTGCTTCGAGGGTAGCTGGGCGCTACACTTCAGTCCTCGGTCCATGGGCGCGTCCTCGGCCATGGGCCTTGGGCCCGGTTTGGAGTGGGCTGGGGTCGTCTGACCATTTCTTGGCCCCACAATAGCCCCTCAAAATCTTGCTGTCCGCATCCTCAGGCGGAAAGGAGGATTTTGATATCCTCGGTCCTGCTCCGCGTCCAATCGTGTCTTGTCCTTTGTTAGCGCTGGAGCTTTTTCGTCTGCCCAAGGTGCGTTACTGGTGCTTCGGTGTGCGCAACGTGTCCTGCATTAAATTCGGGCGGCTTTGTGCTCCCCACGTTCGGAGGGCAGTTAGCAATCGAACGGTAGTGATGCGCCTAACATTTATGGGCGGGAAAACTCGCGCGGCTCTTCTATCCAGGGTATAAATACCCATTCGAACCGTTTCCACCTTTTTCCATTTCATAATCACGAGCCCTTGCGCCTCCATTCAGAGTCCAGCCAAATTTCCACCACCATCTCCAGCATAAAAAGCCTGTCCGAGGAGCTTCTCCTCGTTTCTGTAAGTCGCTCTATCCCTCTCTGAGCTTTTCTTCCTTTTGCTCTTCCTCCTCTTTTATCTGCTCTTTCTTTAGCTCTCTTAGGCGTCGTTTGGGATGGGTAGACTTAAGAAGTATGTCTTTACTGAGGAGGCGATGGAGAAATTCATCGCCGATTATAAGATACCGGCCAATGTGGGCTTGAGGTATTGCGAGGAGGGGGAGTGGGAATTCCGGAGGCAGGAGGGTGAGGTGGTGATTCCCATCATCGCCTTTCTTGAATGAGGGATGAGGATCCCTATGGGGCCAGTGACGAGGGGTTACCTGTCATATTTCCAGTTAGCCCCCACTCAGTGCGCCTCCAACATGTTCAGAATTCTGGGTAGCATGGATGCTCTGAACGAGAAGATGGGGCTAAGACTGACCCATCATGACGTGAACTACTGCTACAATCTTCAACGCCTGAGGGACAAGTCCTACTATATGAGGACAAGGGACGACAGGGTCCAACTCATCCAGTGCCTCCCTGAGTCCAACAAGGGGATGAATGAGGACTTTCTCATTGTGTCCGGAGCGTGGCATGATGGTATCCATTGCCCGACGACAGAGGGGACACCAGGTGGGGTAGTAGGAATAGGAGGGGGTTCAGAGATTCTGACTTGTCTTATGCGTTATTTCTTTTTGTACTGTTTTGGTTGCTAATTGCGAATGCATTTTCTTCTTGCAGATCCGCACTCCCTCGCGCCACGCTACAACTTGATCAACAGGGAAGACTTGCAGAAAGTGCTCAGGTCGGCAGATTTTAAGAACGAAGCAGACCACCAAGTCCGAGCCGCTCACAAAATCTTGGGGTACACGCCGCTCCAAAAGTCATTTGCGGCCCCGAAGCACGTGATCAGAGCAAAGGATCCTCGCCTGCAGAAAATAGCAGTGACCGAGGACGGGTTCGAGCTTCCCAAGGGTCTCTATACTTCAGAGGGCGTCACGGTAGCAGTACCCTCTTCCTCTCGTACATTCTCAGAGGCCGCAGAAGAGAACATTGAGGGGGAAGGGGGAGTTGCAGATCCTTGTCCTAGAGGGGACGATTTTGACGTTTTTGGGCAGATTCATCAGTCCGAGGACCCTTCTGGAGACTTGGGGGATCCTCGGCTGACCGAAGCAGTCCCCTCAGCGTCAGAGATTCCTTCTCGGCTTGCGATGGGCTACAAGAAGAAGGACCAGCCCACTCTACTCGAGCTGATCGAAAGAGCAACCGGGGAAGTCCAAGCCGAAGCTTCCACCCCCTTCTCCAAAGAATCGTCCTCCCCAGACTAGGTCTACCTCGGCCCAATCTAGGTTTCCTCCCCCTCCACCTCGGACGAGTCCGTCTTCCCGGCACGAGCCTTCCGGTTCCAAGCAGAAGAAGGACAAGGGCAAGAGGCCCGTTGAGGAGAAATCTGGGCCCACCCGGGAGGGGGATGACAATCGGCGGCCCTCGAAGCAGCTGAGGATAGGCTCCAGGTCTCAAGATAGGCAGGTGGATGCCCCGGCCGAGGCCCAGGCATGGCTGCCTGCCCCAATGCTTCGTGGGGCTCCTCTGCGGGATGATTCCTCTCTCAGGGACTTTAGAGAGGGCGAAGGCGCACGCGTGGCCGACGCCGTGGAGAGATGTCTGCTACTTTCTGCGGATATGGAGCAGCTGGGAACCATGAAGAGCAGGGAGGTCTTCCTCAGCCTCAAGCGTTACTTGGGGATGGTAAGGTCTCAACACTTGTGCCCCTTTTTTTTTTTAGTTCGGCTTATTATCATGTATCTGTTTTGTTTGGCAGGCTGTCCAGGCCACCTTCAGGCTGGAGGAAGCGGCCCACGACCATGGAAGGGCAATGGAAGAAGAGCGCAAGAAGCGCTTGGAGGCCACCCAAGCCCTCAAGAACTCCGAGGAGGACCTTGCCAAGGCCAGGTAGGAGTTGAAGGCCGCGACCCAGGCTCGGGACAGTGCAATATCAGGCCTTGAAGGTGCACAGAGGCAGGCCAAGACTCAAACGATACGTCTGGCTGAGGCAGAGGAGCAGCTGAAGATCGCCAAGGATCTGATTGCAGACCTGACGAAGAAGGAGGCTGCTGCCGAGGATGCCAGGAAAGTGGCTGAATTTGCTAGGGACGAAGCTGTGAAGGCTAAGCTCGAGGCGGAGAAGGGTAGGGAGGAAGCTTGGGCCATCAAGGAGGAGGCTGAGGAGACTGCCTATGCTACTGGAGCATCTGAGACAGCAGCTGCCTACAAATCCCAAGTCCCTAGGGTATGTAGGCGCTACTGCTCTGAGACTTGGATGGAAGCCCTTAGGCAAGCTGGTGTGGAGGCCTCTTCTGTCCTGTGGAAAGATGAGAGCGTGTACTATCCCTCTGTCATTCGCGAGGCTGCCCCAGACAATCCAGGCGGCTCTGAGGCCGAGGAGGTTGCCGTGGAAATTGCTGCTACTCCAGGCGGGGGGGCTTCGGATGCTGGGGCCATTGGCGAGCCAGACCAAGGGAATAGTCCTTCTCTGGTGGTTGAAGTGAGCGATGGCTCTAACGAGGACGCCCCCCAGCAGGTTGCAGGGCCATCCCCTGATGCTCAGGTTTCTTCTGCTGAGAGGGTTGTTATTTCCGCCGCACCTCCGCAGGCTATCCCACTCAGCCAGAGCTCAGAGGATCCCGGAGATGCCCTGGTCCAGCCACCCACAGGAGCAAGCGATTGAGCAGAAGGAGTATGCCCCCTGGCGCCTCTGCCTGCTTTACTTTACTTTCCACACACCCCCCTTTTTTATCTTTCTTTTGTAATGTAATTCGTATCGTGTAATTCTGTTGGACTCAATGAAATGGGAGCTTTGTTTCTTTTTCTACTCCTCGTGGTTGTTTGCCTACTTGCATGCTATCCGCTTTTTCTATACTCGTACGATTTTAACTTCAATTGCACCTCGGCAAATCGTGGCATTAATTATTACAACGTAGGTCCCCTTAAGGTAGTTGTCTTCCACCTAGGCTTGAGTCCGAGGACCATGCAGCGCCTTGGTCCTGTCTAACACTTAGTATTTTGAAGTAGTTAGTTTCCCCATAGGCCTGAGTCCGAGGACCATGCAGTGCCTTGGTTCTGTCTAACACTTAGTATTTTGAAGTAGTTAGTTTCCCCATAGGCCTGAGTCCGAGGACCATGCAGTGCCTTAGTTCTGTCTAACATTTAGTATTTTGAAGTAGTTAGTTTCCCCATAGACCTGAGTCCGAGGACCATGTAGTGCCTTGGTTCTGTCTAACACTTATTATTTTGAAGTAGTTAGTTTCCCCATAGGCCTGAGTCTGAGGACCATGCAGTGCCTTGGTTCTGTCTAACACTTAGTATTTTGAAGTAGTTAGTTTCCCCATAGGCCTGAGTCCGAGGACCATGCAGTGCCTTGGTTCTGTCTAACACTTAGTATTTTGAAGTAGTTAGTTTCCCCATAGGCCTGAGTCCGAGGACCATGCAGTGCCTTGGTTCTGTCTAACACTTAGTATTTTGAAGTAGTTAGTTTTCCCATAGGCCTGAGTCCGAGGACCATGCAGTGCCTTGGTTCTGTCTAACACTTAGTATTTTGAAGTAGTTAGTTTCCCCATAGGCCTGAGTCCGAGGACCATGCAGTGCCTTGGTTCTATCTAACACTTAGTATTTTGAAGTAGTTAGTTTCCCCATAGGCCTGAGTCCGAGGACCATGTAGTGCCTTGGTTCTGTCTAACACTTAGTATTTTGAAGTAGTTAGTTTCTCCATAGGCCTGAGTCCGAGGACCATGTAGTGCCTTGGTTCTGTCTAACACTTAGTATTTTGAAGTAGTTAGTTTCCCCATAGGCCTGAGTCCGAGGACCATGCAGTGCCTTGGTTCTGTCTAACACTTAGTATTTTGTAGTTAGTTTCCCCATAGGCCTGAGTCCGAGGACCATGCAGTGTCTTGGTTCTGTCTAACACTTAGTATTTTGAAGTAGTTAGTTTCCCCATAGGCCTGAGTCCGAGGACCATGCAGTGCCTTGGTTCTGTCTAACACTTAGTCTTTGTCGGCTGGACACGTGATCCCAAATTGAAACAGGTTAAGAGTCGGAATTCGAAAAGGACTGCTTCATTAATAATAATACCTTTTCAGGTTATTTACATTCCAGGGGCGAGGTACAGGTTTTTCGTCTAAATCTTCTAAATAGAATGCACCTATTCCTGCTACCGAGGTAATTCGGTAGGGGCCTTCCCAATTGGGTCCCAGCTTTCCCCAAGATGGGTTCTTGGCAGCCCCGACGACTTTTCTCAACACCAGGTCCCCTGGTGCCAGCGGCCTGAGCTTCACATTGGTGTCATATCCTCGTTTGAGCTTTTGCTGGTAATAGGCCAGCTGGATCATCGCTTGTTCCCTCCGTTCGTCCACCAAGTCCAGGTTCCTTCCCAGCAGTTCATCATTGCTGCTGGGAGTGAAAGAGCTCGTTCGTAGTGTCCGGAAATTCGTCTCTAGGGTGATCACCGCCTCGGCGCCATAAGTCATGGCGAAAGGTGTTTCTCTTGTTGACTGCCGAGGGGTAGTCCGG
Source organism: Quercus ilex subsp. ballota (assembly GCA_032727855.1). Taxonomy (NCBI): domain Eukaryota; kingdom Viridiplantae; phylum Streptophyta; class Magnoliopsida; order Fagales; family Fagaceae; genus Quercus; species Quercus ilex. The sequence goes on along the minus strand of CM064912.1, from coordinate 14,972,648 downwards.
TACGTCCATAGGACGTGGGGCAGCTCCTCAACCCATCTTCCCTTGGCGTCGTCCAGCCTCTTCTTCAGCCCGTTGACGATAACCTTGTTGACGGCTTCCGCCTGTCCATTTCCTTGAGGGTAGGCGGGCGTCGAATATCTGTTAGTGATCCCAAGTTCACAGCAGTACCTCCTGAAGGCCTTGCTGTAGAATTGGAGCCCATTATCCGAGATGAGGGTATGAGGGACCCCAAATCGCGTGACTATGTTTCTCCAGAGGAACTTCTTGGTGTCCACGTCCCTAATGTTGGCCAGGGGCTCGGCCTCGACCCATTTTGTGAAGTAGTCCGTGGCCACCAGCAGATACCTCTTGTTCCCTGGTGCCTTCGGGAAGGGACCTACAATGTCCAAGCCCCACTGGGCGAACGGCCAGGGACTGGACAATGGATTGAGGACCCCTCCTGGCTGGTGGATGTTCGGGGCGAACCTCTAGCACTGGTCACACTTCTTGACATATTCTAGGGCCTCCTGTTGCATTCCCGGCCACCAATACCCTTGCGTGACGGCTCGGTGTGACAGGGATCTCCCTCCGGTATGACTCCCACAAATTTCTTCGTGCAGCTCTTCGAGCAGCAACTCCGCTGTCTCGGGGTGGACGCATAGTAGGTATGGCCCAGAGTAGGAGCGCCTGTATAGTCGGAGATCCTCAGAGAGCCAGAACCGAGGAGCTTTTCTCCGTACTTTCTCAGCTTCTGTCTTATCTTCGGGCAGGATATCGTCCTTGAGGAATTTCACTATGGGGTCCATCCAGCTGGGACCCGCTTCGATCTGATTGACGGTGACCGATCCCCTAGCCCTTTCGTTCGCCCTTTCTAGGTGCTCCACAAGTATAATCTGGGGCAGACCCTCTGCCGTGGATGTTGCGAGCGTGGCTAATGAGTCGGCATGGCTGTTCCCACTCCGGGGAATATGAGACAGGCTAAAGAGACCGAACTCCGACTTCGAGCGCTGGACCTGGTTCAGGTATTCTTCCATTCTCGGATCCCTGGCTTCCATTTGTCCGTTTACCTGTCCCACCACCAATCTCGAGTCCGAGAACGCCTCTATTGATTTTCCTCCCATCTTCTGTACCATGACCATCCCTTGTAGCAGCGCCTCATACTCGGCCTCGTTGTTAGTGGCCGAGAATCCGAGCCTCAAGGATTTCTTTATGACATGACCCTCGGGGGATACTAGTACTAGCCCCACTCCGGACCCCCTCTGGTTCGCCGCGCCATCAACGTATACTTTCCAATGCGGTGATTCCGAGATGGAGACTGCCCCAACTGATTTTTCATCCGAGCTCTCCTCCCGAAGGGCTACTTCCACAGTTGGTTCGGCGAATTCGGCCGTCAAATCCGCTAGGACCTGTCCTTTTATGGAAGTCCGGGGCATATACTTGATGTCGAAGGCCCCAAGGATTGTGTTCCACTTTGCGATTCTCCCGGTATAATTGGCGTTCTGAAGTACAGACTTCAGGGGCAGTTTGGTCAGGACGACCACTGTGTGAGCTTGGAAGTAGTGGGGGAGTTTCCTCGTGGCGTGGACTACAGCCAGTATGGCCTTCTCCAAAGGCAGGTACTTGACCTCCGCTTCATGTAGCGACTTGCTGATATAATAAACGGGCTTTTGGGCGCCACTGTCATCCCGTATCAGTACTAGGCTCACGGCGTGGGGTGCCACAGCAAGGTATGCGTACAAGACCTCATCGACATCAGGGTTGGACATGATAGGCGGCCGGGATAAGTACTCCTTGAGTTGCTGGAAAGCTACAACACAGTCTTCGGACCACTCAAATCCCTTCCACTTGTTGATTAGGAGATAGAAGGGCCTGCACCTGTCCGCCGATCGGGAAATGAATCGGTTCAGAGCCGCAATCATCCCAGTAAGCTTTTGGACCTCCTTGGGGTTCTGCGGGGGCTTCAGATCATGAATAGCCTTGATTTGGTCAGGGTCGACTTCGATTCCTCTATGGGTGATCATGTACCCGAGAAACTTGCCTGAGCCCACCCCGAACGAGCATTTTAAGGCATTAAGGCGCAGCTGGTGTTTTCTCAGGACGTCAAATGTGCGGCCGAGGTCTCCTAAATGCTCGGATACCACCTTACTCTTTACCACCATGTCGTCAACATAGACCTCAATGCTCTTGCCCAGCATCAGTTCGAACATCCTCGTCATCATCCTTTGGTAGGTGGATCCTGCGTTCTTCAGACCGAAAGGCATTACTTTGTAGTGGTAATTCCCGACAAGCGTCACAAAGGCGGTCTTCTCTTGGTCTTCCAGTGCCAGTGGTATCTGATGATAGCCTTGAAAGGCGTCCAGAAAGCTCATCCGAGGATGGCCCGCGGTCGCATCTACCAACTGGTCGATTCGAGGCATTGGGAACGGGTCTTTTGGGCACGCCGTATTTAGGTCGGTGAAGTCCACGCAGACCCTCCACTTTCTGCTCTTCTTTTTGACCACCACAGTATTGGCTAGCCATTCGGGATAGAAGACCTCTTTGATAGCCCCAGCATGCTTGAGTTTATTCACCTCTTCCCTTATGGCGTCAGCGTGCTCCTTCGATGGGCGTCGGGGCGGCTGTTTTTTGGGCACAACGGATGGACTAACGTTGAGATGGTGACAGATGAAGGACGGGTCAATCCCCGGTGCGTCGCAGGGGTCCCATGCAAACACATCGATATTGCTTCAGAGGAACTCGACCAGCTCCTTTTGTTCGGGGGGAAGCAACCGAGCCCCGACCCGGAAGAACTTCTCGGGATCGCCATCGATTACCACTTTCTCCAAGTCCTCGCACTTCGCCCCTTCGGCAGCTACACTGGGGTGCGCTACCGTGGCCTTTGATTGCTATAAACCCTCTTCGGTAATGGCCGAGGGCCGTGCGTCAAGCCGACGTGATACGGCCGCCACCGTGCATTGTCTCGCAGTGGGCTGGCAACCACGGATTTCTAGAACCTAGTCCCCCGATGGGAATTTCACCTTCTGGTGCAAGGAGGAGGCTACGCCCCCTAAAGCATGGAGCCAGGGTCTTCCTACGATGGCCGTGTAGGGGGAGTATGTGTCCACCACTATGAAGTTCACCTCTACCACTTCTGGGCCGGTCTGTATGGGGAGCCTGATCATGCCCCTTGGGATGACGAGCTTTCCGTCAAAACTCATTAGGGGAGAGTCATATGGCGTCAGGTCCTCCGGTCTTAGCCCTAGCCCCTTGTAAAGGTCCGGGTACATGACCTCTGCTGCGCTGCCACCATCCACCATCACTCTCTTCACGTCGTAGCCCCTAATCCTTAGGGTGACCACCAGAGCATCGTCATGGGGCTGGGTGGTCCCGACCTTGTCTTCTTCTGAGAAGCTCAAAGAAGGGCAACAACTCCTCCTTACCCTTTTCGGCCCTGCCTGGTACCCCTCGGCTTGCGGTTGGGCCACAGATAACACTTGCGAAGGGCACATGCCCGTTCTCCCCGGTGCCGCCAGGATTACATTGATTGTGCCGGCGGGTTGCCCCATGGCGGTGTCCCTTCGGGGCTCCTGATACATTTGGCCCTGACGATTGTCTGGGTTGAGTAGTAGGTGCTTCAGCTTTCCTTCCCGGACTAGCTGGTCCAGGTAGTTCCGTAGGTTCCTGCAGTCCTCTGTGGTATGCCCGTGGTCCTAGTGGTATTGGCAGTAACGATTCTGGTTGCGCCTCCCAGGTTCCCCAGCCATCTTATTCGGCCACCTGAAGTACGGCTCATCTTTTATTCTCTCCAGCACCCTATGCACGGGTTCTCGGAATACGGCGTTGACGGTTTGAGTATTGGTCGCTCCAGATTCTCCTCCAAAGTCCCTCATCGGGCGGGCGTTGTTGTACCGGTCCGACCTGAAGTCTCTCCTCTCCTGAGGGATGACTTTATCCTTCCCCTTGCCTTGTAGCATATCTTCCTCCACCCGTTTGTACTTGTCAATCCGATCCATCAGTTGCCGCACGCTGGTGGCGGGCTTTCCGGTCAGGGACTTCCTCAGGCCGTGCCCCATCGGTAGCCCATTCTGGAACGTACTGATGGCGACGGTATCGTACTTGCCGTCCAGCTCATTGTAGATCTCCTAGTACTTGTCCGAGTAGGCCTTGAGGGTCTCCCCGTCACGCATGGATAGGGACAGCAGCGCACTCATGGGCCGAGGAGGCCTGCTGTTCGTGACAAAGCGGGAGCCGAAAGCCTAGGTCAGCTGTCTGTACGAGTCTATGGAATTCGTCCTCAGACCGTTGAACCACCTCATCACCACAGGTCCCAAGCTAGATGGAAAGACTTTGCACATCAACGCCTCGTTCTTCGAGTGGACAGCCATCCTCTGGTTGAACTGGCTCACATGCTCTACGGGATCCGTTTGCCGTTGTAAGCAATGAAGGTTGGCTGCTGGAACCGCCGAGGAAGCTCTGCCTCCTCTATACGACGCGTGAAGGGCGACTTGGAGAGCTGATCCAGCGCCCTACTCATGGCGTCACTTCCTACGCCCCGGGAGGTTCAGTCGGCGCGCCTACGCTTCTGGTAGCGCTCCTCCTCGTGGGAGAAAGTTTCGCTGGGTGGCGTTTTCGACCTTTGCCTGTATTCATCGTCACTCTCGTCGTCAGAGGGCAAGTCAGGGCTGGGTTCAGGCTATCTTCGCTGTGCACGGCGCAGCTTCTTCTTCAGATCATCTATCTCGCGCTGCATGGCCACCTTATCATCCTTCGCCTGGGAAGCGTGGCTATGGGCCTCCTCCGATTGCGTGGCCTGGCCACCGTCGCGCTTCTGGGCTTGGTTTTCTCTCGCCGTCGAAGTATGCACGCTTCCCTCTCGAAATCCTCCGTTGTCAGTCTGACCACCCCCGGGGTCGCCGTAGTCACTGTGGTGCCGTGGCTTCGCCGGCTCCGGTCGATTGGGAGTTCTTTGGTGAGGACCCGATCCTACCATGCTTGACTGTTGTCCTTACCAACGCACAAGTTATCCCCACAGACGACGCCAATTGTAGGGACCAGGTTTGAGGGAGTGGACCCAAGCCCAGTTTTCCCCGCAATGAATTTGTAGAGAATGGGTTCAAGAACTAGGCGTTAGTGAGAAATGCAATGACCAGGCATGGTTGTACGTGGGTTGGATAATTTGAACGTGCAATGGGACGAGTTATAATGCTCCTCGGACGTGTTTTCCAGAACTTGGAGTTCTTATAATTTCTTTCTCTAAGACTGAATGAAGAGTTCTCTCAGTACATGCAAATTATTACAGTGTTTTCTTTCCATCATCTTCCCCCCTTTTAGGAGGAGTTCCTTACATTATATATCCCTCTCCCAATCAATCCTAGCCCTACATTTGTAAAGGGATTAGGGCATCACTTGAGTGCCTGTCCCATCAGCCACCTTCCCATTGTCTCTGTAGGTGGCAGCAACTAAGGTGGCACTGTTGAGGCGTCCCCTCCTCATTAATGCGGCCAGGACGTTAGTTGGGAGCATTTAATGTGGAGGTGACAGTTCATCTGGGATTTGCTCCTCCACCATGCTTCCATGTCCGGTATTTGGTACCCGCTGTTCGTTCCTTGGATGCTCGGGGAGGCTCCCTTTGAGGGAGTCCTGCTTGAACGTTCTCGGACCTCGGAATTCCGAGGATGCTATCATCCTTAGCATTGCTTCGAGGGTAGCTGGGCGCTACACTTTAGTCCTCGGTCCATGGGCGCGTCCTCGGCCATGGGCCTTGGGCCCGGTTTGGAGTGGGCTGGGGTCGTCTGACCATTTCTTGGCCCCACAATGTGAATTTAGGATTGATTACTCAATTAGTGAATAACATCATTTTCAAGGCCGACTTGCCTGACACGGTAACCGGACTTGTAATTGCCTAATTGGCTTATATCTTTTTCTTTCTACAATGATCTTGCTTACTGTGCATTCTCTTACTCCCATGTGATTGCTTGTTAGTCTCCCACTAGATCAATTTAATTAGTATTATATGTGAATTTCAGATTGATTGCTGATCAATTAGTGAATAACATCATTTTCAAGACCGACTTGCCTGACACGGTAACTGGACTTGTAATTGCCTAATTGGCTTATATCTTTTTCTTTCTACAATGATCTTGCTTTCGGTAATTACGTGGTATTCTGTCTTTCATACGTCTGTTTTTGAAAGATTGGTTTGTAGAAGTCACAATGTTCATATTTGTTTCCCTTAAAATTGCATGGTTTGCAAATGGAATTTGTTGTGTTGTGAATGTTTAACAATGAAGTATATGTTAGTATTACTTATTACCAAAAAAAGAAAAAAAATTGTAGCATAGTACTTTTCCTGCTCCATTCTATATTCCACTAATAAAAGCTTGAAATATGCCAACTATTTTAAATAATTAATTTCTAATTTTATGACAATAACATGTTAAATTACTGATTCTTTAAAAAACTTAAGATATTAAAATATGGTAAATTTAATCATTTAACAATATACTTCTAACTATCTATACTATATATAAGAGGATTCTCCTTATTTAACTGAACTTTTTGTGATTTAAAAATACCCTCATTAATGAAGGATAACTTCATTTAGAAATAAGATCATAAATGTCAAATAACAAATTTCATTTTGAATTCAAAAAGAGAATTGCTAAAATTTAGAATTTTTTTCCTTTCACATTCAAAAAAAAAAATTACAGTTACTGCATCTCTAAAGTTTATCATTTTTATTTATTTAAAAAATAAAAAATATATTTCTACATTATAATAAATGCAAATTGTAGGGACTGGGTTTTTGGTTGCCCAAGCCCAACGGACACGGGTCAAAAGCCCAACGAGCCCCGCAATGAATTTGTAGAGAGTGGGTCGAAGGTCTAGGCGCCGGCCGGCGCTCGAGTGGCGTGAACTCCGGTCTCTTTTACTTAAAGAAAAAGACTTAGCACAGTTTACAACTGGGATGGGCTCCTCGGCCATGGGCCGATGAGGCTCTTGCCCTTTTTTCTCTCTTTTTCTTTTTCTTTTTCCTTTCTTCCTTTCTTCCTTTCTTCCTTCCTTTTTCTCAGGAGGGAATCCCGTACATTATATACCCCCTTTTCCGATTGATCCCAGCCTTACACTTGTTGAGCGATCAGGGCCTTTGCTTAGGTGCTTGTCCCATCAGCCGCCTTCCCAGTCTCTTTAGGGAGTCACGGCCTCCAAGGTGACACTGGTGAAGGTCCTTTCCTCATTCAGGCGGCCAGGACGGTTGTCAGGTGTATTTAATGTGGAGGTGACTGCTTGCTACGAGCCTATCCCTCAAACTCTCGGACGTCCGATGATGAAGTCGTCCTCGGACTTGGATACCTCCTCGGCTCGGGCCTTCGGCCCAGGAATGAAGTGGGCTGGGCCGTGGGATTATCTGGCCCCACAATAGCCCCTCAAAATTTTGCTATTCGCGTCCTCGGGCGGAGAGGAGGATTTTGATGTCCTCGGGCACGCGACATGTCCCGTCAAGTTTGGCCCTTTGTGGGTACTAGAGTCTTTTCGCCTGCCTGAGAAGCGTTATTGACGCCTTGAAGGGCGCGACGTGCCCTTCATTAAATCTTGACGGCTTTGTGCTCCCCACGTTCAACGGGAGGATGTCAATCCAACGGTGGGGATTCGCCTAGCAGTTTGGAGTGGGAAAACCCGCACGGTTCCTCGATTTTAGGGTATAAATACTCATTTGAAAAAGCCGGTTCCTCTGCTTCTTTGCACCCAAGAGTCTACATCTCCAGCATAAAAAGCCTGTCCGAGGAGCTTCTACACCTTTCTGTAAGTCACTCTATCTCCTTTTGAACTTTCTCCTTCTCCATCTCTGCCTCTTTTTCGTTTGCTCCCTCTTAGCTCGTTTAGGCTTCATTTGGGATGGGTATTTTTAAGAAGTATGTCTTCACTGAGGAGATGATGGAGAAATTCATCGCCGACTACAAGATACCGGCCAATGTGGGCTTGAGGTATTGTGCGGAGGGTGAGTGGCGCTTTCAGAGGCAGGAGGGTGAGGTGGTGATTCCCATCGTTGCCTTCGTTGAAGGTGGCATGAGGATACCCATGGGTCCGGTGATGAGGGACTATCTGATGCACTTCCGGCTAGCCCCCACTCAGTGTGCCATCAACGTCTTTAGGGTTCTAGGCTGTGTGGATGCCCTAAATGAAAAGATAGGCCTGAGATTGACCCACCATGACGTCAACTGGTGTTATAATCTCCAGTGCCTGAAGGGCGAAACTTACTATCTGAAGACCAGGGATGACAGAGTCTGGCTCATTCAGTGTCTCCCTGAGTCCAGTAAGGGGTTGAACAAAGACTTCCTCATCGTGTCCGGAGAGTGGCATGATGGCCTTCACTGCCTGACGATGGAGGGGACCCCAGGTGGGCAGTGGGAAAATGGGGAGAGGGAGTTCTAGGACCCTAATCAGTTCCATCCTTTCTCTCGTCCCTTTCTCTTGCAATGTTTGGTTTCTAATGTGGATGTGTTTCCTCTTGCAGATCCGCACGCCTTCACGCGCCACTTCAGCCTAAGCAACCGGGAAGACTTGCAAAAGGCGCTGAGGGCAGAGGTTTTTGTGAATGAGGCCGATAATCAGGTTAGGGCTGCTTAGGAAATTTTGAAATACGACCCGGCTCACAAGTCATTTGCGGCGCCGAAGCACGTGATCAGAGCAAAGGATCCTCGGCTTCGGAAGATAACGGTGACCGAGGACGGGTTTTGGTTCCCTGAGGTGCCCTCCACATCAGAAGACGCAACACTTGCGGGTCCCTCCTCCTCCCTTAGAATCTCGGAGCCCGCCGAAGTAGGCCCTGAGAGGGAAGTGGAGGTTGCTGATTTTGGCCCCGCCGAGGACGAATTTGACGTGTTTGATCAAGCTCACCAGTCCGAGGACCCTCCAGGAGATTTGGGTGACCCTCGTTTGACCGAAGCGGACTTCTCAGCGTCCAAGTCCTCTTCTCAGCAGAAAATGGGCTACAAGAAGAGGCCGCAAGTTAGCTTGGCGGAGCTGATTGAAGGCCAGCCGGGGAAATCTAAGTCAGAGCTTCCTTCTCCTCCTTCAAAAACTCGTTCTGCCCAGGGCAAGTCGGCTTCTACCCAATCAGGGCTTCCTCCCTCTCCGCCCAAGACGAGTCTGCCTTCCAGATGTGAGCCCTCTGATCCCAAGCAGAAGAAGGATAAGGGCAAAAGGCCAATTGAGGTGAGGTCCGAGTCCCCACGGGAGGAGGGTGATGATAGGCGGCCGTCCAAACAGCCGAAGGTAGGCTCCCGAGGCCAGGACAAACAGGTTGACGACCAGCCTGAGCCTCAGGCCTGGCTTCCTACCCCAATGCTCCGTAGGGCGCCGCTGAGGGAAGACTCCTCCCTCAGAGATTTCAACGAGGGCGAGGGCACATACGTGGCCGACGCGGTGGAAAGGTGCCTGTTACTCCCAGCCGACATGGCGGAGCTGGCGACTATGAAGAGCAGGGAGGTCTTCCTCTGCCTCAAGCGGTACTTGGGGATGGTAAGCCCCTCAATACTTGTGACTTTTCCTAGTTGTAGCTCTTCCTTTCCGCTTTTTTGGTCTCGGCTGATGGCGCATTTGTTTTGTTGGACAGGCCGTTCAGGCTACTTATAGGTTGGAGGACGTGGCCCATGACCAGGGAAAAGCCATGGAGGTGGAGTGCGAGAAACGTCTGGAGGCCACCCAGGTCCTTAAACACTCTGAGGCTGATCTATCCAAGGCCCGGGAAGAGCTGAGTGCGATGACCAGTGCCCGGGACACTGCCCTGTCCGGCCTCGCCGGTTTTTAGAAGAAGGCCGAGGATTACTCAAAGCGCCTGGCTGAGGCAGAGGAGCAGCTGAAGACTGCAAAGGGGTCGCTTGCTGATCTGCCCAAGAAGGTGGCTGCCGCCGAGTCGGACAAGAAGGCAGCTGAGTGGGCGAGGGACGAGGCCGTGAGGGCCAAGTTTAAGGCTGATCAGGGCAGGGAGGAAGCCCTGGCCGCTAAGAAGGAAGCCGAGGAGGAGGCTTACACCGCGGGGATGGAAGAGACAGCAGCAACCTTTAAGTCTGAAGTCCCCGGGTTGTGCAGGCGCTACTCTGCCGAGGTTTGGAGGAAGGCTCTCAGACAGGCTGGGGTCGAGGCCTCATCCGACTTGTGGAAGGAGGAGAATGTGTACTACCCTCCTGCCATCCGCGAGGCTGCTCCAAGTGGGGCCGAGGCCGAGGAGGCTGCGAAGGGAACCGGCGCTGCTACGGGTGAGGACACATCAATTGCTGAGCCCGTGGTTGAGCTCGCCCAAGGAAGTGACCCTCCCAAGGTGGCAGAATCGGGTGAGGGCCCCGTTAGGGAGGTGCCCCAGGAGGCTGTGAAGTCTAACGCTGGAGCTGAAGCTCCTCCTGCTGAGGAGGCAGCTATTCCTGCCTCGCCTTCGCAGGCTGTCCCTTCTGGCCAAAGCTCGGAAAAACTTGAAGCTGCTATGGTCCAGCCCCCAGCTGAGGGAGGAGTATAAGTGAGTGGGGCAGGCCCTCCGACCCTGTCGTTTCCTCGGTCCTTTGCGTTTCCTTCTTTTTTCTTTTTGCTTTGTGACTGTAATGTGGTATTCACCATGTAATTTTTGTGAACTTAATGGAATGCGAGTTTTACTTCTTTTCCTGTTTGTTGTGGTTGTTTGCTTACTTGCACGTTATTCGTTCTTTCTTTACTTGTGTAATTTTATCTTCAATCGCATCTCGGCCAATCGTGGCATCAATTGTCGCAGCGAGGGCATGTATGCTCGAGTGGGCCCATCGTTCCCTAAGGGCCAGGTAGAAAATTCTTTGGGTTGACACTTAGGTTCCCTTTGATGTGGTTGGCTTCCCCGCAAGCTTGAGTCTGAGGTCCGTACAGTGCTTTGGGTTCTGTCTAACACTTAGAATCCTCTGAAGTAGTTAGTTTCCCCATAGGTCTGAGTCCTGGGATCATGCAGCGCTTTTGGTACTGTCCAACACCTGGAATCCTCTGGAGGAGTTAGTTTCCCCATAGGCCTGAGTCCTGGGACCATGCAGTGCCTTGGTTCTGTCTAACTCTTTAGGATCATCTAAGGTGGTTGGTTTCCCCGTGAGCCTGAGTCCGAGGACCATGCAGAGCCTTAGTTCTGTCTAACTCTTAGGTTCATCTGAAGTATTTAGCTTCCCCGTGAGCCTGAGTCCGAAGACCATGCAGTGCCTTGGTTCTGTCTAACGCTTGGCATCTGGAGCGGTTAGTTTCCCATAGGCCTGAGTCCGAGGACCATGCAGTGCCTTGGTTCTGTCTAACGCTTGGCATCTGGAGCGGTTAGTTTCCCCATAGGCCTGAGTCCGAGGACCATGCAGTGCCTTGGTTCTATCTAACGCTTGGCATCTTGGAGCGGTTAGTTTCCCCATAGGCCTGAGTCCGAGGACCATGCAGTGCCTTGGTTCTGTCTAACGCTTGGCATCTGGAGCGGTTAGTTTCCCCATAGGCCTGAGTCCGTGGACCATGCAGTGCCTTGGTTCTATCTAACGCTTGGCATCTGGAGCGGTTAGTTTCCCCATAGGCCTGAGTCCGTGGACCATGCAGTGCCTTGGTTCTGTCTAACGCTTGGCATCTTGGAGTGGTTAGCTTCCCCATAGGCCTGAGTCCGTGGACCATGCAGTGCCTTGGTTCTGTCTAACGCTTGGCCTCTTGGAGCGGTTAGTTTCCCCATAGGCCTGAGTCCGAGGACCATGCAGTGCCTTGGTTCTGTTTAACGCTTGGCATCTGGAGCGGTTAGTTTCCCCATAGGCCTGAGTCCGAGGACCATGCAGTGCCTTGGTTCTGTCTAACGCTTGGCATCTGGAGCGGTTAGTTTCCCCATAGGCCTGAGTCCGAGGACCATGCAGTGCCTTGGTTTTGTCTAACGCTTGGCCTCTTGGAGTGGTTAGTTTCCCCATAAGCCTGAGTCCGAGGACCATGCAATGCCTTGGTTCTGTCTAACGCTTGGCATCTGGAGCGGTTAGTTTCCCCATAGGCCTGAGTCCGAGGACCATGCAGTGCCTTGGTTCTGTCTAACGCTTGGCATCTTGGAGAGGTTAGTTTCCCTATAGGCCTGAGTCCGTGGACCATGCAGTGCCTTGGTTCTGTCTAACGCTTGGCCTCTTGAAGCGGTTAGTTTCCCCATAGGCCTGAGTCCGAGGACCATGCAGTGCCTTGGTTCTGTCTAACGCTTGGCATCTGGAGCGGTTAGTTTCCCCATAGGCCTGAGTCCGAGGACCATGCAGTGCCTTGGTTTTGTCTAACGCTTGGCCTCTTGGAGCGGTTAGTTTCCCCATAGGCCTGAGTCCGAGGACCATGCACTGCCTTGGTTCTGTCTAACGCTTGGCATCTGGAGCGGTTAGTTTCCCCATAGGCCTGAGTCCGAGGACCATGCAGTGCCTTGGTTCTGTCTAACGCTTGGCATCTTGGAGAGGTTAGTTTCCCCATAGGCCTAAGTCCGTGGACCATGCAGTGCCTTGGTTCTGTCTAACGCTTGGCCTCTTGGAGCGGTTAGTTTTCCCATAGGCCTGAGTCCGAGGACCATGCAGTGCCTTGGTTCTGTCTAACGCTTGGCATCTGGAGCGGTTAGTTTCCCCATAGGCCTGAGTCCGAGGACCATGCAGTGCCTTGGTTCTGTCTAACGCTTGGCATCTAGAGCGGTTAGTTTCCCCATAGGCCTGAGTCCGAGGACCATGCAGTGCCTTGGTTCTGTCTAACGCTTGGCATCTGGAGCGGTTAGTTTCCCCATAGGCCTGAGTCCGAGGACCATGCAGTGCCTTGGTTCTGTCTAACGCTTGGCCTCTTGGAGCGGTTAGTTTCCCCATAGGCCTGAGTCCGTGGACCATGCAGTGCCTTGGTTCTGTCTAACGCTTGGCATCTGGAGCGGTTAATTTCCCCATAGGCCTGAGTCCGAGGACCATGCAGTGCCTTGGTTCTGTCTAACGCTTGGCATCTGGAGCGGTTAGTTTCCCCATAGGCCTGAGTCCGTGGACCATGCAGTGCCATGGTTCTGTCTAACGCTTGGCATCTGGAGCGGTTAGTTTCCCCATAGGCCTGAGTCCGAGGACCATGCAGTGCCTTGGTTCTGTCTAACGCTTGGCATCTGGAGCGGTTAGTTTCCCCATAGGCCTGAGTCCGAGGACCATGCAGTGCCTTGGTTCTGTCTAACGCTTGGCATCTGGAGCGGTTAGTTTCCCCATAGGCCTGAGTCCGAGGACCATACAGTGCCTTGGTTCTGTCTAACGCTTGGCCTCTTGGAGCGGTTAGTTTCCCCATAGGCCTGAGTCCGTGGACCATGCAGTGCCTTGGTTCTGTCTAACTCTTATGCTCTTGAAGCTGTTAGTTTCCCCATAGGCCTGAGTCCGAGGACCATACAGTGCCTTGGTTCTGTCTAACGCTTGGCATCTTGGAGCGGTTAGTTTCCCCATAGGCCTGAGTCCGAGGACCATGCAGTGCCTTGGTTCTGTCTAACGCTTGGCATCTTGGAGCGGTTAGTTTCCCCATAGGCCTGTGTCCATGGACCCTGCTGTGCCTTGGTTCTGTCTAACGTTTGGCATCTGGAGCGGTTAGTTTCCCAATAGGCCTGAGTCTGAGGACCATGCAGTGCCTTGGTTCTGTCTAACGCTTGGCATCTGGAGCGGTTAGTTTCCCCATAGGCCTAAGTCCGTGGACCATGCAGTGCCTTGGTTCTGTCTAACGCTTAGCATCTTAGAGAGGTTAGTTTCCCCATAGGCCTGAGTCCGTGGACCATGCAGTGCCTTGGTTCTGTCTAACGCTTGGCCTCTTGGAGCGGTTAGTTTTCCCATAGGCCTGAGTCCGAGGACCATGCAGTGCCTTGGTTCTGTCTAACGCTTGGCATCTGGAGCGGTTAGTTTCCCCATAGGCCTGAGTCCGAGGACCATGCAATGCCTTGGTTCTGTCTAACGCTTGGCATCTGGAGCGGTTAGTTTCCCCATAGGCCTGAGTCCGAGGACCATGCAGTGCCTTGGTTCTGTCTAACGCTTGGCATCTTGGAGAGGTTAGTTTCCCCATAGGCCTGAGTCCGTGGACCATGCAGTGCCTTGGTTCTGTCTAACGCTTGGCCTCTTGGAGCGGTTAGTTTTCCCATAGGCCTGAGTCCGAGGACCATGCAGTGCCTTGGTTTTGTCTAACGCTTGGCATCTGGAGCGGTTAGTTTCCCCATAGGCCTGAGTCCGAGGACCATGCAGTGCCTTGGTTCTGTCTAACGCTTGGCATCTGGAGCGGTTAGTTTCCCCATAGGCCTGAGTCCGAGGACCATGCAGTGCCTTGGTTCTGTCTAACGCTTGGCATCTGGAGCGGTTAGTTTCCCCATAGGCCTGAGTCCGAGGACCATGCAGTGCCTTGGTTCTGTCTAACGCTTGGCCTCTTGGAGCGGTTAGTTTCCCCATAGGCCTGAGTCCGTGGACCATGCAGTGCCTTGGTTCTGTCTAACGCTTGGCATCTGGAACGGTTAATTTCCCCATAGGCCTGAGTCCGAGGACCATGCAGTGCCTTGGTTCTGTCTAACGCTTGGCATCTGGAGCGGTTAGTTTCCCCATAGGCCTGAGTCCGTGGACCATGCAGTGCCTTAGTTCTGTCTAACGCTTGGCATCTGGAGCGGTTAGTTTCCCCATAGGCCTGAGTCCGAGGACCATGCAGTGCCTTGGTTCTGTCTAACGCTTGGCATCTGGAGCGGTTAGTTTCCCCATAGGCCTGAGTCCGAGGACCATGCAGTGCCTTGGTTCTGTCTAACGCTTGGCATCTGGAGCGGTTAGTTTCCCCATAGGCCTGAGTCCGAGGACCATACAGCGCCTTGGTTCTGTCTAACGCTTGGCCTCTTGGAGCGGTTAGTTTCCCCATAGGCCTGAGTCCGAGGACCATGCAGTGCCTTGGTTCTGTCTAACGCTTAGCCTCTTGAAGCGGTTAGTTTCCCCATAGGCCTGAGTCCGAGGACCATACAGTGCCTTGGTTCTGTCTAACGCTTGGCATTTTGGAGCGGTTAGTTTCCCCATAGGCCTGAGTCCGAGGACCATGCAGTGCCTTGGTTCTTTGTAACGCTTGGCATCTTGGAGCGGTTAGTTTCCCCATAGGCCTGAGTCCATGGACCCTGCTGTGCCTTGGTTTTGTCTAACGTTTGGCATCTGGAGCGGTTAGTTTCCCCATAGGCCTGAGTCCGAGGACCATGCAGTGCCTTGGTTCTGTCTAACGCTTGGCATCTGGAGCGGTTAGTTTCCCCATTGGCCTGAGTCCGAGGACCATGCAGTGCCTTGGTTCTGTCTAACGCTTGGCATCTGGAGCGGTTAGTTTCCCCATTGGCCTGAGTCCGAGGACCATGCAGTGCCTTGGTTCTGTCTAATGCTTGGCATCTTGGAGCGGTTAGTTTCCCCATAGGCCTGAGTCCGAGGACCATGCAGTGCCTTGGTTCTGTCTAACGCTTGGCATCTTGGAGCGGTTAGTTTCCCCATAGGCCTGAGTCCGAAGACCATGCAGTGCCTTGGTTCTGTCTAACGTTTGGCATCTAGAGCGGTTAGTTTCCCCATAGGCCTGAGTCTGAGGACCATGCAGTGCCTTGGTTCTGTCTAACGCTTGGCATCTGGAGCGGTTAGTTTCCCCATAGGCCTAAGTCCGTGGACCATGCAGTGCCTTGGTTCTGTCTAACGCTCGGACACTTCTGGAAGTAGGGGTTTGTCCTCGGTTTGCTTTATTGGGGACGATTCCTCCTTCGGACGGATCATGATCTTACACGTGGCATTGATCTCATCTCCAGCTCGAGCCCTCATCTCTCTCATTTGCGAAGCGTCCCTTGGCCGTTCGTGTTCCGCGCTTGACGCTTCGGTGCGCGAGACGCGCCTTCATTAATGGCCTCGTAAATCCCCATAAGCTCAACGGTTTGCGGCTCCCTTGGAATCTGGCCGCTTCATTACCATCCAGCGTTTCGTTAACCAGCTTTTCGAATTCTGCGTGGATTAACTCCCACCTACCTTCATCCTCTATATAAGGCCCCCTGTGGGAATGGTTTCTCTTCATTCCATGAACTCCTCAACCCAACCAGAAAGAAGATACCCCTTCAACTCCTCATGCCCCTTTAACAACCCCGCCGGGATTGTGACCGGAGTTAGGCGATATGGGGCGGCTTTGGACGGACATGAGAACATCCGTGCCAAGAGCCGTTGTGGCCGTAGCCCCCACTGGGCTTCCGGTGCGGTAGAATCTAGGCGTAACCCCGATGGCGCCATGCACGGTGGCCTGGAGGGATATCGTTGAAGTACCTAACGTCCCTCCTCAGAGTGCACCCCCGACGGAGGAGACATGCAAACTCACATTATGTGCGGCGCTCGAGTGTTGCCGTCTCCAACAGCCAACGCTCGTGGGGGTTGGAGAAAATCAAGGGAACATCATGGGGGAGGGCGTCCCGGAGCCCCTGCATTTGCTCCTCGCTTTGTTCTCAGCCCCCTTCCACCCCCTTATTGTCAAGCTCTCTCATTCTCTTTCTCCCATTCTCTTTATGCCAATAAGGGTACGAGTTGACACCTCCCTCTAGCTAGTTTTAGGATGGGTCCGCCTGGGCCTCTGATTGTAGGACTAGCTGGTAGGAACAGTTGTAAAACAAGCCTGCCTAAACCTCTGATTGTAATCTGTGACTTTTTTTTTTTGAAATAATATCAAGTACCTTTCTTTTTACTGCTGAACCTTTTGTCTTCAAGCTTTTATCTTTCTGTAATGTTCTTCTTTTTGATAGTTCTTCTTTTTTTTTGCATCACCGCCAATATTCCATGGAATGGTTGTTTAGAACAGTCGCCTGTTGCGCCAACCGGTGCACTAATCCTCCCCACAGACGGCGCCAATTGTACGGATTGGGTTTTTGGTTGCCCAAGCCCAACGGACACGAGTCAAAAGCCCAACGAGCCCCGCAATGAATTTGTAGAGAGTGGGTCGAAGGTCTAGGCGCCGGCCGGCGCTCGAGTGGCGTGAACTCCGGTCTCTTTTACTTAAAGAAAAAGACTTAGCACAGTTTACAACTGGGATGGGCTCGGCCGAGGAGGCTCTTGCCCTTTTTTCTCTCTTTTTCTTTTTCTTTTTCCTTTCTTCCTTTCTTCCTTTCTTCCTTCCTTTTTCTCAGGAGGGAATCCCGTACATTATATACCCCCTTTTCCGATTGATCCCAGCCCTACACTTGTTGAGCGATCAGGGCCTTTGCTTAGGTGCTTGTCCCATCAGCCGCCTTCCCAGTCTCTTTGGGGAGTCACGGCCTCCAAGGTGACACTGGTGAAGGTCCTTTCCTCATTAAGGCGGCCAGGGCGGTTGTCAGGTGTATTTAATGTGGAGGTGACTGCTTGCTACGAGCCTATCCCTCAAACTCCGTCCGATGATGAAGTCGTCCTCGGACTTGGATGCCTCCTCGGCTCGGGCTTTCGGCCCAGGAATGAAATGGGCTGGGCCGTGGGATTATCTGGCCCCACACAAATTATTAACCTTTATTCAAAAAAATAGAAAAGCCTCAGAGCATGTGTATGAGTGCGAGCTTAGAGACTCACATATATATATATATATATATATATAATCTTGGCAAACTAATGTGGCCCTAATAAACCAGCGTATCTAACACTAAAAAGAAAAATTAACGTGAACGTGAAGGGAGGGAGAAGGAAATTGAAAGATCTTACAATGATAGACTTACATATATATGATATACCAACCAATTTATTTGACTAAGATGATAGAACACAGAGGTGAAAAAGTGAAGTTCATGTGCGTGGACAATGGGACAAAGAAGAAAAAGAAGGGGAAACGTGATTGACGGAGAAAAGAAAAAGGAAAAAAAAAAAAGGCAAAGAACAAAAATAAAAGAGTTGATTTTTGTCCTGCTACTCCAAACTCGCGGAAATGACTGGTACAATTAGCTGAATGGCTCAAATTTTATCTGACATGTTGTAGGGGCATTAATAGTACCAGTATGATGACTTAATGGTTTGTTAATTTGGATGGCATAAATTTGGATTTGGATTTGGATTTGAGGGGGCCCAAATCCAAATCCTTTGTTTAGGTAAGTTGAAAAAAAAATTGGATTTGGCCCAAATTCATCTTGAATTTCAGGGGTCCAAATCCAAGAATTTAGAAATCCCTTGCCCTCACACTAGCTCTCTCTTCTCAATTCTTCACCAGCTTTAGAAACTCAATCACACTCACTCTTCCTCGCCCAAGCTTTTCTTCTTTCTCTCTTTCTCGCAGCAAGGTTTGTGTCACAACCCAAATCTATGGAATATAAATTTAGATGCATGACTAACTTGCTGATCTTACATAACTCAATAAACATAATTAATTTAAACATAATTCAGTAAACTCCAAATAAACAATGCTCTTAATAAATCTCTTACAATACTAAAATCCGAAATTTAGAAATAATCTCCAAACTGTAAAATCTTAAGTGAAATAAAAATAACTAAAAATCCTTAAAAACTTCAAGCGTTATTGACATCGCCTAAAACCTCCCACGCTCTACCTTGCACCTTATGAAGAGATCCAAAGTTTTTGTTTCCCAACTAAACTTTAATCTAAAAATTGTAATTAATGGGGGTGAGCCACACATCTAGTAAGCACTTACACACAATACACAGCAGAATAGAGTCAAGCAGAGCACAAGTACTTTAATTTCACAAACTCATTCAATAATATCAAATATAGTTTTTCCAAAGCATATAATGAACCATTTAATACATATGTAATCAAATCTTAAAATCATTTGAAAATACATACAAATAATTGATTAGAGCATAGTGTCACATATACACATATTACATATTCTCATGTACAATCATGTGAGTGGATACCAACATCTAACCCCTGCTAGTAAGGGATCAACACTTGTTCTCACATACAACCTCGTGAGAGGGCTTACACATATACCTGATCAATTCTAAAAACACTTATTTTGAGTCACATATCACAAAAGCAAAGTTTATACAAAATAGAATAATTTTCTTAATATTAACATTTATTCCAAATATAAAGGCATATCGAATATCACAATATCGAATTGAGTATAAATCAAAGGATTCTTGACTCTCTTAAGGAATGAATAGGAACTGAGGAGTTTATATAAATATTTTTACAATTCTTGAGTAAATTTGAAAAATCAATTTGCTGAAAAAAGTTTTAAATACCATTTGGAAAAAAAGTAAGAATACGACTTTGAAATCACTTGGTTTTAAACAACTTAAAGAACAAGAATCTTTTTAGACAACTTACATTGAAACTCAATTATTTTTTGAAAATATTTTAGTTTAGAAATAATCTTTTAAATGAGATTCAGACATTCAAAACGTTATTTAAAATTTGAAGTTTCTCTTTAAAAAATTATTTAAAAGTCGAAGTTTCTCTTTCAATGATGAAAAATGCTTTGATAAATTTTAAAAAACGTAAGCTTAAAAACATAACTTTTGAAAACCTTTAACTTCTAAGAACCTAAAGAACAAAACTTGTGCATATTATGCATAATTACTTACAATATTTGAATTTCTTTGAAAGCCCATCTGAAACACCCTCCAAATAGTCTAAAAACACTCTTAAATATGACCTATAATCAACCATGGAAATTACTTAATATCCTCCACAAAATATAAAGCTTATTGAATTATACAAATTGACTCACTAGGATTATAATTTGCTGAACTAAATAATAACACTAATGTAAGGCATCTCTACCCAAAAATATGTTTCATTAAATTTATCAAAACTCATAGGCAGTATCCAAAACTTTAGGATTTAATATGTCCTAAACGAAAAGTAAAACCTCAACATGAATTTGGCTCTATAACTGTGACTTTGTTCTAGAATACACACAGTGGGCAACTAGAATCTAATATATATAACCCCAAAGAAAAACGTCAAAGCCATCCTAATATATATAACCAATAAAAAACATTAAAGCCATCCTAATATATAACCCCAAACGTTAAAGCCATATTCATGATTAAGATTTGAAATTCCATGATTTTGTTCTAAAATACTAACCGTAGGCAACCTAGTGAAATTGTGTATTGACTACTAGCAATAAAATCTAATATATATCATCTCTTGTTAGACCCAAAGTCCTCAAATTCAACGGGTAACCAATATAAATTACAACACTACCATAAACTTAAGAGTATTACCATCAAATCTTTATCTGAATAACACAAATATATAAACATCTTTCCACTATAATCGAATTGACATGACTTAATCTTACCACGAGTAATAAATGTAAAGCTTAAAGAGTATGGAAGAGAGATGCAAATACAAGATATAACCGAGACGTATTATTGAAGAGGAAACTGAAGTATTCGGTAAAAAACCTCTCCGCGACCCCCCAAGTTGAAATTGATCCACTAGTAAATAAGTTGAAGTACACAAATATCAAAAAGAGCCTCCAAGCCTAATTTACTCAATGTACTTGAGCCCTCCAAGCTCCCGCTACCAACGGACTTCTCAAAGTTTTGTCTTCATTAGCTTTCTGGATTATGCAATTATGCCTGATTGCATCTGCCACTCAATGGCTTCTTCCAATGCTTCCCAAAGTCACCAAAATTTCTCTCAACACTCAGGATGTGTGAGGTAAGTGTTTGGACTAAGAATCTCTCAAGGATGTATAGATGGAGAGGTAGGAGTAGAGGAAAACTAATAGAATTTGTGTAGATAATTGTGAGTATGACAATCTCTAACCCTCAAGTGTTTTGATAGGGTTTTCTCTTTGAAAATGACTCCTTACAATTTCGTGGGTAATGAGGGAACATATGGTGTGTGTAAATAATTTAGGAAAGCACTTTTCATTTTTACCAAATAGAGAGTTTTATGGGTACCTCGCGAGATGGCCTTTCTCTCGAAGTACTCACGAAATGACAAGCTGGCATGACACTTCATCTTCTAGTCATGTGCTTCACACGTGGCCTTTTCACAAGTTCCTTTTCTCGCGAGCTTCTTGCAAACTAGTCATGAAATTGCACTGATTTTCATTACATGCTTGATTCTTTACCAATCTCTCACACTCATCCCTTACAATTCAACCCACATAAATATAAGGAAATGATTGACTGAATTACAATCAAATTTGGTCCGGAATTAAAGCCAACAAAGGCTAATTGGAAATCACAAATTTACAAATCACAACACTACCGTAAACTTAAGAGTATTACCATTAGATCTTTATTTGAATAACGCTAATATATAAACATCTTTTCACTGTAATTGAATTGACATGACTTAATCTTACCATGTTGCCAAAACCATAAATATATCTCAAGATTTATAAATAGTATAGTACTATAGTAATATTGAGATGGGGTTCTCACCTTGATTTCATAGCCAAACCTTATCCTCTAAACAATTTTGCGTCCTTCTTCTATCACGCCACCTCTCTCTCTCCCTCTCAAATTTTCTTTGGCATCCATGTTTACTAAGAAATTCTTCGAATGAAAACCTTAATCTATCTTTTCCTCTACCCTATATTTAACGTATCAGAGATGTGGGTTTGGTGGAGTAGTGGGCTGGAGTTTAAAACCCACTAGAACTTATTTCTTTAGTCTCCAAAAAGCCCATAAAACATCTTCCTCTTTTATTTATTTATTTACTATTTTAACCGCTGCCCTAAATTGTATGCACTAAAGCTTTAATTTTGTCACCATTTTGTAGCATCACAAAATTATCTACTCCCATCTTATTGTGCACGCACATATAGTACCTCAACTCTATATTAATAACGAAAATGATGGTGATGATCATAAAATCAAATTGGGGTATTACAGTTTGTCTCTTTCAACTCTGTCACGCTCTCTCTTCCTCGCCCAATCTTATAATAAACCAGAAGCTATTTTGACCTACTTGCATGCTTAGCAACAATTGACGGAACGGGAAGATATAAGGCTGAAGGCTACATCTCTATCTCATTGGGATTTGTCAAGCACAGTGAAGTTCGGTTTTTTTAAATATTTTTTTTCGTAATTATTTTCTTTAGGCATGCATATATCATTGGATGTGTATTCCATCGACTTCTAGAGCGATAATATATTTGCTATAGCACCTTCATCACCTATTCGGCAATTAACAATATTAAATGATAACTAATTTCAAAAGTAAGAGCAACTTTCGTTTTTAATTTTTGTGTGGGTTTTGTTTGATTTGTTTATGCATTTTATTTCATAGTATTTTCAGTGATTTATTTTGGGTTTATCTTTATTTTCTATTTCTATTTTCGTTTGTGGCTTTGTAATGCAAATTATATGTTTGATTAAATGTTTCTATAAACTGTAGATATACATAAATAGAGCATGTGAATTGTTAAATAGATGCCGGCCTCGCATGTATTTCTTTTTTATTTTTAATGGGTCCGGTTAAAGAGATTTATAAATAGATTATTTTAGAAAAATTTTGATGCTACTTTTAGAATAAATATGAAAAATGTTCACAATACTTTCACAACAAATTATAGGTACTAAGTTGTTATTAGTTTTAATTTAAATCTACTATTAAAATTAATTTTTCACCTACTAATGACAATCAATAATAATCTGCCACTTAAAATTTGTATAAAAATATTGTGAAAATATTACCAACATAACATTTCTCTCTTCTAAACCAATTCCTTTAAGTCATTCTTGAGCTTTTCGATCCCTACCTTTGTTTTTGTTGCTTTAGTATGGACACTAAACAGCCCACACACGCTAAGACATAACTCCAACCTAGACATGATCCATTTTACTTCTCCAAAATCCGTAAGGCCATAACCCTCTAAGACTTCACTGACTTGATAATTTTTCCGCTCTCAATGTCAGACCAAAGGCCATACCCTTGTTTCATTGTCAAGAACTAGCAAAATCTAGAATATATGGGTTTGTCGTAGTGTCCACTGCAAAAGAATTTATTCTAGAACCATAGGCAAGACAATAATAATTCATAGTGATGAGGTCACAGCTACTACGATTCATCACAAACTTGGTCAAAATTCAAAAACTAACAAATTACAAATTAGAACCACAATAAGCATGAAACTCAGCTGAAGAACTTACCAAGCAATTGTAATTTGAACTCATAGACATTCTAGCTTTCAATCAATCGTACATATAGTGAAATTTGAACTCTCCCTAACCATTCGTTGAGCTGAACTCCTAAAACACCTGCAATCACATTGAAAGCACGCAATACACAAAACCACAAATTCAAGAATGAAAACCACAAAAGTTCAAAATCTTCCAAGCGAATAACGGAGTATGGACAAAATTCAAGTCCAAGCAAAAAAAAAAAAAAAAAAAAAAAAAAACTAATAAAAAATAAGTTTTTAAAACAACAAAATCAAGAGAAATAGAAAAAATACCTAATTGGAGGGAGAATAATAGAAAATTTGAGTCAAGAATTCTGTTTGGTTGTCTAGAAAATAATAGGAAAATTGACAGCCAAGACCTATGAAAAGCTTGCAGCTCACAGAGAGAGAGAGAGAGAGAGAGAGAGAGAGAGAGAGTTGTTTTTATTTTTGACATTTTTCAACCCATTGATAAAAAATATTTAATTTTTTTTTTCAACATTAAACACTGTTGATAAATTACCCCTATTTAATCTTCTTTTACCACTTGTTTTTGAATTTCTCACCAATTATTTCAACTGTTATGCCAACTGTGGAAACAAATATGTGAATTTTTCAACATTTGAGTGCAAATGTAGAAACTAAAGACTTTTATCAACATTTTTAAATGATTGTGGATAAAATTATGTTGAAAAAGCTCAAGTTTGTTGTAGTGAGTATTTGTTACACACCAATTTTTTTTTTAATTGAAGTTGAAAACACGATTTCAAAACTGAATCTTGTTTTCATTTGATGATTTTAGTTCAAAAAATGTGTGTAACAATTTGTTTTCATAATATTATATCAATAAGATGTAAGATAGAATTCAAAAGGCTTAAACAAGCCAATGGGTAAAAAGTTCCATGAAAGAGCCCTAGCATCCTTTTGAAGCTTGAATGATAAGAGCTCCATATTAACATTTGTTGAGGTCTAAAAAGTCATGAAGTTGCACAAAGACCTAAAATGGTATAAAGGATTGAACTTCATAAAAAAATACTTGAGCCCGCAATAAAGAAAGAGGATGGTAGGCCCAATCCATTAAGGTTTAAAGGAGGAACCCAAACCACAAATGAGTAAGCTTTAGAACTCATGAAATGAAGGGAAGAAGAAAAGCCCAGCCCACCAAGGTTAGAAAAATCGCTAGGGAGCCTAGGCTGGGATACCTGGGGATTGCCAGGAGTTTGGGATCCTCGGGACATGCAGCAAAGCCAAGGTTGGAATAGGACAGTTCAAAGGGGATGCTAAGAAACACAAGGAACGAGAATAGATATGTCCCTATCAGCCACCCAATGATGTAGAAAGGAATCAGAAAGCTTGGGAACCAACAATCCATGAACAAGGGGCTAGTACCTCAGGGAACCTAGGAAGAAGAACCATGAAGAGAAGTGGCTGGGAAAATTTCAACCTGGTAGGAAGGAATTAGCTTGCTTGGGAAAAATGACAAAGGGAAAGGCAGCTAAAAGCTGAGTCTGAAAAGGTGGGAACTAGAAGCCTTGAAAGGAGAAACCCAAGGTTAGCTCTTCAAGACATACTAGAATGGAAAGGCAGTAGGAGACTTTTGAGGAAGAAATACCAAAAGAAGAAGATTATGAGAAATAAGGAAGGGACCAGCCACCAATGTTGTTGGTACAACATTGGTTCTGGTAGGAATGGCAACGGGTCGGGTTCGGGCCGGGTTTTTCCATGCCAGGACCCGACCCGCGGGTCTATCTTAGAAACCCGGACCCGGCCCGTTTATTAAACGGGTTTTTTTCTTAACCCCGAACCCGCCCCGTCGGGCCTCCACGGGCCCCGCGGGCCCCGTCCCCTCATGCTCAGCCAAGCCCAAAATCAGAACCACAAACTTCCATTTATGATTTTTAGGCCCAAAATCACAAACATAAACATAAACACAGACCAAACACGATCAGATTTGTGATTTTCCCTTTCAAAATCACAAACCAAACACAAATTTAGATCTGTGATTTTCCCTTTCAAAATCACAAACCAAACACAACCACAAACTCACATTAAGACGAACTGAACCCAGAAAAAAAGAAAAAGAAAAAACGAACTGAACCCAGAAAAAAAAAAGAACTGAACCCAGAAAAAAAAAAAAAAAGAAAAAAGAAAAAACGAACTAAACCAAGAAAAGAAAAAAAGAAAAAAATGGAGATCGAGGTGGAGCGACGCCGGAGGCCATGGGCGAGGAAGATGAGAAGGGCAGAGGGCTGGGTTTCAGTGTGAGATCAACGACGGCGAGGACGAAACGGAGTTGAGAGCTGTGCCTGACAGCCTGTGCTTGACTGCTTGTGCACTCCGTGTGAGTGAGAGAGCTGAGAGATGAAGAGGGAGAGACGGCTGTGTGAGACAGTGACAGTGAGTGAGAGAGCTGAGATAGAGTGAGTGAGACTGTGAGCTGGAGATGAGAGGCGGAGGTGTGAGGCTGGAGATGATAGGCGGAGGTGTGAGGCTGTGAGGAGAAACGAAATGAGGGTAAGGAGAAACTGAGGGAGGCGTGAGCTCTGCTGTCAAAAAAATGAGGGATAGGGTTAGTCATAGTAATATATATATATATATATATATATATAAGGGGGTTTTTTGTAATTTTATAGTAACCGGGTTATATCCGGGTTGGGTTTCGGGTCGGGTTTCAGATTTTTTTAATAAAACCCGGACCCGACCCGGACCCATTTCGGGTTTTTTTTTAAAAACCCATACCCGGCCCTATTTCTAATCGGACCGGGTAAAATCCGGCCCATTAGGGTTGGGCCGGGTACCCGCGGATCGGGCACAAATTGCCATCCCTAGGTTCTGGTACCCAGGGGAGCAAATGGGAGGAATAAGTTGTACCCCGGAAATCCTAGAATGACACTATAAAAGGGGCAAGCAACCAAGAGTGAGGGGCATTCAGTAACAGTGAATTAGAGTAGAATCATTGAGAAAACTCTGTTAGAATTCAAATAAAGTAAGGAAAGAGAGGGAAATACCACCCGGTATCCTCGAATAGCCACTAGAGAACACACTTGGATTCAAATGGATTCAAACTTTACAATCATAAAGGCTTGAAGAACCATCTAAGTCTATGATTTTTGAACTTATTTGGACCTTATGATATGTCTTAGTGAGCATGATGTATTGCACAATTGAGAAATTAATGAAATATTTCACAGTATCTTAAAGATCCCTAACGTTTATTTTGTGTCTTTCTCTATGGCATTGCCCCTTTATTATTTCTTGATGTTCAATACATATATTTCTTGTTTGCTAGTATGTATGTGTTGTAGGATTCCTGCTATGTGCACCACCTGGTTCGTAATCAGCCAATTTAGCTGCGGTGAACCAAGTCCAGTCCTTGAAAACAACAAGTAAGAGGGCCCAGGGTCCTTGTTTCTACTTGAGCTTGGGTGTTGTCCAAAAAGGACCCTCACAACATTGAACAAGGATCTTAAATAAGCATGCCTTGCCTACTCACTAGAATGTCCACCATACTCAAATGAAGACCACCTCTACCCATCAATTAAAGAGGCAACAATTTCTTTTTTGGACAAGTTAAATAATTAAGAAAAGAACATTGTCTGCATATTTTAATTACATAAGGGCAAAACAAAATGACAATACAATTGTTTATGTTCTTCCACAAAACCTTGAATAATATAAATAGATGTTTTCTCTTACACAGTACACTAATTAACTACAGTTAGTCCTCTACGTAAATGAACAAAAAATCAACATAAATTAAAGTTTAATGGACAAGACATCTAAACTCCTATCTCCTATGCTCTAATCATACATATTAACCTTAATTTTGACCACTAAAATACAAAGTGTGAGCCAATTTTACCTTCATTAATTAGTTCCATGAGCGACCACCCGTCCCACGATCTCGAAAACCCCCATGACTTGATTGATTAATATTCATCGAAATAGTCAATTTCTGTAATCAAGTGCACACGCTGCGTGCATGAAAACACCACAACCTTTCCTGTTTGGCCAATGCAGTGAACATACCTCAGGGGATCCTAGGAATTCATAATTTATCACATACTAGTTGCAGAATTGTGCGATGCATGGGAAGAATTGACCATTTATTTTTTTATTAAGTGAAAAATGAAAATAGTAGGTAAGATTTATAAGTGTTAGTCTCAAACCATTTTTAAAATGATGTGATTATTTTCTAACAATGTATAGTTGATACAATATATTAGATTTTATAAATAAACTATCTATATTTGATATTTTAAAGTTTTTTTTTTTTTCCAAAATTAACATAATGCATTTTATATTCAATTATTATATAAGACTAGATATTTTGTAAATAATGTAATATATGGTTGGAATTTGTTCTAGTACTCTTTACAAACGATTCATCATCTATACATATTAAATGACCTAAAGAGGATGCATATATAAGTAAATTCATTACTTATATTAGAAAAAAGTAAAATAAAACTTTAAAAACATAAGAAAAATGTAATTAATTTTACCGAGAACATTCTTGATAAAATTAATTACATTTTATTTAGTTTACATATATCTTCTAATTAAGTCAATGATTGCACAAAAATATTAATAATAAAAAGATAATTATACACTTAAATTAGAGGGAATAATTAAAATAATTATGAATTCAATCAAACAATTCGTTAGGGTTTAGTTTTGGTGAATTCCTTGTGACAAATTCTGTATTAAAAAGGTTTGTAACAAGCATGATTAACAGTTTAAGTTAAATGATATTCACTGTGAAGAGTTGCTTGAAGAATTGCACAGCTGCAAGTTTTGCTTAATCAGAATAACTTGGATACACTTGAGTAAGGAATTAAGCCAAGAAGAGAGTTCTCCTGACTCTCATTAGATGACTTGATAAATGACTTTTGCTGGTTTTTAATTTGCATACACCATGTAGCATAACTTTTAACCTAAGAAGGCCATACCATACCATAGAAAATCTAGAAAAGCCTTCCTTTCAGTGCAAAATCAAGGAGCTGAGGTTCCTTTTATTCTTGATCCTATATTGATGAACCATTGTGCAAGAACTTTCAAGAGCGTAAGCTTAGTTGAAACCGCAACTTCCCGGAGTTTTGATTTCATGCAGACAACATTCGTGGTGGAAATCATATAGAAGAAGTCTAAAGCAATGTTATGAATTCCAGGCCATTCCGGTGTGTTTCGGGCATTCTGAGGGATTTCGGTAAATTCCAGCCGAAACTCAAAATTCCGCTGGTATGGATTTTTTTTTCCCTTTACCTTCAACTTCATATCTGACATTCTGACCATCTGAGTTGCTGCCCTTCACTACCATCTATCATTCCTTCTTAATCTCCATTTGGACCATAATTCTCTGTTTCTTCTTGACCACCTTTCACAACTTTTTGCCGGCACAAAATCCACATCAAAAGAAAACTGAGGAGTTGATGGAAGGGCGTGCAGCTGAATTAACCGAGTGAAGAGAAAGACTGAGAATGTGCATAATGGACGGTTATGATTTTAAATGGTGGAGGGCATATTCTATGAAATCTTTTAAGGAAGAGTCTAGAATGTCTTTGTGTGGAACGTGAACCCAGCTGGTTATTATTTTTTATTTTGGAGTTATCATCTGGCTTGCTCATTTTACAACGTTTGGGCTGAACAAAAAATAAAATGTTTGGGCTGCAGCACAGCCAGTCCAACTCAAAGACATGCTATAGTCTTCTTCTTTTTTTTTTTTCTTTTTTTTTTCTTTTTTTTTTTAATATATGCTCTCAATTTTTTTTTAAGAGTCCAAATACAGTATTTGGACTATTTTGACAAATTTTCTAATGGGTCCTTGTAGTACTTGTGGGAGTTCTTTGATGATGAATTTGATCCTTTTTTTTGCACATGATGATGAGGAGTAATATCTTGTTATAAACTTTGTTGGCTTATTATGGGCTTATGTAATGAGTAATGACTTGTTATATAAATCTTTTTATTATGTGATGTTACTATATTGATGTTTAAGACTAGATGATTTGTATTATTTGATATTTACTTCTTTGAATTAATAATTTTATGTTGTATAAGAATATATATATATATATATATATATATATTAGGAACTCCGAAACACCCTAAAACTATAAACCGAAATAAGTTGATACCGAAATATTTCATTCTACTGGATAAACCAAAATGGAGTCCGAAACGTAATTAATAACATTGGTCTAAAGATTTTGCAGCCAGGGTCATTTGCTTGATTAATAAAGTCTAGCTAAAAGGTTTGTAAGTCGGTCTCATAACAATTTCTTTTATAGAGGATTCCTTATGGGATAGGTTTACCATCAGAGAGGTTTTTTATTTTATTTTTTGAAGAAGTCCTTCAGAAGCTTTCCACAACGTCGCCAAATCCTTGTGTTCTTTATGATTTATTTTTACTTCTTTATTGATTGTGGTGATGCATGAGTATTTAATTTACCAATGTCAATTTTTTACAACTATTTGAATTGATGTTGCGTCTAAGGCTGCATTTGAATTTGTGGTAAACAATTTCAGGAAATCATTTTCCACCTTTTCCGCGTGTTTGGCAGTTACGGAAAATAGAATTTTTCGAAAAATCATTTCCTATTTTCCCTTTGACCACGGAAATGGTTTTCAGTTCCTATTTTCACTTTAAAGTATTTCCGGAGAGAGAGAGAGAGAGAGAGAGAGAGGGAGAGAGAGAAGAGGAGAGAGCCCAGATCGCAAAGAGAGAGGAAGAAGAGACTTCGCCGGCAAACCCCGATCGTCAATCGCAGCACCGCACCGTGCCGATTGTCGATCGCACTTCCAGACCCATAGCCTTCGACCCAGATCCATCGCCACGAACCCACGAACCTATCGCCTTCGAACTTCGACCCAGACCCAGCAAGTCGTACTACGCCGCGAGTCGCTCCGCGAACCCACGAACTGCGAGTCGCACCGACGAGTCGCACTACGCCACGAGTCGCATTAGATTTGAATACCCAGTCGCCTCATCGCAACGATCTGACCGGATTTGATGATTTTTTTCTTTTGTTTTGTTTCTTTTGTGGCTTTTGATTGCTGGAGTTTGCTACCGTGGGTTGAATTGGAGTTTCGGTGGTGTGTGGTGTTGGGATTTGGCTGTGATTTTGAAATTTTTTGTAATAAAATTTGTTTGGATGCTGAGAAAATAGCTGAGAAAATGTGAAAAATGTGTAGGAAAATAGCATTTTTAGAATAGAACCAAATACATAAAAATATTTTCTACAACAATTTTTATAATGCAACCAAACACTTGAAAATATTTTCCTTTCCCGAAAATAACATTTCTGGAAAATATGCTATTTTCCGGAAAATATTTTACGGGAACCAAACACAGCCTAAGTGAAATTCAAGTATGTTAATTAGAACAGATAGGGGTCAAAAAAGAATTTTCACAATTCACTCACATTATCTATGTTATTCTTAATAAATCATGTTATTTAATTTTCCTTTTTTCTTAATGATATGTTGTACAATTGAAACTAGTTTCCCATTTAAAGATATCATATGCCACAAAATGACTTATATGTTTTTTCATAAGTAGATGAGCATTACACATGGCTATTAAAAACTTCCTTCTAATTGTTTCAAAACAAAACTACAATGGAGATTGGAAAATTGTAAACAGAACACTTTGTTTCATATTCATAATAACCATTATTCATAACCAAATAGACACATAGGTGTCCATCACCTATTAAGTATAACTAATGACAAATACAGTTTGACAACCTTTCTAGCTTATAAAATGCAAAATTATAGCACCAGTACATACGATTCTCAATCAAATTGAAGCATCGTTGTTGCCAATAAGGATTAATATAAAGAATACAAGCTACACCAATAAAGAAAATAACGAATGATACGATAAAAGTTGTGGAGAAGACTAAAGGATCCACATCATACCATTTTCCGTGACTTGCATCTGAAGATTTTATTGGTGATGGAGGTGATTTATCAACCCTGGTGCAACTTTTCTCTAGTGGTGGTCCACAAAGAAATGGATTTCCTTCGTAACTGCTATTTTGAAATGTTCCAAATTGTTCTTTCATGTCTGGAACTTTACCTGATAAGTTATTGTAAGCCACACTAAAAACTTCTAGAAAGTGCAAATCAATCAATGTTGAAGGAATTTCTCCACTCAAATTGTTGTGAGAAAGGTCCAAACTCTCCAACTGAGTCAATTTAGAGAATGTATTTGGTATGGAACCTGTCAATTGATTGTAAGACAAGTTTAGTGCATGAATTGGAAATAGTTGTCCTAACTCTGGAGGGATGCCACCTATTAGTTTGTTGACTGACAAATCCAATCCAGACATAAGATCAAGAACGCCACCCTTGTAGAAGTAAGATCTATATTTCGTTACAAACTCAATCCCAATTTCTGCAGCAATCTCTCGTTCTACCTCAAAATTTTCAAAATTCCTTTTGAGGATACTTTGATATGGGACAATTATATCTCTGAACTCCAAAAAGGTGGAATTTGGTTCAGTAAGGCCATCAAAAGCATCTATCTTCTCAAATTTTAGGTCATGAAAGCAATGCGGTATTGTTCCAGAAAAATTGTTCCTGGAAAGATCCATTATCGCAATATTCTTTAACCAA
Organism: Quercus ilex subsp. ballota; assembly: GCA_032727855.1. Taxonomy (NCBI): domain Eukaryota; kingdom Viridiplantae; phylum Streptophyta; class Magnoliopsida; order Fagales; family Fagaceae; genus Quercus; species Quercus ilex. The sequence goes on along the minus strand of CM064912.1, from coordinate 14,941,003 downwards.
CACAGCTTGTCTGGAATCACACCGCTAAAATTGTTGCCACTCAACAACAATATTCTTAAATTTGGAAGCACGCCCACTCCATTAGGGATTCTACCATAAAATTTATTGTCTCTAATGTCCAATGTCACCAGATGAAGTGAAAAATTGAAAGAAAGTTTCGGTAATGATCCAGTGAGTTTGTTGCCTTGTAAAAATAGATGTTGAATAGTATTTGAATCAACGCAAGAAGGCGACAATTCAGAAAGCAAGTTATGAGAAAGGTCAATTAAAATATATGTATGCATTTCACATGGAATTGGACCTTCGAAAAAATTATGACTCATGTCTAGAGACCATAAGTACCGCAAATTTCCTGACAGCCATCTGGGAATTAAACCTGAAAAGCCGTTGTTGCTAATATCTAGGAGCCCCAGCCGACTACCAGCTATTGGTACCATAGTTTGCAAAGTACCTGTTAAATGATTGTTTTTTAATTCCAAAATACGTAAGCTACTGTTAAAAAATCGGAATCCCTCTGAGAAAATTTCACCATGAAATTTATTATAAGATAACTTCAAAACTACCAAGGAGGTGCAATTGGCTACCAATTTCATTGGCAACTCTCCCGAAAAATTATTATTGGACAAGTCCAATTTCTCCAAATTACTCATGTCACCAATTGAGGATGGGAGAAAACCTTCAAAATGATTTTGAGATATATTTAGATATCGTAAGTTTGGAATCATCTTTCCAATATTTTCTTGCAGCTGCCCAATAAAGTTATTGTAAGAGAAATCCAACCAAGAAAGATTACTGCAGTGATCTATTGGCAAATGAAATTGACCCCCAAAATAATTATCCCGAAGATTTAGCAATTGCAATCTAGTATTATTTTCAATCAACCAAACGGGGAAGCTTCCCTTCAACCTATTGTGAGAGATATCAACCAATTCCAATTCTTGCTGGTAAAAGAGAAACTTTGGAATGTTGGAGGATAACTTATTCAGATCACAGTTAGGCAGCACTAGCACCTTTAACTGAAACAAAGGTTCCCAAATGGGATTTTCAGTTTCGATCTCAAATGTGTTGCTTTCACTCACAATTTTGTTACCGTCTTCAATCCGGTAGTTTTCACCTTTAAATCGAATCACTTTGAGCTTAGAGTGATTGGCAAATGAGCTGAATGAGAATAAACCCCCAAAACGATTATAACTAAGATCAATGTACTCAAGGGATGTCAAGTTGGCTATCACAGATGAAGACAAATTTCCACTGAATTGGTTCTTAGATAGATCTAATAACCTGAGAGATGTCAAACGACTTAGGCATGGAGGGAGGATCCATTCAAAGTGATTCTCAGAAAGATCTAACTCTTCAAGTTTCTTCAGCATACCCAAATCTGTCAAAAGCAATAACATTAATAGTGTCCATCCTAATTATGTGCCAATGTAAAAATCAACAAGACAATCAATTAGTTTACTGGCCAGAACAGTAATTGGAAAGAATATGTTTTAACCCCTTGGATTATCAACCAGTAGATTAAACCATTTAAGCCAATTAACAAAATTATGTAAACAAGATTATCATAGGTTAATCACACCAAGCAAGCATGTCACCATATGTAAAAAGTAATTCATGATAAATTCAGCAATATGGTGACAAAGTGAAAAACCGATGGAGAAGCTTGCAAGATAAAAACGCTACAGAGGTTGCGTAAAACCTTGAAGATTTTAGATTTGTAACAACACATTGAGATGGCTCTGTGGCTTCAACTCTTGATCCGCACCATGTTAGTAGCCACACGGCAGATGGTAATTATCTTAGGTCTTTTGACTCACGGGTTGATGATTTCTTGGTTTAGGTTTTCTCTTTTGTAGCACGTCACTAAGTATCTTATATATTTTTGCGTGTAAGGCATGAAAAACAAGGTAGCACTAACTCAATTACTAAAACATGTCAAAATCCATGTTTCAAGATTTTCAATCAATCGAGTTGCTATCAAGGAAGTTTTGAGAATCTTCTTTTGATCGGTCAAGCTACGATCAAATGGCTATCAAAGACACTTGTTTGATTGATCAATCATCAATCAAACAGGTGTCTTTTTTGAACTACATTTTGGACTTGTAATTTTGAACTCTTGGCGACACTTTACATATTCAAACAAGATTACATTGTCATGGAATGTGCCAATAAAACCTAACATGAATAATTATATTTCAGTCATTAATCTTCTTCACTTGTTTTTAGTTTTTACACTCCTAATCTATATGTCAGATAAGTACAGGTAACATTAACAAAGTATAAATGCCAGATTTCATGGTAAATTCTTACCTTTAGCATGTAAATTCCCACAGAGTTTATTTCGAGATAATGATATAGCCTTGAGAGAAGATAGTGTCCCAATATATGGAGAAAGATTTCCGGTGAACATATTACCACTCATATCTAAAATCTCCAAACTTCTGAAATTTGTCATATCTGCCAAGAGAATTAAAAAGAGATAGTGTAAAGAGTAAATCTTAAAAATGGCATACTTGTGGATACTAAAAGACATTCCTTCTCACGGGTAAATTATTTTAGCCGTTAAAAAATGTATGATGGAATTTTACCCTTGAATGGTAGGCTTCCATTGAGTCGATTCTCTCGCACGATGAGTACCTCCAAATTTCTTAGATTACTCAGTTCTAAATCATAGGTGAAGAGAATTACATTAGTCATATTGAAGGAAAAATTAGGATTTAAAGAATTCTTTGTAGTAAAGTACTCTAAAAACTCTAGAGGATCTTAATCTTATTAAATGCATTGAAGTATTCAGTAGAAAGCATGTACAATTAGTGTAAATGTAGATGAGGTCAATAAGGCATATAAGATTTCAATTTTGTTTGAGTTTTTTCATGGTATTTTTTATAAAGAAAATTTAGGGGGAAATTTTGAGAAAAATTCAAATTTACATGTACGTACCTTTGCTAGAAAGAGGCCCTTGCATTTCATTGTAACTTAGGTCCAGATATTTAAGATTTGGGAGTGCACCCAAAAATCTTAAAATGTCCTTTTGCAAGAGATTCCAACTTAAATCTATGTGCATTAGCTTGTTCAATTTAGGCCAAGAATTCCATTCTGAAGAAGGTATACAACCAATTGTTAAATCCTAGAATGCAATAGAAAATGGGTGCTCTTTTATATTTTTTAAAGGGAAAAACAAAATAAACAAATAACATTTTATTTTGAAATAATTTCATAGATAAAAATAGTCTCACTCCTCCGAGGACAAGTTCAATGATCAAATTATTCCATGAGAAGGTGGAAGAAATCCACACGCATTAAGTACATTTAGTATCCATTTGGGAACAACTTATTTAGTTGAAACTAGAAACTTTTTATTGAAAGTATAGAAAAAAAAATAAAAGTTAGCTGAATAGTACAATGTAATCCATGAATAGTACCAAAAATACAATAAAACCAATAAATAATACTAAAAAGAAGCTAAAAACTCATATAAGCTTAAATAAATAAGCACATTCTAAACAGGCTCTTAGACATTACTAGGTGAATAGCCGTTATTATTTGTTTAATCAATTATTTAATGAACAAGGTACTATTATTCAAATTTATTACGATGACTCAAACAAGTAGTGATTTTTATGGTATCATGGCCTAAATCTGAATCATGTGACAAGACAAGTAATGATAAAGATATATAACATGACAATGGCAATAATGGCTTTGAAAAAACTTTCAAATAATTAAATAATAGGTCAAAATGTGAAATTTACCTTTTAAATTTTACTATTTTCATTTTTGTCCTATAAGTTTAAGTTTTGTTATTTTATTCATTTAATTAGTTTCATTCATTTTCAATTAAATCTTTTGTTATCATGCTAGTTTCTAATGTAAACTTTTTTTTTTTTTTTTTTTTTTAGAAAAAGACATTAATTTAAAATTTTTACTAAAAAAAAAAAAATCCTAGAAAGCCAGAGGGACGACGTCTCAAAAACAGTGCCACCTTTATTATGCCAGCTATGTACTAGCTTATGATTGAGCTCCACAGGTTCAGAGGAGTAGAACCCTCTATAACCGGCTTGAACACCAAATGTCTGACGCACACCATCCAGCTACCTAGTGACAGTGGTGATGAACGACATCGGAGTGGGAGATGTAGAAACCATGAGAAGGGTGGTACAATGGGTTTTGGTCTAATTGGTTGGGTTGGGTTTTGAGGGCTTGTTGTGGAATGTAGCCTTTGAGGTGTGGTATTTTTTGTAAGGTTGCTGGTGATTCGTGAATCAGTGATAATGAAAAGGTAGTGGTGATGTTGGTTTCATTTTTGTTATTCAAGCGTGGGAGGGATTGGAACGACTTCGTTCGTCTAATTGGCTTTTTGTTTACATTTTTCTGCCCTTCATTTTATACTTTATTCCCTGAGATATTAAAATGCACAATTAACCCTCTAAAGTTATAACTCTATTTCAATTTTTCCCTGCCACCTGTTTTGGTGCAAACTTTAACAGAATTCAGTATTGAAAGACAAATATACCTCTCTCTCCAAAATAGATAGTAGAGAAGCAAAATGGATTTTTAAAACTAAATTTCATTATATATTAAATAGAAAACCAGACAGTAGAAGGTTAAGTGTTACAAAGTATTTTATTTTGGGGTCGATCATGCATTTTGATAGTACATGAAGAAAAAAAAAACTGTAAATTGAGGTAAATTTTAGGGTAGAAAAGTGTAATTCTCCCTTTTGTTTTTTGGGAATATAGATGAGTTTGGGGTTTTGGATGAAGCTTATAAAGAAAATGAGTTGTTGGCTTTGAGCTTTTGATGTTAGTGAGGAAATAGGTTTGATTGAAATGATGGAGTTGGTACCAAGGGAGTCAATTTCGTACTGGAGACTGTTTGAGTTTGATCAGGGGAACAAAATATTTCAGTACCGGTTGATACCAATGTACCGTTTCGGGTTTATTGCTATTTATATATTTCTATACATAAATATGTATATATATATATATATATATTTGTATTATTTAAGTATAAATTTATTAATTTTTATGTTTGTCAACAAAAAATTTTAAATCCACATATTTTATAAGCCTACATATTAGCTTAAATATATTAGATTAAGTAAAATATTTTTTTAATTATTTTTTTATTGTACTGGCTGAAATGCCGATACAGGCTAGTACAACCGAAATAAGCCGGTACAACTTAGTATTTTTTCGGTACATTTTGGAGGAGTATCAGTACTAGTTTAATGGCCAATACAATATATTTTCCTAGTATGGCCGGGTACCAGTATAGTATTGACTTTCTTGATTGGTACATACTATGAGTTGTCCCCCCTCAAGATTGAGTTTCCTTTCAATTGTTTCTCAATCTCTTTCAAAACAGTTTTCAAGTTTAGAGAAAGGTAAATCAAGAATAAAGAATAACAAATTAACTCAAAAAACATTGAAATTTTTTTAAGAAAAGTTCTTTAAAAATTTATTATAAAAATATGTTGTAGACGTAGCATTACTCTAAAACCAAGGACATTTGATGTTTGTTGACCTTATATATTTTGTCATATAAGATTTTGAGACCTAACAATTTTACATGTCATTATTCTAATGTATATATATTGCTTAAGTTTAAATCATATTCTATATTTAAATCTGCAGTAAATTGTTGCCACAACTAAAATAAAAGTCTATTAATAACTATAACAATTATTTTTTAATAACTACCATATTAAATTTCTTGACAAAAATAAAAGACTGTTAATAACTAACATAATTATCAAATTTCATATTTAGACAAAGAATAAAATTTCTTGTGCATTGTATATGTTACCAACTAGAGTTATAATGATTGTGTTTCTTCTTCCTTTAACTCTTTTTTTTTTTTTTTTTGGTGTTTGAAATTAGAAATAGAGCTCACATACCTTTATTTCCTTGCCAACCACGAATTCCATTGCAAGATAAATCAAGAATTCTTAACTCCTTGAAAGGCTGCAACAAGGACTTGTTAAAGAACCAATTTTCATCATCAGCACAGACGTGAGTTTCATGGTTTATATTGGAGAGCCAAAGCTTGATCACATAGCCAGTGGTGTCATTACATTTGACCCGCTCCCAATTACAACACTCACTCTTTAGGTCGTGAACCCATGATGGAAGAAGGGGTTTTGTATAATTAGTATTGGATTTCAGATATGCCTTCAATTCTAGCAGACCCATCCTCTCTTCCTCAGTGCAAGCTCTTAGCTCATGAATGTGAGCAACAAGTACTAAAACCCACAATAAAGACCTCACTAAAGGCCACTCCATTGTGAAATATTGTGAAGCACCAACTTATAAGTCTTCTTATATAGAAAAGTTTAGAGAAAATTATATAACGCTCCTTGAGGTTTATTGAACTTATTACATTTTGATCCTTTTATTTCTAATAGTTAAAGTCAAATTTGTCACCTAAACGGTGTCGACTAAAATCATAGAAACACAATCTCATGTTTACTCTCCTCTACGTCAAATGAAGACAAAAACTGAAAAAAAAAATAATGAGTTTCACAAAACAAATAATAATAATAATTCTTGAATCTAATGAATAAAGCATTTATTAAAGCATAGTGTTCATTTTACCTACATTCTTACCGGAATGAGTAATGCTAAAGACACAAAATTTTACAAACCGTTGATATGGTGAGTGGTTATTAGTAAATAAAAAAAATAATGTTTATGATAGGCTTAGATGAAAGCCAATAAAAAGTTACCCACAACAACAGTTTGTAAAAATGTTGTAAAATAATTTGTGGTTGTAGTATTACTCTACTAGTATTTCTTGTTTATTAAATGCATAAAGCTTTTCGCGTTTGGGTTTTTTCCATTTTTTTTAATTGAAACAAAAACTTTTATCGCTGGAAAAGAGAGAAGCAAAACAGCAAAACATCCCATGCAATAGAGAAGGAATCTTTCTTGTCAAACAAGACCTAGGCAATCCTTCTGAATTGACTTTACAAAAATTAGGGGCGGCCGGCCAAGCCCAATAAGACATTTCTTAAGCTCACATTGCTTTGATTCTAAATTAAATCATGAATGTCGGAAACAAAGTTAATTTGTCAACCTCCACTAAACACCAGCTTCTTTATTGATGACAGCATTCACACCGATCAAGTTAAGGGGTATTTTACCATGTGCAATTGCTCTCAATTATTGTTGAGATTGAGAATTTTAATTTTTTTTTTTAAAAATTTCAATCTCAATCTTTAAAAAATAATAAAAAATTACAAATTAAAGAAATAAAAATCGTGTGTGAGACGAATGAGCCCATGCAATACCCTAGGTATTGTATGGGATCCTAATCCGCATTGATACTGTTAGATTCTAAAAGTTCTGAACAATTAACAAACTATGAACATAAACTTGTCTAGATATAGATCTTAGAGTCTATGAAGCCATAGTAGACAATGCTCAAAGTGCTGCAAGTCAAAATTCAAAGAACATACAAGCTGCAGGTTCAGAAAGTCAAAATCAGACTGGTTTGATCGATTAGGCTTGATCGATCAAAAGGGTTCGATTGATCAGGTTTGATTGATCAAAAGTCGCAAATCAGCAAAAATTAGCAAATATAAAAAGCCCTTAACTTGTCCGTTTGAAGCTCAAATCGCAATCCATTTTTTGCAATATTTAAAGGATATTATAAGCTAACCCTAGATGGGGGTTTTTAGAGGTTTTTAGAGAGAAAAGAGTGCATCATGTGCCTCCAATTGTAGATCTAGGGTTTTTGTACCCAAAACTCTCTAAAGTCTTCTACCGGCAATATTCCTTGAAGAATCTCAAGATCCGGTGTTGTAGAAGTTGCTGCATACAAGATCCACTACTGATGGTGATCTAAAACCTTTAAGTGGGATCTCAAAGTCACAAACGTGGGTGCTTGTGTGCAACAAATTCAAGATAGAAGAGTCCGTGGATTCAAAGCTGCACGTAGTCGTGTGAGTAAGTTCTACAAGAGGTAGCTTTAGATTTTAGGAGGAAAATCTATTGTAAATTTCCATTCTATCATAGTAGATTTGTTTGCCTTAAGGATAGGTCAGGTTAAATCCTCCCCAAATTTTTTACCTTGAAACGGTTTGTTTCATTGGTTTTCTTGGGTAATCATATCGTTGTCTTATTTATTTTTCCACACTACATGATATGATTTATTGTTGTTTAACCTAGATCTGAATAATAAATCTATGTGTTAACTTGGTTAATTAATTAGGCTAAACAATCTGAGTGTTCAAGAGTCTAAACAAACAACCAGATATACCTCATAGAATCATTCTCAGTTGGGTTATTTACTTATTTTCATTTAACCTAAATATTTGTATGTGTTTAAATATAAATTTGCTTACTTATATGATTCATTGTTATATCAATTAAGTGTTGTATCAAATTTCTAATTAGATTTGGTTTAGGTTTCTTAACAAGATGTGGATTTTTCTTGATATGAAGGAAAAAAAAATTATCTTATTGAAGAGGAATATAGATATTCATTGTACATGAAAAAATATAATCAAAACTTTATAAATAAATATTATTGCAAAGGATTAATTTGGTGACTTTTGAAATCCTTCCACATGGGGAGAAGACTCTTAGAAGAACATAAAGTGGGTTTCTTAGAGCAGTTTGGTAAATTTGTTTCAGTTGAAAGATACATGTGGTATCAGTTAAGAGTTTGTTTTGTGAGCGTGTGAGTTTTTTTAGTGTTTTGAGGTTTTTGGATTGTGAGTATATGTGTGTGAGGTTTGTAAGTGAGTTTGTGTTTGTGAGAATAAGGTTTATGAGTTATGAGAGGTTTTGTTTATATTTGCAAGGTGTGTGGAGTCAATTTGATTAAGTGTTGTTGTAATCCATATCATTAATAGTGAATTTAGCCAGTGTTGCATTGCATGTGGATGTAGGTATGGAGTTTATCAAACCACATTAAATATTGTTGTTTCATTTAATAGTTTATCTTTCTGTCCATGTGAATGCGCTTCTACTAGTCTCAAAACACAACATTGTATATTAGAATTTCTGCTATTTCACAATATATATATATATATATATATATATCATGCTAGACAAGTAGTTATTTATATTTTTTTATAAGGATAAAAATGGTTAATGATTTTTTTTTAAAGCTCAATTGTGACGACTAATTGAAGCGGTTACTATTTGCTTTATGATCAAATTTATGTCTATCTTTATATATATATATATATATATATATATATATAATTTGATGGCAAGGAAGGGAGAATTTGAACCTTAAATGTCTTAAAAACACTAAAAAATGTCAACCAGTTAAACTAAAAAGCTCTCAACAAATTTTTTTTTTTCTTTATGTTTTCTTTATATCAAGCAAAAACTATTATTTCATTCTATAGAAGCTAGATCGTAGATGCTAATAGTTATCTTTTAAAGAAGTTTTACGTTAACAATATTTTCATAATACTTTCACAAGAAATCATATATGGTAAATTGTTATTGATTATAATTTAAACTTACCATTAAATTTACTTTTTTGCCTACCAATTAATAACAATTAGTAATAACTTGCCACTTAAGATTTATCATGAAAGTATTGTGAAAATGTTTTGGACAAACATTTCTCTATCTTTTATAACTTTTATGCATTATCTAAAGCTCTTTTTTAGTACTTTTTGGCCCTAACGATACTAACTCATGAGTAGGTGCTAGGGGTAATGGAACAAATAGTTAACACTTTTTTAGCAACAAATAGTTAAGACTTTTTTTTTTTTTTTTTTATAATAATAGTTAAGACTTTTATTTATTTATTTTAGTAATAGTTAAGACTTAGGAGAAGGAACTATGTGTATAGATATGTGTCTCTCATGGGTTATGTGTAATTGGGTTCCGCCGGAAGTCATTTGCATGTTCATTTAGGTTCTCTGCAATTTTATATTTTTGTTTCTCACGAAAAAAAAAAAAAAAGTTCTCTTCATTTTTATTTTCTTTTTCTTTTTCTTTGGTCTAGTAAATTTCAAGTAAAGCACTCATCGAATTTTCTATTTAATTATTTCTGTTTTAACGGGTTCAGAAAAATCCCTGTTACGCTTTTTTTTCTTTTCTTTTCTTTTTTTGACAAAAATGATAAAAGTATATTAATAAAGAAGAAAAGTACTCGTCCCATTACCCGGAAGTTGTACATAAAAGCTAGCACAATGGCATGCAACCCCAAGAATCAAAACTAAAAGAAAGTATTTCCTGAGACGGGCTCATGAGACCTATATATCACTGACATGTAGGTTTCACACAGGAAATTGAAAAAACTGTCAAAATATTAATTGCTTTTTCTTTTTTCCCATAAAATTTTCTTAAAATATATAGTTTACTAGCAAATGTCCTTACGGCATTTGTTAATATTTCCCTTTCTATGAAATATAAATTTCTATCATAATGAATGAAATTAGCAGATTACACAAATGTAATAAATGATTTTTTGAATGACTGATTGATGACACATCACTAATTTATTAAAAAACTTTGTAAATGCAAACACATGTCCCAAACGACCACACGAAAGAGAGGCTTGATAGTAGAAGTCCTTGCCCCAACTAGGGCCAGCCCTTTCATTGGGCCAATTAGGTCATTGCCTAAGGCTCCCAAGTGGAAAGGGGCTCCAAAGTTTTGGTAAAGAAGGGTAGTAGGAAAAAAAAAATTAGTTTCAAATGAAACTCCAAAAAATCTGGATAAATTTGTTATTAGTAATAAACAAAATACAACACAAAATTTAGATGAAAATATCACAAATGAGCAAGAAATCCACCAAAAAGAGTTATAAGATGATGAAATGATACAATTGCAAGATAACAATGATGTTCAACTTTGCAATACAACAAATCTTGATAATGAACTTCAAAAGAATTTAGAATAAAATGAAAATAATGATGAAAATGTCACAAATTAACAAGTTCACCATAATGATGTTCAACTAGAAGAAAATGAAAATAATAATGACATGTCGAATTACATTCCTACAAATATTTATGATCTAGGTAATTGGAAAAATATTGACATAAAATTAAGAGATTTATTAGTAGAAAGAGGCTCATTTAGAGTGGATTAGCCGATTAGTTATATTATCAATTGAAAATGAGATGTTAGAAGAACTTGAATACAAAATTTTAACTAGTCAATTTACATTTCAAAAGGCAAGAAAAATAGATTTTAAATGAAATATATTATAATATAAAAACATTAAATTAATTAATACATAAATATAAAAAAATGCCTTATTTTAGTTCTCGCCTTAGGCCCCAAAATGTCCAGGGCCAGAATGGTCCCAACTCCCAGAGATAAGCGGTTCGAGTGATAGCCCCAGTAAGGCCTATGTGGTACATGTGTTATTACCCATTACCGTCACGTGACGTGGGGTCGATGAGCCCACACCGAAAACCCTCCTTTCTACATTCAGCAAATAAATAAATAACACACACATGTCCCAAACTAATATAGCAGAAAATTACATGTGGCCTGATCCATCAACGTGTATAGCACTAAATAAATAAATAAATATTACACATAAACGTGATGGAAACAAGAATGAAAAGATCATATACATTCACGCACACCAACCAACCATTAATTTGACAAAGAACTAAATAGAAAGAACAAGGAAAGTTCATATGTGTGGAGTCCGGAAACGCAATTGACGGAGAAAAGAGAGAGAAGAAGAAAAAGAGGTGAAACTTTGCTAGAATGATTATAGTTGAAATGGCTGGTATTTAAATTGAAAGAAAAAGTACGTGGAAACACGTTTTGTACCATAATTTTTGCTACAATATATGTGTAATTGTGAGTTGTAGAAAAAATGTATTGAGTCCATTTGAAAGTGACAGTTCACCGGTTAAAATTGCATATATCATTATCATCCAGATGCCGTAACAATTGTGGCAAATGATGTCATCCTAGAAGAACTGAATCTAAAATGTAGTAGGGGCATAATCGTACCCAGCTTAGTGACCAATATGAAAATTGCCAACCTGTATTGATCAATATATATGATATAAAACTTCCAATTTCAATGGTAATTGCCATGCATATACTTAAAATGCTAAAAAATAAATGGTAAATTGTAAATTACAACCCTAAAGTTTAGGGGTGTTTAAATTTTATACTCTAATATTTCAAAATTTGGAATTTACTCCCTGAAGTTTGGAGTGTTTGGATTTTACACTCCCAAACTTTAAGGAGCAATATCCAAACACCCTTAAAATTTAGGAGGTAAAATCTAAATACTGAAACATTAGAGTGTAAAATCCAAATACTCTCAAACTTCAAGAGATAAAATCTAAATTCTAAAATTTCAGGGTGTAAAATCCAAACACCCCCAAATTGTAGGGTTATAATTTGCAATTTACCCAAAAATAAATTAGTTAAAGTCTTAAAGTTCTGTGTGTGTGTGTGTGTGTGTGTGTGTGTGTGTTAAGGCACTATTATAAAAATGCTTTGAAAACCTTGAAGCCTTTTTAGTTCAAATTGCTGAACGTTTGATAATTTTGCTAAAAAAATTTAAAGGATCTTTTAGCTTTATAGGTAAGGTTGAAATTAAGAGTTTTTCCCACCCAAAAAAAAAAAACCCTTATAATTTACACTTCATATTTTGTAAATCTTGAGATTTAAAATCTTGTTTTTATAATTGGACAAAGTTTAACTACAAAATTGGTTGTAGCCTAAGGCTACAATCTAATCGCTAGATTGCATTTTTTTTTTTTTTACTTTTAATACACATGTCAAATTTTGTGCTAATAAGAAATTATTTACTATATAATTATTTTTTATGCATAATTTTAAACTACAAACTTGCAATTTAAACAATTTATTGATGATATAGCTATTATTCTTTAATTTTCTAGAAAATTACAAGTATGGAAGATATAAAAAGAAAATGTAATCTAGTAGTAGATTTGTTAAAATCCACCTCCAATAAAAGAATATTGAGGTTGACATCAACTTTTAACTTTTATGTACAATTTTTTAAAATCTAATTTTTCCCCCCTTTTTTCTCACTTTTTCAAATTTTTACAAGATGCAAGTATACTGTAATACACTTTTATCAAAAAATTTCAGCAAAAAGCTAGATAAGCTATTTCTAAACAGAACGGAACTAAAGTTGTAGCCTTAAATTACAACCAATTTTGTAGCTAAATTTTGTTCTTTATAATTTATCAAACATTCTATTAAGAGTGTTTTTTTTTTTTTTTTTTTTTTTTTTTTTTTTTTTTTTTTTTTTAATTTGATAGTTGAAAAAGAAAATTTTGAATTTGGACATGTCTATTGAAAATTTTAGGAGGTGTCAGTTGAGGTACAAATCTCTTAGCTTGTTAAGAGTTTCTTAGTTGAAAGACTATCTTACAAAAATTCTATTACTATAGCTCTAACATTAAAGTTCTAAACTTCTAACTCTTTTAAAATACCATAGGAGCATTTATATATATATATAGAGAGAGAGAGAGACACACACACACACACACCAAAGGAGCAATCTGTTTTTTTTTCCCCCCTTCAAGAAAAAAACAGGTTGGGGAGATGACAAATGAGATGATATGAGATTCTAACACTACAAATTTCACTCAAAAGTTATAGTAACTCTAAAAGTAGGATGTACTGCATACTGTTGGGTTAAGATAGCTTGACCCCAGTTAATTAATTTAATTACCCAACTTGATTAATTAGGTTCAATTGCATGCAGATCATGAAGGCACCAACAAATCACCAAATAAACTAAATGAAGTGGAAAATAAATTCACACAATGATTTGTTGACAAATGAGGAAAACTTCTTGTAAGGCAAAAACCCCACCAAGTGATTATAAGGTCATTACTCCCAAGAATCCACTAATCAACAATCAAGCGGTTACAAGTATAAGGAATCTTACCACTACCCTGGCCTATCCCAAAATACCAATCTACAGTTGAACCTTTGCTTCAAAACTCAATTGAACTCAATCTTGTAGTAGCCTTCTTTCCTTTGATGCACAAATCTCTAATCTGTGACTAACCCTTTGCACGGATCTCAGTACGTGACTAACTCCAGCAACTTGAATGATGTTGTTGGCTAAAAAGTTCTTCACTTCATCAATAATGAAGATCAAAAAGCATTTGGTTACAAAACCTTATGGCGTACAAACGCAATAGCTTCTCACAAAGAAAATAGATCTATAGGTCTTTGTATCCGTATGTAACGGCTCTTAAAATAAGTCTTATATATATCTAGGGTTATGAGAAAAGAAACCCTAAACAAGTACATAAGCCTAGGCCGAATTTCAGATCTGGAAAACTAAAAATCATAATTCTCGATAAATCGAGCTACTGTTAAGCTATCTATCGAGCTTCACATTAAATCTCGATAGTTGGCATCTGTAGAGCTATCTATCGAGACTTAATGAATAGATTTTCCTTGCATATTTCTTGGACTAATCTTCAAGTATTTTAATTGGAACACTTGATATGCTTGAACAACATATTTCTTGATGTATTAAAGCCATTTTAGATGTACCCAAATACAAGTAAAGTGCATTTTGTCAAAGGATTAGCCAATTTACAAAAAGTATGACCTTAACAATCTCCTCCTTTGAAAATCCGTGACAAAACCACAAGCATAATTATGAGAAAAAGTATAAAGCAACAACTCCATAGCTATTACAAAAAGCCAAAAGTACATAGGCCTAACAACTACAATGAGTTCTTGAAAATCTTTGCAAGAAAAGAGATCATGGCATGATAGACTTGCAACATGTCTTATCTGAAACACTTAAACAAGATTCATCAAGGCATCAAGTTTGAAACATAGACAAGTTGTATAAAAGAAAAAACATGTGTATAAAGAGAGAAAAGAAACAACACATGTGAGATAAGGTGAAGAAACATACATCATATATATAGAAAGTAGCAATACAATGTATGTAAAAGTGATCACAAGACCATGGTACATGTAATGAGAAAGATACAACAAAACCTCACTACATCTCTCAAAACACTCTCCCCCTAACTAATCTATCTCTATGCTAACTCTCCCTCTAACAACAAGACTACTGTCATATGCAAAACTATTACCCCTTTTTGTCACGCGTGACAAAGGATGAATCACTAAGAGGTAGTCATCTCATCATCATCGGTCTCAGAGTTAGAAGCATCATCATCATAATCATATCTAACATTCGAAGAAGACTCCTTAACAGGCTTCAGAGAGGGAGAAGGAGCAAAACTACCAAGGCGAGACTGGCAGCGAGCGATGCGACCAATCCTGGTGTTTATCTAACACATTTCATTAGAAAGATGGTCAAGACGACTACCAAAATCAACATGCATGAGTTGAAACTGATCCATGATGGCGACGAGAGAGACCTCAACTCCAAAAGAAAAGGAGGGAGTAGTAGATGAGGAAAATGGTCTAAAGGTAGAAGCAGCATCCGTTGAAGTAGACACCACAGAAGGCTACTTTGCAGCTAGCTGTGCATCACTCCTCCGAATAGATTCCTTGCTAATGGCTCCTATGGCATAGAAAGGAGAAGAGAGAGGAATAGTGGTATGCACGCATGTGATAGGATGCATGTGATAGCTGAAGGAAAGATTAGTTTATCACGTGTAGTAGTGTCTCGATAAATATCTATCATAGATTCTATCATGTGTGAAGGAAAATTTATAGAGAGATCTTCCAAAAGAGAGAGAAAGAAACGAGCATGAGACTCAGTGATAGTGTTATAATGAGACCGTGGGTTTGAGAACAAAGGTCATCACCATATTAAGGATCCTTGGACCTTTAGCAAACTCAGTGGTGGAGAAATTTAGAGTTTCTCCCCACACCATGGCTTTCTCACAAAAGAGAGAGGCCAACTCATCTCAAGAGACAGAACTGAGTCGACGATGACTAAGGTAATTAGGACGATCAACCCTCGAAACTTGTAGTACCTCGAAAATCAACTTTGGGGTGACGACGATACATGTACCTCGGAATACCGTAGTAAACTTAGGTACATAGGTATCGATGGCATGCATGTTGCAGTAGAACTCCTAAATGAACACACCAGGACACCTCTTAGGTTTCTCACAGAAAGATATCCAACCTCGAAAGCTAAACACACCGGGTAGAGGAGTGTCTGAAAAATCAAACAGACTGACCTGGCATTCCGAATGAATCACTCGATTAAAGAAGTTCTCATAGAAGTCATCTCTAGCCTTTCCATCAAAGAACCTCACAAAATTAGGAATAGAAAGAGAAGAAGAAGAACCACGACGTCTAATCGGGTTCTTGGAGGGAACAAACTTCTTAGGTGTCATAAGACCAAAACTAAACCAAGAGAGAAGAAAGAAACAAAGAAACACAACAAAAGATAAGGAACAGGAAAGAAGAAAAGAACGAAGTGCAATGCATGATAATCAAGCACACAACCTAGAATGCATGAAAACATGATTATAATGCTAGAGAATGTAATGCATTAGCATGTGAGAACAAATTAACAACACCCAACCCAAAATTTTCACAAATAATTCAAATACCCAAAAATTTTCCCAAAGAAAGAAAACCTAGGTCTAAAATGCATGAAATGCATAAAGAATGAGAAAAGGAAGAGATTTAGAACACTTACCAAGGGATTAAAACTTGGATTAGGCTGAAATTTTGAGTGGGAGAAGGGTTTTGGTGAAAAGAAAGTGTTTGGATCGAGAGAAGAGAAAGAGAGGTAGAAATATTTGAGTTTGAGCAAAACCGGGTCAGACCTGAGAGAGATATATATATATATATATATAACGCAACTCGATAGATCAAGAAAGTATCGAGTAGGTATTGAGAACAAAATCTCAATAAATCAAGAGGTATTGAGGAGTTATCGACGGCAAAAAGATCTCAATAGATCGAGGAGGTATCGAGCATCTATCGAGCAGACAAAAACTCCAAAGAATTGGCTCAATGGATTGAGCTATCTATCGAGAGGTATCAAGAACAAACCCAGAAATGTTGATAAAAAAGGCTTGTATCAAGGTGATATCAAGCTTCTATCGAGGAGGTATTGAGCATCTATTGAGAAGCCTGAAACAAGGTTTTTCAAGGAGGAGAACAAACACAAGATGAATGCAATCAAGATAAACACCAAAATAAGCAACCAAGAAGCATGTTAAGCACTCAAACACATCACCAATTCTAGATGCAAAGCATTCCTAGATCAAAAACACACTAAACACGTCTAACCAATTTTATTTCAAAAACAAGTTTAGACAGTTTAGAAAGCATATACTACCTCACGTATTTCTTGTGATGGCCAAATCACATTGTATCTGAACAATAGTATCAAGAATAGCAAAGAATACACATGTTGTGTGTGAAACTTATGGAAGAAAGCATGAGTAAATCATCATATGAAGAGTAATGATACAAGAAGATCAATTACATCCACACAGAATCATAACTGTATAATGGGGACCATCACCTTCGAGGTATATCATATAACTCCCACATCTCCTAGAAACACGCTTGCAACCATATTTGAAAGCATTTTGATTCTTTTTCTTTTTAGTTCTTCGCATTTTTTTTTTCTTTTAAGCATATCATGCATGGGCATATAAGAGAGAAAAGAATTACCCAATAATGAAAGCTAAACATCTTGCTTTTGTTATGCAAGTGCTACACCTTACCAATCACGTTTTTTTATGAATTGCACACAAATGTTGTATGATTGACGAGTTTTAGTGGTGAGATGGCTATTTATGTCTTTCTCTTATGATTTTTTAGTCCTTCCCATCAAAAAGAGGGATTTAAGATATGAAAGATAAAAGATCAACCAAATCATTCAAATCACATAAACGTGCCACAAAGCTCACATTGTTTAATTGTGCATGAAGATGCTCATCTAAACTACAAGTGATACAAAGTTGACAAACTTTGTTTCAAAGGTCATCCAAGGTACACAAGTACCAGTATACACAAACACCTTGTGTTTGTATATTTCAAAATTTCCCCCTTTTTTATTTAAAAAATTTAAAAACAAGCAAACAAACAAAGCATAAAAAACTAAACTGACTCATACCACAACACCAGCCATGGATGAGATCAGGAAAATGAAGAATCACTTGGAATCTTTTTCCTTCCAGATGGGAGATTTGGATGGAGAACCTTTCTTTTGCATGAACCTTTGATCAGATGGATAAGAATGAGAGTTGAATCCATTGAAATTAGAGAGTAACATGATAGCCTTAAGAAGTTCTCCAAGAGGAGCTAAAGAAAGTTGTAGTTGATTTTGGCTCCCAAAAGATGACACACTATTGCTTTGTTGAGTGGCGAACCACTTATAACAATTTGGATGAGTGTGCCCAAAGCTCCACAGTAATGGCAGAAGTAAGGCTTCTTTAGTTGAGACTTCTTGTTGGTGGTGCAATGAGTATTCAGCTTAATCTCTTTCTTACCAAACATAGGGGGTGCTCCTAAAATAGATTTTCCCCTATCATTTTTATCATCACTTACATTTTCAGTCTTAGGTTCAATTACCTCACTATTATCATTATTAGCAGGGGGAACAAAGATGACTCTATTTAAAGCATTAGAAAAGGTGTTGCACGAAGAGAGAGAATGATCATACCCGAGACCTATTTTGTTAAACGCAAACTTCTGGAGGTTAAGCATTTCATCCAGCTTGGCACTTGAAGTCCTTTCCAATTGTGTTCTTACCTGAAATAGTTTAGCATCCAGTTTCTTGGTCTTTTCAGCAAGAAAGTTTTTTTTCAAACCTCAGTGCTCCGATGATCTGATTAGCCTCATCAACCTTGGAGGAGAGTTCCTCTCGTTCCAACTTTACTTCACTAAGCTTTCTTGTAACTAACCTGTAAAGCTTCTCATGCTTCTCAGAGACCATGTACAACTTAGAGTAGGCAGTGTGGATGTCATCTTGCTCGTCCATCTTCTCAAACTTAGATTCCATCATCTCTTCTTCCTTATCAATCAATTCTACTACTGCCTCAAGGGACTCAATCGTGGCTATGAAATCACTCACTATCCCATCTTGATTACTATCATCAAAATCTGCTTCGGGTTCTATATCACTCAAAGTAGCAGCTAGGGCTTTACTCTTGCCAATGGATTTGAGGATGTGGGACATTCTTGCTTCATGTGTCCAAAACCTTGACATCCATAGCACTTTGGCCTAGCAGGAACATTGTTGCTTTGGCCAGCATCCTTGAATTCTCTTTTGCCTTTGTCTTGGGACTTGAACTGAAAGAATCCAAATTGTTTGCGATCCTTGTCACTTGCTTTGACATTCATATTCTTGATGAACTTCTTGAATTGTCCAATGATATATGATTTGAACTTAGTATCCTCATCTTCAGACAATTCATCATTCTTAACCTTCAAAGCCATGTTCTTGCTTTTACTGCCCTTGCCAACCCTTGCTAAACCTAGTTCATAGTTTTACAAATTTCTAATTAGTTCTATCAAATGAATAGAGTCAAGATCCTTTGATTCTTCTATAACAGTGATCTTGGCATGAAATCTCTCTAGAAGAGACCTAAAAATCTTCCTTACAATCTTGGGCTCTAGAATCTGTTCTCCAAGATTAAAGTTGAATTTACTAGGTCCTTAAGCTTGGCATAGAATTCATCGAATGACTCATCATCATCCATCCTTATTTCCTCAAAGCTTGTAGTGAGCCTTTGGAGTTTGGAGTTTTTAACAACTTTTGTGCCCTTATAGGTATTCTTCTGAAGATTAGTCCAAGCTTCCTTAATGATAGGGCAAAAATGAATTGACCCCTTGCAAGTTAATTAATTACCCAAGTTAATTAATTAGATCAAATTTTATGCAATAACATGGCAGCACAAACAAATCACCAAATTATCTAAATGAAACGGAAAATAAATTTGACATAGGTGATTTGTTTACGAATGGGGAAAACCATCGAGGCAAAACCTCACCGGATGATTTTAAGGCCATCACTCTTAAGAATCCACTATTATCAATCACAAGCAGTTACAAGTATAAGGAATCTTACCAAACCCTTTGGCCTATCTTGAAATACCAACCTACAGTTGAACCCTTAACCCAATACCCAATTGGACTTGTATTGTAGTGGCAATCTTTTCGTTTAATGCATGAATCTCAGTACATGACTAACCAGTGATGCACGGATCCCAGTACGTGACTAACTCACCAACTTGAGGAAGATGTTGGCTACAAAGTTCTTCAATTCATCAATAAAGAAGATCAGGAAGCTCTTTGGTCACAAAATCCTTGGCGTAAAGATGCAATAGCTTCTTTAGAGAGAATAATGAACTAGGGCACTGTCTGAATGAATTATCTTTGCATCATCTCATGACGGCCTTTAAAATAATCCTTATATATGTCTAGGGTTGAGTGAAAAGAAACCCTACATAAATACATAGGAATATGCATGTAATCAAGTCTAAAAAATCTAATTTTGTAATTCTCGATAAATACAGCTTGTGTTGAGCTTCAACATTAAATCTCAATAGAAAGGATTCTGTCGAGACTTTTGTCGAGCTTTAATGAATAGCTCTTCTTCACTTGTTTTTTGGTCGGATCTTCATGGCTTTAACACTTGATTTGAACAACATGTTTTTTGAAGTACTAAACATATCCTAGATCTACCCAATTACAAGTAAAGTGCATTTTGTCAAAAAATTAGCCAATTACATCAAATATGTCCCTAACACTTGGCGTTGTCCATGGAGGAGATCTTGAATCCCTCGTTGGTCACAGTGCTAAATAGGACATTTAGTGCTTTGCTGTTTAAATTTGCAGCTTTGATCTTAGTATAATCCCACGATGCTAGTGGATCTTCAAGCTTAGTGCAACCTACTTCAACTACAAGCCAGACTTTTTCATCTAAAGACTGCAAAAAAGCTCCCATGTGTACTTTCCAGTACGCATAATTAGTACCATCAAATAGAAAAAGAATAATCAGGGATTGCCCACAATCCATAACAACAAGGGTCAATGGATCACATAGTAAAGATTAAAACCCAATCAAAGTGTGGCCGCTCTAATACCACTTGTTGGGTTAAGATAGCTCGACCACGATTGATTAATTCAATTACCCAAGTTGATTAATTAAGTTTAATTGCATGCAGATCGTGAAAACACCAACAAATCACCAAATAAACTAAATGCAGCAGAAAATAAATTGACACAGTGATTTGTTGACAAATGGGAAAAACCTCTCGTAAGGCAAAAACCCCACTGGATGATTTTAAGGTCAGCACTCCCAAGAATCCACTAATCAACAATCAAGTGATTACAAGTATAAGAAATCTTACCACTACCCTGGCCTACACCAAAATACTAGCCTATATTTGAACCTTTGCTTCAATACCCAATTCAACTCAATCTTGTGGAAGCCTTCTTTCCTTTAATGCACAAATCTCCAATCTGTGACTAACCGTTTGCACGAATCCTAGTACGTGACTAACTCCAACAACTTGAACGATGTCATTGGCTGCAAAATTCTTCACTTCATCAACAATGAAGATCAGGAAGCACTTGGTTACAAAACCCTGTAGAGTACAAATGCAATAACTTCTCACCAAAAAAAAAAAATCTCTAGGTCTCTATATTTGTATGTGACAGCTCTTAATATAAGCCTTATATATGTCTAGGGTTGTGAGAAAAGAAAGCTTAAACAAATACATAAATCTGGGCCAAATTTTAGATCTGAAAAATTGAAAAGCGTAATTCTCGATAGATCGAGCTGCTGTCGAGCTATCTATCGAGCTTCACATTAACTCTCGATAGTTGGCATTTGTCAAGCTATCTATCGAGACTTAATGAACAACTTTTCTTCACTTGTTTCTTGGATCAATCTTCATGTCTTTTAATATGAACACTTGATATGCTTGAACAACATATTTCTTGAGGCATTAAACTCATTTTAGATCTACCCAAATACAAGTAAAGTGTATCTTGTCAAAGAATTAGCCAATTTACAAAAAGTATGACCCTAACATGGGGTCTGCTTCTATGACCAATTGGCCGTTGCAATGATTATAGAGAAATAGATTCCAAATGACCTGTTTCTGGGTGCCAACATTCTCATGACCACGCCTCGATTTGTCAAATTTCTACGGCCATTGTCTTTTATTGCAGGACCAAAGAGCAATGGTTAAAAAAACTATTTAAAACATTGCCTTATATTTAGTCAACTTGTTAAAAGATAATATGTTTGGTATGTTGATTTTGTTGTATTATTTTGATGTGGTAAACATGCTATTCAAGTGACTCTACTTTTTCAAAAATATAGAATATGTGACTTTGAGTAGGGGCAATTTTATAGCGAAGTCTTAAGATTAAAATCCTAAAGTTTAGGAATTTGAAATGAACAATGAAAAGTTTTGAGCTGTCTCTATAGATTCTGTGAAAAAAATCTATTACAATTTAGGGTTTGTTTGGATACCGCTTATTTTGTTGAAAACTAAAAACTGAAAACTGAAAATACTGTAGCAAAATAATTTTTAAATGTGTGAATAGTGCCGTGGAACCTATTTTTAATGAAAGTTTTGCTAAAAAAAAAAAGAGGTTTGTGGGTTCCGTGAACAGTACATGGGACCCACTGAAAAAGTATGAAACACTCTTCCAAAAAAAAAAAAAGTGAAACGCAGACACTGGACGTGGCTACTGTATCCAAATGGATACTTTAGTGTTTACAACTCAAATTTCAATTTCCCCATTTCTCTCCCATTCTTTTTACTTGTCAATATTTAATATTTTACTAAATTACATATTGACTCTCTAACTTTGATTAAAGTTCATTTCCTCTAACTTTATTTTTATTTAATAAATTTTTTTTAACTTTCAAGTTTATTCAATTCATGCCTCCTGTTAGTCTCCATTAGAATTGTGTCATTAGTAACCTCTAAAATAACATAGTTTGCATTTTTTTTAAATGAAAATTAATAATAAAAAAAAATTTTTGAAAAAAAAATTTTAATTTAAATATCTTTCATTTGAAAAATACACGAAAATAAAAATCAAAGATATGCTGCTCCTGTTACACGAAAAAAATTTTAAATGCTTGTATTTGATCTTTACCTTTTAGTTGAACCAATTTTTAGGATGCATGGTAACAAGCCAAAAACCATGATCAGCTTGCCTCCTTCCAAACAATTTACTTCTTTGTTTTGTTCCGCACTTGGGCTACACAATATTCTTGAATTCAAGCAATCAGTTGCTTGATTTCTTTTGTATGGATTAGGGGTGTGCAAAAAACCGAAGAACCGAAAAAACCGATTCAAACCGACCAAACCGACGCAAAAATTTCGGTTCGGTTCGGTTTCGGTTTTATTAAATAAAAAACCGAAAAGTTCGGTTCGGTTTTCGGTTTCAAATTTTAACAAACCAAAACAACCGAACCGAACCGAAATATATTTATTATTTATAATTTATAATATTTATATTAAATATATAGTATTTTGTTTTTTAAAATATTGGACTGAATCTGAATTCTGAATTGACTCAGCAGCTTCGCGTGTGGCAGGCAACTTTGCGTGTGGCAGTGGGCCTTTGCAACTTCGCGTGTGGCAGTGAGCCTCCAGCCTTCCATCATTTCATATTAAAACTAATAAAACAATTCAGTCTTCAGTGATTCACAGTTCAGAAATTCAAGATTTCAAAATTCAAACAAATCCGGCCTTAATTAAATTAATCAAACATAACATTTTAAATCTAATTAGACTAATTTTTATCTTTGGGAGTTAATTAAACTAATTAAACTAAAACTAATTAAGGGTATAAAATGAAAATTGGAAAACCCTACATACACGGCCCACACTTTCAGTTTCACACTTTCACTCTCATACTCTCAAGTTTCATCTCTCTCTACCGTTCAGACTTCAGAGTTCAGCCTCCACTCCAATCCTTTACTCTCACGCTGAATCACCCTCTGCCACCGCCTCCACACCTCACCCTCCCCACCCTCCACTCGCCACCGTACCCTACATTCCCGGCCCACACTTTTCTGTTTCACTCTCACACTTTCCACTCTCTCTCACGTTCAGACTTCAGCCTCCACTCCACAGTCGGTACCTCTCACACCGAATCACTCTCTACCATCGCCTCCACACGCCACCCTCCCCAGGCCGGGATCTTGATAATCTCTTCTCATCTCACGGTGAGTCTTAGTTTTGATAATCTCGATACCCTCTGACCCTCTCTGTGTTTTGTGTTTTAAGTTTTGAAAATATCCTCTCTGTGTTTTGTGTTTTAAGTTTTGAAAATATTGAATCTCTGTATTGTAGGAATAATATAACATCAAGATGTTTATTTTTTCAAGTTTTAATGTTTTATATGCAAATAAAGTTAGGGCTTTTAAAAAATTGAAAACCCATGTGCTTGGCTTCTTGTATTAGTTGGTTTTTTTTTTTTTTATTAAAGTTAGCTCAGCTGATTGCCTTTGTCTCATGTGGTCGTTGAAAATCTCGATAACCCTCTCTGTGTTTTGTATTTTGGGTTTTGTTTAATACTGAATCAATAAAGTTAGGCTTTTTAAAATACTGAATCTCTGTTTTGTAGAAACAATGTAAGATTAAGATGTTTATTTTTTCAAGTTTTATATGTGAATAAAGTTAGGGATTTGAAAAAATCGATAACCCATGTGCTAGTTGGTTTTTTTATTTAAAGTTAGCTGATTGCCTTTGAGTTCTGATATATAAAGTTAGCTACTTTTTTATTTATTTATTGTTGATATATTTTTGTTTATTGTTGTTGACATGTTGTGAATTTGTGACTGTGATGTTGAGTTGTTATTTTCTTATTGATGTTACAGATTTGAAAATCAATAACCACATGTGCTTAACTGTGATGTTGGTGTATTTGTTAATAGTTGCTTTGATGTTGATGTGTTTATTATTGGCTTGTTGCTGTATACTAGAGTCATTCTCATTCGGTCATTCCCTCTCTTTTTCCTTTTTTTTTTTCTTGTTGACTTGTTGTGTTATTGTACAATGTATACTAGAGTAGAGTGAAGAGTCCTTTTCATTCTTTTTACTTTTTACTTTTTATAGTTGCTGACTTATTGTGTTTTATTTTATATTGTAGATGAATGAGACAAGAGAAATCCCAGAGGGTCAACACAATGAAGCGGGTCAAGGGGCAACTAATGTGCATGAAGACAAAGGCAAACCCCCACTCCCACCAAATGAAGGTAATACTAGTAAAAAAAGATCTATTGTTTGGGGTCATTTTACTGTTATTGAAGGGGGGGGGAAACCTAGGGCAGCTTGTAATTACTGTGGCACAACCTATGCTTGTGACACTAAGTGTAATGGCACTACAAACATGAGAAATCACATACAATCACAATGTTTGAAATATCCTTACAGGGAAGACAAAAAAAACCAATCAACCCTAGCATTCAAACCTAAAGAAGAAGGAGAAAGTAGTGGTAAACTTGTGCCTTGGGTGTTTAATTTTGAGGAATGTAAGAAAACATTAGCAAAAATGATTATTCTAGATGAGTTGTCTTTTAGGTTTGTGGAGGGTTTTGGTTTTAGGAAGTTTATGTCTGTTACCCAACCTAAGTTCAATCCAATCCCTTGCTGCACAACTATTGCCAAAACTTGCTTTAGGGTGTTTTTAGATGAGAAACAAAAGTTGAAAGAAGCCCTAAGAGAGCAGCGGGTCTGCCTTACCACAGATACATGGACATCCGTTCAAAATCTGAACTACATGTGTCTCACTGCTCATTTTATAGATAGTAATTGGAAAATACACAAGAGGATTCTTAGTTTTTGTTTAGTGGAAAATCACAAGGGTGAAACACTTGGGAAGGCAGTTGAGATGTGTTTACTTGATTGGGGGATAGATAAGATTTTAACCATTACAGTTGATAATGCTGCCTCTAATAGTGGGCTGATTTCTTTTATTCAAAAAAAGACTAAGCATAGGAGGGCAACAATTTTAGGGCATAAATACTTGCATGTGAGGTGTAGTGCTCATATCTTGAACTTGATTGTTCGTGAAGGGTTAGTTGAAATGGATGAGACAATAGTGAAGGTGAAGAAATCTGTGCGATATGTGAGATCATCTCCACAAAGACAAAGCACATTTAAGTTATGTACAGAAAAGGAGAAAGTTGACTGTAAAAATCAATTGTGCTTAGATGTGCCCACTAGGTGGAACTACACCTATATGATGTTGGAGAAGGCTGCGAAGTATCAAAAAGCTTTTGAGAGATTGGAGGAAGATGATCCAAATTTTCTTATGACAATTAGAGAGGAGGAAAAGGAAGTAGGAAATGATAGACATGAGGTTGCTTGGGGAATGGATGATGTGGATTGGGAAAAGATTAGGATCTTTTCGAAATTTCTTAAAATTTTTTATGATGCAACCTTGCGGTTTTCGGGTGCTAATTATGTCACTAGTAATTCTTTTTTTTTGGAGCTCATGTCAATTCATGACACAATTGAGTTGGAGCATGAAAAAGATAGTTATTTGTTGAGAAAAATGGCTAATTACATGAAGAATAAATTTGAAAAATATTGGGGGAACTTTGATAATATGAATCACTTGTTGTATGTAGGGTTAGTTCTTGATCCTCGATACAAGTTAAGGTATCTTGAGTACTGTTTTGGTACCTTGTATGAGAGGCAAAAGGCTGTTGATATGGCAGAAAGAGTAAAGGCTGTTTTGGAGGATTTATATAGATCTTATACTGAAAATCAAGTGGGGAATAGTAGTGCTAGTGCTGCTGCACAAGCCCAAGGCCAAAAACCAAGTGGATCAATGGAGGGAGATGATTCTAGTGTGGTTGATGCGAAGGCAATGAGGATGATGGGATTTAAGAACCACTTGAAGGTCATTGATTCTTCAAATACCAAATCAGAGGTTGATAAATACTTGTTAGAGAGTTGTGAGGATGTCTTTGATGATAAATTTGATATTTTGGCTTGGTGGAAGGTTAATTCCCCACGATACCGTGTGCTTTCAAGAGTTGCACGACATGTTCTTGCAATTCCGGTATCCACTGTGGCCTCAGAATCTGCCTTTAGTACGGCTGGTCGTGTCCTTGATCCCTTTCGAAGTTCCTTGTCTCCACTTATGGTGGAAGCCCTCATTTGTGGGCAAAACTAGCTCCGTCATTCATCAGCTCCAATCTGCCTTCATGCTGCCATGGATGACGTTGAAGAGTTTGAAAAGCTTGATGGGGGTATGACTAGTATTTGTTATATTAAAAAAATGACTTTTTATTTTTTTATTTATTATAAAGATTCTGCATGTCTATTATTATTAAAAAAAAAACTGAATGTATTTTATTCTTGGCATATTTATTGTTTTATTGTATAAGTGACTTTCATGTTTTTTTCTTTTTTGTTTTTAGAACTCGTTAGTGATGCTGCATTAACATCAGAACTTGGAATGTCCACACCAACACCTATTGAAGTTGATGGTTGAAGATTGCTCTATGCTCTTTGGACGGGTGGTATTGATGATGATATGTACACTTTTTGATATGTATAGTTGTACACTTATGACATTTACACTTTTTGCTATTAGACACTAGTAGACAGTGGCCTACATAAGTACATATAGATATGGGCTTTTATTTTGAGCTTTGACAGTGGCCTATACATAATATATAGACAATATATGATATTAGGCAATAGGCAATGACAAATGGCCAATTTATTTTGAGTATTTGGCCAAATATTAAATAGGGACTATATATGTTGACATTGACATTGACATATGGCCAATTTATTTTTTGTTTTTGGCTATAATGCTATTATGTAGGTATTGACATATGGACAATATATGGACTTTGATATATTACTAATGAAGTAATGAAATATGCACTTGTTATTTTATTTTGACTTGTACAATTTAGTTTTTAATCTTGTTTGTATTTGATGGGTGCTTGTAAGAAGTTAGAGATTAGTTTGAGGCTTTGAATTATTTCTGGATTTATGAATCTGTGTTGACAGGTTGTGCTTGTGTAAATGCATTATGGACAGGTTATATCATGTTGGCAGGTTATTTTTGGATTTAAGAATATGTGATGTGTATTTTAATTAGTATAATAGAAGCTCTAAAGCAAGTTATGAATTTATGATGGGTTGTGATTTATGAATCTGCTGTGTGTTATATTTTTGGATTTATGAGTCTGAAACAGGTTTTTTTTTTTGTTGAAGAATTTGCTATAACTTGTATTTCTAGTTCTGGATTTATGTTGAGCAAAAGCAAGTTACGAAAATGTAAAATGCAAAGCAGGTTTTGATTTGTTATGAATTTATGATAGGTTGTGATTTATGACTCTGCTATGTGTGTTATATTTTTGGATTTATGAGTTTGAAACAGGTTTTTTTTTTTTTTTGAAGAATCTGCTATAATGTATATTTCTGGTTCTGGATTTATGTTGAGCAAAAGCAAGTTATGAAAATGTAAAATGCAAAGCAGGTTTTGATTTGTTATGAATTTATGATAGGTTCTGATTTATGACTGCTATGTGTGTTATATTTTTGGATTTATGAGTCTGAAACAGGTTTTTTTATTTTTATTTTTGAAGAATCTGCTATAATGTATATTTTTGGTTCTGGATTTATGTTGAGCAAAAGCAAGTTATGAAAATGTAAAATGCAAAGCAGGTTTTAATTTTCTTTTTTCTTTATTTTTTTTGTAAAATGTATTATGGAGGTGTAAAAAGGCCCAAAAATGGCCCAAATAGGCAAGGCCCGAATTTGGGCTAAAAGGGCCAAAACAGAAAGCTAAAAAAGGCCCAAAGATGGCCATTGCCAAAATAGAGAAGGCCCGAATCTAGTTCCCTACTGGTTTCTAGCAAAGGCCCAAAACAGGTTTCTAAAAATAAGAGGCTTCAATATTGCATTTAAAAAAAAAAAAAAAAAAAAAGCCCATGCAGAAAATTTTTGAAAAAAAAAAACCAAAGGCCCAACTAGCCCAAACCGCAGGCCCAAAAACCGAAACCGACCGAAACCAAAACAAACCGAAACCGATGGTTTTCACTTATTTCGGTCGGTTTCGGTTGGGACTTTTAAAAACCGAAAATTTCGGTTTTGGTTGGCTGGATAGAAAAAAACCGACCGAACCGAACTGATTACAGCCCTAGTATGGATTGGCGCCGCAATAATTTTGGCTATCTCTCACATATAAAGCATGTGCGTCACTTTTAAGAAGAATTAAAGCTACTTTTTTTTTTCTCATTGCAAGAAACAAATTCCTTATTCCTTTTGACCTTGATGAGAGGTGGTGTTACGTCAAACATTTCATAATTTTTTTTTTTTTTTGGGTAGAATATCAACTTATGGCATCTATTTTTGATAATTGCATTCTTTATAATCAGACCAAAACAGCAATTGGTTTTTATTGTAGGCGTGAATTGAACCCCTGGTATTTTATTCAATCATAAAAAACTTTACCAGTTGAGCTAATTGAAACCCACAATATTTTGTAAATCTATTGGCACATAAGAAGTATATTTGCAAGCAGGCGTTACACAAATAATAAATTTTAAAATAGTGTGCCTTCCTTGTAGGCTGTGTTGTGTACTAAAGTAGACCATTAAAAGTGGCATCTTTGTTAACACATCAATATATTTTTAACACACCTAAAAATTAATATTGATAAAAAAATTTCATCTTCATAATGTTTTTATTATGCTCATTGATTTTTTTCCTCAAAAAAAAAAAAAACAATGCTCATTGATTTTACTCCAATTTCATTTATTCCCTTAGAAAGGTTTTAAAAATCATATCAAACAGAGAATATAAGAAACAAGAAGGGCAAATTACAACTTACCCACCTATGGTTTGACCGAATTTAAGTTGTCTATTTATGATTTACAAGTTGGCCCTTTGCCTGTCGGGGAGATAAACAGCTTAGGGAGCTTTCTTAAGTAATTAATATAACATATAGAAACACACTTTAACCCAAAAGGCCTAAGCCCAATGGGTATGTGCTCAATTATGTTATATTAACCACTCATTCTTCTCATCTTTATTCAATGTGGGACTTCACCCACACGTGTAACCCAACAATCTCCCCCTCACGTGTGAGTCTCTGCCACTCTGTGGGCTTCAAGACTTTTCTGTGGGCCATAAATAAGTCCTACTCGCTCCCCCTTGCCTAATGGGCTTTTCACTTCATCAACACATCATCCATGGGTCTCTCGTACGCCATCCATGGGAACCACGTGTCAACCCCGCACGTACATCCATGGGAACCCCGCACGTCCATGTCCATGGGAACCTTGCACCTCATCATTGTCTACCACCATTGGCAATAGTACTCCTTTGTTGGGCCTTTTCCAAGATCATTTGTGTGGGCTTTATGGGCTTGCTTGGTGTAATATACCGTCCCCGTTCTAACTACGAAAGGAACCTGCCCTGCTCCACTTACGAAAGGGCTTCAAGTACACACACCCCGTTCCCACTCCAACTGCAAAAGGAACCTCGATAACCTTGCCACTTTTGCCCCACACCACCATGGGCTCTAATACCACTTGTCGGGGAGATAAACAGCTTGGGGAGCTTTCTTAAGTAATTAATATAACATATAGAAACACATTTTAACCCAAAAGGCCTAAGCCCAATGAGTATGTGCTCAATTATGTTATATTAACTACTTATTCTTCTCATCTTTATTCAACTTAAATTCCAACCTGTGAGAAACAAAAAAAAAAAAAAAAAAAATAGAGAAAACACACGTCAAAGAAAAATAATCACACGCACAAGACAGTATTTACGTGGTTCGGCAATTTGCCTACATCCACAGAGTTGCAGGAATTTCACTATTATCAGGGAAAAATACAAAGTGCGACTACAATGTTTTTCTCTCTCTCTCTAAAAACACAACAACAGTTGTAGTCACAAACCCTAACTATAAAAGCGGCTTTTATATTCTACTTACAGGGTTAGAATGGGCTACAAAACGGGCCAAAAATAAACTAGGCTCCACAAAGCCTAACAAGTCTCCCACTTGGAGACTAGTTCAATCATCAACATCAGCCGCTATCCTCCAAAAGTAATCCCTCATCCCTGCAACTCATCCTCCTGTCCTCAAGCTAGAAGACCAATTAAAGCTGTATACAGCTTCAACTTCTCAATAGTGACACCCTTAGTCAACATGTCTGCTGGGTTTTTAGATCCACATATCTTCTCAAGTGTTACCAACTTATCTTCAACAAGGTACCAGATAAAGTGGTATTTTGTCTGTATATGTTTCGACTTTGAATGAAAAGCTGAATTTTTAGCAAGAAAAATTGCACTCTGACTGTCACTGTGTAGAATGCCCATCTCCTGCTTCTTACCCAATTCATCTAAGAAACCATGTAGCCAAATCATCTCCTTTCCAGCTTCAGTTGCTGCAACATACTCAGCTTCTGTAGTAAACAAAGTAACAATCTTTTGCAGATTTGAAACCCATGATATAGCTGTACCACCCAGAGTAAATACAAACCCAGTAGTACTCTTTCTACTATCAACATTACTAGCAAAATCATCATCTACATAACCTTGCAGCTTCAAACTTGCACCTGTGAAGTAAAGACATGTATCTAATGAACCCTTCAGATATCTCAGAATCCACTTGACTACCTCCCAATGCTGCTTTCCATGCCTACTCATGAATTTGCTCACAACTCCCACTGCATGTGCAATGTCTGGTCTTGTACACACCATAGCATACATCAAGTTGCCAATAGCTGAGGCATAGGGCACCTTGCTCATATGGTCCCTTTCTTCTTCTGTCTTCGGTGACTGTTCTTTGCTCAGTTTGAAATGACTACCCAAGAGTGTGCTCACTGGTTTAGATTCATTCATGTTGAACCTGCTGAAAACTTTCTTCACATACTCTGACTGTGAAAGCTTCAATGTACCATTAGCCTTATCTCTAATAATTCTCATACCAAGGATTTGCTTTGCAGCTCCTAAATCCTTCATTGCAAACTGTTTTGACAATTGCTTCTTCAGATTATTAATCTCCTCAATGCTAGACCTTGCAATGAGCATATCATCCACATACAACAGCAAAATGATATAAGAATTGTCAAAGAATTTAACATAGCAACAATGATCAGCTTCACATCTCTTGAACCCAATTTTATGCATAAAATTGTCAAATTTCTTGTACCACTGTCTAGGAGCTTGTTTTAGGCCATACAAGCTTTTTCTCAGTTTGCAGACTAAATTCTCTTGTCCTTGAACAATAAACCCTTCTGGCTGAATCATATAAAGGTCTTCCTCCAAATCACCATGAAGGAATGCCATCTTCACATCTAACTGCTCAAGATGTAAGTTTTCTACAGCCACCATTCCCAGCACCAGTCTAATTGTTGACATGTTCACAACTGGAGAAAATATCTCTGTGTAGTCAATGCCTTCCTTCTGCTGGAACCCTTTAACAACTAATCTGGCCTTGTAACATTTGCTACCATCATGCTCATTCTTTATTCTGTATACCCACTTGTTGTGCAAAACCTTCTTTCCTACTGGCAATTCAATCAATTCCCATGTCTAATTCCCCAACAAGGAATCCATCTCATCCTTCATGGCTAACTCCCACTTGCTTGAATTTTCATCTTACAAGGTTTCATCATAACACTCTGGCTCACCACCATCAGTCTATAGTAGATAATTTAAAGCGGGTGAATAACGCTGTGGAGGTCTAATGTTCCTAGAAGATCTGCGGACTTCAGCTACAGGTGTACTTTGATCTACCTGTAAATCTACATTCTCCTTATTTTCTTCACCCCTTTTCTAGACAGTACTTTCAGTCAATCCATCTAAGTTGACAAACTCAGATTTCTTTTGATCTATCTCTGCAATATCTGAGACTACAGTTGACCTGTCCTTGTACATAACCTGTTCATTAAATATCACGTTTCTACTTCTGATGATTTTCCTGTTTTGTTCATCCCAAAACCTATAGCCAAATTTCTCATCACCATAGCCAATGAAAAAACATATTTTAGACTTAGCATCAAGTTTACTACGAGCATCAAAATCAATATGAACATAAGAAACACAACCAAAAACTTTTAAATGGGAAAACTTTACCTCTTTACCGCTCCAAACCTCCTCAGGAAGTTTGAACTCCATGGGAACTGATGGCCCTCGATTTATTAGGTAAGCTGCAATGCTAACAGCATCAGCCCAGAAAGTTTTTGGTAGTCCAGCATGCAACCTCATACTCCTAGCACGCTCATTAAGAGTTCTGTTCATGCGCTCAGCCACACCATTCTGCTGTGGTGTCCCAGGAATGGTCTTTTCCATCCTAATTCCTTGTGCAGCACAATACTCACTGAACCCTCCATCTATGTACTCTCCTCCATTATCAGACCTCAGACATTTTACTTTCAAACCTGTTTTTGTCTCAACCATGGCCTTCCACTTCTTAAAAGTTTCAAATACATTAGATTTATTTTTCAGAAAATAAACCCATACCTTTCTGCTTGAGTCATCAATGAAAGTGATGTAGTACCTTGAACCTCCAAGGGATGCAACCAGAAAAGGCCCCCACAAATCAGTGTGCACTAACTCCAATTTTTCAACCTTCGGTGTCCTGCCAGTTTTTAAGAAGCTCACCTTTTTCTGCTTTCCTAAGATGCAGCTTTCACACATGTCAAAATCAATGGACTTCAATTCTGGTAATTTTCCTTTTGATAGCAACATCTTCATCCCTTTCTCACTCATGTGACCAAGTCTGTAGTGCCATAGGCTTGTATCAGTACTTGCATCAGCAATTGCAATTGTGTCTCTTGGACTTGATGTCATATATAGAGTACCAGTCTTCTTTCCACGAGCCAATACCCTAGCTCCCTTTGTAACCTTCCAAGTGCCACCAACAAATAATATTGCATGCCCTTCATCATTAAGTTGTCCAACAGAAATCAGATTCCTCCTCAAGTCAGGAATATGTCGAACCTTCTCCAGTAACCAAACAGACCCATTGGGCAACAATATCCGGACGTCTCCCATACCTACAATATCCAAAGCTGAACCATTAGCCAAATACATCTTACCAAAATTACCTACAACATAATTCTGTATGATTTCTCGGTGTGGAGTGGTATGAAACGAAACTCCTGAGTCCAAAACCCAATCATCAAGTGGACTGTCTACTGCAAGAAGTAATGCATCCTGTACCTCTTCTATTACAACATTAGTAGAATCATCTTCATTCTTCTTTTTAGGATTTTTGCATTGGTTCCTAAAGTGACCTGTTTTCCCACAATTTCAGCATTGTACTTGTTGGCCTGATCTAGATTTACTTCTGTTCTGATTAGAATTTCTAGATTTTGATCTACCCCGATTTGAATTTCTATTATTACCTCTGCCTCTTGTCTCAAGGTTTAGGGCAGAACCAGATCCTGAGATTTCACCTGCATCTCTTCTGCGAATCTCCTCAGCCAGAATTAAATCTCGAATATAATTGTACTTGAGCTTTTCCTTTCTTGTAGAATTACTTACTGCCATCCTCATTGCCTTCCAACTGTTTGGCAAAGAAGCCAAGACAATCAGAGCACGAATCTCATCATCAAAATCAATTTCTACAAACAACAATTGATTTGTGATAGTGTTAAATTCATTCAGATGTTGCGCTTGTGTGCAACAGACCTAGACAGAGTTAACCTAATAACTCCCAGTACTTGTCTGTCAAGAAGAGCCCATTCCTCAGCCTTCATAGCCTCAGGTTTTTCCCCTAGAAGCGGCAGATGCAGCTTCCTCCCATAAAGGTAATCCTCGATTTGCATCCTCCAAAATCCAAAGTCTGTGCCATCAAACTTTTCTATTCTAGACGCCTTTCCTGTTTCTTCTGCCATTGCTCTCACTCAAACCTAACCCTAGGCTCTGATACCAGTTGTTGGGAATTCAACCTAAATTCCAACCTGTGAGGGGAAAAAGAAAAAAAAACACACACACACACACACACACTTCAAAGAAAAATAATTACACGCACAAGACAGTATTTACGTGGTTCGGCAATTTGCCTACATCCACGGAGTTGCAGGGATTTCACTATTATCAGGGAAAAATACAAAGTGCAGCTACAGCGTTTTTCTCTCTCTCTCTAAAAACACAACAACAGTTGTAGTCACAAACCCTAATTATAAAAACGGCTTTTATATTCTGCTTACAGGGTTAGAATGGGCTACAAAACGGGCCAAAAATAAACTAGGCTCCACAAAGCCCAACATTGCCCACTTGAAGTTCACTCCGTTAGGCTTTCATTATTCACCTTTGTACTTTTAGCGTTAAAAATAAAAAATAAAAATAAAAATAAAAATAAAAATCAAGATTTAGAAGTATATTTCTTAAAATGGTGAAGTTTTACCTTAAGAATATTTTTCATCTTCATAAGAACATTCTCAAACCTATCAATCCAAACAAAACTCTCAAGGGATATTCATCAATGAATGTTTGAATTTCGCATGTCTTGACTTATGGATGTTGTGCAAATCACTTATTCGTAATTCACAACAAGATAAATATAGAAGTCCTCTTGAAAGTACGGAAAATGCTAAAGGATTACAATATTCAAAGTGGAGCCTTACATGGAGTATATCACACCAGCAACTCAAAAAATAAGTACATTTCTGACTTCTACATCCAAAATTTAAAAATTCATTATTTCATAAAAATGAACTCCATTCAAGCACAATGGTAGAGTTGGAGATGAACCAGTTGGATTAGATGGCCCAAAGCCTTAATCTCCCCATGGCCTCTCTCCCAGAATAAAATAATTTGGTTTTGTGTAGTCCAGAATAAGTTTATCATATCAAAATATGCCTAAAAATTAGTTTGTAAGAGGCTAACATTTGTGATTTGCACAACATACATAAGTCAAGACATGCAAAATTCAAACATTCATTGATGAATATCCCCTTGAGAGTTTTATTCAGATTGATAGGCTTAAGAATGTGATTATGAAGAGGAAAAATGTTCTTAAGCCAAAGTTTCACCATTTTAAGAAATATACTTTTAGATCTTGATTTTTATGTTTTTATTATGTTTTTTGTGTTTTTAACTATAAAAGTACAAAGGTGGGTAATGGAAGTCTAATGAAGTGGACTTCAAGTGGGCAAAATGCCAACTTTTAAACTATAGATAGATAACTTAAATTTCGAGCAAATTACAGATAGGTAAGTTGTAATTTGCCCAAACAAGAAAATGGTTTCTCATTTTTTTTTTTTTTTTTTTTGGTTGATTGGATTTAATCAATGGTCAAATTTGTGACTTAATAAGCAATTAAATTTATACATATTTAATAACATAAATAAATTATTTATATTTTAAATTAATAATAATTAACAATATCAATTGAAATTTTTCAAAAAATAAAGTAATTTTCTAGTGAATCATCTCCCCTTTTTACATTAAGAAAATAGAAGTAACAAAACATAATTAGTCATTCTATTAATAAATTTTTGAATCCATAATTCTATTAACTTCAACCTACCACTATGCCGAATACAACCATTATGATGGCAAGTTCAAAAAAATCTCAAAAACTGAGTCAAGGTACGAAATTTTCACTTGAAAAGATTGACAAATCAATATAAGAAAGGCAAGTTATAGAACGTCCCACCGATACATTTTACATAAGATTAAGATAATGAAGAGATAAGAAGCTAAAACAAACCCTCTCTTGGAAGATGGTACGAAATTAATTCCACTCAAATTAATTTACAAAAATGAAACAAAATTAAAACCAATCTCACATTTCACAGGAAATAAAAAAGAAATAAAAATCAAAGCGGACAAGGACAAAATAACCCAAAATTAAAGTAAATAAGAAAAAAAAAAACATAAAACGAGTAATTCGGCAATTCCTTCAAATCCAATGACCAACAGCTCCCAATGCAGTGACTGTAAGCATGAATTGGATTGGATGTAAGAAATCTAAAACAGTGGAAGGAAAAAAAATAATAATAATACCTACAGCCATGTTGTTCAGATGATTTGTAGAGAAAATCTCACTGCAAAAGAATGAGTTGTGAAGGAAACTTTTCTAGCTTACGGCCTATCCCTTAAAAACTCTTTGATTGAGAACACAAATTTTTAAAAATTAGACTAGGGTCCCTTTCAATTTAATGTAAATTGTGTGTTCTCTTTAATACTCCTGTCATTAAAAAATTTAATTAAGAGTTACTTATCCTGCCTGAGAAGGTACCTACAAATGTACGCCCAGATTCTATAAAACGGAACACCCAGTGTGCGTCCTTCCCATTCATGGAAGACCTACCATATTTTATTTGTTACTGTATTTTTTGAGGCATCTCGGTTAAGGATGCCAGCGTGAAGGTTGTAGCCACTTTCGGAATGGCTTTCCTTTGCAACAAGAATGGCGCGGCAATCAAGCAGCTCCTTAAGCCGGTCTCTCACCCACTCAGGATTTTAAAGTGTTTATTCACTAATGACATTTGAAGTGATGTTAACAAATATACTCCTAAAAGTTCTTTATCTATCACTCCAAAATAAATCTAAGTATATTGTAATTAATCAATTAGAGTAAATTGTATGAGGACCACAATAAGTCTCCTAACATTCTCTCACTGGGCCCACATGGCATTTTAAATAACTTGATGAGTGATGATCATTGTAACATACTTAGGATATTACCTATATCATCTAGTTGTGAAATTCTCACACCTTAATAAACAATCCAATACATAAAGCATAGCAGTAAAACTCTTAATTATAACCAGTATAGTCTTCCATGTATTACAATGTATGCTACCATGCGAATACTTTATCAGCCATCAATCCTTTATGAATAGACTACCTATTAGCCATTCAAGTCCCCCTTCATATATCCACCACAAATAAAACTCTCTTTATATTTATACTTTGTGCACAAAAAAAAGCATTTTGCCTTATTCTCTATAAATAACCAAATAAAGGCCTAAATGTAAAGAGAAATATTATGTTTACAATATTTTCACAACAAATCTTAAGTGACAAGTTGTTACAAGTAGTTATTGGTGAACAACAAAGTAATTTCAGTGGTATGTTCAAGTTAGAACTAATAACAAGTTAATAACTTACCACCTATGATTTGTTGTGAAAGTGTTGTGAAATAAAACAAATAAAGAGAGATTAAACATCAAATAAGCTAACAAGTCCCACATGTTCCGCGTGATCTTTATATGGTTCAGCCAACAAACCTTTAGTTATGACCTTATGGGATCAATAATCAATAGCTCATGGACACCTTTTGTTTCTTAACATTCTCTCTAACACTAGTGTACTTTATGTCAATATGCTTACTTTGGCTTCCACCTTTATTATTCTTAGAGAAGAAAAATGCAATCAAATAAATTGTGACAGAATTTTTAAAAGGTCTTGATAGAGAATTGAAAATCTTGAGATTTGTGATAAAAAAAATTTAACCATAAATAATGCATGTGTTGTAGCTTAGTATTCAATAGCCTCCACGGTAGATGAAGCAACAATTGTATATGGTAGTTCTCAAAGATATATCACCTCCAAAAAATAAAAAGGAAATTATATGTTGTAGTAGACTATCTTGTCTACACATCCGGTAAAATTGGAATTTGGGTAACCAATCACCTCCAACTGATTAATATGCATGTAAGTCAACCTGTAATCGTTGGTTCCTTGTAAGTATCTCAACCTTTTTCGCAACTTTCCAATGATCCAAACCAAGGTTGCTTTGATATCAACCTAATGAGATACTGAGTGTTGAAGTAGACTTTCTAATGCAGGAGCATAACCAAAAGTTATTTCAATATTTTATTTTAGATTTTCAGTAGATAATTTTCGATTGTAACGTAGTTATTTGTTTAGTTTGGATTGGTATTTGAATTTGGTTAGGATTAGTAGTTTATCATTATCATTTGTTTAGGATTATTGGATTAGTATTTGAGATTGTTTAGGATTATCAGATTAGTATTTGAAATTGTTTAGGATTTGTTTAGGAGAGTTTATCATTATCTTTGTGATTCCTAGAAGCTGCATATAAAGCTCCAGATGATTTTTTTTGTAGGACAGACTATTATTATTATTATTGAGATTATTTGCATTGATTTGTTTGGTGGTGATTCCAAACACCTTAGGCTGGAAGCCTAAGGTTCATCAGTAGGACTAATCTAGGTGGGAAGCCTATGTTGTCTTGCATCACTTTCTTGTGTGCATACTTTCACTACTTTTGGGCAAAGCAAACTGAAAATACAATTGTTCATCTTCTTCCTCCAAACCTTTAATGATATAAACAAATGTTTTATCTTACATAGTCCAACACTAACTACAGTTGGTCCTCTACGTAATTGAACAAAAAACCAACGTAAATGAAAAAAGACATTTAAACTCCTATTGTCTAATCATACATGTTAAATTTTTCCCTCCAAAATACAACGTGAGAACCAGTTTACCTTCAATAAGCTAGCCAACTAACCTGACGGGGGAGGAGGCGCACCACGCCCCATTGCAGCCAAATCAGGACTGACCTTCTGTCCACTTCCTCAAGTATGCTAATGAGTTCCTTTGCAAATCTAGCATTTGCAGCTGTGAAGAAAGTGTATGCAGTTCCTTTTGCCCTGGCCCTTCCTGTTCGACCAATGCAGTGAACATAGTCCTCAAGAGATCCAGGGAAGTCATTATTTATCACATATTTCACGTCCTTCACATCTGCCACGAAACAAAAGAGCATTATAAGTTATAAGAAATGCATTAGGCCAACGATCTCTCACATCAGAAGCTTATTTAGATCAGAGAATCTATGACCTCAACACATTTCTGCATGTGTGCTAGTGTGTTGTTGTAGCAAATAAACACAATATGTCAGATGAATACCCCCAGAAACCATATTCTGGCAACAATTATGCACAGAGGGGAAGTGTTCTAGGGCAATATCCAATATCCATAGACATGAAAACAAGTGGCTCAAACAAACATACAAGTAGGATCCATGTGACAACTAACACCAACTTAGGTAAAAAAAGGTGCTCATGAGACAATTTAGAGACCACTAAATAATGCAAAGCAATAACAAAAAAAAATGAATCTTTCAAAATAACAGAGTACGAGCATCAAGATAGAAAACATAACAAATGAGTGCAAATAAAAATAAAGGTAAATATCCAAAGGAAGAAATTGTTTGCATCTGTTTAATCAATGAAAACATGATTAATACTAAAAATGTTCCTAAAAAAACCGCTTGAAAGATATTAACGTAAGATACAGCTCAAAAGGAAGAAATCCAATGGTGGATTATACCATAAAGCCCATCCAATAAAATTAAAAGAAGACTTAAATTAGGGACAACAAGAAGATCAGATAATAATTTCCTTCCAAAATGAGATGCTGTTGATGAGTGCTACTAGTAAATCGTTTACCAACACAGTTTCCTGTACTAAAATAGAATTTCTATCAAGTCTTTGAACAAGCTTTAAGAGTTCTATCTCCATATCTAAACCACGAGCTGCAACATCCGTAGCAGTCATTATAGGACTCTTGCCAGCTTTAAACTCTGAGAGGACCCAATCCCTCTCTGCTTGACTTTTGTCTCCATGAATTGAAAGAGCTGGCCAGCCATCCATGCGAAGCTGGCAGGTAATCTGATCACATCCTTTCTTGGTATCCATGAAGATCAATATTCGGCTGCCATCCATGATATCCTCCAGCAATTTAACCAATCTGGAAAATCAAACCTATCAGTAAAACGACCACATCAAATCTCATATGATGAAATTAGAATATACAAGAACAAAATAGAAATGGGGCCTACTTGTTATATTTCTGGTTTTCAGAAACAATGTCAACATGCTGGCATATAGCTGGCGTATAGCATGGTTAGCTTTCAAATCTTGAGATCCTATTATCACCTATGCAAAGTGCAAAGATAAGAGCCAATCACATAATATAATCGCACATTACAAACACATACACATACCACAAAAGATGGAACTTTCAGAAAGGGCATAAGCATTAAACCTGGGAAATTACCCTCAGTTTCAAGAAAAAGGAAAGAGAGGGAAGGAGTAGGGGGAAATTCACCAACAACAAGCTGCCTCAAAATGCGTAAAATGACATGAGTTATGACTGGCAACTACATACATCAAAAGTACAAAATAAAAACAAAACACAGAAAATAATATATCCTAACAGAAGAAATCCCACAACTAGTCAGTAGCAATATTAAGTTAGAGCACCTTACTTTGTACGGGTTGTAAAGAAACTGTCTAGAAGCTTATTTTAGGCCAGGTAGCACTCCAGTACAAAGTTTGACGAACTGGGTGAATCTGCATTGAACAAAACATTAGGAGGGAACTAAAGTGCCCATCGCATTGCCATCAGTGATACTTAATAGTGGATTAGCTGGCATCTTCAAAATACCACATTTGTACTACTTGCAAATAGGCATAAACATTACAAAGTGATCATTAAAGCAATCAATATCCCAGGACCAGGGTCAATATCTCATGGACATTATTTTATTGGCCTCAACCAAGTATCCAATAATTTTTTGTTAAAAACAAGTCCAATTACAAGTTGGACTCAAGTCAAAGCACAAATTTTAACAACAAAAAAAAAAACCCAATTTAAACTCACATGTCTATAAATCACACACAATCAATATGATTCATACAATACATATATATGTATCATCATATTCATAAGCATGGTCGATACACACCTATGATACCTACTATTCATATTATACATTTTGCACATTACTAACAAATATGTGCATGTTTATAATTAAATGTTGGTAACTTTAGTCTTTAAAGCCAATAGCTTTTATAGTAAACAAGAGTATCTGGCTAATATTATGAATAGGCAACAAAATTAAGCGAAATACTGAAGGGTAAGCAATGTTTAGAGATTTCCCCTTGTTAGTGAAAATTTGAAAATTCAACCAATGATTTACACTCTCTTTGGTAGGTTTCAGTAATAAAAATATTGGATTTTGAATATGTTTGATGGCTGTTAGGTGTTAAAATAGTGGGTTGAACAAGAAATAAGATAAACACTACACAACCACATAGGCAACCATACCTACGTTGTCTGAAACAATCACAAGGCAATCACACCCTCAAGACTCCTTAAAATAAGCTTCTGAAATTTTATTAAAATCAATCTCACTATGAATGTTATTGACTAAAATAAGGGAAGTTGCTAAATCCAAAATCTTTTCCTAAAACACTAGGACTCCTAAAAAAACACTATGACTACTAATAACTAGAAAAAGTACTTTAGAACTTCTAAACCAAATACAAAAATGACTCAAAACACAAAATAAGACTCATGGGCCTTTGGTAGAGACAAGAACAGTCATTCCTGAAAATATGGAATTTAACAGATTGCCCTTATTCTACAATAAGCAAGCCTTAGTCCCAAATTTTTTGAGATTGGCTATGGATTCTCAACAAATTAGTCAAAGTAGGCCACATGTATTCTTTTATGAGATTTATTCCAGTAAAAATTAATTAAAACTAAACCAGTAGCTTTCAATCCTAAAGAAACTTAATACTAAAACTCAATAATAATTAAAGTAGCCTATGAAATGTTCCAAGAAGGCCCCACATCAAAACGAGACCACAAATTTTGCCAATCTCTTTATTGTCTACATCATATCTTCTCTTTGGTAGGGAAGTAAGCAAGAGTCTTCGCTAATGATATGACCTTCGAAAACTCCAGAAGAAAATACAAAAAATAATCTAATAAGTTCTTGTTACAAGCTTAAGTTCTATTGGACAAGACCTGAAATTAAGTACTAGAAGTCAAATTGGGATTCTAAACCAACAATTAGAACTTCCACACTGTTCAAGAACTCAGTTCAGCCAGGCTATTTCAGATCAGACATCTGCTAATCTGCCTTCTTTTCTAACAGATCTAATCCATAAATGAAAGC